>PVHT020000077.1:35616662-35870756 GCA_004024745.2 Catagonus wagneri
GTTAACGATCCGGCGTTGCCGTGAGCTGTGGTGTAGGTTGCAGACGCGGCTCGGATCCTGCGTTGCTGTGGCTGCGGCGCAGGCCAGTGGCCACAGCTCCGATTAGACCCCTAGCCTGGGAACCTCCACATGCCAGCGGGTGCGGCCATAAACCCGCGGCCATAAAATGACAAAAGGCAAAAAAAAAAAAAAAAAAAAAAATTAGAGCGTTATATTTTGTTACATCTTTTAAAAAATTTTGTTTACTAAGTTTACATTACAAAAATACTAGTCCTTCATGGATTAGAGATTTTTTTTAAAAAAAAGCAAAAAATGGCTCCTTCCTCACAAATCGTTTGAAAAGCTTGACTCTGGACAACGGCTTATCAGGGACCCTGAGGCCATTCTAATAGATTCCTCCATCTCCTGCTTCCTCTTCCTACAGGAGAGGAGCTGTCCTAAATTCATCTTCCTAGTCCCTTTCCTAGCACGTTACTCAAAACCTTAGTGACAAAAACAGATTAATTAAGGGCTTCCAGATTTTTTTGGGGGGGGCACACCCGTGGCATCAGAGCTACAGCTGCCGACCTACACCACAGCCACAGCAATGCAGGAACCAAGCTGTGTCTGTGACCTACCCCACAGCTCCTGGCAACGCTGGATCCTTAACCTACTGAGCAAGGCCAGGAATCGAACCCACATCCTCATGGATACTCGTTGGGTTTGTTAACTGCTGAGCCACAACAGGAACTCCCGAGGGCTTCCAGATTTCAGTGGTACCTCAGGACCACTGCTATGGCTATCAGAACCCCTGCAGGTGTAAGAGGCTAGGTTGAATGGGGCTTTCGAAAAATATTTCAGTGTCTGTTTGTAACTGCACAGGGAGAGAAAACTTCACACATGACTGATTCTTAGACCCCGACTAACAAAACATGTCTTATTTCTCTTCCTGGTCTCCCCTCTCCCATGAGTAGCACCTCCTACACCTCCACTGTCACGGATGCTTGTACCTTACCTGCCATATCACTTGTGATGAGATCCAACTTTTGTGTCATCTCCTTTTCATGATCGTAGCTGATGGTAAACTCAGCTGACTGATGCCTGGCAAAGGGATATTTGATCTGCTTCCAACAATCTGGAATAAAGATGACATGAAACAAACTAGTATCTCAGAAACACAATACACATACTCTATGAAGTTTCCCCAGTAAATCAGAGGTCAGGCTGCCTTTTGCCTGCAGACCATGATAAATGCACAGCTGCAGCTCTTCAGGTGTGTGTGGTGGAAACAGCAGGCTAAGATCATCACAACAGCAACCCCCATCCCAACCATGCTTTCCCCTGTGCCTGTAAACTGTATGCGTGTGCCCGTCAGGGTGCGGCTTATCCCTAGGTTAGACCATCTGGCCATGGCTGGTTCTCCCTAATCTGCAGTGTGAGCTTGAGGAGTCGACACAGCTGGCTGTTTAGATCCTATGGAAGTGGAGTCCTAGGTTGTCTTTGAGATTCTCAGGGGTCCTGCCCTGCTGCCTTCTCTCTGGCTGGTAGCCGGCTTCACTGCCTAGGCATTCTGTGGTCTAAGAATTCTCCGAAACCTGTCCTGTCTAGTCCCTCCCCTTTTATAACTTCTCCTTCGTGAAAAGAAATGTGGTGACTTAAACTCCGGTGGCCCCCACCCTCCCAATTAATATTGACAAATGACAGGATGATGTTGAACAAAAGTAAGTTAACTAGCTATGAAATTTCCAAATTAAAATGAAGCGATAGGATATAATAATTCCTTCTTGCAGATTTGCTGACTTCAAGGCTTTAGATATTTCTTTAATCTTTTAAGTGTAAGTTTTAATCAGGATCTGCTGATTAAAAGCACCTAATCATGCTTTTAATCAGCAAATTCTGTCCCTTCCTCAAAGACAGAATAAAACTGTAGAGTTTTCAACTAACCTGTTTTCTGAGTCTTAGCTGATCCATAAGGATTTCCTTTCTTCTTCTTCCTATCAAGGAAAAAAAAAAAATCCCGCTGAAAAGGTTTCTAAATGATAAGTTCTGGAGTTCCCAGAGGGTAACAAATATCAAACTAGTATTCATGAGGATGTGGGTTCGATCCCTAGCCTTGCTCAGTGGATTAAGGATCCGGTGTTGCCATGAGATGCGGTATAGGTCGCAGATGCAGCTCAGATCCCGAGCTGCTGTGGCTGTGGCATAGGCTGGCAGCTGCAGCTCGGATTTGACCCCTATCTTGGGAACCTCCATAAGCTGCAGGTGCAGCCCTAAAAAGAAAAAAAAAAGTAAATATAAATAAGTTCTGTTCATAAAATAATACTTGATACATTCTACCTCTATCCGACTTGTTTTAAAAATATAAGTTAACATTTTATCTCAGAAGAAGTAATGCCGCTTTTCTACATATGAACACCTGAAGAGTAAACTTTTGGTTTTGTAATTGTTTATATAATTAGAGGAAAAAAACTTTAAATGTGAAGTCACATACTTTCTAAGGATTGCAAAAGTTCCCACTCCAGCAATCAGCAGGGCGAGGAGCACCAGTGGAATAACAACAGTTGTGATGTTTAAACCTAAGAAGGAGAAGAGCCACCACATTACAACAGAAATGAAAAGCAACCAAATTTCATGACCTAAAACTGGACTCTGATTTGAAAGGTCCTCAACAGTTTAACATACGGGGAAAAGAACACATGCTGGGCACTTTACTGACAGCAGCAAGTAAAACGAGATGATTCAAAATCACAGCTAGTTTAGGAACATAAAATTTATCCCCTCCCTGCCCTCAGCCAAGACACTTTCCAGTGTTCCTCGGGATTAATATTTACTCGGTTTATTGCCTGGATGTTATTAGTCTCCAAAAGTCAAAATTGAAGAGGAAGGTTTATAGCTGGCCCACCCAGCCAGGAGCTATTCAGGCAGCCAGATGATTTAAGCCCAGCGCAGAGCTCTTGGCTCAACCAACCAGTTCCCCCAGACGGTGGGCGGGTTTGGACCTGTACAGTAGCAGAGGCCAGGGAGCAGCGCACTGGAAGTGTGGACTGAAGGGAAATGCAGCCAGTGATCCCAACAGTGCTTCCCCTTCTGCTGCACGAAACGCCAGTCCCCATCTTCCTACAGCTGCCTGTTCTAAGTAAGGAGGTCACTTTAACAGCCACTGAAGAAGCCCCAAGCTTGTAGAAATTATGAAAGCTAAAGGAGGAGTATTTGTTCTTCACCTTCTTTTTTCTGTGTTCTCTGGGGAGAAATAAAGGAATGACCAGGAGTGAAAATGTGTAGTTTATGAAAGGAGGACAAGGAGTTCCTGTCGTGGCGCGGAGGAAACGAATCTAACTAGGAACCATGAGGCTGCAGGTTCGATCCCTGGCCTCGCTCAGTGGGTCAAGGATCCGATGTTCCCGTGAGCTGTGGTGTAGGTTGCAGATGCGGCTCGGATCCCGCATTGCTATGGCTGTGGTGCAGGCCGGCAGCTTCAGCTCCGAATGGACCCCTAGCCTAGGAACCTCCATATGCTGCAAGTACGGCCCTAAAAAGCAACAAAAAGGAAAGGAGGACAAGAAACTTAGAAGGGAATAAAATATATAAATAAATGCTCTTACTTACAAGAGTGGAAGTTTGGGAAAAATCTATCAACTTAAACATCCAGTAAACAGGGGAATGGTTAACTAAATGATGGCATGTCCAAATGAAAAATACTATAGAGATATTAATCATTGGGTTTTTCAACTATTTAATACCATTGGAAAATGCTCATAATGCAATGTCAAGTGAAAAATATATGCTACAGAACAAAATATATCATATGCTACCATTTTATCTCAAAGTTATAAATATAGTTGACAGCGTGATTATAGATACAGCTTTATGAATGATTTTTAGTTTTCTTAGTTAAATACCTTTAATCTTTCAAATTTTATAACATTAATATGCAAATTATTTTATATTCTAAAAAAAGTATTTTTAATGTTTACTACTTGAACAGATTATACATTTACATGTTCAAAAATCAAAAAGTATAAAAAGGTGTGGAATGGAGTATCTCCCTTCTACCTCTGTTCCTCTTCCATAGAAAGTGAAATTATATTCTTTACATTTTTCCAGATATACTGGAATATATATATATATATATGTATATATGTATATATATATATATATATATATATGTATATCTTTATTCCTTTTTTTGTCTTTTTTTGTCATTTCAGGGCTGCATCCACGGCATATGGAGGTTCCCAGGCTAGAGGTCTAATCGGAGCTACAGCTGCCAGCCTACACCACAGCCACAGCAATGCGGGATCTGAGCGACCTACACCACAGCTCACGGCAACGCCAGATCCTTAACCCACTCAGCAGGGCCAGGGACTGAACCCACAACCTCATGGTTCCTAGTCGGATTCGTTTCCACTGTGCCACGACGGGAACTCCATATTCTTTATTCTTTTTACATGCATGGTTGAGTGCTAAAATAGGCAGTTCTATACCCCGCTTATTTTTTCAAGTTGTCAATATACCTCAGAGAACTTTCTAACACACTCTTTTTTATGGCTGTAGAGTATTTCACAGCATAAATGTACTATTTTCCCACAAAGATTTACCTAGTGTTTAAAAAGCTATATACATTTGTTTCCAGTCTTTCTCTACCTATAATATTGCAATGAAAAGTGTAGACATATGTCATCTTACACATGTGCAGATACCTGTGGACCATCTACCTCTTTATATGAAAGAGAAAAAAAAATGTTGAAGCTACTGTACTACTGGCTGGAGTACCAGTTACTTAAGAAACCACAGAATAATAACTACTCTACCTTTGGTCATTTCTTCAGAGGGGATGGGTTGTGAGATTGTCTCATCTTCTCTTTTAGTTGAGCCAACAGTATCTGAACTTGTTCTGGGCCACACCAATGAGTCATTACCTGAGACAGATGTTGGAAGAGCCACATTAGTAACAACAATTTGTGAAAGATGACCCATAAGAGAATCCAGTAACTCACTGACTCACCCTGAGTCCTACTTGGTGTAATCTGGCAGCCAAGAAGCTCCACTTTCAAGGCTATCCTCTGGTGCCAGGTATGGGGGATAACGCGTACGTATCTGGCCACAATGGGAGGGATGAAATTGTTGCGCACAGGATCCCGAAAATTAGAGTTGCCTTGAAACACCTGTAGAAACAAGTCACTTATACCAGAAGATTCTATTTGTTTCTAAGTAGGTTTTCTGGGTTTTTTTTTTTTTTTTTTTTTTTTTTTTTTTTTTTTTTTTTTTTTTTTTTTTTTTGCTTTTTCTAGGGCCTCACCCGCGGCACAGGGAGGTTCCCAGGCTAGGGGTCAAATTGGAGCTACAGCGGCCAGCCTACACCACAGCCACGACAATGCCAGATCCAAGCTGAGTCTGTGACCTACACTACATCTCACGGCAATGACGGATGCTGAACCTGCTGAGCGAGGCCAGGAATCAAACCCGCAACTTCATGGTTCCTAGTCGGATTCGTTTCTGCTACACCACGATGGGAATTCCTGTTTCTAGGTCTTTATCAACTCACTCATACCTGGTTATTTAAGATCAAAGGCAGGATTCTATATCTGTTGCATTTTTAGAGACATGCTTGATATTGAAGATACAAGACTTTGCCATGGAAGGCTAAGCAACCTGACATGGTGCTGTGCCTCTTTTCCGGAAACACACTGATGAAAATATTTGGAGGCCCGCTCTCCTGCTCAGTTCCTTCTTCCAGAGTATTCCTTACCTTTTCTTCATTATTCCCAATTCCTTTATAGGTCTTCCACTTGGAGTCGTTGTCTTTGAAGTTCATTACAAAACTCTTTACGTAAAAGTTGAAATTTGACTGTGTGGATCCTGTGGTCCTAATTCCTTGTAAGAAAATATTATTTATGAAGTTAGTTTATATCTATAATATGTATTATAACTGCAGGTTTCTTTTCCTTTCCCCCCTCATTTGAAATGTTAAATCATTTTATAGGCTTACTTATTTTTCTTTTTGTATTTTTACGGCCGCATCCGCAGCATATGGAGGTTCCCAGGCTAGGGGTCTAATCGGAGCTGTAGCTGCTGGCCTGCGCCACAGCCACAGCAACATGGGATCCAAGCCTCATCTGTGACCTACTCACAGCAACACCAGATCCTTAACCTACTGAGCAAGGCCAGGGATCAAACCCCCAGCCTCATGGTTCCTAGTTGGATTTATTTCCGCTGTACCACAATGGGAACTCTGATTTGATACTTTTTAAAGAGACATAGAGAACTTTGAATAGGGACACCTATGCAAATTCCAAACATAATTTCAACTGCAAGTCATCTTGTTTTGTGAAACTGTACTTGTGTCAGTACCTGTTATTTTCTTTTTCTCTCCCAAATCTATCCTCAGCCACTCTCGCTGTCTGTGGTTCTTGCTCCTGTCCCCCGAAGCCCAAGACGGGCCCTGGTCCTGAAGTCGGGCTTGGCCAGCAGACCAACGAACCTGATCTCCAGTCTCACTGATCCACTCCCAACAGGAAGAAGCTCTGATTTGCCTCTCAGGTTCCAAACTCAAGGCTGTGCTGCAACCTAGAAAAAAAGGGCAGGAAGATATTTCAGTGACAGATACAAGATGAAAGCAAAAAAAAAAAAAGTACCCCATTTCACCTAGAATTATTGATTTACTTCCATTCTGCTATCAAATCAACTGTTTAATTACTAGTTTTTTAATGATCCAGACTTGAATTTGACTCTTCAGTACTGTGCTGTCTTGAAATCGTTGCTGTTTTTCTTCATGGGCCTTACATCCCCTGCAAGTGACATCTCTTTGTCCCACTTTAGATTTTCCCGTCTGACCTTCTAAAGTCACCCTGATCTCAACAAAGTAAAAGGTGCCTTAAAGGTTTAAAATGCTGAGGCTCTTCTCACTTGGTGAGAGGGGAACTCCATTCCCTGTGCCCTTGAAGAGCAGGTATGTCAGGTGTGCTGAAGATAAGTAAGTGGTACCTAACCTCCCCCGGGAGCTTAACTACACCAAGTCCGAGACAGTGTGCAGGTAGCAGATAAGGCCGGTCCTCTTCCTGGGCAAAGAAGACAAGTTCATCTTGTTCTTGAAATATAGTCTTTTATGTGAAGGAGAATATTTACACAGAATATATTCTGTGATGGAGGGACTAAAGTGTTTATGTATCTGTTTTCAGTAACTTCATTCCAGATATGCAACAAATCCAACTGCACTATTTAAAAGCTTTATTCTGTTAAAATCTAACATAAAGGAACCTATCTTAAAATAAGTGTCATTTCAAATTGTCATTCGTTTTGGCAAAAGCTTAAGAGAGATAATAAAGGAAAAATATTTTCTGCTTAATGCTAATTGGGTTTATTGTCTTATGTATTTTTAAGTCACAGCCTACTTGCTGCTTGTGACCTGAGGGAAAAAGAAAAAAATAATCCTTATAGAATTTAACTGTATCATCTGAGGGGTATGAAAGAGTAAACTACCCCTGAAGATCTCAGACTATCAAATTCTTAAGGAAAGCATAATCCTTACCATTGGAGGTAAACAGAAATCGCTTGTCTGACAGGGAACCACTGGAATAACAAACACAAAGATGAGGAGGTGAGTCGCTTGACTGGATCTTAAAGACTGGTACAGTGCTACGGAATGGGGCTCAGAGCTGTCCCACGTCTCATGCGGTCCTACGGCACCCGGCAAGGCCACTGTTATCAGCTCCGCCTTTGGTATTTCATAGACCAAGAAACTCGGGCCCATCAAAGGTAAGCAGCTTCCCTAAATTCACACAAGGGACAAGTGGCCAGGATTTTGGAGACACCGCTTTCGAATCACAGTCCTGTGCTGTTTCCAACATGCCACACTGCAGCGGGAATGGGCACACATGCAGTCTCTTCAATGCCCTTAAATCCCAATGCATAGGTGGTGACGAGGCAGAGGACGACGGCCCTGCATACTCCCTCTGCTGCGGCAGTCACCCCTACGGCACCCACTCGCTGCCAACAGTCAAGGGCCACGGACAGACATGAAGATGCCTGATCGCTTCTAGAAGAATGAGCCTGTCGTTCGCTAGCTGCCTTCTTTACGGACTCTTCCACTCCTTCCTGGAGGGGTCCTGTTCCAGCTGCGTGGCTCTGGGGACAGCCTCAGCCTGGTCTCTCTCCAGCCACACTCCCACCTACTGCAGCGACGACACCAAGCCATGAACCAGCTCCTGCTTCTGGATGACGAGGTGCAGCTGAAGAAAACTCAGAGCACCGCACTGACCAGTCCTGAGCTGGGCCCTCACTGCTGCCAGACAGTCCTGCTTGCATCTGGCACTGACCCTCGGGCCTCTGGACCCTCCTGTTCTACAGCCTGTGTTGCTCTTCTGGGCAAACTTAGCAAATAAGCCTTGTTCTGCAGTTGTCTCCTTCTGCGGAGAAGAGATTCCTAAGGCCTAAGATCATATTGCCTTTGTCTAAATCCCTCACCAACTCAATGGTGTAGCAATACATAGCATGAATATAAAACCTGGAATTCTCAGGAGTTCCCTGGTGGCTCAGCAGGTTAAGGGTTCACTGTTGTCACTACACTGGTTCCGGTCACTGCTGTGGAGTGGGTTCAATCCCTGCCCTGGGAACTTCCACATGCTATAGGCACAGCCAAAAAACAAAAGAAACTTGGAAATTTCAAGATTAATCTTATTTGCATCATACTTACTGTATTAGATACTAGAGGTAAACCAAAAAAAAAAAAAAGGTAGATATCACTGTTGTGTTTAATTATTTTATAATCTAAAAGTACTGCTTTCTATTTTAAATGTTTAACTCTGAATTACAGTGGCAATAATAAATACAGTACCGAAATGTGAAATCCACAGAGGACCCAAAAATAGTCTAGACAGGAATATAAGCACCTTCACATCAAAGGTTTTGTTATTTATTTTTTTAAGTAACAGGGTTTTTTTTTTTTTTCATATTCTTTGTCTGCTCTCAGGCAGAGACTTCCTAATAAGCCCTGGTTTTCCACAGAAAGGTCCTATTATCATCTGTGCTGAATATAATGTAGGCATCAGTCATTCTTCACATGAGAAAACTCCGGCTACTTGGGTCAAGGGACTCTTTGATTCACAGTTAGTGGCCAAGCCAGGTTGAGGACTCAGCTCTGTCTTTTAAAGAAAGGTGAACCTTTTTGCAATTTATATGTAACTTTCTGTTAAGTTTTGCTTAGAGCCTTTCTTTGATTTTTCCGTTTTCTCTAATGTTCCTGCATTAAGTATTACACTTGAAGTTTGGCCCAGATAAGCTCCCAAAATTCTGCTGCAACCCTGATCGCCTAAACACGCTCCCACTGCCATGAAACATTAAAACATTTATCTTGTTCTTGGTGAGCAAGAGAAGTTACGGAAAGAAGGTTAGCTTTGGAGTTAACCCTGAGAAGATGACACGAGGAAAGGGTCTGCTTCTAAGATCCCTCTGCCTGGCTCTCCTCTGTTACCAGCTGGAAGATGTTTTTCTATTTCACCAATTAAATGAATTAAATACAACCACCTAGAGAATGCTACAGGGAAATAAGCTTCCTCTTCTAAAAATGCAAACACTCTGGGCAGAATGGGGTTCTGAGGCCTTCGCACATTAGGGTGAACGAATTCGATCAGATTCCAGGAACTGCCAGCCTTCCCAGAGGGCTGTCGCAGCCGTGAAGAGTCTGATGTGAACACAAAGAAAAGCCTTCCCTGCAGATGGTCTGAGCCATCATCCGCTGTGTGAGGTAGTCGCTCTTCCTGACTCCATTCTTGTCTCCTCAAACCAAGGAAGTGACCTGACCCAGGATGAGTCCCAGAAGAACTGAGATATTTACTTTGGGGACCCCTTCTTCCTCAGCTGCAGTGCTTCCTTCTGTGTTTCTTCCTGAACGCCAAACAACTGCGTGTGGGAACAGAAGTTCAGTGACCGCATGTCCCGTGCTTCCCCAAGAGCAAAACAGCCCAGATCAAAAAAAAAAAAAACAACTGCTCCCTGAAGATCTGGGAATAGAGATGAGTGGAAGAGGCTGTATGAGCGCACAGCTTATTCTTCGCTGCTCGGTACAAAAAGACAGTGGAAAACCACGGCCAGAAGGGAGAAGGGACCTTGATCACAATCCTGGACTTTCTGTCTACACTCACCCAGGCAAAGACAGGACAATTTGTTCAAATGACTACATGGAATGTGGAGCAAAACTTTTTTAATTCACTAATGGTTTAGATTTCTGGACTTTTTTTGTGTGTCAAAGTTTAACATCAAATCATATAAAGTTACTTCATGAAGTATTAAGTCCAGCTGCTGTAGAGGACGTAACTGAGAGTACATACACACACGAGCATTCAGATGAAGCATTCAAATATAAACAAACATAAGCAAGAGATACCAAAAAAAATAGACCGAAAGCCAAAGGCCAGTTCTTCACTCCTACTTGGAGACAGAAGCACTCACCAAATTGAGGCCTCAGCATAATACCTTCCTGAAATAAATCGCACCACACTATCAACAGGACAGACCGTGAAAAAACATAAAAAGAAACAGATCCTCAAAAGTCCACGTCAAGCAGATATTTAAAGTTTACTGTGCATAAGCAGTCACTTTTACTATAAATCGGGATATAAATTTTAATGTCCCAAAGAGTTTGAGGCAAATATATACGGACAAAAATGTATATGTGTGTGCATACATATAAAATGTGTGTACATAAAATTATATTCATATATATAGTATACATGTGTGTGCATATATGGGCATAGACAGTTGGCCATATCCAGATTCTGCATCCCGAGATTCAACCAACCATGGAGTGAAAATATTTAGAAAAAAAAAAAAAATCCAGAAAGTTCCATAAAGCAAAATTGGAATTTGTGGCACACTGGCAACAATTCATACTATATTTACATTGCGGTTATAACTGTTTCCATATCATTTACATTGTATTAGGTATTATAAGTACTCTAGGAATGATTTAAAGTATACAGAAGGGGAGTTCCCATTGTGGCGCAGCGGAAACGAATCCGACTAGGAACCATGAGGTTGCGGGTTTGATCCCTGGCTTCGCTCAGTGGGTTAAGGATCTGGCGTTTCTGTGAGCTGTGGTGCACGTCGCAGATGCAACTAGGATCTGGCATTGCTGTGGCTGTGTTGTGGCCAGCAGCTGTAGCTCCGATTCGACCCCTAGGAACCTCCATATGCCATGGGTGCAGCCCTAAAAAATCAAAAACAAACAACAACGATAAAAAATACACAGAAGGATGTGCCTAGTTTTATGTAAGTCCATGGATTTTGGTTTCCACAGGGGTCCTGACTCCAATCCCCCGAAGACACCAACCGTACAGTAGCACTGTTCCCTGACTAGGTGTCCATCCATTCAAAGGCAGTGTCCCTCTGGACCAGTCCAAGCTGCCCGTTTACATGAGTGGACATCTAGATGCCTGCAGTTAGTTCTAATAGCTCTAGTTTTCCACCCAGGCTGAGGAAACCTCAAAGCACTGAGAGCTGAGGTTGAAGCTGTTAAAAGCAATCAACATATTCTTTTCTTATAAAGCTAAAAGATCAGAGGATAATAACAGAGAAGTTAACAATGTTAACCAAAGCCATCTCCGCCCCCCCCAACTTCCCAACTATTATTCATCCTTAGGAGACTGTCTCTAAGGATCCCCTGGGGGTGTTTAGCCCTGCTTGGGTCTATTTCAGTCCCTCGTCTCCTTCAGTATCTTCGGTAATATTGGAGAAAACCAGTAATTTACAGACACTGGAAAAACTAGAGGGGACTGAACCTTTCTTCCCTCCCACTGAAGCCCCTGAGAGTAGAAGGCCCCTTGGCCCGGACTTCAGATGTGAGCCATTTTAACTGACTTGGCAGCATAACAGTGAGCTTTTCTATGGCTACGTTTATCTTCCACACCGACACCATAAATGCTGCTCGAAGCACTGGCATATCTTTCCCAGTTGACAAGCCCTTGCTATCACAAGCCTGCAGTCTTTTCACAATTGCAAGCTGCTTAATTATGCCTGTGGGGTTACCTCTGGCTCAGAACAAGAGGCTCAGTACTTACTCCCTTGACAGCACACCATTGGCCAGGATTCCTTCATATCGACTTAACCCTTTGCGCAGGTGCACGCTGATCTGACCACCCAGTTCATCTGCAATTATTCCCGCATGGATGGCGGCTTTGCACAATAAAGAGGTCTGAAACACAGCAACATCATCACTTATAAAGACTCAACAACGCATCCAAAGTATAGTGTGAGTTTTCCATTTTGCTACAATTGGTGGTCAGGATCCCTATTCGATCCATGACATACTAAATTATAATTCATGGAAGTGAAAAGGATGGGAAAGGGATGGAAAACAAGTAGAAAGGCATGGAAAAAAATTATTGGATGGCTACCTCAGAATGACATCAGTGTCGCCTCACTTAAGAAATTTTCCACTAGGTAGGAAAGAAAGGAAGTAATTTACGGTATTCGAGGCTCCCCAGTGAATATCGCTGTCTGGTGGCCCTTCTCGTGTAGTCACCTCCCACACCGACTCTGAGCTGGACCACACTGCGTGCTCTGTTCTGCTGCAGGTAACATGGCCCCATCAACTGCCCCACGTCAGTGGGGCCACTGTAGATTCCGGCCCCAGATGACCTGCCACGTGATGGCAGCAGCAGGCGCGATTCCAGGCAAAAGGGGCTTCAGAACTAAACAGCCAAAATTGCTGACTCACAAACTCATCAGCAAAATGGCTGTCACTTCAAGCCACTAAGTTTTGGGGTGACTTGTTAAGCAAGAGTAAGTAACTGATCGCTTTCTTATATTTGCTTTACTAAATATACACCCTGAGGATCATCCGAGAAGGTGAACCTTCCGGACCACAGCTTCATTTTAAAATGAAAAGACTTAACAAGGCATCAAAACCGAAATGGTAGTGTCAGCCACGGGACACTCATTGGAACAGAAAACTTTCTGAAGTTCTCAGAGCAATGATGAGCAGCCCCGAGCCCACAGCCTCCATCTCATTCCTGAATTTTCTCTGAGAGGCTCAAACAGCTGGCACCTGCTCAGACCCCCAAGGCTGCTGGCTGGTGTGACAAATGCGGCAGGGGCACCTGGCTGGCTCTGATTAGCAGGAAGGATGGAACTTTTCCTCAGGGTGCCCAGGTCTGTAGGGACCTGTGTGGGAGGGTGATGAGGCAGTTGGTCCAGGACTGAGGGGCCAAGAGGGATCTTTTCTTGAATAAACTTTAACACTGACCCACTTCTATGCAGTGGCTAAGGAGGAAAAGAGGAAAGCAGCTTATGAAATTGTGTCTCAGTAACTGAACTAGGGAGTTTCTCTTTGTGTTAATGACAACACTGTTTACCTTATTGCTGTGGAAAATTTCTATTAGATTTAGGTTACAATATTAAGAGGACCAATGAAATCAACCGTATTTTGCAACTGGTGTTGCAGGAAAATTGAGAACTTTTGTGATCTTTAATTTAGAGAGCTCCTATTTCCCCAACTAGAATAGACGTGGCAAAGTGAGTCAATTTTGCCATGACTGCTATTGTAGCAAAGAAAGGGGTGAGGATTTCATGAGAGAGAAGAAATATGAGAATGTGGAAACAGGTGCAGATACCACCCTTCTTGATTTTGGAAAGGAACAAAAAGAAGAATAAGAAGAGAGAGATGGTACTTTTTAAACTAAATAGGCAGCTTGCATTTTCAAATTTTTTGGAATTTTCTTATTACTGTTTTAGACTTTTTGGGTAAAAAAAAAAAATGAAGGAGCTAGCTATAATGGGAAAGTCCTGAATTAGCAACCTGGCTCTGCCCCTAACTGCTAGGCATGCTTAAGTCATCTCACCGCTCTGGACTGGGCTGCCCAATTCTTCTGGATCGTGACAAGTCTGGACTGGGTGATGTTGGTATCACCCTGTGATTCTAAAGGGCACCCTGTGTACCTGTTACAGGGTCCAGGCCTGCCTTCCCTCTCAGCCCCAAATAAAAAGCAAATTGGTCCAGTGGTTGGCTGGGCAGCAATTTCCGCCATGCCTGGGGTCACCTGGCTTCCTTGGCATCCAGTCTGAGGAGGGGACGGTCCTCCTGCTAGGAGCCCTGCCCAGTGCAGAGCTCTCACTGGACCTGGCTTGTCCCAGCGTCTCCTTGGTTACAAGAGGGCAGGTTCAAAGGCCAACAAGCAAAAGGACATGCTGGCAGCACTGGCCAACAAATATTCTCATTTCCCACAGTCCTTGACATTTGGGAAACCCCACGGTCTGTGCCCTCTTTGTGGAATGTATTCCATCGCATTATCAGTTATTAAATTAACACTATTCCGTATTTTTCCATAATATTAAATGCAGGCAATAGCATACATCCCCAAGAGAATAACCATCAGATTTGTCATATTATTATGATAAAATTATCAGCCCTTTTCTGGGCTATTTCCTTAAAAAAATCACTCTCTTACCCACAAACTTAATAAAACTGATGTTTTCTAAAGCTGGGGCTTTTTTGGTATCAATTTAAAAAATTCACATTCATTAAACCTGATTTTTTAAAAATTTCCTTTTGAATCACAGATTCATACTTTATTTTCTAGCTATTTTGAAGTCTAAGCCTCACTGAAATGTAAATACAGGAGAGCCACATCACAGGCCTGTGCTAACTAGTGATTGCCTCAAAGAAACCAAATAATTTAAATGTAATTCTTCAGGAAAGGGAATGCAATGGTCGGCTGAGGAAAACAGGCCAAGACTCATGAACTTGTATGTTGATGAAATTAAACATCTCTGAAGTTAACTGAGCCGCAAAAGATCACTAAACAGATCAGCATGAGAAGACTTAACTCTCAAAGCAAACAAATCATCCCAGAATTGGAACATTTTCTTAAGTCTTCCTTTAGGAAAAATCAGCTGGTACTAAAAAGTACTGACAAATACTTTAAAATAAAATTTAATGAAAAGTAAACTTTCTTTTTCTTTTCTTTTTAGGGCCACAGGTGCGGCACCTGGAAGTTCCCAGACTAGGGGTCAAATCAGAACTACAGCTGCTGGTTTACACCACAGCCACAGCCACACCAGATCTGAGCCGCCTTGTGACCTACACCACAGCTCACGGATCCTTAACCCAGTGAGCAAGGCGAGGGATCAAACCCGCATCCCCATGATACTTATCGGGTTCTTAACCAGCTAAGCCACAACAGGAACTCCTAAAAGTGAACAGTTCAGATTGACTTTAATACGACATGAAGAAAGCACATGTTTAAAATGCTGGTGGAATGATGGCCAAATGTTCAATTATAAAAATATATTCTTCATTCTAGCCTATGAACTGTTTTCAGTGTGGCTAGTCTTAGTATGATGAAAACATCTGCATTAGGAAAGTAATATACATTCATTACAGACCTTTTGGAAAATATGAAAAAAATTAATTCACATTTTAATATGATATTAATATTGTCATCAGTCAGAGACAACTGCTCACCAGTGCAACATATCTGCCTCTGGCTTTCTGTGGGTGTAAGCAATAGAGGGGTTTCTCCCCTTCTCTTCCTGAACAAGGAGCGCACCTCTGTACTGTCGGCCTTTAATTTACAATGGTGCTTGAACATTTTGGGGGAATGGAGAATTACTGAAATGCATTAGGTAAGGGATGTGTTCCACTTAAAAGCAGATGGTACAGTCAGCAGGCTTGGAGAAGGTGCCAAGAGAAAAACGGTTCTGGGAGCTTTTTATGTCTGGTTTCCAGGTGAGGCAGAGCTTAAAGGAAAGCTCCTGTTTCTTAACTGGCATGGAAAGCACAGCATATGATGCCTTAATTCATCAGGCAAGGAGCCAGAAGCACAGAATGTTCAGAATTCTGAAAGACCTTTCCGTTTTCTGCAGACACCTCCTGACAGACTGCCCCCTTCTCCACCCCCAGCCCCTTCCCACATGCGTCCAGGCCACCCTGACAAAAGGCTGTAACCTCCTCGCTTGATACTTTCAGTGCTTGGGGCCTCGCTGTCTCTCGAGACATCCTATCCCATTCTGCACTGTTCAGTTATTCCTCAGATGCCACGGAAACTGGCCTCCCTATAATTTTCATCCCCTGATCCCAGTTCCGCCTTTTGAAACCACACAGAATGAACCAATTCTTTTTCTTGTATTGCTCTTTAATTCATCACGTTTCTTCCCTGTGAGTAACTTTCTTTCCAGATTCAATCATCCTAACCTAGAGGATAAGAGGATGTGCGTGAGTTTTGAAAAGACCCTTCCAGAAAAGACATGCTACAATGGAACATACTTCCAAAGATGAAGAAGGCACCCTGGAGGAGAGACTCTAAGATAACGCCCTGATCTCTAGAGTTCCCCTGGTGGCGCAGCGGAAACGAATCCGACTAGGAACCATGAGGTTGCGATTCGATCCCTGGCCTCGCTCAGTGGGTTAAGGATCTGGCGTTGCCGTGAGCTGTGGTGTAGGTTGCAGACACAGCTCGGATCCCACGTTGCTGTGGCAAAGGCTGGCAGCTGTAGCTCCGATTCACCCCCTAGCCTGGGAACCTCCATATGCCGAGCAAACGGCCTTAAAAAGCAAAAAAAAAAAAAAAAAAAAAAAAAAAAAATGGCAAGGCTCACAGGACACTACTCCCATAATAACATTACATAACATTGCAACCTGTCTTGCCAGGAGATGCCCTTGCTAGGAATTCTCTCTGACTGGCTTTGGTTGGGAAGATCCACAGGCTAGGCAGCTGAGGACAGACTCCAACCAAAATCCAGGAAGAAACAAATGTCCTCCATCTAGCAATCCATCGGTAAATGAAGGCCACCAATACCATGTGGGCTTAGAAGCAAATATTGTCCCAGTTGAGTCCCAGATGACACCACAGCCCCACTGACACCCTGTGTCACCTCAGATGCACCCCTGTGAGTGTCCCTGAAGCAGAGAACTCCTGACCCACAGAACATGAGAGACAATACATGTGTGGTTTTAAGCTTCTAAGCTTTTGGTAATAGTTATGTAGCAAGAGAGATCTAATATCAACATCTACAAAAAAGATACTAAGCAGACTTCCTTGAAGAGATTTGTTTTCAAAATACAACTTTTCCCTCCAGGTAAACTCATTTTAAAAGCATATGGTGTAAAATCAGTTAGTGTGTCAAAACAGGAAACCTAGCACTTCCAGATCATGTACTCAGATGTACCTCATAGGAAACCGTTCACCTGTCACCCTGAAAAAGACAGCTCTGTCAAGAGGAGGCAAGAGAAACAAATAAAATAAAGAAACCATGCTATTTCTCTTATTGCATGTAATTCATAAGTTTCTTACACTGGACAGGAAAATCATGAATTAAAACTGTGGCTCAGTTTTAAGAATCCTAAGAATGTTAAGAATCTAGTATCGGAGTTCTCGTCGTGGCTCAGCAGAAAACGAATCTGGCTAGTATCGAAGAGGATGCAGGTTCTATCCCTGGCCTCACTCAGTGGGTTAAGGATCCGGTGTTGCCAAGAGCTGTGATGTAGGTCTCAGACTCAGCTTGGATCTGGTGTTGCTGTGGCTGTGCTGTAGGCCAGCAGGTGCAGCTCCAATTTGACCCCTAGCCTGGGAACTTCCATGTGCTGCAGGTGTGACCCTAAAAAGAAAAAGGAACGACAGCAACAACAGCAAAAATTAAAACTGTATATTGCTAGGGGGAAACAGTACACCTCAACTTTTTATTTATTTTAGTTATTTTCCTGAAGTCATTTAGGACTTCAGCCTATGCCAATATATTTTCAAACAGAAGTGGAGGAAATCATTTTAAGGTTCAAACAGTTTATAGGCCAAAAAATGTCCTCTGTCAATTTTGTAAACAAAGACAACACATGAAAAAAGAAACAAATCACAAAAGTTGCTGATTTCAGAATCAGGATATGCAAAAAGTAAAATTAAAGCCAACTTTTTTCCAACTGCTGGAGATAAATGATCAGTCTCCTAGAATGTGCATGTTTTCCCCGCACAAAGGCATGTGTCACTAACTCTTAAAAAATTCCATCACTAAACAGATTTTCACATTTCTAATCACTCAAGCCCCTTCCCATAAGCTATAAACCCAAGTGTTTTCTTTGTTTTTGTTTTTTTTTATTTTGATTTTTACTTTGTTGTTCACACCCATGGCAAATTTAAGTTCCTGGGCTAGGGATCTAATCCAAGCCACAACTGCAGCAACACCAGATCCTTAACCCACCCCTCAGGGCCAGGGTTCAAACCTGTGCCTTCAATAGCAACTTGAGCCACTGTAGAGACAACACCAGATCCTTAAATTGCTGTACCACAGTGGGAAGTCCTAAACCCAACTATTTTAAATAGCAATGTAAACATTTAAAAATCAGATATCAGATTTCCAAGACAGAAATCTGTAAACAGTAAGAAACGAAGGATTGTGCACCTGAATATGACATACACTTGAGAAAAATTATTTCTTGTGAATTAACTTTTTTCCAGGAACAACTTATATCATCCAGAGAGACTCGACAAACATAAGAAACCAGAGTGCAAGGAAGGAGGGGAATAATACATAAGAGCAGGGCAAATGCTTCACTGATTCTAGAAACAACACTGCTATTCGTGATGCAGAATGTTCACATCCTTGGCTGTATTACGTGAATCAACTGGACCATTAAAATAAAGAGATAAACTATGACAAAAGATGATGTCTTATAAAAATTAGATGGAATTATACCCTTAAGCTATAATAAAGGGTCTTGTTACCATTTTGACTTTTGACTTACAGTATGCTTAACTGAAAATGCTAAAAACAGGAATGAGGGCATGAATTTACCTTGGTTTTTACACTTACTTATTTTCAGAAAAGAGAGAATTGTACATCGGTCCACAAAGTTTTATGTGTTATTGGACTTTTCTTTGTAAAGAACTTAGAGCAGCAAATGCTCTAATTTCCTCCCTGCCATACAATTACCCTCAATTACTTACATCTCTATATCCATCCACCACATTTCCAGAAATATCTCCTGCGATGTCTCTACAACCAGCTGGGCAGAACTTGCTGGAAAAAAATAAAGAGATTATATTTTTCTAAGTTGTACTTAAATTTTAAAGTGTTAAATTAAACTTAAAGGTATTTTCTCTCCTCTATACAAATGCAGGATCATCTTCCTTTAATGACAAATCAGAAATCGGATTTGTGAAAACATAGGTTAATCGATATCAGGTTTCATAATAAACTCTATTAAGCAATGAGTTTCCCTAATGCATCTTAATTATTTTAAGATGTCCAAGAAGTGTTTTTAAGAAAAAAAGTTTCTAAAAACTATAAATACAGCACAGTCTTGTTTTTATAATAAATGTTTAAATAACAACTGTGTTTTCTATGGATAAAAAGAAAACAAGAATATCTCTGGATTCTCTCCAAATGTAGGATCTTGAGGAAATTTTTTTTTACTGGTCTTTTTTAAAAATTTTTTTTAGGGCCATACCCACAGCATATGGAAGTTCCCAGGCTAGCGGTCGAATTGGAGCTGTAGCCACTGGTCTAGGCCACAGCCACAGCAGAGCCTCATCTGTGACCTACATCACAGCTCCTGGCGATACCGGATCCTTAACCCACTGAGCTAGGTCAGGGATCGAACCCGCATCCTCGTGGATACTAGTCAGATTCGTTTTCCGCTGAGCTGCAAAGGGAACTCCAAGGAACCTTTATTTTCTGTGTTAACTCTGGCAATTTGGATTCATGCTACTAGCACTATCCAGCTGGTACATACTGGAGGCCATACATGTACATTTAAACACCCTAGTAGCCGTATGAACAAATTCAAAAGAAACAGGCTAAATTAATATTAATACACTCTATTTAACCCAATAGATTCAAATTTTATCATTTTCACATGTAATGAACAGAAAAATTATCAAGATATTTCCAGCTTTATTTTAATAAGTCTTCAAAACCTGCAGTATATTTTATACTTACAGCACATCTCAATCTGAATTAGCTAAGTTTAAATGCCTGATAGCCACATGAGGCTAGTCTTGGATAGTGAAGGTCTATGTTAGCTATAAATTACTTTTGCAATCAGAGAAACAAGGTGTATTTTTCAGTTTCATTGGGGGTACAACTGACAAAATTATAAAATATTTGAAGTGTACATGATGATTTCTGTACACATTGTGAAAGAATTCCTCCAATCTAGTTAATTAGCACAGTCATCAACACACACACACACACACACACACACATATTTGGTGAGAACACTTAAGTTTTACTCTCTTAGCAAATTCTGGTTACACAATATGGTCTTATCAGATATAATCACCATGTTATATGTTAGCTCCTCAGACCTTATTCATGCTACAGCTGAAGGTTTATACCCTTTTAACAACCTCTCCCTATTTCTCTCAACCCTCAGTCCCTGGCAACTACTTCTCTACTTTCTGTTTCCAAGAGTTTGACTAAAAAAGGTATACTGATAACTACAATTCCATTTACTTAAGAGTCATTTTTCAAGAAACTTTCAGAAACATGTCAGGGCATACGGCATGGTTGAAGGGGCTAACGGTGGGGTGACTCAGGCTCTGTTACTGCTTAACTAGCTGTGTGACCCTGTATATTGCATACAACCCCCCTTAAACTCAGTTTCCACCTCTGTAGTTCCCTCAAGTGTCAACACAGCAATAGGCTACAAGAGACAGCTATATGTCTACAAAAAACATTCAACAGGAAACTCAAAATTTTATATGAACACTGACAGCTTTGAAAGTGAAGGCCATATGCCCTTGTTTCTACATCTACCATATATTACAATAATGTTTACTTGGTTTGTTCAAGAAGAATGTATCAGTCCCAACAGATTCCAAAATAGCAGTTGCTTTTATTTCATTTCCTCTCAGTTTCCTCCCACTGACTTAGCAAATTAGATGTGTAACAACATCTAATTATCAAAACTACCCAAATAAGTGGTTCATAATTCTTCCACATTGACCTACTGGAATCTAGCACTGCAGTAATAATCAAGGAATTAAAAAATAGATATAACCAAAATCCTACCACAGGCTTACGGTTTCTTAATTTAACCCTTAGACCCAGATACATTTCAAAAATCAGAATTTTTTGGATATTAGGGAAGTAAAACAATGCCAGTGATGTATATGATGTTAGACTCCAGTGAGGTCTGCAAATATAATGAAGACATTAATATCTCAGAGTTCCCGTTGTGGCCCAGCAGAAACAAACCTAACTGGTATCCATGAGGATGTGGGTTCAATCCCCAGCCCCGCTCAGTGGGTTAAGGATCCGGCATTGCCATGAGCTGTGGTGTAGGTCATAGACGAGGCTTGGATCCTGCATTGCTTGGATCCTGCAGGTGCAGGCCTACAGCTGTAGCTCCGATTTGAACCCTAGCCTGGGAACTTCCATATGCCACACCTACAGCCCTAAAAAATAAATAAAAGAAAAACATTAATATCCTGTGTCAAATCATGGATAGTCATAGTAAGTCAAATACATAAAGACAAAATTGCTTCATGTTTAATTTAGCCCAATTTTGCTGTCAAATGAATTTAAGGTCACATTAATCAGATACTGCCACCAAATGAGTCACAAAAATCTTTTGGCTTTTTAAGTGTTCTACATTTTACAATTATGGGTGAAGGATTATGGCTCTGTACTAGTTAGTCATCATGCCTCACCTTTAATTAAACAGTGCATAGCAGGGCAACAGCTTAGATGATCAGGTACCATAGCTGTAGGGCTGAATATATTTCTTTATTGAAGAGGACAGAAAATGACTATTGATGCCCAGAGGCCTATCACCACTGGCGCTCTCCACAAATGGCTGGAAAGAAAATCTTGGTGAATGTCTACATTGACGAATAACAACTTTAAAGACAATATTTAGGTTATTGATCGTTTTTATTTTATTTTTCTCAACTAGACTTCATGTTCTAGTAAACACTAGAATTGATTCTGCATATAAAAAATCTCATTTAATAGAATATCAGATGGTTAGGATCATGGGCTCTTGAGCTTGACTTTTAGGGTATAGTTATTTATTATGTAGCCCTAAGCAAGTTACTTAATTGCTTTGTGCCTCTGTTTTCAGGACAAAACAGAACCTGCCTTGACGGCATACTGGCACAGTCACGTGAGCTATCTATATACTAAATCTGGAAGGGCTATATCTGGCACTAAGAAAACACTTTAAGGTGTTAAGAATTGTTGTTCACAATGACCTCTAGACCAGCGGTTCTCAAATGGGAGTTATTTCTGCCGACCCGGAGACACTGATCACAACTGGCACAAAGAGTATATAACCAGGGATGCTGCAAAACATCCACAGTGCACAGAACAGCTCTTTACAACAACAAAATTATCCAATCCAAAACATCAATAGTGCCAAGGCTGAGAAATCCCCCTCTAGGCTCTTTAACTTCAGAGATGAGAATGTGGATATCAAAGAAGTTCAGTAATATTTCCAGTTAAAGCAAAGGTAGGACGAAAAATTGCATCTCCTATTCTCAGTAGGGTTCTTTTTTGTAAGAGAAAATGAACCCCCTCCAGAACTACAAAAGTCCCTCCCAAGGCTGGCCAGGTACAAAAATGCACTCTGGACTTCATTTGGCTCACTGGTACTAAATTAGAACTCAGGGAGTTCCCATCGTGGCTCAGCGGAAACGAATCCGACTAGCAGCCATGAGGTTGTGGGTTTGATCCCTGGTCTCACTCAGTGGGTTAAGGATCCGTCGTTGCCGTGAGCTGTGGTGTAGGCCGGCGGCTACAGCTCCAATTAGACCCCTAACCTGGGAACCTCCATATGCCGCAGGTGCGGCCCTAAAACGACAAAAGACAAAAAAAAAAAAAAGAGAGAGAGAGAACTCAAGGGTCAAGCAAACCATGACCATGGGGCAAATCCAGACTGCACTTTTTGTAATAAAGTTTTATTAGAACACAGCCACACTCATTCATTCACACACACACACTGTCTGTGGCTGGTTTTGCATACAATAGCAACAGAAATTGTATGAACAGATACAAAAGAGACTGCATAGCCTGCAAAACCTGAAATATTTACCATTTGGCCTTTGACGGAAAGTTTGCCAACCTCGGCTTTATAAGAAACCATTTCAAACACCCCTAATTAGTTATAAAGGGTTTTTAAAAAAACAAAATTAAGTTAAATATAAATAAAGTACTTTATCTGGTTTAATGACAAGGAAAACAAAACGTTCAGCAACAAATGATTGCAGCATAGCTTGGGCCCTGCATTTACCTGTATTCTGTCTTCAAATAATGGTTAGCTCGTTCCAAACACGTTATTAAATCTGTTATAAATAAAGATAACTGCAATTAGCAGACTAAATCTCAGGCTTCAAGATTTCTTTTAAAATAAAACACAGTTTTAAAAAGCGTTTATTCACTAAGTTATCTGAACTTTTCTGCTTAAAAACAAATAAAAGGAGTTCCTACATGGCTCAGTGGGTTAAGGATCTGGTGTTGCTACCATGGCTCCTGGTTACAGCTGTGGTATGGGTTCAATCCCTGGCCTGGGAATGTCCACATGTCATGGGCACAGCCAAAAAATAAAAATAAAAAATTAAATAGATAAATAAAAACTGAGACACCATCCCCAGGATTTCATCAGTTCCCTTCATTTTTATTTGCTACCATCAATCATGGTTTGTCAGCATTTATCCAGAGAATGATAACAGAATCTATTTCCAACAGAAAAGCCAACACTGGTCAGTTATTATTATTCACTACATAACATACAAAGGTCACGTATATAACCTCCTCTGGCAGGAGGAAAACAATTTCGGTAGCCCAGTGTAGTTCATAGAGAAGCTCAGGAACATTTCGATTTAATAATTTAGCCAGTGGCATCCGAGTAACCACAGAGCCAGATGTTCGGGGAGAATAGCCAATGAGCTTTGACCAGTCAGAACTAAGGACTGAAAGGGAAGATGCTCTCTGGAGTAATTTATAGCACTAGATACTCAGCAATGGAAACTCTAAGACACTGTGGATTTTGATGCTTTTAGATCGATCTAGCACAGTTTCCCAAATATTCCACACTGGCTGCAGAATTTCTTCTTTTGCTTAATCCTACAGTAGCTCTTGGGGAGCAACATATGCTGAGCACTGGCCATGGCGGGGCCCCAGGGTGCCCCCCCATGCCCCCCCCTCGCTAGGATTGGTCAGACCTGATTGGCTGAGTGGGAAGTGAACGCCTTCCCCGCCCCCTAGAGTATTTCCGCTAGAGAGGACTGAGAGCAGAAACTCTGGGCTCTCTGTGGCCCTAGGCAGATCCTGGGCTGCACGGAAGCTACTCTGGAGTATGAGGCCTGGATGGGAGGCTAGGCTTTCCTCTCTCATCGCTGTTTGCACTCTTCTTTCCTGCTCATGTGCCAGCTGGATGGCTAGGGAACGCTGCAACAGTGACCTCATTCTCCTCACACTCCCATGCTCATGCGACCCCTAAGAAAGGGGTTGGGGAAGAGCTCCAGAGAACAGCCAGACCTTAGAAGGGCCAGGAGGGCAGTCCCAAAGATACATGGTCCAAGGTTTCCTGGAAAATGAGGTCAAGCCTCTCCCACATAAGTCAGCTGATTGGTCTAACACGTGTTATAAATTATCCAGTTCACACCTAACTGCTTACAAAGACACCGAGCTCCTCTCTTACCTCACATCTTAATTCTGTATCTGAGGTCATCATACTGTGCAGAGATGGAGGAACTCTAAGACAGATCAAGGTTTAGAGGTTATATATTGGTTATTCTGCTATACCTGGATGGTCGCTGCTGGCATACGTTAGCAAAAAGCCCCTCCCAGAAATGTGGGATCCACTCTCAAAGCGAACAGTTACTTCATTGGTGTTCAGCAAAAGCTCTTTGGGAACAGTCATGCTTCCACAATATGGACCTAAAAACAAAGCACACTTGTGGCTCATTTCAAAATTTAGACCAGTACAAAGAATTGGCATGGGGCATTTTTCCCTCTAGAGGTCAGATTTACCAGACAACATATACATAAGGTTATAATTTTTACCCAACTGAAATTTTGCTTAATACTGAGACTGAGGATTAGTGACTGATTGTAAACTTGATTACACAAACCAAGGCAGGGGAAGTGGCTAATTGTAGATGAACAGTAGGTTGGAACTTATAAGCTCTGAACAGTCCAAGAGATAGGTTTTGCTTTTGTAAAAGATGACTAACACACAAAAATCACACATACTGGGTAACAAAGAAAGTGTAATCACCAAAGTGAGATTCTAGGGGCCATCTAAATTTTCGTAAAGTATGGTCTGAACGTTTGTGTCCCCACCAAATTCATATATGTCGAAAACCTAATGCCCGAAGTGATGATGTTAGGAGGTAGGGCCTTTGGGAGGTGCGTAATTCACAAGGGCAAAGCCCTCACGGATGGGATCGGTGCCCTCATAAAGGAAGCCCTAGGGAGCTGGCTTGCCCGGTGCAGCATGTGCGGACACAGGGAGATGGCTAGGAACCAGGAGGTGGGCTCTTCCCAGCCACTACACCGTATCTGCCAGCACCGTGATCTTGGACTTCCCAGCCTCCAGACTGTGAGAAATAACTGTCTGTTGTTCATAAGCTACCCAGACTGTGATTTTTTTTTTTTTTTTTTTTTTTGCTTTACCAGTCTGGAGAGACTAAGACAAGGAGTGAAGAAAATATTATCACAAAAAATGATATTCCAGGGGTCTTCAAAATCTGCTCAAAGAAACTCACAAATTCCCTTTTTTCAAGATAGTTTCAGGATTAAAAGACTGTCCAACACATGGTAAAAATCTTATTCTCATGCAGTTTATAAAACATTTCTCTTTCTCTTTTCTTCTTTACCACTCTTAACAATAACTTCTGATTAACCCATTTAGTTTATTTTGATTTGCAAAATGAAGTTTATTTTTTAAAAGTAGAATAATTTCTAAAGGCTTTTGAAATACCACAGCATAAATCATGCAATTAAGAGTATAACATACTGTTTGTAGAATATGGTGCTTGAAAAGCAATAGAAAGTTCCATGAACTTTCGAAAGGCAAAATTTGGAGTTTCCGTCGTGGCTCAGTAGTTAACTAACACGACTAGTATCCAAGAGGGCCATGGGTTGGATCCCTCACCTCACTTGGTGAGTTAAGGATCCGGCGTTACCTTGAGTTGTGGTGTAGCTTGCAGACATGGCTCAGATCTGGCATTGCTGTGACTGCTGGCATAGACTGGCAGTTACAGCTCCTATTCCACTCCTAGCCTGGGAACTTCCATATGCCACATCTGCGGGCCTAAAAAGACCAAAAAAAAAAAAAAAAAGGCAAAATTTGATTTGGAGCTTAAAGGAAAAAAAAAAGATCTAAGATTCTTCCAGTTGAAGAGCTAAAGTTTAGTTTGTAAACTGTCATCCTGTCAAGTATGCAGACACCATCATTTCTTGGAAAACAGGGATTAACAAGCAAATGTTGAAGAGAGGTATTCTACATTAACTTTCCCCAAAATAAAACAGTGCGGAGAGAGTCAATGGCAACAACCACGACAACACTGGGTTAAAGGAGGAGGAGGAAGGGAAGAAAAAATATCATCTCAAGTCAATGTGAGTGAAAGTGGTCACACCAGCCAAAGCCAGCATAAGGGACCAAACTGCTAAAAGATGCAGAGGGTGGATGACTGTGAATCGAACTCAGCCCTCCGCTCCTTGACATCAGGGATCTGACTTCTCTTTTGTCCTCTATTGTACCACATTCGGAAGAGATGATGGAAGAAAAGAAACGCTGTGTGTTCACTTCATGCCGCAAATCTGTTGTTCCCTATTATTACGGTGAAATCCCATAAAATGATCATTTCACTCTTTAGAAGCACTCATTGTATATAATTACATGTGAACACTTGCAAATTACTTAGAATGGTACCTAGCAAATAAAGAGTTAAGTATCTATTAAATAAATACATACATTAAAGCCAACAAACAAATAAACAATGCCTATGTTCCATTTAGACTAGGTTCCGTGGGGTTAGGGATTTTTCTATCCATCACTTTATCTCAAACATCTTGTACATGTGACAGCCTTTCAAATATTGTTTGAATCAAAATGAAGTTAAGTGTTCTTCTATTTACAACAGTCAATTTTAAAAAACCAATTCTATCATTTCAAAATATGAAGGAGTTCCCGTTGTGGCACAGTGGAAACAAATCCGACTAGGAACCATGAGGTTGCAGGTTTGATCCTTGGCCTTGCTCAGTGGGTTAAGGATATGGCATGGCTGTGAGTTGAGGTGCAGGTCTCAGACTTGGCTTGGATCTGGCGTTGCTGTGGCTGTGGTGTAGATCAGTGTCTGTAACTCTGATTCGACCCCTAGTCTGGTAACCTCCATATGCCACAGCCCTAAAAAGCAAAAACAAAACAAAACAAAAACATGAAGAAATGAGGAAGAGTGCAGAAAAGCAAGAAAAGAAAGAAAATCATTAGTGTGAGAGGTAGATTATTTGATTTTTAAGAGTGCTCACAAGCATGAAAAACAAGCAATTTATACTAAATCCATTTTTGTATAATAAAGTAGAGTAAGTAGTTTTGCAAAATTAAAGTGTATTAGATTACTATATTTGACTTCTGCAACTTATTCTCAGTTTGTTTAAAATATGTTTGAATTTTCTTTGTTCTTTGCACAGGTAAGTGAAGATCAAACCTAAGAACAAAGGTTAAATAACTAGTAACTTGTTGCTTTTAATAAATCAGAATATTTTCCTAACTATATTTACTTTTCCAAGAAGAAATAACACATACTCTCTTCACGAAATAGTGATAATGATACCATACCACCAATCTCTCCGTAAACTCCTTTTTTTTTCAACTTTATTTATTTTTTTATGTCTGCACCCATGGCATATGGAAGTTCCTGGGCCAGGGATCAAACACATGCCTCCACAGCGACCTGAGTCACTGAAGGCAGATTCTTAACCTACCGAATCACAGCAGGAACTCCTCTCTTTAAGTTTTTTCTGCATTCCAATGAGTTCTAACAAAATCATGAAGAAAGCAAGTCTAAATTGATTATCAGTGAAAATTTGTTTGGAACTTTTAATTGAAATATATTTGACACATAACACTGTGTGATTTAAGGCACACAACATGTTAATTTGATACATTTATATATTTTACTATTTTTATTTCTTTGCTTTTCAGGGCTGCACCAGAGGCATATGGAGGTGCCCAGGCTAGGGGTCAAATTGGAGCTATAGCTGCCAGCCTATGACACAGCCACAGGAACTCCAGATCTGAGCCGTGTCTGCAACTTACACCACAGCTCATAGCAATGCCAGATCCTTAATCCACTGAGCGAGGCCAGGGATTGAACACATACCCTCATGGATCCTAGCTGAATTCTTTAACTGCTGAGCCATGACGGGAATTCCTGATACATTTATCTATTTTAATATTATTGTCATTGTAGGGTTAATTGGCACCTCTATCATATTACATAATTCTCATTTCATTTTAGTGGATAGGATAATTAAGTTGGAGTCTCTTAGCAAGCTGGATGATTATAGTACACTATTGTTGTCTATAGTCACTATACTGTGCATTAAATCTCTAGGGCTTATTTGCATTGCAACTCTGTACCCTTAAATGACAACTGTCCTATCCCCCCACCCACCATCCCCTGGTACCCACCATTTTACTCTGTTTTTAAGAGCTTAGCTTTTTAGATTCCACATATAAGTGAGATCATATCGTACTTGACTTTGTCTAACTTACTAAACTGTCTTACTAAGCATAATGTGCTCAAGGTCTGTCCATGTTGTTATAAGTAACAGGATGTCCTTTTTCATGCTTGAATAATTAGAATTTTTTTTCTTTTTAAGGATTGATTATTTTTATTTTTTGGCATGCCAACTGCACGTGGAAGTTCCTGGGCCAGGAAGTGAACCCATGCCACAGCAGTGACCCAGCCACTGTAATGACAATGCTGGATCCTTAACTTGCTGTGCCTCAAGGGAACTCCCTGGAGGTTTTTTTTTTTCTTTAGTGTTTTACAGAACCATTGAAAGGAAAGGTTGCAAAATTATAAATATTTTGCAAACATAGATAAGAGTGTATGCCATCACACTAAGCTGTTGTGCAATACATACAATTTCCTAGATCAAAAACACATAAATAGAGTAAAACTCTAATTTGGTCGCATCTTCCCATAGTTATGGTAGGCATGGTAGATAAACATTTCCGGAAGTTCAAAGTAAGAAAATGTAAACACACACACCCTTTAATCGCCCTTACCCCACAGGCATCACCCTTCTCACATTCTCATTGATGTGCTGCGAAAATGTAACTAAATAAACCCCAGCAGGGGCAGAATCTGCCCTGTCAATAGAACTGCCATTATTCAAAGTTCTTTGATAGGCTCATCACGGCACAGCCATCACAACAGGACGAGCAGTCTTAGTGCAGGGTGGGGAACTCAAGTGGAGGTTGGCTGCCGTCTCGCCTTTGGCAAAACACCCAAATTATTGCCTGTCTGAAGGTCTGACAGATAAAGATTCCTTTTCACAGACTGGAAGTTAATAACTGCATTCCTAGAGTTAAAAGGGAAGAGATGAAAACAGAAAAATGTGACTGGCAGTGAGAGAGGAAAATAATTAAAGGGAAACCACGGAAAGCTCCTACATGGCTGTCCTAAGCCATGTTCTCAGTTTTCAGCCAGACTCCATTGAGAATGCTATCTTGATTTATTAAAGCCTTTCTCCACCCAAACAATACAGTTACTCTTAGTACTCTCCGTCTCAATCTTTTAAAAGCATCTACACCTGTATGTGAACAGTCACAATGCCAATGTCACTGGAAACCCAAATAAGGGCTCAGAGGTGACTTCCCACTTAGACGGTGATTATAGTCTCCACCCAGCACAGTGTTCCTGGAACAGTAAACCTGCCTCCATTCACAGTCAGACTGAACCCCAACCCTTCTTGAGTGGTTCTCAAGAACTCTAGCAGACCTAGAAGTAAGACTCACAGTCTGCATGGATGTTTGCTTCCCAACTGGCAGTACTGTGTGTTTTATAGACAACTTGGACTTGCTGGAGTTCCTGTTGTAGCTCAGCAGGTTAAGGAATACTCAACTAGTACCCATGAGGATGCAGGTTCGATCCCCGGCCTTGCTCACTGAGTTATGGATCCAACATTGCCTCAAACTATGTCATAAGTCGCAGATGCAGCTCCGATCTGGCGTTGCTGTGGCTGTGGCATAGGCCTCAGGTGCAGCTCAGATCTGGCGCTGCTGTGGCTGCGCATAGGCCTGCAGCTGCAGCTCCAATTCCACCTCTAGCCCAGGAAGCCCATATGCTGCAGGTGCTGCTCAAAAATGAAAACAAACAAAAAACTTGGACTTGCTGTCTACCTCTAACCTTCCCCCGCACCACTATCCTTGTCTGGGAAGCAGGTTCTTTCCACCTCTGTAGTCCTAAATTCCCATCAGACTAGGAGACAGCAGAAAGGCAGTTCATCAAGTAGGCAGAAAAATCAGAAAAAATAAATCCTTCTACCTTTTGTGGGATATAATGAGTTGCCCTGGATTGTGGGAAAAACCATCGATGATACTAAATGGAACAGCACTGTGGCATTTGGCACCAGACATGAGACCAAGAGCTAGCAGATAATGGATTGATTTCTTGGACAAAAGGAATAAAGGGCCAGGAACGGTGGGAGCTGCCTCCTTGGAGCACAGTAGGCCAGCTCCTCTGAACACATCCCCTGTTCCATGAGCAGCTGAGAGGGGAAATCCTTTATCTCCCCATGTGGGAATAAAAGCTAACTGTCCTGCAAGGAAGGATGGACTGCCTGCCTGGAGCCAGCCCTCTGGATTCTCTGGCAGCCTGACAATCCACGCGGTAATCCATCCTCCCGCTCCATCCCCATGGCCCGTCTGCCCAAGTCTGGACGTTACAGGGCAAAACTTTGTCTAATGACTGTTCCAGGTCATTTCAGGGGGATTTGTGCTTTTTGATCTTGAAACTGATGACACGAAGTTACTGTTCGATCTGTGAACGAGATGTGTTCTAAAAATGGTATGCATGCTGTTAACGAAACCAGAGACCCCTCCCTCCCCAAAACCATACTTTCACCAGGATGGTAAAAAAACAGAAACCAAATGAAAAACCAACTTGAGAGATTTGCTGTAAATCAAACTGAACAGACTTCTAAAAACCTCCATTAACCTTATGAGCACCTGCTTAAGCACGCGCTTAATTTCTCAAGACGGATGAGAACATGCTGATGAGACGAAGTGATGGGAGTGTCCCTGGCAGAGCCAGCCACACATGCACCATCAGCCAGCTGCCAGGAAAGCGGTACCTGGCGAGGCCCAGATCTGTGCGCAGAGGCGTGCTGATAAAACAACCTCTAGAAATGCTGAAGCTGCAAACTGCAAACGCCATTGGACTTGTTTCCGTTTTCCCTTTGTTTTTTTTTTCAGCGCAGTCAAATGGCAGGGTTCATCCTTGCTTGCTAATGGCAATAGGGTCATTGTACAAAATTACAGAATTTTCAGGGCCATTTTCTTTGAAAGGGAGGGAAATTAGCATAAAAAAAGGGATATTCCTGGACCATGACATTAAAACCATAGTCACGTAAGAATGCAAGCAGTATCCCGGGAGCGTTCTGGTCTCTGGTTCCCACACGAACCTCAGTGACGGATGATAAATGAACCAGGCGGATTCCTAGACAAAGGTGGGGCTTTCCTTGGGGCTACGGGGCTCGAGTCAAGAAGTACCTTCACACTAGAACCCAGCTGGGCCATTACTTCTCTCTCCCAACAAAAGACGACAATTTGCTAAAACGAATCACAGTGCATCTCTGGGGAAATGTTAGGGGAAAGGAGGAGGCGGCGGCCAGCACTTCTCCTTGAGGCTTATGGTTACATTAATGAGATGTCTGCCGTGGAGCATTCTGGCTGATACAACCCTTTTTTTTAAAAAAATATGTTTATGATTCTTTCTCAAATCTATCTTGGCATAAAAGGCAAAACAAAAAGCAGTTCTTCTCAAGCATTTCCACCAAAGCAGCCCCAGTCATAGAGGAGAATGCACTACTAAGGTGTTTGAGGCCCCAAAACAATGCTCCATAAGCTGGAAATGTCTTCAAAGGCTTTTATCTTTCGAAGTTATAATTTTTCATTGTCCAAAATACGGCTGTGAGATATAAACCATTTATAAAATAGAGGCTGCCTATCTTGTGTCTTACTCTATCTGGTACTAAAAAAAAAAAATCAAAGGGGGTGTAATGATGAGACCTTATTGCAATATGCCAGATACACATCATTCTAAAATATTATTGCAGAAATCTTATTGCAATTATGAGTCAAAACACTTAGTATAATTTCCTACTTTCCCCATTTCTCTTGTTTCTGGTGCAACAGAAATATCAACAGTTGACTTCACATCTTTGTACGTCTAAGTCAGCGACAATGGCTAAAAAAAATACTGGGGGTGGAGGTGGAAGTACAGGAAATGTTAAGAGAACAATTCTGCCACTTCCTGGTTTTTCTATTGTGCAAACCATTTAGCACCACACAGCTAATTTAACCATCTACCATTAGGCTCACTGACCACGGTGTCGCCATTAATTCTGTGACTTAAGCAGTTTTTGAAACCTTAAAAGTATGTTAGCACTCTGCGTGGGAATGATTTCTCAGAAGTCCATTTTGTTCTCAGGAGACCCCAGGGGAAGGCCTGCAAAGGTCTCCATTTCTTCCAGCAAATGCCAAATGAGAACCGCAGCTCACTTCTGTACAAGTCATGGGATCAGATGGCTTTTGTCAGCCTGAATGGGAGTGCACAGTGCTTAGAGCCGGGGCTCTGGAGTCAAATGCTGAGACTTGAATCCCAGATCTAGTTAAGTGATTGTAAGCAAGTGGCTTGAACTCTTGGAGCTTCGGTTTCCTTCTGTGGGGATGCTAATCTAGGTCCTCTCTTACAGGGCTGTTAGGTGGCTTAAGTGGGTAACTCTAGAATGTCCAAGCCTAGCGTATAGCAGAGCTGAGTGCTCCATTGAGGCACCTTCTGTGCTATTTCATGGTCTTTTCTACATAGTAAGTAGAATTTACATAAAATTTACATAAAATTTTATGTAAATCAAGTCTTACTTTAAAGGTAAAGGGAATGCTATAGATAGAGGAAGCTTAGGGGAATCTCCGTACAATGCGATTAGAGACACCCTAATGTATCTCTTTAAATTTTTAAGTTTGTAGATTTTAAAGTATATATTGTTTGCCAAAATACATGCAGTCAAATTCCTTAAACATTGATTGGGCATGTGCAAGTGTAAGAATACACTAAGCAATAGGGGATGTTAAAAGGATGAATAAAATGCAATCCCTTATTCAGGAAACCTATCTGGTAAAGCTGCTAAAATAATGATCTCAACCTGAGATGGGTGCTCTACTGAAGGCTTAGAAAAATGCTTTGAGCCCAAAAGAGGGAGTGACTGCAGCTTCGGGACATCAGAGGAGGTTCTAGAGAAGTAGCATTGGATTTGGTTTGCCTTTGAGAGAGAGAGAGAGAGAGAGAGAGAGAGAGCGCATGTGCGTGTGCTAGAAGGGGCAGAAAATCCAGGGAATCAAGAGGGACACGTGGAAGGAATAACATCATCAAATGTACCTAACATGAAACCATGTGATGAGTTTCGGAAAAGGCACACAGATGTGGAGACTCAGAGATGCCGTTGGAAACGTGGGTAGCGAAGAGTGAGCCAGCCCCAAACACCATGCAAACAAAGTATCTGTAAACAGTGGGGCACAACTGAAAACTTCTGCAACAAGGAAAGAAAGAAATCATTAGGACAATTTTTAACAAGATAACCTCGGATGGCCTGGAGGGAACCTGGTAAAAGGAGAGGGGAAAATCAGGTAGCTGTTTCTAGGAGAAACAGACACAAAGATGTGGACTGTGGTAGTGGGTAAAATATAAAGCCAAACTGAAAGAACTATGAGCTTAGAGAATATGGGTTTTCTGCTCATCTCATGAAGCTGGGTGGAGAAAATCTGTACATGAGGCTATTTCTGCCACAGGCTTGGAATGATCTGGGCAAATTCAGGTCACCAGGAATGCGACGGGAGAGGGAGGGTGCTGCTACAGCTCAGCCCCTGCTGGGTGGAAGGAGAGTGCTGCCAAACTGAGGGGGGCCCTGCGCTCGCTCGCTGCTCTCAAAGACTAAACTGTGCGCAAAGACCACTGAGGCTGGGGAGAGGGAAGCGAAGGGAACGACAAAAGGAGCAAAGAGGAGGGGGGTGATGAAAGTGGCTAACATGACATGTGTCTCAGTCACCCACATGTGGCAGTTACTATGATTATCACGATTATTTATTTTTTAGGGCCACAGGTTCGGCATAAGGAAGTTCCCAGGCTAGGGGTCAAACCGGAGCTGCAGCTGCCAGCCTATGCCACAGCCACAGCCACATGGGATCTGAGCTGTATCTGCGACCTATACCACCACCTCGTGGCAACGCCAGATCCTTAACCCACTGGGCAAGGCCAGGGATCGAACCAGCATCCTCATGGACACTAGTCGGGTTTGTTACTGCTGAGCAGCAGTAGGAACTCTTGTTAGTTTCTCTACAGTTATTATTGTTTTGCCCATTTTAAAGAGGGGAGATGTGCAGCTACGGGAAGTTAAGAAATTTGCTAAAGGTCAAGCAATTACAAAATGAGCAATAAGGCAGGAATTTGGAGCCAGTTAGTCTAACTCCAGAGACTGCCCTCTTAAGCACAATTGAAACTCTTACACAGAAACGGAAACATCCCCCCCCCGTCCAGGTTAAAGGCCAGTCTGCTTTTATTGATCCACAGTGACCTAGGTGGGCAAGTCTACAAAACCCCATCAGAACAAGGTCCTCTGAGATCTTGAGGAACCAGTATCTGGTTCCCACCAAGATCCCTCCAGCAACTCCTGCAGGGAGTCTAGGAACAGCCCTAAACTCCACCTGCTGGGGGAAGACTTAGTCGATCTTCTTGAAGTAACAGGAAAACAGAAATGACGGTTGGGACCCCGACAAGAGTGTTGGCAGAAACAAACCTCTGAGCGAACCTGAGTCTCCAGGTTCTTCGTGGTCAGCGAGACTGGAGAGAGAACTTAACCAGTAAAGGTTAGAGGGTCGCTAACACATTTGAAAGTTGAGAAAAATGATCTTCAATATGTATTCACAGCCTTCCCTCTTCAGTGTCATAAATAAAACTATGGGAGGTATTTTGTATTTTAAATGGAGGTGTATTAGTATGACACAATGCTTGAATCTTCCAAGTTCAAGATATTTGAATATTTTATATAACTAACCCATTATTTTATGTCATTAATATGAAAGGGAGATTGACAATCAGTACCAAAGCATCTGAACTGTGCTCTACAACTAAATGCTTCATGATCCTAATTGGATTCTAGATCAGAAAAGGGACATCAGCGTTTCTTTTGAAGGGAGTCTCTGTTACTTTGGTCTCTTAAAACAAAAACCCAGAATTCCCTTAGTTACAGTGAAAACAATCTAAACTAAGCCAAGTGTGATACTTCTTAAGAGATTTTTTGGGCCAGGATTTTAGGACACATGATCTTAAAAGTCAGTTTATATGTTTTTTTATCAAAAAATTTCTATAAATTTGAAAGTCTATGTTTAAAAATAACTGCGAAAACTTAGTTTGTTCTTAACATATTTTCTAAAGCAAGTTTGATACAGTTTATCAACTTGGCTGCTTCCTGGCTGTTTCAAGGATATTTTGAAAGAGTCAGCATCTTAACTCAGCCATAAATATAGAAGTACATTCTTCTAATTGATGTTTGAATCTGAAATATCAGCCCTAATTACAGTACATGATAAATGGAAGAATAATAACTATCTTATATCATCAGTGCGATCAATTACATATTTTGCTTGATTACTGTGAAAGCTGGTATGGGTCACACTTGTTTACAGTACATTATGCGACCATAAATGTGGACTATGAAAGCGCCCAAAGTACTTGAACCAAACATTTTAAACAAAATTGGCATGGGGGGATGAACCATCACCAGCGAACTGCACAGTGATCAAAACCGTACAGCTTCAGAATATTCACAATGGTTAATGCAATCACACCCCGTCTGTCCACTCTTGGCAGAGCTTACAAACATGAATGCCAGAAAACATTATTCTTTTCCAAAACATTAATCCCACATTTAAAAATCTGACAGTGTTGAGTCTTAAAAATCCCTTGGCAATAGGTTTTGGCAATTAATTGAAAAAAAAAAAAACTGAGCTGGATAAACCCAAACTGTTTGCTGTCTCAGCCACACATGTAACTAACTGTTAGAGCCCTGCATACTGGAATTTCAGGAGGTATTCCAGAATGTATGTCTCCCGGGGCCCTTCAGTGGGCACTCCCCTACACTGTGGCCTAGGCAACAGCCTGTGGATCCCTGGGGCCCTGAGCTGACCCTAGGGCCCTCCCTCCTCAGTCCTGTGGCCAGGCTGGCTGCAGAGGGGCCTCCCACAGTTCCAGGGAGCTGGGCTACTACAGGACCACAGGAATGCCCACTCCCTGAGCTCACATGGGCAAACCAAGCACTTCTGCCTCCTCCTCCTCCTCCTTTAAAGATACCTGCACTCCTCCAAGAGGTTCAAACTGACGGGGGACTATTTTAACTAAGTTAAAATACTGCTCTAGGAGTTCCCGTTGTGGCTCAGTGGTTAACAGACTAGCATCCATGAGGTTGCGGGTTCAATCCCTGGCCTCGCTCAGTGGGTTAAGGATCCGGCACTGCCATGAGCTGTGGTGTAGGCTGCAGATGCGGCTCGGAGCCCAGGTTGCTGTGGCTCTGACATAGGCTGGAGGCTACAACTCTGATTAGACCCCTAGCCTGGGAACCTCCATATGCTGCTGGTGCCACCCTAAAAAGACAAAAAAAAAAAAAAAAATACTGCTCTAAAGCTAGTATTCTTGGCCAAAGAAAATCTACATGTTTTTAAAATTAAGAAACATGTATTTGTTAAAGAAAAAAGTGAGTAGAGAGAAGATGTAACAATTTGGGACACAAAATCTATCAAATTGACTTGTGATGATTTTTTGTACCTGTAATTGAAATAAAATTCATTAAGTTATAAAAAAAAAATAAAGGAGTTCCCTTCGTGGTTCAGTGGTTAACGAATCTGACTAGGAACCATGAGGTTGCGGGTTCGATCCCTGGCCTTGCTCAGTGGGTTAAGGATCCGGCGTTGCCGTGAGCTGTGGTGTAGGTTGCAGACGTGGCTCGGATCCCGCGTTGCTGTGGCTGTGGCGAAGGCCGGCAGCTACAGCTCCTGTTAGACCCCTAGCCTGGGAACCTCCATATGCCACGCGTGCGGCTCTAGATAAAAAGGCAAAAAGACAAAAAAAAAAGAAGAAGATGTAACAATACCCACAGCTGAACCTTCTAAAGTGCTCCTCCTAACATTTTGCTACAGTTATGTCCTTATTTTATTCAGAGCCTTTTTTCTATTATTATAACATGACTGTGTATTCATATTTTACCTAACATTATATCACAAGCAGCTTTTCATGTTAACAGTCTTTTCAACAAATAGCTGTTTAATATTCCAATAAGAATTACGTGTTTCACTTAACTGCTTCCTTGCACTGAACTTTTGGATTCACTTTTAAAATCATTAATCTATGCAGTATCTACTACATTCAAGTCACTGGATTAAATATTGTAAGTACACATAGATGAGTAACTGGCTCCTCCCTGAATGCTCTTCAAAACTACAAAAGACACAAGCATATAACATGGACACACAGACATGTGTACACCTACCAAACGTGGCTCCAAGCCACTTAATTCTTTTTAAATACACTTATAGGATTGAAACATTCTAATTTCTTTCCCACTGTATTCCTTTTATTGCTGACTTCTGTTATTGTGTGTGCGTGTGTTTTTTTTTTTTTCCTGTCTTTTTGGGGCAGCACCCGCAGCATATGGAGGTTCCCAGGGTAGTGGTCGAATGGGAGCTGTAGCCGCCAGCCCACACCACTGCCACAGCAACTCAGGGTCTGAGCTGGCTTACACCACAGCTCACGGCAGTGCCGGATCCTTAACCCACTGAGCGAGGCCAGGGATCGAACCCGGGTCCTCATGGATACCAGTCAGGTTCTTTAATCACTAAGCCACGAAAAGAATTCCCAGGGAATCTTTAAAGTAGCCTCAAAAGAAAGAAACTCTGAGCATCATTAAATATTTTATCTTAAGAACATCCCAACCCAAAATATTAACTACACCTGCATTTTAGGCAAAATTGCTGGATGATGTAACATTGGGCTGGTTCACTGGGGGAGGGTGATCGTGCACTGCGGGGTTTTAGGGTGTTGGGACTGGAAGACGAAGAGATGTGGAAACGGGTGTCTTGGAGCCATAAAGAGACAGAAATTTTCCTTTTGGCCTTTAACTAGCTATGTGATCTCAGCATGTTAGTTAAAAAACAAACCAAAAAAAAACAAACAAAAAAAACAAAACGAGAAACCTCACCATGCCTCAGTTTCCCTATTATAAAAAGGAGTTAATACATACTTACTTTGCAGGGTGGATAGGAGTCCAGAAAAATCTAAGGAAACCTATGTAAGGGCCAAGCATGTGCCTGGCATACAACGACTATGTTTATTTCCATAATGAGCATACATTCTGTTTTTAAAAGACAAACATATTCATGCAGGAAAAATTTCAATAGAAAAAATGTATTTCTTAGGCTTTATTGAAGTATATCGCAATTCATTACTCACTTCTTAGTGAGGAGTCTACTCTTGAAAATTCAAGAAGCGAGAAACTGGACTAGAGTGCCCTGCGGCCGACCGTGATCACCCTGTAACCCAGCTCCTAAAACTTCATCCCGTGCTGTCCCTCCTTTCTGTATACTTCTGAATATACATCAGAGACATACAGCAAATGCCCCGGTGTGGGCAAGCCACACCCATTCTCCTCCCGTCCTGGTTCAGGTTGATTTGCTTCCCAGCCTCTGAACTGAGACAGACCCAGAGCAACAGAGATGATTATGCGTCTGCTCTGTCAGCAGGTGGATTTAACGGCTCTTTTTCCAGGAAAGCAGATGCTTCCCCAGAGAGACCAGTGTGGAAAAATGCTGGCCCTGCAGCACTTGCCCTCGCATTTTACTCTGGGGCTCTGACACTCCACACTGCCTGGAATCTGCAGGAAGGGTTCTGGCTAATGAGGGGCTCCCTGAAGAGTGCCTCCATAAATTAACACACATTCGATTATCAGAGCTACTCAGCAGTAAGTGTTCCCAGGGGCCTTAAGCGGCCCTGGGATTCTCATTTTCCCCACTGGAGTCAAAGTGGAGTTTAAAAGTTGCGACCAACTCTACGAAATTCACCACCTTTACTCTGTCAGAGTGATTTTAACCATCATTAAAAGAGAGATACTATTCCCAGGGGTCCGGCCTCCGTGGGAGCTAGGTGTTCAGACCTCTGAGCGGTCTCAGGGCTGGTCTGGGCTTCCACGCTCGGAGGAGGCCCCGCGGTGGAGGAGTGGAGTCTCTGGCTGCAAAGGTAAAGGCAGCCGTGAAAGCTGTGTGCTGGAGAGAAACGGCCTGTAGAACTAGCAGGCAGACAGGGTTTTGCTTAAAACCTGTATCATTTTTTGGAGTTGTAGGCACCAAGAAACTCAGGGAATCTCTAAAGAATCTCATATTATATGAGTCTCTGCTTCCAAATTGTCTAAACCCAAGCTGTTTCCTTGAGCTGCGGATTGATTGTAGGGTCACCGTTAATGGTGATTCCAGACACCTCTGTGCTAACGGCACATCCCAAAGCACACAAAGTTTAATTTCAAAGGTCACTCTGGAAATTGTCCTTTGCACTTGCCATGCTCTTACCCGGAAAACCGATCCCAGACACTCCGTTTAGGTCTCTGCTCAAATGTCCTCTCACTGGAGAAACCTCCCTCACCAGCCCATTTGAAGCAGCCCAGACACGCGCAGAACCAGACTCGGCATCACCTCCGGATAACTTATTTTCCTATTCCTTATTTTTCTTTCTCACTACCTCTCATATTACAGATGCATCTGTTTGTTTTCTACCCGTCCCTCCACCAATATAAGTACCGTGAAAGGAGGAACTTTGCTTTGTCACTGCTCTGTCCCACTCAGTCTGCTGTGGAACACTTGAAAACGTGATCACTTTTCAATAAATATTTGGCACACACATGAATGAGCCATAGATGTCTTAACCTAATGCCACACATCTCCAGTTCTTTTCCTGGCAAGATATAAACTCAAACTAAGCTCCTCAGACCCACACAAGGCTAACACTAACATCTCCTCAAATGTCTTCATTGCAGTCTGCAGAAAAGTAGGTTTCTCTTCTGATCTTCCCAGGCTGTAACACTAATGCGCACACCACTTGCCTCCTCCCCACGTCTCAGATCTTCCCACACTCACAGCAACCTAGATCTGTTTTCTTACCGTACTGGTCAGAAGAGCTAGTGAAGAGAAGGTAGTCAGAAGCACAGGTCTGGGATTCAATATCAAGATCTCCCAACCTCACGATCAGTCTCTTCCCTTTCGGTACTGTGATCGTCCTTTCACAAACAGTGTGATTGGGGTAAGTCCCTGGATAATTCTTAGATGTCATCGTGCCACTGTCCGTATAGGTCACTATGTGCCCACAGCCATCACCTGTTAAAGAAAAAAAGGATACCAAAAGTAAGCGGAATTAATTCTCAACGAGAAAATACAGTATAATCTTCACTTTATATATTTTATTTCTTCTATAAAAGAGCAAAGTAAAAGCTATAAAAAGATTGAATTATTAAACTGTATCTATTATTCCAGGTTATTTCATCTTTCGTTTCTCCATTTAATCTTCTGAACACTGCTGATCAAAATGTTTCACAGGGAATGCACTGAGGGTTTGGGATGGAAATGCTATAAAATTTGGTTGTGATAATTGTTGTACACCTACAAATGTAATAAAATTCATTACGTAATTAAAAAAAAATGAAATAAATGTTTCACAGATTAGCAGGGCAAGCTGTTGCTGTTTGCAACACATCATTTAATCAAATAATCATCTATCCATCCACACCTACACAGTAGGCCCTGGGCACTCACAGATTTGCCATGCATGGTTTTGACTATTTGCAAGCCAATGGCACAAAATAATTTACTATGAAGAAAGGAGTACTGCTCACTTCGGAGGTTATCATTCTGACTTAATGGATAATGTATGCAAAATACTCCTGGTAGAATCTGAGGCTTATGTCGAGAGGACTCTGTTTAAGAGTATGTCATTCAGGGAGTTCCCGTCCTGGCTCAGCGGTGGTGTAGGTTGCAGACATGCTCAGACCCAGCGTTGCTGTGACTGTGGCGTAGGCCAGCAGCTACAGCTCTGATTCAACCCCTAGCCTGGGAACCTCTATGTGCTGCGGCCCTAAAAAGACAACAACAACAAAAAAAGTATATCATTCAGCTGGGGACTAACAATCACGCGACATTCATATCTCAGTTAATAGCAGTGACAGATGTAAATATTCCTAATAGACTCAGGATGTATCATTAGACAAGGATCTACTGCATTTTTTTTTTGTCTTTTTGCCTTTTTTTATGTAAAGCCGCACCCGTGGCATATGGAGGTTCCCAGGCTAGGGGTCTAACAGGAGCTGTAGCTGCTGGCCTACGTCACAGCCACAGCAACACGGGATCCGAGCCGCGTCTGCAACCTACACCACAGCTCACGGCAACGCCGGATCCTTAACCCACTGAGCAAGGCCAGGGATCGAACCCGCAACCTCATGGTTCTTAGTCGAATTCGTTAACCACTGAGCCACGAAGGGAACTCCAAGGATCTACTGTATTAAGTGCTTGCCACACACTGGACATTGCAATGCTGGAAACACAGAAAAGCATCAATGGCTGCTTACTACTCAGTGACATGAAGGACAGTTCAGATAATTATAGTACAAGGTGCCCTATGCCACATCAGGAGTTTAAACAAAGGCCAAAGAGCTCAAGAGAGAATCTATTTCAGTGAATTACCACTACTTCACTAATTTTAAGACTTTTCTGAATAGGAAACAATCAACTGACCAACAAGTTGGTCTGCTAAATTACAGTGACCAAGTATATCACTCAGATATTTTACAGCACACACAGTTGGGTGGGCAGCAAGGTTAAAGAGCAAACATTGCATTTAAAGTACAAAAAATGAGTTCCTGTCGTGGAACTCTGACTCAGTGGAAAGGAATCTGACTAGTATCCTTGAGGACACAGGTTCAATCCCTGGCCTCGATCAGTGGGTTAAGGACCTGGTGTTGCTGTGAGCTGTGGTATAGGTTGCAGATGTGGGTCAGATCTGATGTGGCTGTGGCTGTGGTGTAGGCCGGCAGCTGTCGCTGTGACTGGACCCCTAGCCTGGGAACACCCATATGCCGAAGGTGAGGCCCTAAAAAGACTAAATAAATAAAGTTCAAAATACCTGTGACTGTTACGGCTTCACAGAAAGCTGGAGGGAGGGAAGGAGGTCTGCTGGAGAAGGAACTCTCTGAGGTGGCAGGGGGCCCTGGTACCCCAAAGCCTCTGTGGAGAAGCCCCAACCTGGGGATCCTAGGAATCTGAAACCCAAAGTGGCCTTCTTCCATCTCCAGCCTATTCCCTGCACAACAAGGATACGCCAGAGTCTTCCTTTATTCCACTTTCTTCTTGCCCTGAGGCCTGCAGCCCAGAAGATGATGGAGGTCTAGTGAAAATCAGGGATGGGGGAGAACCACAGACTATCCAAAATCATCAGATAACCTCTAGTGAAGGAACTGCCCATTATGCAGAAACTGTCATAAGATTGCAACCAGGGAGGCTGGACTGGGGGAGCGTTGACCTAAAGAAGCAATGTGTTAGAGAGTACCAGGGGGGAATACAGACAGACTGCGGAGATAAAACTACCCTGAAACCTGAAGGACCAGGCAGAAGAAGTTGTGGAATTTATATACTAGGCAATAGGGGCCCACAGGTGGTTTGAGAAGGGAGATAATGAAGTGGTATTTGAAAAAGACTTGATTCTAGAACTAGAATGCAGAAGAATCTGCATCAGAGGAGTAGTAGGAGGGCTAGGAATGGGGTAGCTGGAATGGGAAAGGAAAGAAAAACAGGGGGAAGTTCACAAGAAAAAAATAAACAGACTTGGGTTTTGGCTAACGACAGTGAGAAAGACAAGAACATTGAGGTTTTGAGTCTAGAATGATTGGAACACTGAAGCTAAGATGATGGAAATGGAAGCCCAGAGGGCAAGCAGGCTGGATACAAGGGTTGTAAGTTTGGTTCTTAAATTTGAGGTGATTGCTGTAGTTCTTGCGCTCTCTGGCAATAAGTGCCAAGTTGTCGAGAATTAAATGAAAATTATACCAGGGTAACACGTACAGTGCAGAAGTACACAGTGTCCAGGGTTTTAATTTAAAATCTGAATTGTCCACCTGCTTTTAAAAGCTTTAGTTAAAAAAAAAATCAAATTTATAATTTCTCTTGGAAACTGGAAAACATGGCAAGCATACCAGCAGGTGTTCTCACAGGGCTAGTTACATGGTGGCTGTTCCTTTAAAGGTGACAAAAGGCTGGAGCTCCCCACCAGGTGCTGGTAACTCATTTCTAAGACCTGTCTCACCTTAAGAGGCATCAATTTGGAGCACTCGGATAAAATGGCACCAGGGTAACTAGTGTATAATTAGGTATATAAATATACACATAAGGAACCCTCTCTAAACTCCAAAATATCACCTGGTCAAAGACTTAAATGTCTCTTTTCTTACTACTAAGAAATTCTGCTTCTATAAGAGAGAAATGAGGTCTTTTAGCAAAAAAAAAAAAAAAAGATTTAAAATGAGGATGAATTACATGTGAATCAGCCTATACATGATTACTGTACTCTAATCTTTTTTAAGTGACATGTCATGACAAAGGAAAATCCCAGGATGTCACTTTTATTCAACCCTGTAATTACGCTTCCTTCCAACACCTACTCTAAAGCCGTAGAGGAAACATTTCAACCAGTGGCACTGGCAGAGGAAGCAGGTTTAAGGCTTCAACCCTCCCATCATTCCTTTACTTGGGGGATCTGTGCCTCCTTGGAAAAGTCTTCTTTTTCCATAATTATCAGAATGAAACTAGGCTCCTGTTCTGCCAAAAAACAAACAAACAAAAAAAAAACCTCAAAGGAACTGCTGAGTTCTAATTAATTAAAATGCAAACTGCCATCAAAATTTGCAAATTTCACTCTTGCCTACAGAAGACCATTTATGGAGTTTTCTGTGGCAAGCACTGATACACTTATTCCACAGGTATTAATGATATCAGGAATTTTCTTTTCTTTTTGTCTTTTTAGGGCTGCACCCACTGCATATGGGATTTCCCAGGCTAGGGGTCAAACTGGAGCTGCAGCTGCTGGCCTATACCACAGTCACAGCCATGCCAGATCTGAGCCACATCTGCAACATACACCACAGCTCACAGCAAAGCCAGATCCTTAACCTACTGCGAGAGGCCAGGGGTCGAACCCACGTCCTCATGGATACTAGTCTGGTTGATTACTGCTGAGCCACAACAGGAACTCCCCAGGAATTTTCAACCTATTTTTTTTCCACAGTTTTGATGACTTCAAAGGATTAGACATAGTTAACATACTCTATTATATAACTGGAAGTTGCTAAGAGAGTAGATTAAATGTTCTCACCACAAAAAGGAAACTAATTATGTGAGATGATAACTGTTAGCAAATGCTATAGTGTTAAAAAAATTTGAAATATATAAATGTATAAGACCAATGCATTGTAGATTTAAACGTACCCAATGTCACATGTCAACTATATCTCAATAAAGCTGGAGGGGTGTGAGGCAAGAACTAGAAATATGCCAAAGGGGAAATGGAAAACTGCCAGGGATAGAAAATGAGTATGGGATCATATACCGAATAAGGCAGATACATACAAATAAAAACAACAGTCACACTGTTCCCATAACTGCACCCTAACACTCTTGTAGCTTAACTCAAAAGCCCATCTTAAGAATCACTGATAAGAAAGACAAGATTTAAAAATCTATCAGTTCATGTCCATATACAACGTATCAATATTAGTATTGCGGTTGTGATATTATACTACACAGAATCTCTCTGTTATTTATTACCACTGCCTGTGATCTATGATTATCTCAGAGTAAAAATTTTACTTAAAAATTGAAGAAAGAAAAACTGTCAGTCAGGCTAAGTTTGGCTGGCAGGGATGAAAATGAAGGGGCTTTTATTTTCTATTTTATACTTTTCTATACTATCTGGATTTTGTGATTCTGTGTGTTTCTTCTATTTAAACTATTATTATTATTTTTGCTTTTTAGGGCTGCACACACGGCATATGGAAATTCCCAGGCTAGTGTCAAATCAGAGCTGCAGCTGCCAGCCTACACCACAGCCACAGCAATGAGGGACTGAGCTGTGTCTGTGACCTACACCAGAGCTCGAGGCAATGCTGGATCCTTAACCCAATGATCGAGGCCAGGGATTGAACCTGCACCCTCATGGATACTAGTCAAGTTCATTTCTGCTTAGCCACAAAGGGAACTCCCTTTATATGATTTTTAATTAAAGTATTTATACAAGCTTGCAATGAAAAGACCTATATGGAATGACAATCAATAAAAGAGGCTATTTTTATTCTAAAATCTTTCTGTGCCAAATCCATTAACCAAGTTCTCACCTTTGTCAAGGAACATGGGGTGTTGAGTTTTAGGAGGTTCATAATATATGCCCCAGTTTAAAGGTGAGAAAATACAATGTATATGGACTTTCCTTAAGTTGACTCAACCAATGGCAGAACCCAGATTGACAATTCCCAGATGATCTAGCTCTAGGATTTTAAAAACACTTTTGCCTTACCCCTTTATCTGATCTTGTCACACATGTGTATTTGTGCTTAATCTTGGAAAACCACCTACCCTGCTGCCCTATCAGACCTTTCTTTAGATATTTTCACAACATTCATCTATTAAAACAAGTAACTCCCTGATAAGATGTAACTTATCTTGCAAGGGTCGCAATTAGATGGAAAACCATTGGTAGAAGGTTGAGAAAGAACTCTAAAATAAATGGATCTGGTAGGTTACCATCTAAAGTCACTGATGGATCTCACTGATGTCTAGAAGTGAGACAGATATAACATGTCCCCTGGTAGGATAAAAGTGGCTATACTACAAAGCTACAGTAATCAAAACAGTATGGTACTGGAGTTCCCCTGGTGGTGGCACAGCAGGTTAAGAATCTGACATTGTAATTGCTGTGGCTCCAGTCACAGCTGTGGCATGGGTTTGATCCTTGGCCCTGGAACTTCTGCATGCTGCAGGCCTGGCCAAAAAGAAAAAAACAAACAAAACAAAACAAAACCCAGTACAGTACTGGCACAGAAACAGATATATAGATCAATGGAATGGGAGAGAAAGCCCAGGAAAAAAACCCATACACTAAAAGTCAATCTATGACAAAGGAGGCAAGAATATACAATGGAGAAAAGACAGTCTCTTCTATAAATGGTGCTGTGAAAACTGGACAGCTATATGTAACAGAATAAAATTAGAACATTCTCTAATATTGAACACAAAAGTAAACTTAAAATGGATTAAAGACCTAAATGTAAGGTAGGATACTATAAAACTCCTAGAGGAAAACATACGCAGAACAGTCTTTGACATAAATTCCAACAATATGTTTTTGGGTCCATCAGCTAGAGTAACAGACACAAGCAAAAGCAAAAATCAACAAATGGGACCTAATCAAACTTTTTTACAGCAAGGAAATCATCAACAAAATGAAAAGACAACCTATGGAATGGGAAAAAATATCTGCAAACAATGCAACCAACCCAAGGGCTTAATTTCCAAATATACAAACAGCTTTTACAGCGCAATATCAAAACAAACAACCCAATCAAAAAATGAAAACACCGGAGTTCCCTTTGTGGCGTGACAGAAACAAATCCGATTAGGAACCATGAGGTTGCAGGCCTCGCTCAAGGGGTTAAGGATCTGGCGTTGCCGTGAGCTGTTGTGTAGGTCACAGACGCAGCTCAGATCTGATGTTGCTGTGGCTGTGGTATAAGCTGGAAGCTGTAGCTCTGAGTCGACTCCTAGCCTGGGAACTTTCATATGCCAGGGGTGCAGCCCTAAAAAGAAAAAAAAAGTAAGAAAACACTTCAATAGACATACAGATGGCCAACAGGCACATGAAAAGATGCTCAACATTGCTAATTACTAGAGAAATGCAAATCAAAACTACTATGAGGTACCACCTCATACCAGTCAGAATGGCCATCATCAGAAAGTCTACAAATAATAAATGTTAGAGAGGATGTGGAGAAAAGAGACCCCTCCTGCACTGTTACTGGGAATGTTAAATTCATGCAGCCACTAAGAAGAACAGTATGGAGGTTCCTCAAGAAACTAAAAACACAACTATCATATGATCAAGCAGTCTCACACCTGGGCATCTTTCTAAAGAAAACCATAATCTGAAAAGATACATGCACCCCAAGGTTCATTGCAGCACGACAGCCAAGACATGGAAACACCTAAATGTCCATCAACCAAGGACTGGATAAAGATGATGTGGTGCATATACAAAATGGAACATTATTTGGCCATAAAAAAGAATGAAATAATGCCATTTACACTTATATGGATGGTCCTAGTGATTATCATACTAAGTGAAGGCAGAGACAAACATCACGACATCACATATGTGGAATCCAAGAAATGCTAAAAGAACTTATTTACAAAACAGAGAGAGACTCATAGACAGAGAAAACAAACTTACAGTTACCAAAGGGGAAAGGACGGTAGGGATAAATTGGGAATTTGGGATTAACAGATACATAGTACTATATATAAATCAGATAAACAACAATGACATACTCTATAGCACAGGGAACTATATTTGACATAATAACCTATAATGGAAAAGAATCTAAAAAAGTATATGTATATATAACTAAATCATTTTGTTGTACACCTAAAACATAGTAAATTAACCACGATCAATTTAAAAAAAGAAGTTTGATTTTTTTTTTTTTTGTCTTTAGTCATTTTAGGGCCGCACCCGCGGCATGTGGAGGTTCCCAGGCTAGGGGTCTAACTGGTGCTACAGCTGCCGGCCTACGTCACAGCCACAGCAACGCGGGATCTGAGCCGCGTCTGCAACCTACACCACAGTTTATGGCAACGCCGGATCGTTAACCCACTGAGCAAGGCCAGGGATCGAACCCGCAACCTCATGGTTCCTAGTCAGATTCGTTTCCGATGAGCCACAACAGGAATTCCAAGAAGTTCGATTTTCAAACGTAATTTTAATTAATACAGATGCTAACTGTAGAAAAGGTAATTAGGATATTAAATAATATCAGGAGAGTATTATTCACTTTGTTAGGTGTGATAATAGTATTGAGGTTATGTAAAAAAATGTCTCTTTCAGAGTTCCCACTGTGGCACAGCAGGTTAAGTATCCATCATTGTCTCTAAGGCGGCACAGGTTTGAACCCCAGCCCTGTGCAGTGGGTTAAGGATCTGGTGTTGCCGCAGCTGTGGCATAGGTCTCAGTTGCAGGTCAGATTTGGAATTTCCATATGCCACAGGTGTAGACATTAAAAAAAAAAAAGGGAAAAAGAAAAAAGAAAATGTCTTTTTTCTTAGGGATGCCTACTGATATGTAGAGCTGAAAAGACGTCATGACACGAAGTCTGGGATTTACCATAAAATACTTTAGCAAAAAAGGCAAGGAAGAAAATAAATGAAAAAGATGGGGAAAGGCTGACGGTTACTATAGATGGATGATGGGGGTTCACAGGTTGTTTATTTTTTATATATATAATGAAAAGAAATAAAGGTCAATCTCGAAGAGAAAAAAATAACAATCTTGGTTTTATGATTTAGCTCCTGATGGTGTTCGGAGGACTCAAGGGCAGTGAGCCACGGTGATGCGGCGGCGGGAAGGGCAGGGACACTGAACTGCTACCTACCTACCATCAAGGGGAGACCATGGAAAGACGAGGGGAAGGCAGAAGCTTTGCCACAAGGAATTTGTCTACTCTTCAAAAGTGGCTACCATACAATGTTTATCTTTTTTTTTCCTTTGAACTGTAATTTAATTGCCAAAGCACATGATGACTAAACTATGTATCATTTCCTTCTCTCCTGAGACTGAAAGCTTCTCCCTTTGTAGAATATTTGAAGTGTGTTTGATCCATGAAGGGCCGAAATCCTGGAGTTTGCCTGGAGCCACAGCTGGTGAGACTGTGAGACCACCTCTTTAAAACAACTTACAAAACTAAAACTGCATGTATGAAGCTCAGATTTTGAAAAACCTGCAAGTACTAACATTTTATAACTCCCCCAGTGATCTCCACCCCAAATTTATGCATTTTAATTCTGAGCATTTAAAAGCAATGTAAATTAGAAGAGCCAGATTAGGATATTTTCAAAGAAAACTGATAGTAAGGAAAAGTTAAAGCCATGCTTTAGCAGACTATTTAATTTTAAAACAAATATGGAGCACATACATAGATAAGAAGAAAAAAGGATTCAAGTGTTTATTTTTATGGTATGGGATCAGAAAGTGATTTTTCCATTTTATTTTTTTTCTAAATTTTCTACAAATACATTATATATAAACCAGAAAAATAATAGCCTGAAAGTCCCCTAATGGTCTCTGTAACATTAAAGTCTGCTTTCACATTAGTCTTGAGGCATACAAACTGGAAGAAGTTTCTCTCTGTAAACCACAGACCCGAATTGTTAAAAACTCAGTATCTTGGAACTCAGTAAAAGGTAGTTCCCATTTGAAGCGGTTCACAGTCAAGGGGAGAAAGAGGTAAGCTCACAAGTAATTCCTGAGAGTAAAGTAACAGGTCCAAAAACCAGATGCGGACTCCCTATCTGTTCTCCAAATGCCTGAAATGAATGGATGTGTCCGCACCTTTCAGCCTTAACATTAGCTGTGTAGGAGGTACGGTATTTCTACATAAGCTTAAAACAAATCCCAGATGCTTGTCTACACGAGTCAACCATTTATTTAGTCTACGCTAATTCCAGTCACTAAGAAAAGAAAACAATAACTTCCTTAAAAGACTATTTCCCTCTGATAAGAACACATGTTCCACTGACAACAAAAAGAAATTAAGCCCATATCTAGTATAGACTAAGTTCCGCAATAGTACAAAGAATGGTTTAGAATTTAAGAGAAAAATTTTAACTGAACTCCACTTGCTGGAAAATTTTTTGGATGAAGTAAAACTACTAGTGCAGGAATACCTTTAAGATTAATTATTAAGTAGTCCACAGACAAGACAGCAGCCCTCAAAGTTGTTTTATTATGCTCCACAGTTAGAATATAGATTTTTTTCATTACAGCCCAAGTACACATGCATATACCCAAATAACAAAAGTCTAACGTTATAATACTTATTATATATAACACACTGTGATATTTCCTATTCTGTTTTTTTTGTTTGTTTTTTTAACTTAAAGCATGCTGATTGTGCCAATTGAACTGACTATATTCCTTATGAATGGGTCACAAGCTGCAATTTGGGAAACAGTGCTCTAAGTTACCAAGACTGAAACCATTCCTAGAAACACAATATCATTACAGTTGTACCCTTGCTCTTCCTAATATTCAAGTTATAACAGGTCTCAACACATACACTATCACCCATGTGTGGGTGTGAGAAAATTTCTTCCCATGTCTGAGATTAAGTGAGCTCTTGATCAAGTGAGCTCTTGAGGACTTCAATCTTTTCAACAACAAAAGGGAGCCTGAAATTATTACAGAGCTCTTGGTCTGACGGTAAAAGGTGAACAGCTTTCCCAAGCTAGGACTAAGTTCACTGTCAGTCATACGCCCCTATATACTTTGTCTTTCTCCAATTGTGCTTAACTTTTTTACCTTATGTGTTGCCTGGAAAGGAAGGGAAGAACGAGGGCAGGAGAGCCTTTTTAGTCTATGTAAGAATAACCATTGTGGCGCAGCAGAAATAAATATGACTAGGAACCATGAGGTTATGGGTTTGATCCCTGGCCTCACTCCGTGGGTTAAGGATCCGGCGTTGCCATGAGCCGTGGCGTAGGTCACAGTTGTGGCTCGGATCCTGCGTTGCTGTGGCTGTGGTATAGGCTGGCAGCTGCAGCTCCGATTAGACCCCTAGCCTGGGAACCTCCATATGCTGCAGGTACGTTCCTCCCCCCAAAAAAAGAGTAAAACAGAAGTTAAGATGGTAAAACTTCGGTTGCTCAAAATTTTCAGTTTTCCTGAAAGGAAAATGTGTACTATGCTGAAAGTCGTAGCTGTAAAACAGAGAAACACAGCCACATTCTGCAGAACTCTACAGAATCTCTTTAAACTTCAATCACAACATGTATAGATGATAAAGACATAACTAATAATCTAATCAAGATGATACTTTTGTCTCGGCTGATGGAAAGCATATGAAAGTAAAATAAGAGGAAACACAAGGGACTTACTGTCAAAAATCTCTCCATGTAAACACTCAGCACAATGCTTCCTATTAGCTAAAAAAAAATCACTTACAATATATCAATTCATGAAAAGTTCATGAAAATTAAATCATTTCAAGTGGTCCTATTCAAGAGTCCCTACATAGTCGGAGACTAGTTCCATCAGTGTGCAAAGATGTCAATAATTTCAACATTAACATATTAAAAAGCATCACCAGAGTTCCTGTTTTGGCTTAGTGGGTTAGGAACCCAACTGTGAGCATGTGAGTTCAATCCCCGGTCTCACTCAGTGGGTTAAGGACCCAGCATTGCCACAAGCTGCAGCTCTGATTAGACCCCTTGCTGGGAAACTTCCTATGTCACAAATGCAGCCATAAAAAGAAAAAAAAATATTAAAAAGAATTAAAAGCATCATATATGCTTAATGGAAATATAAAACTCAAAACCTAGTTTAGTGCTAGTCTTTAATGTGCTATCAGTAAGATCAGTGAAAACTCTATAGTTCTTGGTCACTCTCCAGTCTTGAGACGCCTACAAAAAGGAAAAAAGAACACCAAAAGGGTTGTGGATGTCGGGGAAGAGGGTTTGCACATATACTGTTTTTTTAATTTCATAAGCCATTTCCATATACTTGGGAGGTGACAGAGCACAGTGGTCATGACACTGGGTTCCTGTGTCCTTGGGTGAGTCTCTTTACCTGTCCAAGCTCTAATTCATCATCTGTAATATAGAGACAGTACCCAACTCACAAAGTTATCACGAGCATTCAATGATGTAGAGCTAGATATATAAAGCACTAAGCATAGAGGCCAGCATACAGTGACAATTCAATATATTTTAATAACTATATTTTTATTTTAAAATACTACACATATCAAAAAGTGGCAAGAATATTGCTTTGTGGAGTTCCCTTCGTGGCTCAGCTGTTAACGAACCTAACTAGGATCCACGAGGATGTGGGTTTGATCCCTGGCCTCGCTCAGTGGGTAAGGATCCAGTGTTGCCATGAGCTGTGGTGTAGGTTGCAGACACAGCTCGGATCCCACATTGCTGCAGCTGTGGTGTAGGCCCGCAGCTGTAGCTCCAATTCAATCCCTGGCCTGGGAACTTCCATATGCCATTGGGTGTGGCCCTAAAAAGCACCCCCTCCCCCCAAAAATATTGTTTTGAATTAGCTGGTTTCATCCAAATTCATCACTCACTGGCTCCATGAGCCTAAGAAGTCGCCTATTTTGTATCAATTTTCCTCATCTTCAAAATGACCAACCAAAACTGAGCGTGGTAAAAACGAAAGAGGTTGTGAGTACTTGAAACTGCTGCAAAGTCTACCTGGAACGCATCCCCCCAAGACGCACCTAGGGCCCACTACCTGCTAGGTCAGCACCTCTCAAAGTAGGCACTGTGGATCTTCAGTCCTAGAAGGTGACAAAGAGGTCACACTCTTGTCTCCAAAAAAGAACTGCAAGGCAAATAAGCTTCCAGAATCCTGTCTTTTTCTTTACGACAGGACATCTCAAAGCCCTTGCAGTGTATATGAAGCTCTAGCAGCAGATGCAGTCTGTAATATTTCCAGGAAACTCTGCTCAGTGAGCACCCACCGGAAGTAACGTTCAGTGGGGCACACTGATCAGCTCCTGGGCTAGGATTGTAAAGTGGGAAACAAACAGGGATCCCTGAAAGAGGCTGCTGGGATAAAAGATCAGATGTGGAGGGGTGAATTTTGGCCTTTAGAGTTCTAAAAATGACACCGAAATTGTAATGCATGACTGATATCCAAAAGCAAGAGTTCCCACTATTATTACTAAGTTACAAGTGCTTAAGTTACAAAGGGGACTTGGCAACAAATCAGAGGCACTGTTTGAGAGAAGTATCTTAATTTCACAGATGAAAATGTAAAACAACAACAACGCTTGTTTGTATCACAAAACAAGTCTAAGATGACTGTTTTATCCCTGTAGAAGAGACGCTCGGGGTAAGGAAGCTGGAGAAAAGTGGCTGCTGATCTTTACCATTAATGTCGGGGTGCTGAGGTAATATCCATGCTATGATTACTAAATCTGAGGATACATGTGAGCAGTTCTTCCCCTCTCTATAATATGCTACATTTTCTAACCTTGGTTCCATGTTAAATATGCATGTTACCAATATCTACATAAAACATAACTGGATAGTGGCTTTTTCTCTCTGGTGTCCAAAAATCCTAATACTATTAAGTACAAAATTCTTCTGAGTTTTAAAAGCTAAAACTGTGGATAAACAACAAGGTCCTATGTATAGCACAGGAACTATATTCAATATCCTGTGACAGATCACAATGAAAAAGACTGTAAAGAGGGTCTATATACTATATATGAATCACTTTGCTGTACAGCAGAAATTAACATATTGTAAATCAAGTATATGTCAATAAAACTTTTTAAAAAGTTAAAACTATAAACATTTCACTCTTGCTCCTGCATACACACCAGTGCTTTCACTTTGGCATATTTTTTAAATTAATAAGAACCAAAAAGTTGTTGGAACAGAAAAAAATTATAAAATTGTGAAAGGGCTCTCACTAATACTTTGGATTTACCATCATTTATTGTAAAAGGTGACAGATACTGAGTGTTCTAAGGGACTTTATATTCTTATTAATCTCTAGGACAATCATATTTGATGGATATTATTAGTATCCTTTTCAAAAACTGTGAAACATTTCATACACACACACACACATACACACACAAAACTGTATATAGAGAGTAATCTTGGAGTTCCCATCATGTCTCAGCACTAACAAACCTGACTAGTGTCCATGACGATGTGGGTTTGATTCCCTAGCCTTGCTCAATGGGTTAAAGATCCAGTGCTGTCATGAGCTGCAGTGTAGATCACAGATGCAGCTCGGATCCCATGTTGCTATGGTGTAGGCCAGTGGCTGTGGTGTAGGTCAGTGGCTGCAGCTCCAATTTGAATCCTACCCTGGGAACTTCCACGTGCCACAGCTGTGGCCCTAAAAAAAAAAAAGACCAAAAAAAAGAGTAATCTCTCAAACATTCAAGTACGTACCCCCATAGCTCTAAGATAGAACATTTCCAATGCAGCCCAAGAGGGTCACAGCACACTTTCTCCATCACGTGTCCCTCCCATTATCCCTGTTCTATCTGTGAAGGAGTTGAGGCTCTAAGAAGCTACGTAACTCAGCTTCAGTGGCTGGGCTGGCATCTGAACTGCACCTGTCTGACTTCAGAGACCATGGAACTCAGGCACTGAGGTTGCAGTTGCTGAAGTCTCCCATTTCAGAGGTGAGAAAACTAAGGCAGAGAGATTCAAGACACTGCCTAAGATCATAACACTAAGACACACAGCTGGTGCTAAAACTGTTGTTACAATTTTTTATTCATAGTCTTACTCTTGGGTCTCAAAATTAATATGAGGAAAATAACTATGTTTAACTCAAAATTTCCTGTAAAACTTATGAGAAATACCACCACACTCTCTTTTTAATCATTTAAGTAAGTGCTCCTTTTTTTTCTGGCTTTCCAGGGCCACACTTGTGGCATATAGAGGAGGTTCCCAGGCTAAGGGTCTAATCAGACCTACAGCTGCCAGCCACAGCAATGAGGGATCTGAACCACATCTGCCACCTACACCACAGCTCACGGCAACACCAGATCCTTAACCCACTGAGCGATGACAGGGATTGAATCCGCAACCTCATGGCTCCTAGTCGGATTTGTTTCCACTGCACCATGATGGGAACTCCTAAGTAACTGCATTTTAGTAAAACTATTAAACAGTCTGAGAAGTGACTGTTTTACTTCCCACAAAGGTTGTTCTCTTTGCTTAGCACCGAGGTAAGTCCTAAAAGATCCTCTGAAATGAAGCTCTCAGTAGATTAATGTGCTGCTTATCAAACCTCGGTGAGCAAGGCAGCTGCCTGGAGATCTTTCCAATATGCAGGGCCTGAAATTTCTGCAAGTCCAAAAATCTCCTGGTAATGACCATTCTGCTGGCCTTTTTAAGATAAACTAAAAGCAAGAGACTTAAAGGGCCCTCATGGGGATCTTGCAGTGAATCTTTTTAAAAATGAAGAATTCTTGAGATATCAGGTTTGTATGGTTTCACTTTTATATCTATTCCTAAAACTGGAACACATCTATATTTTCAATTCTCTGACACATTTTTACTCTAGGTTTCATCTATCCATCCAGGACAGACAATAATAAATTTCAGGATCTATATTAAAAGCAGGGATCCCAGGGGCTATAAAGTCTCAAAAGCTTCTTTCTTTGGGCTTGACATGAACACATTTCAATCTGAGGTGAATCTACTTCCATCAAAAGCAATAAAAAAGCTGAATTAAATCCACTTGGCCACTTAAAAATTAAATGGGAACCAGGGAATATTTACCTACTTTTCCCTGTAGGAAATTTTACGCACTGGCACTTTGAAATAACTGCACTTCATAACCTTTAATATCTACTGGCCTTGATAATGTTGGAAATGATAGTGAAATAGTTTTTTTCTTTTTTTAAAAATAGAGTGCTCCATAAAAACCATTTACCTGCAACCTCTGGGTATATCCACTAAACACCCTCGATCACGAAACAGAGCATATAAAATGTAAATGACCATATACAACCATATACAAAACAAAGACACTTCTGCAAATATGGGGTATTAGCGCTCTCAAGGAGACAGTTAATGAAAACTAGATTAATAAACAGAAATGGCGTTAAACAGTCGAGGCATACGTGACTACGTGGCTACACACACTGCTGCGGTCACAAGTGGCTAAATACTGCCCACAAGTGATCTTTGAGGTGAAGCAGGCCCCCGATACCCTCAATGTGTAAGCACCTGCAGATCTTAGGGGACCGCTGACTCGCCTGGCCCAACTTGGTAAACCACCTCCTCTGTTCTTGAGATTACTGGCACCTACCTCATGGCAGCTTTCCTGGTATTGCCTGGGGAAGGAGTCTCTGAGATTCCCAACCCTTTTCAGAGTTGAATCTAGTTATTTTCTGGAATACCTGTACGATGTGTCTAAAGACACCACAATAGTCGAGCATGCAATCTCTGTTTAAAACACTTTCATGACTATTTCCCGTCCCTGTCACCTCATTCTCTCAAACCTCAGCCACAGTGTTCATGCACTGACTCAGGAAACAGTTATCTGGAGCCTGTTATCAGCCAGGCACTGTACCCAGTGCTGGTGGTAAATAAAATAGCTCTATTCCACCCCTGCTCCCATGGATCTTAGACTTTCCTCCTTTCTCACACCCCTCTCCCGATTGAAAAAAAGGAAATGCAAAAAACCTGTCCTCTTTAACTCCCATTGAAAGGCAAATTTGGCACTTGGTTCTGGATTCAGGATACTTAGGCTCACAGAATTTATGTCCACATAGGTTTAGAAATCGCCACGTGGTTTTTTCTCCCCATCAGTGAAGTCTCTCCCACTCCCCCACCCAGAAGCCAAACAACTATTTTTAAAAATTTTATATAAAAGGCAGAGAATGAACATCTGGAAGATGACATCAGCATGACTCTTCAGTTGTAAGAGGGCAAAATTACTACATTGCAGCCAACAACAATAACAACAAACCCCCGAAAGTCTGGCAATAGTTTTCCTTTCATCTTCAGTGCCTGACTTTAAATATACCAGAATGGGTTCCTCCATTTTATTTTATATTTTTTATATTCTTGGTAACATTTGAAGATGACCAAAAACTAATGCTTTATTTAAACAGAAACAAGTCACATTGTGTTCCCCTAATTTAAATCTATAGTCTCAAACTTTTTGTTTACAAACAGCAGTTGGGCTTGACATACAACTTCACTAAGTTTTGTTCAGATTTTGATTCTCAACTAAAGTCAGCTCTGAGTCTTTCTGCCTTTCTGTCTTTCTTTCTTTCCTTCCTTCTTTCTTTTCTTTCTGCCATTCTTCCATTTTTCCTTCCTTCCTTCGTGCTTTTTAGGGCTGCAATCGCAGCATATGGAAGTTCTCAGGCTAGGATTGAGTTTGAGCTGCAGCTGCCAGCCTACACCACAGTCACAGCATCACGGGATCTGAGCCTTGTCTGCGACCTATACTGCAGCTCACAGCAATGTCGGATCCATAACCCACTGAGGGGGGCCAGGGATCAAACCTGCACCCTCATGGATACTATGTTGGGTTCTTAACCCACTGATCCACAATGGGAACTCCCAGCTCTGAATCTTTAATGACAGGGAAGGAACCGTGTTTTCACTGCCTTCTCACCCCAACCTCCCTGAGCACCCATGCCCTACTGAGCACCCATCATGTTCTGGCCACTCTTCAAGTCACAAAGCTTCTCATGGACCTGATATTCTCACAGTGGAGAGATATACAAGACAGAAAAGTATAAATTATATAGTCTGCTGGAAGAAGCTATATAAACTCTAGTGAAAACTGCAAGGGGGGGTGGAGAGAGGGTTACAGGTGGTTAGGGCAGTTCTTCCTGAGAAGGCAACATCTGAACAAAGACTGAAGGAGAAGGGAGTCATATGGATATCAGGGATGAGTCTGTTCCAGGCAGAGGGAACAGCACATGCAAAGGCTCTGAGCAGAAGGGTGCTTGTTATCATTGAGAAATGGAAAGAAAGCTAGTATGCTGCGAATATGGGGGAATGCGGTAGAGAATGAGGACCAAGAGGCAATGGGGGAGGTAGGACAAAGGGGTCCCCATATATTTGTCAAACAGTAGTGATTAGTAAGATAGCTGGCACCTATTGGACTCTTTGTGCTAAGTGCAATTCCAGACAGGTTTCGTGTATTATCTCCCTAAAAATTCAAAACAACTGGTTGCCCTAATATGGAGAGAGCTGACTGCACGCTTTAGGACATCCCTAGCAAACTCTATAGGAAATATTTCCCTGAACAATTTCTTTTTCCCCTCGTCTTAACATGACTAAAACTTTTGCTAAATGCTACATGCATCTTAAAAAATAAAAACATAATTTCTTATGTCAGATGTCTTGCTTATTTCCATGTTGTGACTTTTAAGGTGATTTTCAAGTCTGTTTCAGTATCATAATGTTAAAGGATTCATCCTTTAGGTACAGTTTGGGACATTATTCAGAGCCCAAGTCCTGCTTTAACAACATCCTTTGATGTGTTTAATGAATCCTTTATCACAACTTTCTTTTCTGAAACACATGGTATAACAATGTTTCAGAATGTTAGTTACAAGTTGCATCTACTACAAATTATATCTACTGGTACATATCTTGCTGCTGTACTTGCACTTAAAAGGCATCCTTACATGCAGAAATAAGCATGCCAAGAGTGCTGGGCTTGCTAAACGAAATTAATTAGTGGAAGCATCAGATGTATACCTTCATAAAGAACTCTGATAGACTCTTTATTACTTAGTTTTCACTAATTAGGAGATAATTTGAAAATACTTAAATACAAAGAGATTGTTCAGTTCAACTCAAAAAACATGTATTGAGCCCATTAGTCAGGTGCTATGAGGATAAAGAGAACCGCAGATGCTGCTGTCAGGAAGTGACAGTCTACCAGGCTGACCAAATCACAGACCTGCAAGATGAAGGAAAATGTGGGGTGAAGGCATAACTGATGCAAGCGGCGCCAGAATAAACTTGTGCTTACTTTTTAAAAAGCCACTCACACAAAACATCAGATAACAGCTGTCCTCTGTCAAAACAAATATAAAGGCATGATCACTTAAAAACAGGACTTTCTAAAAGTCAAAAGTAAAAGAGTTGGACAGAATTTTAAAATCAATTTTTATGTATCAAATTCTATGCTTAGAAGTTTTCTCAGAGATTAACTGCTTATTTTTATTTTTCTTATACTTAAATCACAAGAAGGAAATCTTTAATAGCCACTTCTAAATATTTTGGTGAAGAGAGATTTTTTAGCTTCAATTCCTCACATGAATTAAATGTATTTCATTCCACAAAACTTATAATCAAGGTGATAAGACTTAAGCACAGGCCTATGTATTTATACAAATTAAATCAATGCTAATGACCCATTTACAGGTAAGGTCAAAATCATGTGAAACAATTTATGTAAATATCTAACTTTAGTTAGATGGGTTCAGAGGAGCAGGGCATAAGGAGTAGAAATCAGCCCAAATTCTGCTCATCAAGCCCTAGGTTGGCTGTGAATACAGGAAGAATGGGTTTGTTCCGGAAATAAATTGAGCTAAAATACCATACAGGCAAGCAGCAGCCCTACAAAGGAACCAGACTCTGACTTTAAAAGTTTGAAGAATTTCATTGAATAGGCTTATAAATATTCAGATTAATTTATCCTATTTGTTTCCTAAAACACAACACAATGAATAAAAGTCTAATGTTAAATTGTCTATGACAGGCAGTAGTAGCACTTTGTCATAACCCTCACACACATTATCAGATGTTTCCGCCATCTCAAAGTTGATCTGAATCAGAATCACCTGTGGGAACTTTTTCAAAGTACCTATTTTCAGGCCCCACCCACTGGACGTTCTGATTCACAATATGGGCTGGGGCTTTATACAGTGTCTGGACAGACTGGTGATCAGGCAGGCTGGGGAGCCAAGAAGCACCACACTAAGCTGACTCTAAGAATGATGACCGTAAAACATAACAAATGATGTCTTCTCACCAAACCCAGGCTGTTATGCTAAGGCTACCCCCTTACGTTCCTAATGTTGACAGCACTAATAGCAGTTACGACTACCATCCAACTACATATCCAGTAGCATATCTCAAAACCTAAAGTGGGTGTGAGTGCTTAAATTCATGGGAGCTTGAAAAAGAAGAGACCAAGGGTTATTGGAAAAATCATACAGATGTGAAATATACTCAAAAACCACTGATCATGCTTCTTCACTCAAGAGGTATCAAAACTCAAGTCTCCAGGAGATTTTTTACAGTAAATGTGCCGAGTCTAAGTTTTACTACTTCTGTGACTTAATATCTGCCTTTACTGGATCTTTAACATCCTAAACATACAGGCTGCTGCATGGAAACAAGACTTTTTTCCAGCAATCATGTGCAGTCAAGTCTCAAATTTGAAGCTCTAAGAATCCAAGCAATCACACTTCTTCCCAGAGAACTCCTCTATAAAGCGCTCAGTTAACAGCCTGGATACCATATAACATCTGAAACTTCACTGGTAAAAAATGGGCGACAGCTTCGGCCAGATTAGAACAGGGACATACAGGTGGCTCTATTTATAGATGTACAGTACTGAAGGTGCATCTTCAAACAGTGACTTGAGAAACACTTTTAAGTGCTTAAAACACCCATATCAAAATCCTACGTATTTAATAAAAGCATACATATTTATCAATATTTTACAAAATGTCTAGCATTCTGCTACAGTGCCAAAACATTTTGTCTAAACTTTTTTTTTTCTACTAACAAATCGGTATGGAAGCTAACTTAGGAACCACTACCAACATCTTGAGTATCAATGTTTCAGGCTGGGAACGGATACATGGTTCAGGGGGTAAAAAAATGGCACCATTTGGCTTAGTTTTGATTTTTGTCTCAGAAATCACGGGGCGGGGGCGGGGAGGCAGTCAAAATATTCTGGATAAATGCACTGCCATTCAGTAGCCTCAGCTTAAAAGGGGCAAAAGTAGAGGAGGAGGGAAACAAGAACTGAAAACACAGCACAAAGCTGCCTCTTGCGATCAATAAAGAATTAAAAAGATCTGCCAACGGCTGATAAAACGGCTTACTGCTTGCACCTGGGGGATTTACCACGGTAAACTCGGCTGCGGACTAATTATGTCCAACTTGAAACCAAGGAGCAGGTCTAGAGAAAGATCAGCCTGGTCAGGAATCAATTCGCTCAAACACCCAAGAAAGCAGAGCCACAGGGTGCCGAGTTGGGGCGCAAGCACCTCGCTCGTGGGAGGCGGCGCGGTAGGGCTGCCGGCTTCCGCGGCTGACCTGGGGAAATCATTTCCAGACCACTCTGTGCAAGCCGCAAACCCACACGCTAGGATTCCAGCCGCGCAGGGACAAGAGGCGACCGGAATGGCCCGGCCGCGCAAGTGCTAGGCAGCTCTGTCAAAAGGAGGCTAGGACTCCCGTACGGGACTCTCGCCCGAGGCGGCCGGGTCGTCAGCTCGCGCCCCTTGAGCCAAGTCACTTCTCCCGGGGCCGGCGGAGTCAGGAAGTCTGGAAACTAAATGCAAGGGGCTGCAAAGCGAGAGCGCGGGGAGGCGCCAAGTTGACCCTTCTGTTTGGGGGCTAAGGAAGGAGTTTGGTGGGGGGCAGTCGGAGCGCAGTAACTTATTTTATATTAGAACTGCTGCCGCCCAAAGAGAGCCGGACTCCTCAGGGCGCAAGCGGCTACTCCGACTTCCTCCCGCGCCAGGTCCCTACAGGCCCAGCCCGCCGTCCGCCGGACGCGCTCCACTCACCCAACTCCTCCGCCCGTAACCAGAGCGGCGCGGAGATCGCGAGCAGCAGAGCCAGGAGGCCGCGCCGAGCAGCCGCAGCCGTCGCGCAGTCGCCGCGGGCGCCGGCCACCATGGCCCCGCCAGGCGCCACCTTGGCAGGCTCGGCTCCCCTAGGCGCGCGCAGCGCCGCCGCCCGGGCCGGGCCGCCTCCTCCGCGGCCGAGCGCGGCGCCGGGACTGGGCGCAGCCGCGGGCCCGCACCGAATCTCATTGGGGAGGCCTGGGGCCCAGCCCGGCGGGGGCGTCTAACGCCCCGCCCCGCCCCGCCAGCCGGCCCCCGAGGAGGAAGTCGCTCCCGGGCTGCGGCTGGCCGCCAGGGCGGAGGCGTACCGGACGCCGTCTGCGCTCCCCTCTAGATCCCCTGTAGCGTACCGGCGCTCTCTGCTTCACTCCCTCCTTTTCCTCCGCCCCTCCTCCCCCAGTGCACGTGAACCTGGGAGCCAGGAGAACTCCTGGCCTTGAGACCTGTCCGGAGCCGCCTGGGTCTTCCCCAGAGTGCCTGAACGCGTGGTGGGCGCGCCAGAAAAGCTGCTCTCCTCCAGGGCTTTGGCAACCCTACACTGTGGGCATGGCCTTGACAGTAGCACTGGGGAACTCGAAATATTGTCACGATAGGATGATGATGGTGACAAGATCCAGTCCGAGTTCCAACATTTATTCATTCATTCGAAAGTTATTAGGTTTCCAAAAGTGTGCCTCCCAGGGACGGTGCTAAACTTTGTGACACTTGCAGACATTAAAAATAATCAGGCGAATATGCAATGCAAATTGCAATCGGTGATGAAGAATGCTAGTGGAGCACATTCAGTAAGATCTAATTAGATGTCAGGTGACGAGACCGCAGGTAGGAATCAGAAAAAGCCTCACCTAAAAAGTGGCATTGATGTGAGAGTGAATGGGACTTGGGAAAGTAGCGGAGGGCGGGGGACGAGAGAACGAACGGACACGGTATGCAAAAGAGCTGAGGGATGAAAAGACCAGGGTGGCTGGAGTAAGGCAAACGGTGGAAGAAGGCAGAGCATAGAGCACCGGCCAGAACGTGGGGGGCACGGAAGGCCGCGTAAAGGATGCTTCAACTTGATCGCCCAAGCAATGAACAGCCAAGGAAGGTTCGGGAGTAACACTGAGTGTCTTGGGGGTGGAGAAGGGCTTGGAGGAAGGGCAGGTTGGAAGAGGGGAGAATTACAAGGCTCTTAGAGAATAACTGAATGGGGAAGTAGCCGTGGAAATGAACGAAGACAGATAAAATATATATTTTAAAGACTGTGACGTCTCCAGATCGCTAGTTCTCCACTCACTGCCATAACCTTCATGCTACATCTCAGCGAGCGCCCTGAAGTTTTCCTGGATAACAAGCGCTGCAGTTACACCTGCAGATGCCGAGACGGGGAAGTATTGGAGGCGGGGAACAAACAACAGCCCCTCCGAGGTCCAACCCTGGCCCGCCACATGCTCTTTAGAAACCCTCAATAGACTCTGTTCATATATGCATTCCCGTTTCCCTCTGGTTTTAAACTAAATACAAACGCTGTTGAAATTTCAAATGAGATTATCTTTGGGATTTTGCTTTCTCGAAGGGGGCAGAACTTAAGGTGGTCCTTAGAAATGAGGCCAATGCAAGTGTGAATTGTGTGAATCTAGGATCAGCCACTGCCTGAGGTCCTGGCGTGTAAGAAGTCCTCAATAACAGGTTTCGCGTATTTGTGTTGAAAGCAATTCACACCCATGAAAATATTAATTATCCTTGCATACAAAACATAAAAGTCATTGAATCATTCATTTCCTAACTCCAGCTTTCCCTCTTCTTTTCATTCTTTCTAAGAAGGTGAGTATGGGCAGCTGCTGGTCTCTAACAGGTGTGGCTCTGTGGTGATGAATGAAGAAAGACAATGGGAACATTGTTCACCAGTGAAGAATTCATAAGGTGGGGGCAGATGAGCTGGTGGGGGCAGGTGAGCTGGTGGAGGGGTGGGGGGGGGGGCTTTGCCATCTCAAGTAATACCTTGATGGGAATCCAGCCGTCTCTTCTATACCAAAATCCTGAGTCAGATCAGGGGAGAGAGTTAGGATCTGCCAATACTGAGAAAACAAAAGGCCAGGTGGATACTAGTGTTTTCGTATGTCATTCCTTCCTTGAAAAAGAAAAGAAAATCTCTAGTCAAGGAAAGCATAGTGAAAGAAAAATGTGAAACTACAAGCCATTATCAATTATATTTTTGTATGTAATAAATAAGCCTGAGGTGGTATACTTCCACCACACACACATTTATTTAGGTATGTGTACATGCTTTATTCTTGAGTCGATACCATTTTGGTTTTTTAAATAATGCATTATAACGTTCCCATTAAAAATTGACTGTTGGACTCCATTTACAACATCTCACAAACTGAGATTTAAAAACTGCTTATCCTGTGAAACGTGGGAGGGTCTCTCTCAAGGCTATTTAACCCTTCCCCTACTTAGGATCTAGTTTTTCTGTATGTATGCTTATGTTTGCTAGCTCTTCTTTACAAATAGACAGCAGCTGGTCAGGGCTGCCTTGTTTTACATTTTACATTTAAAATATACATCCTGTTTTGCTTAGGTAAGACAGAATTTCAATAGAACTGCAAGCCTAGTGTTATTCTAAAGTAGTAAGAAAACTTTAGATTGTTGTTCAATTTGACAACCTAATCAATCTTGTCCTTAACATTTAGGAACCCTGATTGTGACTCTAGGAAGTGGACCAAATGAGATATCAGTTTGAAACCCTACAGGCTTCTACTTCCTGATGACTCTCCCTTTTCTGGTTCAACTCAAATATATTTAAAATTTTTTTTATATGTGAAACAATGTGGTGGAGATACAATGAAAACAAGTACAGGTACCCCTCTCTCTTCTCTTCCTCATTCATGATACAATGATAGAAATTTGAGAAAAGTAATTATGTGGGTTGATAAGTACAATAATGGAAGAGGCTCAGGTGTTACAGAATCACAGAGGAGAGGTATATGACTGGATTTCCCTGGGAAGGTGTGGGAGGGGGGAAGACAGGAATTAGAAGGAATACTGTTTGTCAGATGAAAACTTGTGAGAAAGCAGAGAAATAGTGATGACAGGGTGCTTATAGGAATTGAGCCTGATTCACCAGGGCTGGAACAGTGAGCCAGAGACAGGAGTGGGTGCCTGGAGGCAGGGTAGCAGGCAGGAGCAGGATCTGAGGGCTCTAAGAGCAATGGGAAGCAGAGAAACTGGCAGAACTTGTTCAGATTTGCATTTCTGATAGACCACGCTGGCTGCAGGGTGGGGAACGGGAAAGAGAGGCAGGGAGACCAGTTAGGAGTTTGGGGCAATACTCTAGAGAAGACGACCCCTCACCTCTTGCACTCAAAATGGGGTGGGGGTCCCCGGACCTGCAGCATCTGCAACACCTAGGAGCTTGCTAGAAACACAGACTCCTGTCCCAACCCCGCCAGGACCTCTGAACCAGAATCTGCATTGTAATAATATTCCCAGCTCAGGATAAAGCCACGGGCAAATCAGGGAGCTAAAGGGTAAAAACACAAGACAGATTGAATCTTAGTATGTAGACAGTGAGAGAGAAGAAAGATTAAACGTTGAATGCAATGGTCAAAATAATTACCAACACTATTTTCTCTAGCTCCCTATTGACATTTCAACAACTTTGGTGGCTGATGTTCATTAGGTAGCTTTGTCATCTAAGCTCTAGCAGGATTTTTTTTTTCTTTTTAGGGCCCTCCCATGTAGCATATGGAAATTCCCAGGCTAGGGGTTGAATCAAAGCTGCAGCTTCTGGCCTACACCACAGCCACAGCAACTCAGAATCCGAGCCATGTCTGTGAACTATATAGCACAGCTCATGGCAATGCTAGATTCTTAACCCACTGAGTGAGGCAGGGATCAAACCCATGTCCTCAGTCGGGTTTGTTACCACTGAACCACAAAGGGAACTCCTCTAGCAGGAATTCTTTTTTTTTTTTTTTGTCTTTTTTTGCCTTTATGTAGAGCCGCACCCGCGACATGTGGAGGTTCCCAGGCTAGGGGTCTAACAGGAGCTGTAGCCGCTGGCCTTCACCACAGCCACAGCAACGCGGGATCCGAGCCGCGTCTGCAACCTTCACCACAGCTCACGGCAATGCCAGATCCTTAACCCACTGAGCAAGGCCAGGGATCAAACCTGCAACCTCATGGTTCTTAGTCAGATTCGTTAACCACTGAGCCACGAAGGGAACTCCAGGAATTCTTAAATGCTATAGCTCACTGTGGCCAGGTCTCACCTTCTGGTTCTCTCTTTTGCAGACCCAGAAACTTGAGTATCCTTAACCTTGGGGATACTGCTCCATAATTAACTTACTCACAGAAGTATATATATCAATGCCAATTTATTAGTTAACAGTGAGAACTGGAGTTCCCATTGTGGCTCAGTGGGTTAAGAACCAGACATAGCATCCATGAGTGTGTGGGTTCAATCCCTGGCCTCACTCAGTAGATTAAGGATCTGGTGTGGCCATAAGCTTTGGTGTAGGCTGCAGATGTGGCTTGGATCTGGTGTTGCTGTGGCTGTGGCGTAGGCCTGAAATTGCATCTCTGATTCCACCAACCTCTGACCCCTAGCCTGGGAACTTCCATATGCCACAGGTGTGACTGTAAAAAATAAATAAATAAAAAGGAAGATAGTAAATTAGAACAGAACAAAACAAAAAACCCCAGAAGTATAAAATGGTGAGGGACATTCTCTTCAGCCTGAAAACTTTGGAAGCTAGACTCCGTCAGAGGTTGTTAGGTGAACATAAAAGAAAACGAAGGCTGATTATTCTAACTATTCTAATGTTTGAAGCAACAAAGGATGATTATCCTTCTTACCTCTCATCCCTATTAAAGTAAAAAACTATTCTGACATTTATTAATACTCTAAGGAAGACTTTGTTTCAAGACTATTGCAATAGCAGAGAGAGATCAGTCCTACCTCCATCTGCAGCAAGATACCTGGGAATTTCCAGCCAAAGAGCAGAGTGACAGGGGAGTGGATGGGCCATTACTAAGTGGAGACATCAAGGGTAGCGGGATTCTTGTGAAACCGATTCAGAGAGTTCTTCCTGAAGGCAGGTCAAGGATTTATACATCAAACGGGGGAATGAAGAACTTGATCAGATATCAAGGACTAGGGGGCGCGGAAATTCCCTCTAAACTGACTTAGAAGGAATCTTACTAAAAGAGGACCCATTGCATCTATCTATCTATCTATCTATCTATCTATCTATCTATCTATCTATCTGTAATTTTTTTTGGTTTTTAGGGCCATGCTCGTGGCATATGGAGGTTCCCAGGCTAGGGTTGAATCGGAGCTGTAGCCACTGGCCTACACCACAGCCGCAGCAATGCAAGATCCGAGCAGAGTCTGCAACCTACACCAAAGCTCACGGCAGCACAGGATCCTTAACCCACTGAGCAAGGCCAGGGATCGAACCTGCATCCTCATGGATGCTAGTCAGATTTGTTTCCACTGAGCCATGACAGGAACTCCTGCACCTATATTCTTAAGTTTTCTCCTCTGTCAAATGTAACTAGGATTTAAAGTACCAGCCTGGGGGAGTTCCTGTCTTGACTCAGCAGAAACGAACCTGACTGGTATCCACAAGGACGCAGGTTCGATCCCTGGCTCACTTAGTGGGTTAAGGATCCAGCGCTAGAGTTCCTGTCATGACTCGGTGGTTAATGAATCCGACTAGGAATCATGAGGTTGTGGGTTCGATCCCTGGCATTGCTCAGTGGGTTAAGGATCCCGCGTTGCAGTGGCTGTGGCGTAGGCTGGCAGTTACAGCTCCTGTTAGACCCCTAGCCTGGGAACCTCCATATGCCGCGAGTGCGGGCCTAGATAAGGCAAAAAGACAAAAAAAAAAAAAAATAGGATCCAGCTCTGCCGTGAACTGTGATGCAGATCACAGACTCTGACTGGATCTGGCATTGCTGTGGCTGCGGCATAGGACAGCAGCTACAGCTCTGATTCGACCCCTAGCCCGGGAACCCCATATATCGTGGGTGCAGCCCTAAAAAGACTAAATAAATAAATAAATAAATAATAAAGCACCAGTTTGAAGTCACCAAATTTTCCCTGCGAAGCAGAGTTAGTCCTACTTTTCATTGGAAGGAGGCAAATCCACTTGATTTCCAGTCGGAGACATGACAGGGTACTATCAAAGACAAAAGAGCACAATGCTGGGATCACTGAGACAAACAAGGGGTCAAGACTACAAGCTAGAAGTGCTATCAGGATGGGAGCCTCAGAGCCAAGCCAACAAAACAGCCTGGTTTGAGGACAAGGTCTACTTATGAGAGATGGCAAGGTTCCCATCATGCCAGTCATGCCTGTCCAACTGAGGTCTGAAAAACAGTTTTGATGCTCAAAGAATAAAATTACAACAGCAGAAATGACAGTCTGATGAGCTCAAGGTTCGGTTGGGGTCTGCACAGTGTATTAGGTCCGTGGCCCCCTTCCGCTAGTGTACAGGATCAACCAGATTAGTCCTAGAGAAACTGCTTCCTTTCCATCTGCCTGCCTTTCATGACAGTAAGGCTTCTTTCTCCCTTGTTCTTTTGCATGTTTGAATATCACAGAAATTCCATAAGCCTCTTAATTCACTCTGCAGAAAATTTGCTCTAGAATGTACTCTGTGCTGTGTTATCAAAATGTGTTTTTTAAAAAGAAGCAATTGGACTTCTGCTTTGGGGAAGACAAATTGGACATACTTTACCTATTCCTCTTGCTAAGTACAACTACAAACCCTGGAAATTACACACAATACAAACATAAAAAGACTCCGGGAGAGGGAGAGACGGCACAGTGCCTAGAGACATTGGGAGTCAAAGAGCAACACAGTGGTGAGTTTTTTTTCGTGTTGTATGACACAGACTTGAAGCTGCAGAAGACTGCAACCGGGAAACACCAACAGGCACAGAAAGAAGGACAAACAACAAGCACACACTCACGAAGCAACTAAGGCTGTTCTTTCTAGCCACAGGACCAGAAAAAGGGCAGCCTAGGGGAGTTCCCATTGTGGCGCAGCGGAAACGAATCCGACTTTGAACCATGAGGTTGTGGGTTCGATCCCTGCCCTTGCTCAGTGGGTTAAGGATCTGGTGTTGCTGTGAGCTGTGGTGTAGGTTGCAGACACGGCTTGGATCCTGTGTTGCTGTGCCTGTGGCTGTGGCCGGCAGCTGTAGCTCCAACTGGACCCCTAGCCTGGGAACCTCCATATGCCACAGGTCTGGCCCTAAAAAGTGAAAAAAAAAAAAGAAGTAGATGCCAATACCATGATGACAGGGATTTTTAGAATTACTAGACAAAGGCTTTTCTTTTTCTTTTAAGGCCTTACCTGTGGCATATAGAAGTTCCCAGGCTAGGGGTCAAATTGGAGCTGTAGCTGCTGTCCTCGTGGAAACTCATTGGATTCATTACCGCTGAGTCATGATGGACCCCAACTCCCAGATGAAGATTTTAAAGCAGCCATGATAAAACTTCTTCAAGGAGCAATTATGAATATGCTTGAAACAACCATCACAGAATAGAAATAAATATAAATAATATCAGCAAAAAAATTATCAGCAATAAAAATAAAAGACATAATGAAGAATCAGGTGGAAGTTGTGGAACTGAAAATACAATAATAGAAATTCAGAGCTCAGTGCATGAGCTGAATAGAAAAAAGGAGGGAAAAGAGGAAAGAATCAGAAACTGTAAGATAGAACAATAGAAACTACCTTGTCTGTTTTTGTTTTTGTTTTATCTTTTTAGGGCTGCACCTGCAGCATATGCAGGTTCCCAGCCTAGGGGTTGAATTGGAGCTGTAGCTGCCGGCCTAGGTCACAGCCACAGCAATGCGGGATCGGAGCCACATTTGCGACCCACACCTCAGATCACAGCAACACCGAATAGCCTAGCCACTGAGCAAGGCTAGGAATCAAATGCGTGTCCTCGTGGATACCAGTTAGGTTCATCAACCACTGAGCCACGACGGGAATTCCCAGAAACTATTTTATCTGAATAATAGAGAAAACACATACTGAAAAACCATGAACAAAGCCTCGGGGGCCTTTGTGGTAATAATTAAAGATCTAATAATATTGTCATCAGAGTCCCAGGAGAGAAGAGAAAGAGAGACCAGGACTGAAAAGGTACTTGAAGAAGTAATAATAAAAACTTTCCAATATGGAAGAGATGTAAGCCTGAAGGGTCAGGGAGGTCAATGAATCTCAAACGGTATAAACCCAAAGAAATCCATGGAAATGCCCATCACAATGAAAACTGTAAAACCTAAAGACAAAGGAAAAAATAAAACAACTTTTGAAAGCAGCCAGAGAAAATAACACCTCCCTATGGGAGTAAGGTGAACCAGTTAAAATAACTGCAGATTTCTCATCAGAAATCATGGAGACCAGAGGAAGTTGCACAATATTTTCAACTCAAGTCAACCAGAATCCTACACTCAGAGGAAATGTCTTTCAACATTGGACAGGAGGAGCTCCTGCTGTGGCACTGTCATAGCAAGGACCAGTGGTGTCTTGGGAGCATCTCTAGCTCAGCACAGTGGGTTAAGGATCTGGCATTGCCACAGCTGCAGCTTAGGTTGCTACTGCGGTTTGGATCTGATCCCTGGCCTGGGAGCTCCATATGCCACTGGGAAAAAAGAATGGAAGAGAAATCAACACATTCTCAGAAGATGAAAAAATAAAAGCTTATCTCCAGCAGATGTACTTAAAGAATGACTAAAGAAGTTCTTTAAACAAAAAGGAAATATTAAAAGAAGAAATATTGGAACCTTTGGAGGGAAGAAAGAACACAGTAGCCAAAAATATGGGTAAATACAATAGATTTCCATTCTCATCTTGAGTGTTCTAAATTATGTTTGGTGGCTAAAGGAAAACTTTTAACACTGTCTGATGTGGTTACAAAAGTGACTTGAGAGCTAAGAAAATTACCAGAGACAGAGAGGGACATTCTACAATGATAAAAATGTCAGTCTCTCAAGAAGGCATAGCGATTCTAATTGTGTATATATCAACAACATATGTAAAATGTTCTGAGCAAAAACTGATAGAAGTGAAAGAAGAAACAGACAAATCCATTACTACAATTAGAGACTTCAATACCCCCTTTTCAACATTTGATAGAATAACCATGCAGAAAACCAGCAGTTACATAGAAGTCAGCAACACCATCACTCAATAAGATCTATGTGACATTTTTTTGTCTCTCTCTCTTTTTTTTAGGGCTGCACTGGAGCATATGGAAGTTCCCAGGCTAGAGGTCATCGGAGCTATAGCTGCCAGCCTCTACCACAGCTGCAGCAATATGGGATCCGAGCCTTGTGTATGACCAACACCACAGCTCACAGCATCGCCGGATCCTTAACCCACTGAGCAAGGCCAGGGATCGAACCGGAGTCCTCATGGATACTAGCTGGGTTCATTACCTTTGCACGACCATGGGGACTCCTAATGTGACATTTAAATAACACTCTATCCTACAACAGCAGAAAGCACATTCTTTTCAAGCACCCACAAAACATATACCAAATTAGACCATACCCTTGGCTATAAAACAAACCACACAAATTTAAAATAATTGAAATAATGCAGAATGTATTCTATGACCACAGTGAACTTGAACTAGAAATCAGTAACAGAAGTACCTTAAGAACTTAGAAAAAGAAATACAAACCAAAGCAAGAAGAAGGAAATAATAAAGATGAAAACAAAAATCAGTGTAGTTGAAATAAAAAAGGCATAGAGAAAAGCAATAAAATAAAGAACTTAATCTTTGGAAATGTCAACAAAATTTGAAAAATCTCTAGCAAAACTGACAAAACAGAGAGAAGATCAAGCACCCCTGTGTTTATCACAGTGCTATTTGTAACAGCCAAGACATGAAAACAACCTAAATCTCCATTGACAGATGAATGGACTAAGATGTGGCACATATATACAATGGACTATTACTAAGTCATATTAAAAGAAAAATTAATGCCATTTGCAGCAACATGGATGGAACCAGATATTCTCATACTAAGTGAAGTAAGCCAGAAAGAAAAAGACAAATACCATATGATTTCACTTATTTGTGGAATTTAAAATATGGAGTAGGTGATCCTATCTAAAAAAATAGAAACAGATCATGGCCAAGGAGAGCAAACTTGAGGTTCCCGGGGGAAGGGGAGGGAGTGTGATGGGTGGGCATTCTGTGGGTTGTTTGGATGTGAACTGTTATATTTGGAATGGATGGGCAATGGGGCCCTACTGTACAGCACAGGGAAATATGTGTGACTGAGTCGCTTTGCTGTACAACAGAACTTGAAGAAACACTGTAAATCAACTACACTTTAATAAAAAAAAGGAAAAAAAAATTTAAAAAGTAATGAAAACCAGGATAGCACCACAGACTCTGCAGACATCAAAAGGATCATAAGGGAACATTTATACGACAAACAACTCTACACACATAAATTTGACAACTTAGATGAGACAGACCACTTTTTTGAAAGACATGAACTACCACAATTCACTCAATATGAAATATATAATTTGAAGAGACCTATAACCCTATAACTATTAAAGAAATTGAATTCTTAACTAAAAAACCCCCCAAGAGAAATCTGCAGGCCCAGATGTTTTCACTGGAGAAATCTACCAAATATTAAAAAACATTAATATCAATTACATACCAACTTTTCAGAAAACAGGAAAGGAGGGAACACTTTCCAATTCACTTACTTTTTTTTTTTTTTTAATGGCCTCATCCATGGCCTATGGAATTTCCCAGGATTGAATTTTGCAGCAACACTGGATCCTTTAACCCGCTGCACCAGACCAGGGTTAGAACCAGCACTTCCACAGCAACCAGAGCCGCTGCAGTTGGATTCTTAACCCACCAAGCCACAGCAGGAACTCCTCCTTTATAGAATTTCTTTTATAAAGCTAATTTTACCATGACACCAAAACGGACAGTAAACAAGCAAACAAATAACACCCCGGAAACAAACAGACCAATACTCTTCAACACTACATATTCAAAAATCCCTAGCAAAATAGAATTCAGCAATATGTAAAAAGAATTCTATGCCACAACCAAGTGGAGTTTATGCCAGAATTGCCAGGCTGGTTCACTATTTGAAAATAAATTGTGTCATCCACCATATTAGGGAGGCTAAAGAATTATATGCTTGCACCAACTGACACAGGGAGAGCATAATTCAGCATTCACTCATGAAAAAATTCAGAACAACAGAAGTTGAAAGGAAATCCCTCAACTTCATGAAGAACATCTACCAAAAAACCTGAGGCTAATATCACATTTAGTATAAAACCCTGATGCTTTTCCACAAAGATTGGGAACAACATAAGGATATCTGCTCTCACCACTCGTGTTCAACATAGTGCTTGGAGCTCTACTCAGTTCAATGAGGAAAGAAAGGAAACACAGGGCATACAGATCAGTATGAAAGAAATAAAACTATCCTTGTTTGCTAATGACATGATTGTCCACGTAGGAAATCCCAAGGAATCTACCAAAAATTTCCAAGCACATAAGGGTGAGTTTAGCAAGGACCAGCTTGAATATGTATGAGTTTCTGGGCAGGTCTAGACAGCTCATTCCTCTCTTCCCAATTATTAATCTAGTGCCCGGAGTCATTTGATTTGTATTTTCTGTAGAATTAGGGGGAATACTGTCATTCAACTCATATTCTATAGTTAACAAGTCTGACTGTCTACAACATCCCAATGCCAATACAAAACAATTTTTCTATTGAAAGCCAAAATGTACTATTTTTAGGTAGGTCATATGAATCTTTTCAACTTGATTGGGAACAACACATGTAAGTAGCTTACCCTAAACTGTCATAAGAAGCAACTTGGTCTCATTTAAGGTTTCAGGAAGAATAAAAGTACATACAGCAAAAATAATTTAGGCGTTTGAAAAAAAAATAAGGATTTCTATTTTGCAAAGGACCCACTGAACAAAATGTACAGGATAGGTGCCCACAAAATTTTATATTATCTGACTTTCTATTTCTGCCATTCTCATGAGTGTAAATTGGTATTTCATCACATTTAAAATTCACTAAGTTTGGATAGCTGTCTAAACCTATGTTGGGCACTTAGCTTTCTTTAAATGATATGTCATATACTTTGCCTTTTTCTCAAATGATAACACCTTTTCTGTTTTTTTTTACCCAATTGCATATAAACTCAAGAAAACATATAAACTAGATTAGTTTTGTTGCCTGTGGTGGGGAAGAAAACAGACATGGTGTATAAACAGCTAAGCGAAAAAGGGGCTTTGTATGGACTCTTGATGTCGACGATGCTGTGTCTTGGGGTGAGTATAATTAGCTCAGTCCTCTGCACTTGAGAGAGCAGAAGGACAGAAAGATGAAGTAGTGGAAGCCTGGCTGAGAGCTGAGATAATTTCATGTAACATCAGCGAAGTGGGTAAATTAGTGAAGACAAACTAGGCAAGCACAGCTCAGCTCTTTGCCTTTCCCTTGAGAGGCAGCCGCCATGGCCTAGGCCTGCTTAGATCCAGAGCTGTCCAGGATTGGTGGGCAAATTTTCCTAACTTCGTTGTTTAGTCAGGAGGCCCCTTTGCGTCTCACACTTCCAACTAAGGTCTATTGCTAACGGCGTCCCTTTTTACTTCATTTTCTTAAATCATTTATAATGGGATGGGGGGAGTTCCCTTCGTAGCCGTGAGCTGTGGTGTAGATGGCAGACGTGGCTCGGATCCCGCGTTGCTGTGGCCGTGGTGTATGATGGCACTGTAGCTCCAATTCGATCCCTAGCCTGGGAACCCCCATGTGCTGTGGGTGCTGCCCTAAAAAGCAAAAAATTAAAATTAAAAAAATTAGAATGCTATGGGGGAAAGGGGTACACTTTATTGGGAGCTCAGCCGGAGACTGTAGCTGTCATAGGCACTCGAACAATCTGAACTGTGTTGTTTTTATTATTTGGCAACTAAGTTTTCCACCATTTTACCCACCTGGATCAAGGTACAGCCTGGACTTGGCAAAAAGCAGCGTCCTGAGTTGAGACTAAAAGTAATGTTCTCACCACCAGAGAAGAGTCAGGCCATTATCAGAGCTTGATACTGAGCCTGTTGACTCAGGTTTGTGTGCAAAATTAAAAAAGCTTGCTTATCAGGCTTTTGCTGGCTACTTTCGGTTATTTCTATGTTCCTAGGGTGTGGTGTCCCGGAAGGAAAAATGAAAAGGGGCTGTAGCATCCTGGGAACAAGAGGCCGCTGGGGAGGTAGCAAAGGAGCCAAGCGGCATATAAAATCCTGAGTCATCACGGAGTGCCCCGTGCAGCACCATCCCTGATTCCCTGAGCTTTAGGACAAAGGTGATGTTTTCCTCAATATATTCTGTTCAGTCAGGCAAGAAAACACCTGATACAACTTTAACAGATTGCCACTGAAAAGAAAAAGACGTTTAAAATGGTTAAGTTCTGCTATTTAAAAAATTGCTCATGTGCCACACCTAATTCTCCAATTCTGTTTGATGAATGAATTATGACTTGATATTACTATTTTAATTTTTTGTAATTTTTGGTTGCACCCACGGCATGTGGAAGTTCATGGGCCAGGAACTGAACCCACGCCAAGCAGCAACTCAAGCTGCTACAGTGACAAAATGGATCCTTACCCCCTGAGCCACAAGAGAACTCCTTGATAGCACTATTTTAAATATTTACAGAGGTTACTTTTTGGACTCTAAAAATGTACATCTTATTTCTCTCTGCACTTATCTAAGTAATAAACCCAAGGTCATTATTATGGGCTCCAAGTCCTTTTTTATTTTTTATTATTTTTTATTTTTTGTCTTATTGCCTTATCTCGAGCCGCACCTGCGGCATATGGAGGTTCCCAGGCTAGGGGTCTAACAGGAGCTGTAGCTGCCGGCCTTCGCCACAGCCACAGCAACGCGGGATCCGAGCCGCGTCTGCAACCTACACCACAACTCATGGCAACGCCGGATCCTTAACCCACTGAGCAAGGCCAGGGATCGAACCCGCAATCTCATGGTTCTTAGTCGGATTCGTTAACCACTGAGCCACGACGGGAACTCCCCACGTCCTTTTTTAAAACCAATGAAGCATGTTTTGAACAAAAGAACTATCTTCCATATATGCCATTGTTTCAAGTGCTTTACAGAATGTTGTAAATTTGCAATACGTATATTTTCTGTTATGTGATTGTAGACTTTGATCCAAAACATGTAGTTAAATAGTAACCTGTAATAAATTTATATTACATATATAGCTGATTCTCTAACTTAGAATGATAATAATGACTTTTAGCTTTTAATTTCTTAGGTTCCAACTTGAGGAAACTGTCTGTGTTTGAAAACCTGGGCTGGCAATAATGTTTCTAATAGGGATAGAAAAACACATTTTCTAGTGTCCATACTCTGATTTCTGCTCAGATGCTTAAGTCTTCATGTACACCGAATTAGAAGGGATCAATATGAATATGAAAAGACATCTTTAAAATGCAGCGTAGAAAAAAAACATGCGGAGTAGATATTTACTGGGAATTATTCATCTAACACAGAAAGTCCAGAAGCTGAACAAAAATTTAAAAATTACTTTTCTGCTTAAAATACAATATGTGATTATCATAAAAGGCAAAACATTTCAGAGACATAGGACAGAATTAGGGATTTTTTGTCTTTTTAATTCCCTTTCTTCACCCACACCAGAAATGTAACCACTGTTACATTTTTGTGTGAGTTCCTCAGGTACTTCCAAAATTGAGTTGTGATTTTGTCACAAGAACACCACTGTTTAAGCATAATTATTATTTTGTGACTATATTGACCATCACATAGATAAAATTTTTAAGTGCAGATAAAATTTGGTGGACTACATAAAGTGTTATGATAGGGACTTTGACGAATCATTTCACAGTGTTAGACCCAACGCATTTTAGACTCCATTCTTTAGGACAAGAAGGGCTGGCTAGGCCGGTTTTTCTTGGTTCCCACAATCTTTTCCTTGCCCCATTCAGCTTTACCTCAAGCTGAGGTAAAGGTTGTTCTACACCTTAGCAAAACTTGCTTTTGCACTATTTATACATTTTACTTTTAACTGTTCTCAGGTAAATTACTTTTTTTTTTGGTAGGAAAAAAATGTCAGCTAATAAAGACATTAGCAGCTTAAACTTTGATGGAAGCAATAGCTGTCTCTGTCAAAGCAGGAAAAGCTGTTGGGGTGGTACCAAGTTCTTTGCATCCTAGATACATACAAAGGCTTAACAATTTGTAATTTTACACTTTTCAGTACTTTAAAGGATAGATAACTGATCTCTATTGATTTGCAATGGAAATTCTTGCCATATCAAATGGGTGAATACAAGCAGGAGAGTAATTATCAATTTTATATTTCTAATTATTAATGCTTAATTAAAGTGACAAAATACTAACTAAATGGATAAATGTGCTTATTAAATTAATGGACAAATACATGGCCCTAACAAAGATGTGGTAATATTTTCTCATCAAAAATTGAAAAACCAAGTAGTTCTAAGTTCATTCATTAATTCACTTACTTATTCATTTGTTGTTTGGCTAGTGTATCCAGCCATCTATCCATCTATGAATCTTTCTATCCACCCATCTTCTCAAAAAGTACTTTGTTGGAACACCTTCTCTGGAGGTGGCACTGTGAGAAGAAGAAGAAGAAGAAAAAAAACTCCCATAAAACATCAAAGGCATACTTAAAACTAAACATCAACATTCTGGTTACAATTCTGAATGGATTTTTGATGGTAATGTTTTTCTTTAAAAAATCGTAAAATTTACAAAACTACCATGAGATACCACCTCACACCAGTCAGAATGGCCATCATTAATAAGTCCACAAACAACAAATGCTGGAAGGGGTGTGGAGAAAAGGGAACCCTCCTGCACTCTTGGTGGGAATGTAAGCTGGTACAACCACTATGGAAAACAGTATGGAGGTACCTTAGAAAACTATACGTAGAACTACCATATGACCCAGCAATCCCACTCTTGGGCATATATCTGGACAAAACTTTCCTTGAAAAAGACACTTGCACACGCATGGTCACTGCAGCACTATTCACAATAGCCAAGACATGGAAACAACCTAAATGTCCACTGAGAGATGATTGAATTAGGAAGATGTAGTATATATACACAATGGAATACTACTCAGCCATAAAGAAGAATAAAAGCCATTTGCAGCAACATGGATGGAATTAGAGATCTTCATACTAAGTGAAGTAAGTCAGAAGGAGAAAGACAAATATCATATGATATCCTTTCTATCTGGAATCTAATATACTGCACAAATGGTCCTTTCTACAGAAAAGGAAATCACGGACTTGGAGAACAGACTTGTGGTTGCCAAGAGGGTGGGGGAGGGATGGTATGGTATGGGAGTCTGGGGTTAAGAGTTGTGGACTATTGCCTTTGGGATGGAAAAGCAAGGAGATCCTGCTGTATAGCACCAGGAACTATGTCTAATCACTATGTCGAATCTATGTATGTATGTGCAACTGGGTCACCATGCTGTACAGTTGAAAAATTGACAGAAAACTGTAAACCAGCTATAATGGAAAAATAAAGAAAAAATTTTAAAAATCATAAAATTTATTTATATAGGTCTGAAGTGCCTAAGAAATCATAATTAGAGGTGAAAGGAATTCCTGCTGTGGTTCAGCAGTTAAGGACACTATGTTGTCTATGTGAGGATGTGGGTTCAATTCCTGGCCTTGATCAGTGGGTTAAGGATTCAGTGGTGCTGTAAGCTGTAGCATAGGTTGCAGATGTGGCTTAGATCCAGCGTTGCTGTGGCTGTGGCAGAGATCAGCAGCTGCAGCTCTGATTCGACCTAGCCTGGGAACTTCCATATGCCACAGGTATGGCTGTAAAAAGAAAAAATATAATAAAATAAAATTAGAGGTAAAAATATATACCTCAAAGCTCTACCCTGGAAGATCTTGATTTAGTAGGTCTGGATCTATTACCTACTAACTGTGAGATCTTGATCAAATAGTTTTGTTTTTCAATGCTGGATTCCTCATCTGTAATAGAGAGATAATAAAACCTACCTTTCAAGCTCATCGGGAACATTAGGTGAGATACTACACATGAGAGGCTTTGTTAATTCCAAAGTCGTATACAGTTCCAAGGTATTAGTCATGTTTAAGGTACCTCAATGAAGTAAAACACATTTTCAGAGGCATAGAGCTTTTTTCTTAGTTTTGGCAAAGGTTAATGGCTGATGACATTCTGTTCCAAGGCAATCAGTTATGAGGTAAATCTGAAGCTAAAAATTCTTTCCAATTGATTGAGGTATGGGATGTGGGAGGGTTAAGAGTAGGGAAGGACTGGCAGAGAAGAGAGGAGGTGCTGGAATGTGGGGTGAGAAAATGGGAGTGGGCAGTGACAGATGTGTGTGGAGTGGTACTTGGACAGAGCTGGCCTACGTATGGTCCTATGCTGGTGATCCTCCTGGGGCTGATCATTTCAGTCATTCTGACAGCCCATGGAAATCTTGAAAGTACACTTTAAAATCCTAGACTATTAGTTCTAGGAGAAGAATATACAGGTATCCATTCCAATCTTCCCATTGTTGGAAGGGGAAATAGTATCAGAGAGGTTAGGTGACTTGGTCAAAGTCACACAGCTAATTAAAGGCTGGGACATATGATATTAATGTAAATTGATTTGATACCAGGCCATTTTAGAATTCTAAAATATAAATTATTAAACTTCTATGGTTTCTTATTTTATTTTTATTTTTAAATTTTTGGGTACACTGTGACACGTGGAAGTTGCTGGGCCAGGAATGAAGCCATGCTACAGCTGTAACCAGAGCCACAGCAGTGACCACACTGGGTCCTTTTTTTTTCTGGTTTTTTTAGGGCCACACCCACAGCATATGGAGGTTCCTAGGCCAGGGATCGAATTGGAGCTGTAGCTGCCGGTCACAGTCACAGCCACAGCAATGAGGGATCTGAGCCACGTCTGAGACCTACACCACAGCTCATGGCAATGCTGGATCCTTAATCCACTGAGTGAGGCCAGGGATTGAACCTATGTCCTCATGTATACTAGTCAGATTTGTTTCTGCTGAGCCACAAGGGGAACTCCCAACACCAGATCCTTAACCTGTTCAGCAACCAGGGAACTTCTATTGGTTCTTATTTTTAAATAATTTATTAGACAGACTTGAAGCTCATCCTCTCCATGAATCACCCTGGTGTCAGCATCAGTGAGGGGCTGGGCTGTGTGGGGCTCTGAGGCATGCTGTCATAGCACATGTTACTAGCTCTAGTACGTTGACCACGCCAGCTCCTTTCAAAAGGGCGCTCATTCTACGAGAACACTCTATCTCTCCATGGGGTTACATCTTACATTCTATGACTTTACTTTTGATGTTATAATTTTTATTTTTATTTACTTTAAATAACTGACCATATATGTCTGCTTAACAAAGGAAATTACTCTAACTTTCACTTGACATTCAAATGCATGCCTTAGTTGACTATAGGTTACCTGACAATGCTAACCTTACTTGAGAGGGTGTAGAGAAGACAGGTGACGATGGGAGGAATGTTTGGACCATAGCGTGATCCCTAGTCTCAGTTCTACACTGTTCAGAAAATCCACAATTCAATTATCACTTTTCTCAGTATCAGTAATATATGTTGTACGAAAAGCTATCAAATGCCTCTGTGATGTTGGTTTTGGGCAGCCTTTTTGAAACAGATTTTTTAAAAATGTGTCTTCACTGCCTAAAAAAGTTTAAAAGTAACAGATGTATGAAAAATTCAAACAACACAGAAATAAAGCAGAAAAAGCCTTGAAATGGGGGCATAGTTAGGAAAGGATAAGAGTCAGGGATACCCATAATAAAAAATAACGTGGCTACTATAGGAAAAAAAACCCAGAAAATAATGTTTTGGCAAGGATGTGCAGAAATTGGAACCCTTTTGCACTGTTATTAGGAATGTGAAATGTCACAGCTGCTATGGAAAGCAGTATGGAAGTTCTTCAAAAAATGAAAAAATAGGATTACCATATGTTCCAGCAATTCCACTTCTGGGTATATATCCAAAAGAATTGAAAACAGGATCTTGAAGAGATATTTGCACATTCATGTTCATTGCAACACTATTCACAACAGGCAAGAGATGGAAGAAACCTAAGCGTCACCCACAGGTGAATAAAAAAAAAATGACATGTTAGAGGCGTTAATGCTACAGTGGAAATCATATTGCAACATATAAATGTATCAATCAAATCAACACATTGTACACCCTAAACTTGCACAGTATTGTATGTCACCAACATTTCCACTGAAAAAGAGAAAATTTGGTATATACCTATAATAAAATATTATTCAGCCCTTAAAAGAAGGAAATGTCATTGTATGCTACAGAACGGATGAAACTTGAGGACATTATGCTTAGAGAAGTAAGCCAGTCACAAAAGAAATTTACTGCATGATTCCATTTAGATGGGGGTATCTAAAGTAGTCAAACTCTTAGAAGCAGAAAATAGAATGCTGATTGCCAGGGGTTGAGGCAAAGGGAAAAAGAAGTGTTATTGTTTTATGGAATTTGCGTTTTGCAAGATGAAAAATTTCTAGAGATCTGTTGCACAGCAATACATGTATAGTTAGCACTTAACATGGTTAAGATGGTAAATTTTGTGTTATGTGCTTTTTTCAATACCACAGTAAATAAAAAGTAGAACCCAAAATATCTTAAAACATAAAAACTCCAGTGATTATATTTTGGTGGAGGGCAAGTGTCCTTTCCTAATAGTTATGGAACTGGGGCTAGATCTCTCCAACTTGCTAACTTGTGAGATGGGGACGGTGTCCCTCTGCCATGTTGGCTCTGGGAGTGAGGAGGAAGATGTTTCCAAGAAAAGCCCCAGTCATCCCTGTGGGAGGAGCCCCAGGAAAGCAGTGTTGTGCTGTGAGGATTAGACATCAAGTCTTTTAAGCAAAACATTCAATAAATGGTAGCTTTTTTTTTTCTTTTTAGGGCAGCACCTGCAGCATATGGAAGTTCTTGGGCTAGGAGGTCAAATTGGAACTGCAGCTGCAGGCCTATATCATAGCCACAGCCATGTGGGATCTAAACTGCATTTGCGACCTACATCACAGTTCGCGGCCATGCCAGATCCTTTACTCACTGAGGGGGGCCAGGGATCTAACCTGCATCCTCATGGATACCAGTTGGGTTCTTAACCAGCTGAGCCATGATGGGAACTCCAAGTGGTAGCTATTTTGATTGCCACCTTCAGGTCATTCTAGTTTGATTTTCAGGGCCTCTCCCTTAGGGACCCAGATTCTCAGTGGTCCAAACAGGCAATACCAGGGGAAGTTCCTGGGGACAAACCTAAACGAAGTCAGAAGGCTGGCACTGCATTCCAGAGCAACCAGCAACAGTCAAGTTATCTGAAAGGGTCTTTGAAATCTGTTATAAAGGTGAGCAACCATCCCTAAAAGAAACATCAAAGACACAGCTCTCAAAAGCATTATTCATATTAGAAGAGTGCTTTTACTGCCTAGTCTTTCAAATAGGAAATTATTATGTAAACGTCAGGATCTATTGAGAAACTGTCACTGGGAAGTGCCTGGCCTCCTGGGAAAAAAGTAATTGTATTACCTAATTAGCGACCTATCCTTCCACACAGATTAGGCAGATGGCTTAGAGAATGAATTATTTAATTCAGACAATCAATACATTAATACATTAATTTTTTGAGGAAAGCAGCTTTCATAGCCCTAGATAAACATTTTATGCCTCCAAGATCCTCTGCAACAAGTAGACTGCAGTCCTGGAAGGAACTTGTTAATATTAAAAACAATATTGAAACCTCAGAATGACTCTGTTCAATCTAATTATAGTTACTCAGTGGTTATTTTTACAAGAGTTATAGAAGTGGACATTTAGAATCTCAAAACAGAAGCTCATTGAACAGAATTAGAATTTAAACACATGCTGCTTTCTTTTTTAAAGCATTAGAATTCAGTAGTCACTGCCTACCTGTCTGAATTTCATCAATGCCATGATATACGTCTGAGTCAACATAGGCAAATAAAAGACCAACAACTAAGATTAGGACCGAAGACTCCTAGAAGAAAAGATCCCAGCCTGAAGAGTCCTTAGAGATCAGATTGCTTTTTATTCCAGGGACACTGTGACTTGACATTTAGAAAAAAAAGTGGGGGGGAATACATGTCTCTTAATTCATATTTGGTCCATGTGGGTTCTTTTTTTCCCCTCCTTTGCTAATTATTTGTACTCAGTCGTTGAGTCTATTGTGTTGCATAATTAACAGGTGAATGTACCACTTGGAAACTGTACCAGGAAAGATGTTTTGCTCAGTAATTTCAGAGCTGTCTTTTTGTCATGCCAAAGAAAGTATTCATACTTCCCTTTACCCCTCCCTTTAATGATGTGAACAAATAACAGTTTCTGAATTCCAAGTCTATGGCTGTTCGTAGTAAAGAAGTATAGATTTTCTTCTAGATTCCTTCTTTAATGTCAATAAGGAAATAGATATAATTTGTGACTATCATGCCAACAGCATTTCCATTATGCTAATGGAAATATAAAGCTAGTTGTTTTTGTGCCCATTTCCCAGATAGACAGCTGTTAAAAATGTCCTATAAGGGGGTTCAGGATTCAGTGAGAGATTGGACTAGAATTATATTTTCTCAGTTTAAGAATTTTAACTCTTGTATCCAGATTTAGCGTTAAGTAGGTAAAAGTGATTTATTTTTAAAAATCAAGTATTCAAGCTAGTGAATGATTAACTTAAAATAGAGAAGATTTGAGATTAACCTTATAATATCCCTGTCTATTAACCTTATAATAGTCCTGAATTTCAATAGTCTTTATTAAGTTGAGAGAAAGGGATGAAGTTATAATCCATGAAATGTCGGGGCATAGGTAGTATCTAAAAATGTATTTTGTGTTTTTTGGTGCAAAAAAAGGCAGAAAACATTGAATTTTGTGATTTCCAAGTCTCCTAAGATTCTAATTTTGCCAAAAGAAATTTTTAAAAAGCTTTAAAAAAAAAGCACGCATTGATAGACCTGGAACTGTTTTGTTAAATTTGTATTCCTTGTCAGGGCTCCAGGGTGGTTTGGAGACATCAGTAGTTAACCATCCATGTCCGTTTACCAGTATAAAACAAAGCCATTAATCCACAAGGAGTTGATTGGCCTTGACCATTTTCCCATAAAACTACATAGTTCAAACCAAAGACTAGGTTTTATTAACATAGCTGTTACTAAATTCTATTTGGGTTTACAGGGTGTTACACTGCCACCCTGTGGATATGTGGCTTTTAAGCTTTTAGGGAAGTCTTTCGATTGTTAACTAGTACTCCACCTAAAAGATATTCAGGGTCATCGGTTGTAACTACCATACCACTCTGGTGGGTGATTTATTTTTCTTAATGGATTTTATTTCAATTATAGGTGTACATAAATCATCATGTCGATTTTACAGATTTTGTATCCCAAACCCACAGTGCATCATCCCCCCCACCCCCCCAGATTGTCTTATTTGAAAAACAAAGGTTTTCCAAAATCTGGTGGGTAATTTTGATTATGGGGGAACATATGAATGTGTGGGGGCAGGGGATATATGGGAATTCTCTGTACTTTTCTCTTAATTTTACTGTGAACCTAAAACTGCTCCAAAAGATAAAGTCTTAAAAAAAATATATCACATGCAAAAAAAAAAAAAAAATGCAGGGCAAATAACATCTCTCTTTCTCTTTCTCATCTAATATATGATTATATACATAATTACATATATATTATATGTATAAAACTTTAAAATTAGTATACGAGAAATTGTGACATTGTTCACCACATAGGAATTAAAATTGTTTCCTACTCAAATGAAAGTATGTAAAACTATAGTTACTACACAAGCCAATTTTTAAAGATATAAGTATACCATCACCAGGAACCACAAAATTCATCCCAGGAAGTAGGCTTCTCTTCTGAGCTAAGTTCCAGTCTAGGTTAACAAACAGAACTGGTTTGTCTGGAACTAAACATTGTTCTAGGAAGTAGGAATTTTCATACTAAAACTGGGGAAGTTCTGGGAAAACCAGGAAGAACTGATCACCCTAAGTATGACTCAAATATTGCTGTCTTGCCCAGCGATTTCTAGTCTTCTTGGTTTCTAGTAATTTGTCACAGACTTAGGGGAGCTCATTGTAATCTCTCTAGAGTAAAAGGAGAGTGTGATGATTAAAAGTAAATGGAACCCATGTCATGAGCAACATTATTCATAATAGCCCTCAAGTGGAAGTAATCCAGAAGTCTGCCATCTGTTGAGTGGCTAAATAAATGTGGTATATTTATATAATGGAATATTACCCAGCAATAAAAAGGAGTGAAGTGCTGATACAAGCTACAACATGGATTAACCCTGAAGACACTATGCTAAGTAAAAGAATCCAGGCACAAAAGACTACATGTCTGATTCCATTTATATGAAATGTCCAAAATAGGCACATCTATAGAGACAGAAAGTGGTTTATAGGTTGCTAGGGGCTGGAGGAAGGGGAGAAGAAAAATGTTAATGGGTATGGGTTCTTTTTTGGATGATGAAATGATTGTACAGCTCTGTAAATATACTAAAAGCCACTGAATAGCATACTTTAAATGGGTGAATTATATGGTATGTGAATCATATTTCAATAAAGTTGTTTAGGAAGAAAAATAGATCCACAGCACCTTGCTTCCACTGTAGCAGACTGTCAGCAAACAGGATGATGAGTAATATGGAAATATATGAAAAATTAACGTATGTGTATGAGTTTCCATGATTAACCCCTTTCAGGTCTATAAGCTATGGAATCTAACTTGTAAATGACATAAGAGAGTAAGGAGATCATCAACTTTGCCTGAATAGAGATTTGGAGATTTGGTGTCGGATACATCTGGATTTGACTCCTGCCTCAAGCACCTACCTGCTTAAGCCTCAGTTTCCTCACCTGTCAAATGGGTTTGATAACACGTTCACTGAGGTGAATTTGCCGTCAGGACTGAGTTGTGCGAATCTTGAGTGATCTGGTTGGCCTCCTAAGGCAGGATTACTGTGGCTGTTATTTATGCACATTGTACTTTTCCTGTTCTCACCTCATGTACTGCCCAAGTGCTGAGTTGGGCAACTTGCTATTCCAAGTGAAGGAGGGAGAACCCCCTCTCTCAGGACCCATGGGGCTTTTGTCCTCTGGGATATGAATATGCTGATATGCTGATAAGTATGAATATGCTGATGAGCTCAGAGCTACCATTCATCAGGAAGTCAAGTCAGCACATTGCACTGGCCTTGACTCAGAAGCCTTGGATTGGCATCACTGTAAGATTTCCTTGTGATTGAATCAAAGGAGTTCTATGGAGTTATAAGTGCCAGGGGAGTTTGGGTGAGGCATTCCTGGCTGAAAGAACCAGTAATGGCTTTAAACAGTTAAATGCAATTCAGGAGGGGATGGCGAAGAAGGACTTTGATGTTCAGGGTGGAAGGGGGGTGGCAGTGCAAAACCTAGATTCCTTCCATCCACAGATCAGAAGGAACTCATGCAGAACTCACCTGCAAGGGCTCCAGGGAGCTCAAGGGATGACCATCTGAGCTAAATCCAAAGAAGAATGAAGAAAACTCAGGTGAACTGAAGATTGACCTATGAGCAAAGCCACTGAGGGAAACTACTGAAGTTGTATTTCAGATAGGACCCATTTTTGGAATTTTTTATTGTATTTAACTTTGAAAAAATTTCTGTGAAACCCAGTTAAATTTTTAAAAATTAGCGTAACTTCAGAGATTCTTTTGATAACAGTGAATGCTAATAGTTGATCACACACACACACAGAGTCTAAAACCACAGTGAATTTTTTTTAATGTATTTGGTTAATGAATTTGTTGAATCGGTTGTAAGTTGAATCACATGAAATTGATGTTCAAATATCAGCCATTTCACATGCTTGAACCTCTTGGCTGAAGTAGTTGTTCAAGGAATCATCAGTGAAAACTCTCCTACTCTTAAGGGATTGATAACCTAGTGTGCAATACAGCCTTTACACAAATAATTAAAAAAAATTAATGAGCAAATAATGACACATGTGTCAACTCTAGCAGAAAGAGAATGCCAGGACCCAGGGGACCATGGAATGAAGGAACCAAACCTAGGCTTGGCAAGGGAGACACTGGGAAAGTGATGTGAAATATGGGTAGGACGAGTCAGATGGAGAAAGCGATGGGTCTTCAGGGCAGTGGAGACTGATGAGGGACGGCTTATTGGAGCATGAAGGAACCAGGAGCTCTGGTGGGTTGGAGGGTGACATGCATGGGAGAAAGAGAGGAGGGGGAGGGATGCTCAGCAGGTAGGCTGAAGAGATCCTCACAAACCACGTCGTTTTAGGATTTTTGATATTGGGCTGTTAAAGGGTAAACTGGAGGCATGTTAATAATTTTAAGAGTTTATCTGGGTAAATACAGATTCTTACCGGGCAGTGCCAAATCTGAATTTGTCAGAAGCAAAGTGGTTAGAAACGCTCTGCAGACAAGAGTGAGCTAGGAGAAAAACTTACACAGAAAGAAGGTGAGGAAGCAAAGCAAGGAAATTATCTGATTAAGCAGTTACCTCATCCGGAAAAAGCCTCGTTGACTGTTAGTAATGGGTTGTCTTCAGGTTTTGATTTCTCACCCTCGAGGCATTCATAGGCTTAGGTTTCGGTCTGATTACTGAGGCCACCATGGCTTTAGAGACACCTCAATCTAATGGCCTCCTTGTTTAATTAATTAAACAGTCAGGAGAGAAATGGAAAGGCAACACAATGTTTTAGGCAGGGGAGTAACTGATTTTTACACTGTGTATCGGCATAGAATTAGTTCAGAGACTGTCTAGCTGACATTTCCAAGTGCTGCCATAAGGTCTGAATGGGATGAAGTGTCCAAAGTCTGAACTGGAGTCCAGCAACCCAGGTCCTGCAGTGCAAAATCTGTGCACCCGTTCCTCTAGATGGCGTGTCCTCTTGTGATGAGGGTAGTGTTTGTCCTGGTGGACAGGAGGCAGCTATCTTACCACAGCCCTCACAGCTGGGTTGCTCTTGAGATTCATTTACAAGCTCTCTTGCTCCTCTGGGCAACTCAGACTACTCAATTTCCAGAGGAACAGATGGAAGCAGAGATTCAGAAAGGAGGTGGCATAGGGAAGACATCATAGTCCTCTTGTGACACTTGAAATAAATGGCTTGGGGTGGATTAGCTGTTGACATATCCTTTCAAAGTAACTGAGCCAGGGTTTTGAAGAGACTATTTCAGTGAGAATTCAAGGTAGGTATAAAAGCAACTGAAAAAGTACAGTAATGACTAGAGTAGTTCATCTGCTCACACTACGGGAACACGACACAGTCACGCTGGCTGTAGGTAGTGCACTGTGTTTGCTAAAACTGCTGGGACAAACCTTACTAGTAAATAACAGCCCTGCACTTCTGAGGTTTAATTAGAAGCCATCCTTCCCCTGTGGGTGGGATAAGCTACCAGAAAAAAAAAAGTTCTTAGTTTGAATTTTTGACATTAAATCTTTTCCTATTTAATACTAATACCCATCACCCACATTTTTGTATCACCTACAAGGTGCTGGGCTTCATCTTTACCTGTTACCATTTTATATTCTTTTTGTTTTTACTACAGTGTATCATTTTAGAAGCTCTTGACTAAGAATCAGAGTAACAAGTTAAAAATGTCTTAAATAACACAAACATGATCTCACTGAAGGACATCTAGAAGTAGGTGGGCCCAGCGTTAATTCAAATTTTCATTGACTTTTGTAAAAATCAGTAATTATTATTAAACATGTTATGGAATAAAATCCTAAATTTGCATGAATTCCAGAGCCAAAACTAGAGATACAAAGAAAATTTGAGCTCATGAGCAGTTCAAAACTCAAACTCAAGTCCAGAGGTGGCCATCATTCCCACTTAACTCATTAATTCTGCTTTGCTGTCCGGGTTCTCCCAGGGAGAAAATTCAAAGGCACAGGCCATACTGATCTTGTGACCATAGGGCTGTTCACGATTAGAAAAGACCAGTGAAGTTAGCTAATTTAAAAATAGTATAAAATAATAATTAAATATTATTAAATACATTAAATAACGTAATTTACAAAAATATATTTAAAATAATATAGTATTTACCTTTTTATTTAACTGCTAGGCTTGGAGAAGCAGGTTGTTTCATACCACAGGCATCAGGACATTAATAGCCAGAAGTCTATAGAGTGAAGATCAGTGTGGAGCTGTCATATCATCATGAAAATTGTATTATCAAATATATTTTTATTAATATGAAATTACATTACTTAATATATTTAATAGCATCTAATTATTACATTATACTATTTATAATATATCATTATATATAAAATATAGTGTATTAGTATAGCATTGCTTATATTTAAAATTTTTAGTTAAAATACTTTCAAACATGTAAAATATTTAACAGCATATATTTTAATAATATTTAAGTAGGTATTAATTATTTAAAATCTAAAAATATATTTTTATATTATACAAAATATAGAATTATTATAAGCCCCTATCTTAGAGGGGCTTCGCAACCATTTTGTGTTATAAAATTTCTTTCTTTCTAGCAAAGGATTCAACTGGAACCTTGGGCTGATTTAAATCTTACAGTTTTTGCAAATGCTGATCAGGTGATTTAATAAAGAAAGACAGATCCTTGCTAAATCTGAAGTCATGGCTTCCTAGTTCTCCACCCTATCTGAGTTTAAATAGTTTATCTATCATCATAATAGCATTAAGAGCTTTCATAAGAAAGCACTTTGCTCTCAGCCATGATCTTAACCTGAAGTCGAAGTGCTCTTATCGAAAGTATTTTAGAGAGATTGAGAAATCTTTTTATTAAATACAAACAGCTAAAGAAAATGATGTTTGTGCAAAAATATGTTTTTTTCCTGCCCCATGGCATATTGAGTTCCTGGGCCAGGGATCAGATTTGAACTGCAGTTAGTTGCGACCTATGCCGTACTTGCAAAAACTCCGGACCCTTAACACACTGTGCTGGGCTGGGGATCAAACTTGCATCCTAGAGATCCAGAGACACTGCTGATTCCATTGCACCATAGCAGGGACTCCTGTGCAAATGTTTTAAATTTGTGAACAGATAACATTGTTATGTTGGCAAAGACTAGTTCACTGTTACCAATTAAAATCACAATTTTCATACCTTTAAATAATAAACAAAAATATAGTGTTTACTCAATGCTATAATAGCTAAAATAGCAACCTGCAAACTTCACCCTCTGTCCCCACAAACCTGTCTTTTTTCCCTTTAGAATTCATTAGCATATAATAACTTAACACAGATTTTACCTGTTTATGTCTGGTGTGTCTTCCTTTGGTCCTATCCGAGTGACGACTGGGATTTTTATTTGTTTGGTTCACTGGTGTCTCCATAGTTCTTTGCATGATCTTGGGCACATAGTAGGCATTCAATAACTGTTGAAGATTTGGTCAATAAGTCATTAGGACTAATTTAACTTCTAACTAGAACAACCTGAATATCCAAAGTGACATGATTCCTTTTTTTTTTTTTTACTATAATTTCATTTTTTTTTTCTTGTAAGGGTTACAACCACTGCACACAGAAGTACCCATGCTAGGAGTTGAATTGGAGCTGCAGTTGCTGGCCTAAGAACAACCATAGCAACAAAAGATCTGAGCCATGTCTGTGACCCATATTGCAGCTTCCAGCAATACTGGCTTCTCAACCCACTGAGCGAGGCCAGGCATCAAGCCCACATCTTCATGGATACTAGTTGGATTCTTAACCTGCTGAGCCACAATGGGAACTTTCAAATGTAATTAAAATTTTTTCTTTAAATTATAGTTAATTAACAATGTTCTATCAAATTCTGCTATACGGCAAAGTAATCCAAATATATATATATATATGTATATATGTATGTGTATATATATATATATATATATATATATATATATATATATATATTCTTTTTCTCATATTATCTATCATGTTCTACCATAACTGATTGGCTATAGTTCCCTGTGCTATACAGTAGGACCTCATTGATTATCCATTCTTCTTTTTTTTGGTCATTTTAGGGCTGCACCCGCAGCATGTGGAGGTTCCCAGGCTAGGGGTCTAAAGAAGCTACAGCTGCTGGCCGACACCACAGCCCCAGCAATGTGGGATCCAAGCCCTGTCTGCAACCTACACCACAGCTAACAGCAACGCCAGACCCTTAACCCACTGAGCGAGGCCAGGGATCGCAGCCGCAACCTCATGGTTCCTAGTCGGATTCATTTCCACTGAGCCACGACGGGAGCTCCCTGCTTATCTATTCTAAATGTAATAGTTTGCATCTACAAACCCCAAACTCCCAGTCCACCCCGCTTCCTCCTCCTTGGCAACGACACATCTGTTCTACTTCTTATATAAAGTGGCAAAATCCTTAAACGTGTGAATAAATTGACCAAGAACATACCAGGTGGCAGGTACTAAACCTTTGTCGTTGAATCTGTTATTATTTCCGTTTACAGATGAAGAAATTGAGGCAGACAGAACTGAAGTAACTCCCAAGTAAGTGGATCCAGAATTGGACACAGGCTATTTCAGGAGTCCATGTTCTAACTGCTGTATTATTTCCAGGAGACAGAAAAGGTGAAGGCTCTGATATCAGAGACCTGTTTGGGGAAGGGTGGTAAGAGATATATAAGTACTTTGAAATCTAATACCAGGTCTACCACCTAATAAACTCTCCATACATGATCAGGGTGAAACACTGTTTTCTGAGAAGTACTGAGAATTTCTCTTTACCACTGCAATAGCTTTAGAAGCAAAGAAATCTTGAAGACTTCCCTTCTTCTCTTTCCTAAGTGACCTTTGCTGCAGTCACGGAAAGATTTTTAAGTCTGAAGTTAGTATTCAAAACTAATTGGCTTTATGCTCAGACTGTCATAAGTAGTAAACAATAATAAATGATGTAATTGAGATGGGAGGGAAAGGGGCAGGGGACAACCATTAAAAGAAGGATGCGGCCTGCGAGGACACAACATAAAACTGGTTAGAACTTACTAGGCTCAAGATGGCAGAAGATTTGACTTCCTGTGGACGTAGAGCCTCATTATAAGCTCATTATAATACATTAGCATGTTAAGTGACATGCCCACAGGCGCCATCACAGATCTGAAGCCCACCATATAAAGTGGGCGATGCCCCAATTCCTGGAAATCCCTGCCCTGCCTCCAAGATAATTAGAATATTCCTCCCCTCTGTAGCCTATGAAATTACCCCGCCCAAAACAAGTAACTATCCCCGCCCCCTGGGGCCACCCTCACCTTCTGAGACATGCCTCGTCCAGCACTGCAGGGCAACAGGGAATCCTGGAAGAAGGACCGACGCGCTATAACAAAACACACAAGACTCTTTTAGATTTAGAAAGTGAGGGACCAGGAGGAACTCTGTTCTGCTTAACAGAGGGGAAAAAAAAGGACCTGGTCTTTGGCCCACACGTCTTGTATTAAGGAAGGTGTGGTATGTAGATTGGTGGGCTGGAACAGGCATAGGCAACGACAAGCCTATCTCTTAGTGAATAATAAAGGAAACTGTTAGCATTGGTGCCTACCTCTAGCTGCACGTCTATGAAGGAGACCCTGTACTATAGAACCAACTCAGCAGATATTTGTCTTCTGTAGAGTTTAGCTGTTCAGTGGTCTCCAACAGAGACGGTTGGCATTCTGTCTATAGATCTCTCTAAACAAACTTGCTTTCATTTTACTATGACTTGGTCTTGAATTCTTTCCTGTGTAAAGCCAAGGACCACTCAATTGGCAGCCCGACACAGGAACTTATTCAACCTGGGACACAACCATCCTCTCGAGCCCCATTTTCCTACAACATATTTTTGTTATTAGTAGGATTTCCTATTTTTCCCCCTGTATTGGTTTCTCAATATCTGTAATAAGGTCAATGTTGAAGTTTTCCCATGTCACTTACAGCTTAATAATTACCATTTCTTAACAAGTGTGACTTTAAACGATGAATGTCCTGGGGCTTGATTCTCATGGGGCAAAGTCGCTGCCTCCCAAACCTGCTAGCATTTCCCATCTAAGATCCCTGCCTCAAGGAGCTGTATCAGTGCTTTCCTCTCTCTTTTCACCATCTGTCTGTCCTTGGGCAGTTGCTTTCTTTGCTCTATCCATTTATTTCATGCCTGGAGTAGAATTTGAAACAACCGCAATTCTGGCCCAAAAGGGGGCGCTGGTGGTGGTGGTGGTGTGTGTGTGTGTCTTTTTAGGGCCACACTGGTGGCATATGGGAGTTCCTGGGTTAGGGGTCGAATTGGAGCTTCAGCTGCAGGCCTATGAAACAGACACAGCAACTTGGGATCTGAGCTGTGTCTGTGACCTATACCACAGTTCATGGCAACGCTGGAGCCCTGACCCACTGAGCGAGACCAGGGATTGAACCCACATCCTCACAGATGCTAGTAGGATTCGTTACTGCCAAGTCACAACGGGAACTCCACCATTTGTAAACCTCTTAATTTTATTACTAAAGCCATTTTCACTTTAGGGATAGCTTTAAGTAAAATGGGTAAGTGATCATCCAGTGTCTGGTTTCAGTCTCTGGAAGTATCTTTCATGAAAACACCATGCCTTTTAGTTTTAACTAGATTGAAGCCTCAAAACAGGCTCAAGAGTACAAATTCTTATGAGAGTTAGCAAATAAAAAGCAATGCTTTGGTCAGGCGCTAGGAAGGCCCTGGGTGTCTGGAAGGGATCCACAGTAGAACACAGGTATTTGCCTTGGAGGCTGGTGGATCTGACTGGACAAAGTTCAGCCAGCAGTCTCTTCCTGGCAACCAGGTGTCAAGAAACATTATTTGTAAAGATACAAATTTGGAGTTGTCTAGCAAAAGTTAATGGAACCCCAGATTCTGGCAAAAACTCAACAAACGAAAGTGAGTCATAAAGTTAAAGTGCGAAATCTAGCAAAGTTGACTTGGTGTCTAATTCGTCTATGAATGAAGGTACTTTAAATTCTGGCTGATAGAAGGACTGAGAGCTTAACTTGGGGGCACTACTGAGTGAGTTCACCCATAAGGAGTTGGGGCCCATGAGTGCAGGGGGTCGGGGAGCAGAATGAGAAGATGCTGTGACATGCACTTAAAGAAACCTCTAAAGACAGTTATAAAACTCATGCACTCTTATTTTAATGTACATGCTTTTTTTCTTTTTTTGGCTCCGCCTATGGCATGCGGAAATTCCCAGGCAAAGATGGAACCCACGCCACAGCAGTAACAATGCTAAATCCTTAGCCCACTGAGATACCAGGGAACTCCAAGTAATGTTTTTCTTGTAGACAGTAAGTGAAATAGAGAAAGTCAAAAAAGTTTTTCCCTTCCTTCCTTCCTTTCTCTCTCTCTCTCTATTTCCCTGTAACACTACTCAGAAAAATACTTTGGTATATTTCTCCCTTTTTTGAAATTTTATTTTACATAGTTGAGATGACTCAGAATACAAACATAATTTTAAATACTTCTTTTTAACTATTATTACAGAATTAATTCGCTCAAGCCTCCTCATGAGGCAGTTTTAGAATAACTGTTAAGTAACTCATACAAAGAAAGAACAAGCACAAGGCAAAACAAAACAAAACAAAAAACCACCACCACCACCAACAAAACAGCCTCCTAGAACTTCATAATTCTGAAAAATTTCCAGATTTGGAAGTAGCTGGGAAAAACGCTCTGAACAACAACAGCAAGAACAAAAAGATCCCCCCTGAGCACTCAGAAGTAAAGAAATATTTGAGAAGAGCCAAAAAAGACCCTCAAATTATGCCTTTATGTTGTGATTTTTATCTTCTGTTGTGCAGCACAAAAGACATGGGATGAATGATATAGCATTTCCATGTTTAAGCCTCAGGGAAGGAACGCAGAGAACAAGAATGTCTAATAATTCACTTTGGCATTTCAGCCATCAAGGTCCGAGGCTAAAATAAAAATTTAATTTGATGGTAATGTAACAAAACCAAGCTGCAGTCCAGAAGCTGAACTTTGTTTTTGTTTTTAGCTTCTGTTCCTCTAGGCGGGGACTTTGGCTTATGAAACTAAAAAGGTCATTATTTAGTATTTTCCTTCTTGGCATTCTGTAGTCTCACCCCTTTGCTGAGGTATAGATATGAGATGCACAGGGTTGGAGGAACATAAATGGGAGACATTGCCCCCTCAATTACACCACCAAATATTCCACCAGAGGAATAATTACTGTCCTGGTGATGGTCAATGTATCAGTCTTCTGGACAATTTCAAGGTTCAGCTTACATGCTTTTAATGGTTTTTAGCAGGCCTGATAAAGCAGTAAGAGATGCTGGCAGAGGTCTGTGCTTGAGTTAGAACTTGCCTGCATGGCAACTTCTTAGGCCTTGAATGTTGACATGGCCCCTCTCAAGCCTGATAGCATAAAAGGTCTTTCTTTGAGGCAACTGAATAACAGCTGTGCAGTGAGTGACCAATCACTGATAGATTTTGAAAGAAGTGACATGATTGGTATCTGATCTTAAGGTGCTTCTGTTATATACACCTGATTTGTGGACCGCAGAGATTGCAGAGAAATTTGTTTTTAATGCGATACCCACAGTTAATACATTGTGCTAACTGAAGTTTGAACTGTGTTATTATTTAACAAAACCGTGGCAACTGAAATTTCTGCTTCTCAGAACCATCAGAATAATGACTACCTATAGGGTGGCAGATTTTATTTTCCAAAGATGGTGCGACAGTCTCTCCTAGCCCACACATTCTTCTAGGATGTTCCCATTCTCCCATCAAAATGTAGGGTCTAATTCCCCTCTCCTTGGATCTGGGCAGTTTTGTGCCTCTTCAGTGACCAATAAAATATAGCAAAAGTAACTGCATGATTTCTAAAGCTGAGCCATGAAAATCAACACAGCTTAACACTGGAACACTTTTACCAAAGCTCTAAGCCACCATGTAAGGGTTCCAACTGCCTGAGACCATTATGGTGTGAAGAAGTCCAAACAAGTCCATTTGGAGAAATCACCTGGAGAAGATGTGTGAATTGGTTGATCTGATACTATATTATTGGACTTTAGTTTGTTTCAAATCTTTGGCTAATATAATTAATTCTGCAACAACTATCTTTGAACACACTCCGTTTTTCACAAGTGCAAATCTATATGCCTGTTAAATTCCCCAAACCAGGATAAGCACAAATCTTGATATTAGAAGCAGACTTCATTTTCACTTCCCACCAAAGAGTTAAATCATGTGAGAGTAAAGAATGTACTTAGGTTTTCAAGGAAGTACATTGTTAATTAAGTAAAAGTTACAAATATTATTTGTGCTAATAAGACAAAAGGCACTCATGGTACAGTGAAGAATATAAATTTTATTGGGATGAGAAAATTCTTTAGGCAAGGTAGTCTACTCTTTTATTTAAAAATATTTTTACAGAAAGATGGCCATATTTCTCTGACTGAGAAATTGCTTGTTAATCTACCTTCTTTAAAAATGCTGAAAATGCACAAAGAGCAGAAAATGCAGAAAATGAACAAAAATGCAGAAAATGAACAAAAATGCAGAAAATGAACAAAGAGCAAGTGGACAGTGGAGAATTTTTTTTTTTTTTGTCTTTTTAGGGCCACACCCAAGGCATATGGAAGTTCCCATGCTAGGGGTTGAACTGGAGCTATAGCTGCCAGCCTACACCACAGCCACAGCAATGCTGGATCCTTAACCCACTGAGCAAGGCCAGGGATGGAACCCTTGTCCTCATGGATACTAGTTGGGTTCCTTAGTGCTGAGCCATGATGGGAACTCCCTAGGGGGGAATTTTTTTCAAGAGAATAAGTTTTAGGGGTCAATGATGGAGTCAGTACTATTTTTCTTTATGTTGTTCACCAGTTTTGTTAGCATTTACTAGAATATATTCAGTTCAAAACAAACCCTCAGGTGCGTGTTGCTCACAATGAGAACTTCATGCCACTGAAAAAAGGTTAAGTTTGGAGTTCCCACTGTGGCTCATTGGGTTAAGGATCAAGCTTTGTCTCTGCAGTGGTGAAGGTTCAACCCCTGGCCTGGCACAGTGGGTTAAGGATCCAGTGTTGCCACAGCTGTGGTGTAAATCACAGCTGCGGCTGGGATTCCTGCCCTGACTTGGGAACTTCCAAATGCCGTGGGTGTGGCCAAAAAAAAAAAAAAAAGTTAAGTTACATTAGTATAATTAATTTAAGACAAGGAAGCTGATTTGCTATTTTAGATTGTCATAAGAAAGAACACCAGCACCAAAATATCTGGCCTTAGAGAATTATCCTCAGCAATCTAAAAAGTAGCATCCAGAAAGACATACTTCTGTAGGCTGCAAATTTCAAATTCTTTGATTTAGGCTTAGACTTTATCTTGATGCTGGGCTAACTGAAATTTGTACAATATTTCCTCTTCAGGACAGCTGCACTTGGACATATCTTAGGTATCTGTGGTGGCTGGTTTCAGTTCTCTGTCTCGAAAGACCTGATAAGGCAGTGTTTTAGTTAATATGTAGTGAAGTTTTGAAAGCACTTTAACAAACTTCCTTGTCTCTAGCTAACTCTCAGAGTCTTTGTCTATTAATGGCACCTTTGTTTGCTTTTTAATTTTAAAATATGTCTTTGGGTTTCAAAGGGTTCTGTTTTCCTCTCTGCTGTAGCATTTGATTTAGGTGCTTCGATTTTTTTCGGTAAGTCTTTATTAGAGCAGCGTTACTGTTTGCTAAAGCACAGCCGGTCAAAACCCAGTTTCCCGCATATTTTAGCAAACCTCAAAGCAGTAAAGTGGAGGATCCACTGAGTCTGATCCTGTGTCAGACTGTGTATGTGTCACACGGCTGCTGAAGTGCAATTTGCATTCTCTGCTTTGTTTACTTTCCATGTGAAGCGCTCTCCTAAGACTTAAATATTAGTCACTGGGTGACTTTCTTTAGGCTAGTAAAAGGAAACGATGCTATGAAATAGTTGTTATGGGAATGATACAAGCTACCTAGGAGTCATAGGTCTAAACATTATTTTAAGAGGCAAAGATATTCCAACACCTCAAAACAAAACCCAAAAAATCCACCAGCCACTCTTTCAACTGAAGTAATGAAACCCGAAGAATTCAGATAGAGACATGGAGAAAATGAGAAGAAAGTTCATCTAAAACCCCGCCATTGGTGAAGTAATGAAGAACATTTACTGGCTTATCCTGAAACTTGTCAATTTTGTGACTCTTGCCTGCATATGGATTTCTGTGGTAGAGTGTACAGTTTTAAACAGCTGCCTAAAGTCATGTGTAACCAACCTGGTAAGTTTTACAGTACAATATTTACCTTTTAGGAGCTAGAACGTGTAGAATTCAGCTTGTTATAAATGATTGAATTATTTTCTCTTTATGAGACGTTTTCTCATGAGAAGTGGTAGCAAGACAAAAATTCTTTTTCCAAAGAAATTTAGGGACATTAGTAATTATAGAAGATAGGGCAGGGTTACTTTATGTCTTTATTAAGTTTGTCTGCTCATAGGTCTTTTTGAGGGGGACATAGGATTTGTGTAAGGGAGGCTTATGTGAAAACTGTTTTGCACACCTTAAAAAAAATCAGTTAAACTCATTTATTACAGAATCATTTATATTTGTCCTGAAGCATGAAATAGGTTTGGCCACAGGGCAAAAATGCCTTCTACTTGCTGACAGCAGTCCTATTTCTATTGTGGATGGATGGTTGTGTTGGGAGGTGGATGATGAGAGAAGCAAATGCAGATGCCATATAGAACATTTTATCTTAGTATTAATTACTATATTATATATTATATATCATATATCATTATTATTAAAAGAGAACTGTTTGTAATTCCTTTCTATCTCTTCATTTGTAATTCTTTTGATGAATTTTGATGGACATTTATGACTTCCTTCTCATTTCTGGGTGTCATTCCTCTTATATATATTGTTTCATATCATTTCAGTTCTGTGACTTAGTTATGCTTAAAATAATCACTACACCAACTTTAAAAATCAAAAACATTCTAGCCAGGGAAAGACACACTCTTCTTATCTAAAGGCAAAGGAAATAGCATGATAGCTTACACTCATACTTTTTAAAATAATGAAAGTAACACATATAATACTCATTACTTTGCTAAAGTTTTGGAGATAGAAGTATGTGGTAGAATAAAAAATAAATGTAATTTTGTTACACTCAGTTTAATTTAAACTATAGCTTACAATACTACTTAGGCTTACTGTGGTTGGTAGCACTTTTTAAAAAAATTGGTATTTTATACAAATCTTTGCTGAAGATTTCACTGCCATTAATGTAGAATTGTGTACTTTAGCTTTTTACAGTTGTAACCCAAACTTAAAAATGGAATAATGAGATTATTAAATGCTTTCTATATTAAAAATTAAAAATTCTGATTATTACAAGAATACATATTCATTGCAAAATATTTATACGATATAGAAGAAATAGAGAAGAACAAAAGAAAAAAGTTCTATAATCTACCACTGTTAACCTATGATTGCATTTTCTTTCAGTGTTTTTTCCTCAAAGACGTATGTAATTTTTCACATGGTGGTGCACCCAGCTTTTTCATGGAACATTGCATTGTGGGCTTTCCTCTATACCCTGAAGTCTTTATGGAAATAGGATCCTTATGGTATTTAGAATAATCCATCATATGAATATACCACTGTAATTTGTTTATTAATTTCCCTACTATCAACACTGATGTTGGTTGTTTTCTGTTACCGTAGTCTCCATTTTATTTTATTCTTTTATTTTTATTATTTTATTTTTCTAGCTAAGTTTAGTTTTATCTTATTTTTATGTGTGTGGGCTCCTTGATTTCAGGGTTTGCCAGGAATAGTAGACAGTCTGTTCCTTTGTTGAGCTACCTTCCGTTCACCACCTACAGAAAAAGGCACGGCTGATGTGGTGGTGAATGCAGAAGACATGGTCTGCCAATTTGACTAGTGACTGTAATAAATGTTCTCCATCTGGGCCTCCCACACTGGGGCTGGAGGAACAAAAGCTCGGTAAAAGAGCGATGAACAGAGCCAGGGATCAGGGAAAAGATATGAAAAGCGCTCAAGTTTATTAGAGTGTTTGAATTTTTTTTTTTTTTTCCTGTGCTATCCTTTTAAGCCTGGACATTTGCTATGAAGGTCATCTTTGATTTCACTGGGTGGTTCTTGATATTGGGGAATATTTACAAAAGTCTTGTAAAAAGGAATGTTAGAATTGCTGTCCCAAAATGCATAAACCATGGTTCTACGCTTGAGCATGGATTTCACATTAATGTGGAGGGGTCTATATGTTTTAATTGAGTTTATTAACTGACCTGATATTTTAAAATTACATATGCTGCAAAGAAGAAAAAATAATTAATGTTCTTCCAAATACTAGTACTACAAGATCCTTTAAGGAAAATGACTGAAACAGATTTATGGTCAAATAATTTGTGGAATGCTTATTGCCATACTCTCTTTTTGTAGATCCCCAGGACACAGTCACATATTAATGGCCTTATTTAATCACAATTTCTGATCTTCTCTGGCAACAAAATCTGTTTCTTGAGTAACAAATCCCAACAACTGAGGAACTGGTATAGAGAAGTGCTCCTTTAGATATATCAACTCAATTCTATAAAAGACTATTAGAAACAATAGAATTTAGAAAGGTCCTGTTTAAAAAAAACGTACAGGAGCTCCCGTAGTGGCTCAGTGGTTAACGAATCCGACTAGGAACCATGAGGTTGCGGGTTCAATCCCTGGCCTTGCTCAGTGGGTTAAGGATCCGGCGTTGCTGTGAGCTGTGGAGAAGGTTGCAGACGCGGCTCGGATCCCGCGTTGCTGTGGCTGTGGCGAAGGCCGGCAGCTACAGCTCCTGTTAGACTCCTAGCCTGGGAACCTCCATATGCCGCAGGTGCGGCTCTACATAAAAAGGCAAAAAGACCAAAAAAAAAACAAAAACAAAAACAAAAAAAACCTGTACAAACATCAATACCTTTCTTGTATATCAATATATAACTATAACAAGATAATGGAACAAAACAATAATCCAGAAATTTCATAAAATATCCAGGAATTAGCACCATTTGTACTGGTATAGGAACTAACAGGCCAGTAAAACAGAATAAACTCCAGAAATAAGACCACGTACATAAGGGAGTGTGGAATATGATAAAGACGATAATTCAAACCAAAGTAGGGCTATCCATTTAAAATAAAAAATAACTCCCTCAGTAGGTGAACAAATAAGTAAACTGTGGCAATTCAGATAAGAAGTGAGCTATCAAGCCATGAAAGACATGGAGGAAACTTAAATGCATATTACTAAGTGAAAGAAGCCAATATGAAAGGGCTGCATACTGCATGATTCCAACTATATGACATTCTGGGAAAGGCAAAACTATGGAGATAATGGAAAGATCAGTGGTTGAGAGAGATGGGGTTGGGATGAGGGGAGATGGATAAGCAGAACACAGCATTGTCAGAGCAGTGAAAATACTCTGTATGGTATTATAATGATGGATATGACATTATACATTGTGTACAAACACCAAAAGTGAACTCTAAGGTAAACTATGGACTTCGGGTGATTATGATTATGTCAGCTTCATTCATCCTTAATAAAAAATATACTCTTCTGGGGGGCGGTGTTGATAATGGGGGAGGCACTGCATTTGTGGGGGCAGGAGGAATATGGGAAATCTCTGTACCTTAATCCCAATTCTGTTGTAAACCTAAAGCTACCCTACAAAAATTAAAAGTGCTTCTTTCTTTAAAAAAAAGTTAAAAAAGGATTAAAGAAATTCAACTCCTACATCACTAGCAGATTCAAATGAATTCCAAGAGGTATTAAAAAAAAGTATGATTTAAATACAAATAGACAGGAGTTCCTGCTGTGGCATGTTGAATCAAAGATCTGGCTTCACCTCTGAGGCAGCCCAGGTTTGATCCCCAGCCTGGTGCAGTGGGTTAAGAATCCAGCTTTGTTGCAGCTCTTGCGTAGGTCACAGCTGCAGCTCAGATTCGATCCCAGGCCTGGGAACTTCTGTATGCCACAGGTGTGGCTGAAAAAGGGGAAAAAATACAAACAGACAATAATAAAAATAAAACAATACCTCACCTCATTAAAATATTAGAACAGATTAGGGGTGAATATTTCTATAATCTTGGAATGCTTTAAGAATCCTGCTTTTTCTGCTTCAAAAATCCAGAATAACTAAAATAAATTAATAAATTCAACTGCTCAGAAACTTAAACTATATGACAATAAAAACAAAGCCAAAGAATGCAAAAAAAGTTTTAAATATGATAAACACAATTTAACCCTCTTCTATACACACACACAAGTATTTAAAATAAATTTAGAATATGAAGACTTACTTCAAAAGAGAAGAAATATTAATGGCTAAAAAAACGTGATAGATGCTCAATGTCACAGCACCCATAGACTTTTTCAGTAAAGATGAATCATCAATTTTTCTTCTATCAGATTGGCAAAGATAAAAACATTTTATAGTTGGCAAAGTTTGGATATACTAGATCTTTCATGTGCTGTTGATTAGGATGTAAGTTAGATTTCTAGAAAAGTATGGGTTAATCAATATCAACATTAAAAAGGAAAATATAACTCTGACCCTGAACATCAAGAAATTTATCTAAAGAAGTTATTATTATTATTATTATTATTATTATTTGGCTGCATCTGCAGCCTGTGGAAGTTCTCAGGCCAGAGATTCAACCTGTGCCTCATTCAAGCTGTGCCAAAAGGGAACTTCCTAAAGAGATTATTACATAACTAACTAATAATATGTCTGCTAAAGGATGTTTATAGCAAATTTGCATACAATATTAATAATAGATTTCTAAGTGCCTGGTATTATAATAATGAATATATTATTTAATTGAATTCCCACAGAACTATGTACTAAATATCATCCTACTTAAGTTTCACATGAGAATACTAAGTTTAAACAGCACAGGTAAAATTTTAAAATATCATACTGCGACCAAGTATCATATGTAGGGTGAAAATGAAGATCATTCTGCTCTGTTTCGTTATTAGGATAGGAAGTAAAGAATAAATTAGTTCCGGTTGAAGTGGGCAAGGTAGAAAAGTTTGTGCCAAGAAGTAGGTGTTGGGTTGAGGATTTAGGATCTGGGACTGGGACTGTGTCTTTCAAGCAGATAATTGGAGCAGGTAGAACTAAAGTAAACCAGTGAGGATCCTAACCCCAAAGTGAGGAATTTAGTGAAGGTTATAGGAGGCACCCGTGCTTTGGTTAAGAGCACAGGCTCTGGAGGTCATCAGAACCCCGTTAAAATCCTATCTCTTGGGCAATTTACTAAACCTTCCTGTGTCTCAGTTGTGCACTGGAGTTAACAGTAGGACATACCTAATGGGGCTGATGAGATGTTGAATGAGATTTAGTGTAAAATACCAAGAAAAGTGCCCAGAACATAGGGCACTTCTATAATAACAATAAGGAAGGGGATAGAGAGTTAGTGGAGATTAGGGAAGAATGTTGACCAAATCTGCTTTATCAGAACCCCACAAACCCAACTCATGAGGCTACCTTGCCCAAGACCACTTGATGGGCACTCCATTCAGCCTGTGAAATTTAATTTTGAGAAGCTGCCAGCAGAAGGACTCAATACTATTACAATATGACTTTACGGTTACCAAGAAACACTTCTCTTGTTTTATTATTTAACAGCTGTCCAGCATCCATCCTTTTGCTTTTATGAGCTAATACAGATTTTTGAAGGGATAGGAAGATATTCAATTGCAGATTCACTCTTACACTGGATTGTGTATGGTTATTTCAGTCACATAAAGGGGAATCAAAAGCTTCATTTCGAACAAAATTATGAAAACGAAGAACTGTGAAGGATGTGGTTGCACAATTAATCTAAAAGATACAGTTCTGGATTTCCCATCATGGCTCAGCGGTAACGAACCCGACTAGGATCCATGAGGAAGCGGGTTTGATCCCTGGCCTTGCTCAGTGGTTTAAGGATCCAGTGTTGCCATGAGCTGTGGTGTAGGTCATAGACACGGCTCGGATCCTCCATTGCTGTGACTGTGGTGTAGGCCAGCAGCCGTAGCCCTGATTTGAACCCTAGCCTGGGAACTTCCATATGCCGTGAGCACGGCCCTAAAGAGGATTCAGTTCTTATTGTCTATGTAATTATTGTCTACAATGAAAAACATTTTAAGCATATTAAGTATCCTTCTCCTCTCCCTACAGATAAGAGTAGAAAATGGTGATTAGAGGAATCTTTATTCACACACAAAATGAGAGGAAAAAAATCAACATTTGTCCTTTGGTTCCTGTGTCTGATTACTTCTCAAGTAAATCCCCAAGATGCTAGGTCACTGGACGATGCTTCCAAGAGACAGGACTTCTGGGCCATTCCTGAGGAGTAGGCTATCTTGAATTCATGCATTTATTCCTCTAGCATAAATTTATTGAACATCTATTATTCTCTGGCACTGTGTTAGATGCTGGAGAAAGAGTAGAGAGCAAAATGGATCATGCTCACATGGAGGGGAGAGAGAGGGCTCTATAAACTTAGAGGTGGCTGTCTTTTCTCTCCCCTCCGAAAAGTATGGGCTATTTGTAAGGTCACAAGGATGCTTAAATCACTTCCCAAGTACCTTTGGATTTTCTGTTATCTCTTGGAACATATCTTGCTTGTAACCAAGGACAGATGGCATGCTCCTTGCTGAATTAATCACCTCTCCAATTCAGTGTTCAAATTCAGCAGATTTTAAGGCAAGGTTCTGGTAGTACCAGTTAGAGTTACTAAAAATATTCACTTAGTTTTCCTCTGCCCATAATTCTAAGTCAATGAGTGAGGCAGGGTGACAATTAGATCATATCCATGTGAGGCTATTCAGGTGCATGTCTGATGAAAGTATTACCATTCTTTGTAAGCCCTTCTGTTCATGAAAGACTCCACTCAAATAATGACCAGGGAGAGGATGAACAGCTCCCATATTTCCCGCCTTAGTTTCCACTTCTCTTATTTTCCTCCAGCACAAAAAAGTTCTCAAAGTTTGCAAAAATGTGAGAAATAATCTGTTGTTTTATTATATGCAAAATTCTGAATTTGTATTTTTCCTCTGCTCTTAATAAGACTGCTTTAAAAAAAAAAATCCCAACATAATTCATCTCCAATCCAGGAGTCCTTGATAAACTGACTAAGGTCACAGGCTTATTTACTACTACGTGAGAATTTTTCCACTTGTTTTTTGTCTGTCTGTTTGTTTGTTTGCTTTTTGCTTTTTAGGGCTGCACCTGTAGCATATGGAAGTTCCCAGGCTAGGGGTCAAATTGGAGCTGCAGCTGCCATCCTGCTCCACAGCCACAGCAACATGGGATCTGAGCCATGTTTGAGATCTATATCACAGCTCATGGCAATACCGGATCCTCAACCCACTGATCGAGGCTAGAGATCAAACCTGCATCCTCATGAATGCTAGTTGGATTCTTAACCCTCTGAGCCACAGTGGGAACTCCAGTTTCTCCATTGTTCTTAACTCCTCCTTATGACCACACCCCACTCCCACCTTGAAGGTTTGTGGCAACCTTGTGTTGTCTAATGATGGCCAGCATTTTCTAGGAATAAAGAATTTTAAATCAAGGAATATGCACGTTGTTTTTAAAAGCACAATGCTATTGCACACTGGACAGACTACAGTTTAGTGGGACCATAGCTTCTATGTGCATTAGGAAGGCCCCAGATTTGTGTGATTCCCTTTGTTGCAGTGACTGGACCAAACCTGCAGTATGTATGAGGTATGACTATTAATTTGCACTGGCATTTTGTCTGATTTATGACTGATTGAACAACTTTAAAACATTGGTTCCTTACTTTACAGTTAAAAAACACTGAGGAGGCAATACTACTCTGGGAAGCATTTTTTTTTTTTTAAAGGTGTGGGAGTTCCCTTTGTGGCTTAGCAGTAACGAATCCAATTAATATCCATGAGGATGTGGGTTCGATTCCTGCCCTCATTCAGTGGGTTAAAGACCTGGCATTGCCATGAACTGTGGTGTAGGTCACAGACACGGGTCAGATCCTTTGTTGCTGTGACTGTGCTGTAGGCCGGCAGCTACAGCTCTGATTTGACCCCTAGCCTGGGAAATTCCACATGCTGCAGGTGCAGCCCTAAAAAAGCAAAATAAATAAATGAATAAATAAAATGACAGTTGATCTGGATTTGAATTTCACTAGAAACAGTTTCTTTATAGTTGAGTTACTATTAGAATGCAAGAAAAAAAAAGATGCAGTGGTTACAATGAACATAAGACTGATGGGGTGTTCATTGCCTCCTTCCTCATTTCAGGGCAGACAGCTTGATGCTGGCACACCATACAATCTGAGTGAACCGGTGAGTAATCTGTTCCACTGCCTGGGACTTTACAGTGTTTGTATTGATAAGAAAGGGACATTGGTCAGGCTTGATTACTAAAAGAATAATTCCTAAGTAAAAGTTCATGTATTTGCTCCTGATGGAGAAAGCTGGATCAAAAATAGCCAGAAGTCTGATTCACAGAGATTCGGCATTGTCACTGCGGTGGCTTGGGTTGCTGCTGTGGTGACAGTTCAATTCCTGGAGCAGGAACTTCCATATGCCTCACACAGGTGTGGCCAAATAAATAAATACAACAGCTCTGCTTAGAATCTCAAGGCTCCTGATGCTTTTGGGGCCACAGATTCCTTGGTAGATTTCTATTTTGAAAATGCTTTGTCTTATTGTTTGCACTTTCAGGTGACAAGAAAAAGTCACCCTTCTTCAGTCACCATTGTCTTTTATTGTTTCTTCCAGTGCATTCAAGGATGTCATTTTTGGAACTCAGCAAATCAGGAAAACTGTGCTTTAAAGTGTGTAAGTATTAATTATATTTCTGTTCTGATACTAGTGTTGCTCTCAAGGGAAACGTTCTCTAAGAGGATTCCCACTTGAGTTTCCTATAGTTTTCAATTAATTTACTTGACTCTAAAGCAAAAGTGTGATTGCCTGAGTAGTACAGAGCAGAGGAAAAAAAAGTGAGATCAATATTATTAATGCAATTGGAAACCAAGGAAAGTTAATGCAAACCATGGAATGCACAGATGCCCAATAGCTACAAACTATAAAAGCCTTTTAGTAGAATGTTAGGTATCTGTTGAATTTCCTAGTCCTGCACTTCTCAAATTTTAATATGCAAATATCTAGGATCTTGCTAAAACGTAGATTCTGATTCTGTAGGTTTGGGGTGGGACCTGAGATTCTGCACTTATAACAAGCTCCCAGGTGATGTGATGTTAGTGGTCTCTAGACCACACTTTGAATAGCAGGGTATGATCATGTTCAGAGTTTCTCTGCAGCGAACATGGTAGCAGTCTAATCCAGAGGGCATAAACACCTAGGTTTGCACCACATTGTGTAGGAAATACATCCCCCAATACTTCATTTTTCATTTTTAATTTATTCCAGCTTTGCCATTTAGTGTATGACTTCATCCCTTGGTACTTCACTTTCCTCATCAATGAGTTAGACAGTAATGGAATCTCCCTCCTGAGTATAGTGCCCAATACACCATAATCACTCCAAACTTATGGGTAAGAATATAGCAATTTAAAAGTGGGTTGCTTTGGGACTTCCTGTGCGGCTCTCAGCATAACTAAAAGTGGATTGCTTTGTTCAGGTCAGAGATTAAATCAGTTAAGATCACGGTAAGTTTGGGTAATATTTTCTATTAATGACTCAAATTATAGAATTGAATTTTAAGGAAGGATGTTAACGTCTCCTCACATATAGTCCTTGTAGTTTTTCTTGTTTAGTGTGTCCTCACAGATCTATGTTGCAGGAGTCACTTGCTCTCGTGCTTGTGACTGTGTGCTTCATATACAGGAAGTTATCAAATTATGGAGCAGGTGCTGTCTGGACTTGGGAACTATTATACACTCTAAAAACACTTTTCCCTCTCCTTGGTGGCACTTGGTACAAATGGCAATTTAAATCATTATTTATCTAGCTACGTGATTAGTATCTTTTGCCGACATGTAAGCCCATCAGGACAGGATGCTCTCTGTCTTGTTCACACTGTGTCTTCTGCACTGAACACAGTGAAAGACACATAGTAGGTGCTCAGACTGCCCTTGCAGAATGAACGAATGGGAAGAAACATTTGTTGCCAGAAACAGCCCAGGAAGCAGGGTGGACGAAGAAGTGGCCAGACTGGGCAGAGGAACCCGCTGGCCTTTCCTAGCCAGAGCTATTGATGAGTTTCATTTCAGGGTTTGTCTCCTAGGCACCTGCCAACACCCCTTCATTCCCTATCTCCATCACATATTACCTCTTGGCTGACTGGGATCTTCTAGCACATAATTAACTCTTGTTTTTCCAGTGATGCAAGCAATATAATTTTACAGCTATTGGCACAGTAGCTTTCCTGGATGGAAGGCTTATCTCTGGGCTCCCTTGTTTTTGATTTTTTTAATTGATTATTTATCAATTTAACTGAAATTAATTTGGAAGAAATGCTTAGCTAAGTGTCATGAAAATTATTTGCAACTTTAAAGATTTTAAATAGTTTTTTTTTCTATGCAGAATGACACCTATACTGCTGTCTGTGAGGTGAGTGACAGTCAAACCCCATGTCTTTCTCTCTCGTCCTTAAAAAGCTTCTAAAATAAGAATGAAGAAAAGAGTCGTTCTCAGTGCACAGAAACATTCTTCCTGGGAGGGCTCTAACTCTGGGTATAAAAATGACTGTACAATTTCATTTTTGACACAAGTGCTTGCTGTGTTTTATACATGTATGTTTTATACACATGCGTATTTACACACATATAGTATACACATACATATATATATAATATATATACACATATATGTGTGTATATATATGTGTATATATATTGTGTGTATATGTGTATGTTTTATACACATGCGTATTTACACACATATAGTATACACATGCATATATATATAATATATATACACATATATGTGTGTATATATATGTGTATATATATTGTGTGTATATGTGTATGTTTTATACACATGCGTATTTACACACATATAGTATACACATACATATATATAATAATATATACACATATATGTGTGTATATATATGTGTGTGTATATGTGTGTGTATGTGTGTGTGTGTGTGTGTGTGTGTGTGTGTGTGTATGGTTTGAAAGATTATAATTCCTGAAGCCTGGGTAGAGTGTGGTGGAAGGAAGGAAACGGCACATGGAGGGCGACCCTCTTCCCTGCTGATTGCATTTTCATTATTCTATTCTCTTTTATTATATTTTGCTATTTTATACTTTAAATAAAGTAGACCTGAACAGTAATACATGCTCGAAAGAGACAGAGATAGACAGATTTTTTTTTTGTCTTTTGTCTTTTTAGGGCTTCACCCACAGCATCTGGAGGTTCCCAGGCCAGGGGTCTAACAGGAGCTGTAGCTGCCAGCCTGGGCCACAGCCACAGCAACGTGGGATCTGAGACCAAGGCTGCGACCTACACCACAGCTAATGGCAACGCTGGATCCTTATCCCACCGAGCAAGGCCAGGGATCAAACCCACATCCTCATGGACACTAGTCGGGTTCGTTAACCACTGAGCCACAACGGGAACTCCTAGGTAGATATTTTTAACTCAGCAGCTCACACCTTTAGGAGATCAGACTCGTCAACCATAATGCTTCAACCTAGGATGCTTGGAAATTGTACACGTGTTCCTTGGAGGAAATAGTTTTAGAAGTGGTAGCTTAGCAAAATGTAACTTAGACAATGATGTTGGCAAGTAAGTAAAATGGCTTGTCTCAGATATTTTAGAACACGAATTAGATTATCTTAATCTGAAAGGGTCTAAAAAAATCTTATCCTTCTCATTGCCATTTGAAAAAACATTACAGATTAACCATGTTTCCTGGATTCTCCTGGTCATTTCTTATGCCCTTGACTTATTTTATTTTCCTTGTAGCATTTTTCATTATCTGAACCTACTTTATTTTTTAAGTTTGTTACTCTGTTATTGTCTGTCCCTTTCTAAGAAAATGTAAATTCCGTGAAGTTGGGGAATTTAGCTGTCTTGTTCATTGTCATATCCTTAAAACCAAAGGAGTGCTTGGCATATAAAAGGTGTCAATAAATATTTTTTGAATGAACGAATGGTTTTTTAAGAGACGAAGCCACAATTTGTATGGAGAGTCTGGCGTAGAGGCATCTGGGAGGCTGGTGGGCATGTGCTGCAGGAGTGAAAACGGTGCCCACAGAAGGTGTGCTAGTCTGGGAGACACGGGGTGGAGCCAGAGGGACAATGACAGAGGCGGTCTTACTGCTCTGGGAACACAGACGTCAGGCTGGTGTATCCCTGGGAAGTATGGACCTGGCTTCGGCAGTGGGAATGGCAGCTCAGTAACCTGGAAGATGCCATATAAATGCATCATCCAGGGGCTTTGAGCTCAGATTCTGAGAATTTCTTTTCTTTCTTTCTTCTTTCTTTCTTTCTTTCTTTCTTTCTTTCTTTCTTTCTTTCTCTCTCTTTCTCTCTCTCTCTCTCCTTCCTTCCTTCCTTCCTTTTCTTTTTCTTCCTCCCTCCCTCCCTCCCTTCCTTCCTTCTTTCTTTCTGTCTTTTGAGGGCTGCATCCATGGCATATGGAAATTCCCAGGCTAGGGGTCAAATCAGAGCTGCAGCTGCCAGCCTAGGCCACAGCCACAGCAACGCAGCATCTGAGCTGCACCTGCAACCTACACCACAGCTCCTGGCAATGCCCGATCCTTAACACACTGAGCAGGGCCAGGGATCAAACCTGCACTTTCATGGATACTAGTCAGGTTCGTTACCTGCTGAGCCACAAAGCGAACTCTTCTGAAAATCAATCTTTCTTTCTTTCTCTCTCTCTCTCTCTCTCTCTCTCTCTCTTTCTTTCTTTCTTTTGTCTTTTTAGGGCCACACCCATGGCATATGGAGGTTCCCAGGCTAGGGGTCTAATCGGAGCTATAGCTGAAGGCCTATGCCACAGCCACAGCAATGCCAGATCTGAGCTGTGTCTGGGAGCTACACCACAGCTCACAGCAACGCTGGATCCTTAACCCACTGAGTGAGTCCAGGGATTGAACCTGCAACCTCATGGTTCCTAGTCAGATTTTTTCTGCTGTGCTACGATAGGAACTCCTCTGAGAATTTCTTAAATGCAAATTACTTTAGAGTCTCTCCAGGCAACTTAAGCTTGAGAAACACTGGATAACTTCATTTGAAGTCTAATGTTAGATTAGAGAAGGGGGGGGAGGAAAATCTAATAGCTTTATCTCCACTTGAGATAACATTTAAACTCCGTAGAGTACAATTTTCCAGCTATAAGGTTAAGAAGTTCTAGGGAATCTAATGTACAGCATGGTGACTAGAACTAATAACAGTGTAATACATACTTGAATGTTGCTGAAAGAGTTTATCTTAAATGTTCTCATCACAAAAAAGAAACAATTGTGATGGAATGGAGGTATTAGCTACTGCTATGATGATAATCACCTCAATAAAGCTGGGAAAAAATATAAGCTTCAAAGTAAACAAAACATTTAAACTCCTAGATATGTTAGAATTTTATTATCTATTTTCTCCTGAAAAAATGCAGGAAAAATAGGCTCACAATTTCCCCCATAGTCAGGACTAGCTATTATTTCCAAATCAACATTATTCCATCTCTTTCTTCTTACTCAGCTTTCTTTCTTGAAAAAAAAATCCCATGTTAATGATAATTTTGCTTCCACTTGGTATATTTATTCTCTGCAGTTAATGTAAGTGTTGAATGCACTTTACTGAAACGTGCAAAAAAGATGTGAAAAGTATACAAAATCCTTAAGTTAAATAATCCTGAGCCCAAACAGAGGTATTTAAATTAATCCTTAACTAAGCAAACCTGGGCTTATCAGGCTCCACTTCCTTTAAGTGCACAGATCAAACATGGGACAGCTAAGTATTTGCACACTACAGCCCTTCTCTACCTGGATGTTCAGGGCAAATGCATTGTGTCATGGTTTCCACTATAATTACGAGGAACAATAACATGTTATCCTAGGTGTTATAATTATAAACTGAATGAGAGCAGAAAGATTGATCATGATTGTGTTGCAGTTTTACAATGTGTGCCTTCTCCAATTCCCCCCTCCCCCCTAGCCATTGTTAAAAGTTGCAGGAAATTTGTGTCTCAGTCATTAAAATGTTTACTCTGCTTTCAGATAATGAGATAAACTGTTGATCATTATTAGGTCTTTGTAGACCTTAAAATTTAATATTGGTACTAGGACATCCTTTGAAATGTTCAGTTACTATAAAGTTTATAGTCCGTTTTTAATTTTTTAAGGAAGGCATGGGTATATAAAATAAAAAGGCGGATTTCCCTTTGTGGCGCAGTGGAAACGAATCCGACTAGTAACCATAAGGTTTCAGGTTCGATCCCTGGCCTTGCTCAGTGGGTTAAGGATCTGGCTCTGCCTTGAACTGTGGTGTAGGTCGCAGACGCAGCTCGGACCCAGTGTTGCTGTGGCTATGGAGTAGGCTGGTAGCTGTAGCTCCAATTTGACTCCTAGCCTGGGAACCTCCATATGCCAAGGGGTTGGCCCTAAAAAAAGCAAAAAAGGGCATCATTTTAGTCTAGAGTTTTAGATTATTAACTCACTAAACCTTTGACTATGATGGCAAACACAAAATTGCATTGTTGAGCTCAGCATTTTATCAGACTGTGAGGTGTCATCCATTACAGGGTCATGAAATTTACTAAATAGTCACAACAAGCAAAATGAAATAGAACATATAAGGTTATGTCACAGGTACAAGATTTCTTTTTGGGGTGAAAATGTTCTAAAATTAGATCGTAGTGATGACTGTGCAATTCTTTGACTATACTAAAAGCCATTGAACTATGCATTTTAAACAGATATATAAAATATTTTTCCATAAAACTGTTTAAAAAAAGGGAAAAAGTTACCATTTCAAGAATCTTTTTTTCCCCCAACATATATGTGTGGACTGAGTTGTTCTGTTACATGTATTTTGGAATTTGGGATATGGTCAAAAATGTTTGAGAGGTGTTTAATCCCACTAGAAAATGGGAACTTCAGTATTACAGTTGAAATACTTGATATACAGGTATACTTATATATCGGTATTCATATTTTGAAATTTAGTTGAAGCTTATCAACACAAGCAATGACCGGCACACTACCTCTTTCCACAGCGAGAATCCTGTGAAGTCGGTTGCAGCAGTGGGGAAGGTGCATATGAAGAGGAAGTGCTAGGTAAGCAGATGCACGCAGCTATTATTAAAATTAACCTACACCACTCTACGGATGTGTGCTAATGCAGGGGCAGGGAGCCACCTCTTAAAATACCTAGACCTTGATGTCTCAATATGGCCTATCTGTCTGTCTGTCTGTCTGTCTGTCTATCTATCTGTCTATCTATCTATCTATCTATCTATCTATCTATCTATCTATCTATCTATCTATCTATCCATCCGTCTGTCTGTCCATTCTGACCTATGATCATCTCCATGCGATCAAGAGTCACAATTTTTTTGTCTATTTGGGCCGCACCCACAGCTTACGGAGGTTCCCAGGCTAGGGTCGAATCTGAGCTGCACCTGCCGGCCTACACTACAGCCACAGCAACGCAGGATCCAAGGCGTGTCCGTGACCCATACCATAGCTCATGGCAATGCTGGATCCTTAACTCACTGAGTGAGACCAGGGACTGAACCCGCATCCTCATGGATACTAGTCAGGTTCGTTACCACTGCACCACCATGGGAACTCCGTGTAGAAATACTTAATGCCCATTTCATTACTCAGCTAACAGGTATTCAGTAGAGAACCTACAATAGGTCTGGATCCCTACAAGACTCCGGGCAAGTAGCAGAATTTATAGATGTTATGCATCTCAGTGTTAGGTTTTGAGTAAGTAAGGAACTTGGGTGTATGTGTCTCTAGCTCCCTCTGCCTTATTTCCGAGCAGGTTGGGTGTGTCTGAGCAACTTTGCCCGTGTGTTAATTCTCTAGTGGTTTCTGAAGGACCAAGGCTTTGATAAATTATAGCCTGGGTGTTGGCAGCTAACTTTTCCAGAATTCCCCAGCATCTCCCCCAACTGAGAGACAGACAGTTCCTGCCAGAACAAGAGATGATTATTATAGATCTTGTTTTAATGGCTTGCTTCTCACTCTCAGAGGATGATGGAAACTGGAAGCTGGCTCTTGCCTTGTCACCCTGATTTACTTCTGCCCTTTAGTGTCCCACAGAAGACCCTCCTTGACATTTCTGTCGACAGGTAGCTATATCACGTTTTCCCCCTTCTGTGTAGTGAGAGTTAGCTATGGGTAAATTGTATATTCTTTAGCTTCCAAACTGTGCGCCAATGTTCCCCAGGGTTCTACCTCACGGGGAGGTGTGGAACATTCTAAATGTTGAGTGAAACACATAGGATGTAGCTGGAACAGCAGGGGTAACTGATGATATAAACAATGGATTATACTACATTTCTTTCTATGATATCATATCTTTACAATGTTGCTTTTTTTTTGGTGTGGCTGTGGTAACAAAGCAAATACCCTGAGAAACTCTATGGGGGAGAGGAAATGCCCAAACTGACTACAATATTTGAGAAGTTGTGCAGTACCTGATAGGCACATAGATCCTACTACTATGCAATTATTTTTATTTAAATATAAAATAAATATATTATTTTGTCTTTCATTTTTATGAGGTTCCCCCCCCAACATCTACTAAGTTGATACGACATGCACACTTACGATATAATATGGAAATTCCCATGGTGGCTCAGTGGGTTACAAACTCTACTAGTATCCGTGAGGATAGGGATTCGATCCTTGGCCTCTCTCAGTGGGTTAAGGATCTGGCATTGCCATGAGTTGTGGTGTAGATCGAAGATGTGGCTCAGATCCTGAGTTGCTGTGGCTGTGGTATAGGCTGGGAGCTTTATAGCTCTCTTTCGACCCCTAGCCTGGGAATCTCCATATGCCTTGGATGCGGTCCTAAGAAGCAAAAAAAAAAAAAAAAAAAAAAAAAAAAAAAAAGGAAAGAAAGAAAGAAAAAGACATCTGTGCCTTACAAACCATATTGTTACTTCATTCTAATGAATCTTTTTTGCCCATGCCTTTAAGACGCTGCTTGTCTCTGACACATCTGCTAATGCTCTATTTTTCAATAAGTCTGCTATACTATTCCATTTTAGATACCTCCATGCCCCTTTCCCACTTGGGGGGAATAATAATAGCTAACAATATATTGAAATTAAATAGCTATTATTTATTAGGCATTTATGAGTCAGGTACAGTTTTAAGTAATTTATAGATTTTAGCTCCTTTTGTCCTCAAAGGTATGAATACTATTATAATCTTCATTTTATAGATGAGGAAAATGTAAATACTTACTTGGGGTTGCACAGCCAGAGAGAGATATAACTTGAACTTTATCCCAGTTTTCTCATTCTAGAGTCTATTTTTACCCACTCCGCTATGTATTGAAAGTAGTATAGAGCTCAGTTTAGCTTCTCTTTTCTCTTTTTTTGTTCACTCTTGTCTTGATATTTTAGAATAAACCTACCTTACCTCTGTTTTTCCATATGCATCACCATGGCCTTGAAATATATGTCTTTACTTAGCAATGAAATTTACATTTACTTGTCCTGATATAACTCTGGTCCCTTCTGCCCAGTTCTCAACTTGCATTTCTTCTGATACCTCTTGGTTCTTCTTTCTTACTTTACTGACAACTCCATCACTGGACTCCTTTTCAAGGTATCCCATAGCTATCCCAGTCCTTGCTAGTAAGCATCTCACACCATAAAAAGGGAAAAGTAGAACCGTGCTTTGCCTGTATTGTTATAATAGCCCCAAATGAAGAATAAATGAAAGAATCAGCAGAGAAGGGTTGTGCTAAGCTTCTCTGTGGGCCAGACTCTCAGATGACCAATGGCTTTATTTTTTTCTGGGTCACAGAGTATTTGTGTAGTACAGATTTTAATTAGTTCAGATTCAGTATCTACAGTGATTAGAATTATGCCAACTTTTAATCGGCAAAGGTCAGTGGGTTAAGGAGTTTGCATTTAATCATCTTATTCTCCTTACAAAAATTTACTATCTTTTCAAAACCAGAGTAGTGATTCTTTTTCTGTAAGGTAATAAAAAGGCATACAAATTGATGGATACAATAAAAGACATCCAAATTTGAAAGGAGGAAGTAAATATTCTCTTTGCTTGCAGCTGATATAATCTTACACACAGAAAAACCTAAAGATGACACAACATGCCCTGTTAGAAGTAATAAACAAATTCGGCAAAGTAGCAGGATACAAAGCTAACACTTGACTATCAGGTGCATTTCTATACACTAATAATGAACCATCTGAAAAGGAAATCAAGAAAATTTCATTTTCAATAGCATCAAAAAGAATAGAATACTTAGAAATTAACTTAGAGGAGGTGAATGACTCATAAAATAAAAGCTATAAAACATTTCTGAAACAAATTAAAGACGACAAATAAATGGAAGGACATCCCACATTCATGGGTTTAAAGACTTGATATATTGCCAAGATGTCAGTATTACCAAAGCAATCTACAGATTTAATGCAATCCCTATAAAAATCCTGAAGACGGTTTTTTGCAGATGTTTGTATGGGATGGAAAGATCCATCCTATAGTTTATATGGATTCTCAAAGGACCTCGAATCCTGAAAAGAACAGAGTGCCAAATTCATACTTTCTGATTTCAAACTTACTGCAGAACTACAGTAATCAAAACAGTGTGGTACTGGCATAAAGACAGATCAGTGTACCAGAAAAGAAAGTTCATAAATACATCCATACCTATATAGTCAAATGATTTTCGACAAGGGTGCTAAGATCATTCAGTGGGGGAAAAGACAGTCTTTTCAGCAAATAGTCCTGGAAAAACAATATATAAACATACAAAGAAATCATATAACATAATATCCAAAAATTAACTCAAAATGGATCCATGGTATAAATGTAATACCCAGAACTTTAAAACTCTTAGAAGAAAACACAGGGCAAAAAGTTTAAAACGTTGGATTTTGCAATGATTTTTTTTTTTTGGATGTGACACCAAAGGGATAGGTAACAAAAGAAAAAATAAACAAATCAGATTTGTGAAAAATTTAAAAATTGAAATGTCAAAAGACACCACCAACAATAAAAATGCAACCAATAGAATAGGAGAAAATATTTGCAAATCATATATCTGATAAGGGATTAATATCCAGAATATATAGAAAACTTCTAAAACTCAGCAACACCCCCCCAAAACAATCCTATTTAAAAATGGGCAAAGGGAGTTTCCATTATGGCTCCGTGGTTAACGAACCTGACTAGCATCCATGAGGATGCGTGTTCGATCTCTGGCCTTGCTCAGTGGGTTAAGGATCTGGCATTACCGTGAGCTGTGGTGTAGGCAGTGGACATGGCTTGGATCACAAGTTGCTGTGGCTCTGGCACAGGCTGGCAGCTGCAGCTTCGAGTCAACCTCCAGCCTGGGAACCTCCATATGCCATGAGTGTGGCCCTAAAAAGACAAAATGACAAGAAAAGGGGAGTGGCAAAGGACTTAGATATTTCTACAAAGAAGATATACAAATGGCCAAGAAGCACATGAAAAAATGCTCACCATTACTAATCACTAGAGAAATGCAAATCAAACCTACAATGAAATACCACTTCACACCCATTAAGATGAATACTATTTAAAAAAAAAAAACCTCCAGAAAACTATAAGTATTGATACAATATGTAGAAACTGGAACCCTGTGCACTGCTGGTGGGAATGTAAAACGGTTTAACTATTGTGGAAAACACCATGGTGATTCCTTAAAAAACTAGAGAATTCCTATGTGCTCTAGCAATTCCACTTTGGGGTATATACTTAAAAGAATTGAAAACAGGATCTCAAAGAGATATTTATACACATTTTTTTTTTGTCTTTTTGCCTTTATGTAGAGCCGCACCCGCGGCATATGGAGGTTCCCAGGCTAGGGGTCTAACAGGAGCTGTGGCTGCCGGCCTTCGCCACAGCCACAGCAACGCGGGATCCGAGCCGCGTCTGCAACCTACACCACAGCTCACGGCAACGCCGGATCCTTAACCTACTGAGCAAGGCCAGTGATCGAACCCGCAATCTCATGGTTCTTAGTCGGATTCGTTAACCACTGAGCCACGAAGGGAACTCCCCTATACACACATGTTATGCTCTTGTATTGAAACCATAATAGCAAAAATGTGGAAGCAACTCAAACGCCCACTGACAGATAAACAGATTAAAAAAACACAATCTACACATACAATGGGATATTATTCAGAGGTAAAAAGAGAGAGAATTCTGACATATGTTGTAGGATGAATAAATTTTGAGCTCATTATGTTAAAGGGGAAATAAGCTAATCACAAAATGATAAATACTATTTGATCCAATTTTATGAGTAGTTAAAATCACAGAGACAAAAGAATGGGGAAGGGGAGGGAGAGGAGGAATGAGGAGTTATTATTTAACAGTTAGTTTCAGTTTTGCAAGAAGAAAAGAGTTCTGGAGATGGACGGTGGTGATGGTTGCACAAGAATACAAATGTACTGAATACCACTTAAAAACGGTTAAGACAGTAAATTTTATGCTATGTGTATTTTACAACAAAAATTTCTGAAAAAAAGCAAGCTAGTGCATTAAAGTAGTCATGATTTTAGAAAATAGAAATAGTGAAGTAAAATAATTTCATTCCAGTAGTACATACCATTTAGAATTCTAGCCCCTCAAACAGTGCCTGGGAATAGCACCAATAACTGTAATGTTGCTGATGTGTAGAAGTCATGAAATATTTCACTATAAAAATAGCAGAATACAGAATCCTTGGGAGTATACTTGCATGTAAAAAAAAATAATGTAGTGACAAGATGGGCAATAACTGTAGACATATACTGTAAAATTTAAAACATATCTTAGGATACATGGCCTTGGCATTCACTCTTCTAACCTGTATAGAAGTGGTATTGCAAGAGAAAACTGAACAGTCTCAGAACATGCCATGTTGCTTGCCTGTAAAAAAATTGTCTTCAAAGGTACCAGTTAATTCTATGGGGGAAAAAAGCTGCCAGACCAACTGGCTGATTTAAACAAATAAACCAAGTGAATACGTGCATCAGTTATTGTTCAGGTAAATTATTGTGGCAAGATGTAGCAAGAGGGTACTGAGGGTCCTAAATGAAGCAGATACGTTCTCTCCTGCTTTGACAGGTAGGGGCAAGGTGAATAAAATCTTGTGTTCTCCCCAGAAAATGCAGATGTCCCCACTGCACCCTTCGCCTCTTCCATCGGAAGCCACAGTATGATGTTACGATGGAAATGTGCCAATATCTCTGGTGTAAAATACATAGTTCAGTGGAAATATGCAAAACTTCCTGGAAGCTGGACTTACACTGAGGTATGAAAGGCTGCCTATGTAACTAACCAGGGACTTTTCCTTCAAATTATTAAAAGTGCCCAATGACTACATGTAGTTATAGGTATGAAGACGTTCTAGAGAAGATTCAAACGTAAAATGAGTGGTTGAATTAGATGAACTTTAATCTCTGCTACTCTTTATGCTAAACCTTTTGTTTTTAAGATAAATATATCATTTGACATATATATTATTCCTTCAGCACAGCCTCACATAACAACTACTCATATCATTGGTCATTATCTGGCCAATCACCGCTGAAAGTGATTCCAGTTAGAGTGGAGAGGTCATCCAGGATGGTCCCTTTTAGGAAAATAAAAGCATGTTCAGAGAAAGAGTCCTGAGACACCAAGTACATTAACATGGAAAGTTAAAGCCTTGAGGTAAATGCCAAATAATTGAATCCATAGTTGTGCAGTTGTGAAGAAGGAAAGAATTTCGGGGTGAGTTACTCAGGCTGATGTTGGGATGGGGGAGCGCTAAGCTCCAGGCTTCCTTTGTCTGGTCTGGCAGGTCCTGGGACCCCACATCCAGACAGTCACCCATCATCTGCAAACAAATCTATGTTCTGAGTTACAGTACATAGTGTTGACTCTATAAATGCTGATTTTTGGTCTCTCTTTGATCTAGGCTATGTCCAAGCTCTCCTATGTGGTAGAGCCCCTGCATCCCTTCACTGAATATATTTTTCGAGTGGTTTGGATCTTCACAGCCCAGCTGCAACTGTATTCTCCCCCAAGTTCCAGTTATAGGACTCATCCTTATGGAGGTATGGTATGCACATGTCGCCTAAGAAATAAGGGATTATTCCAAAGCTTTGGTTTACTTTTCCTTTTTTTTTTTTTTTTTTTTTTGGCTGCACTAGCAGCATGTGGAAGTTCTAGGCTGGGGATTGAACCTGTGCCTCAGCAGTGATTCAAGCTCTAGCATTGACAATGCTGGATCCTTAACCTAAGCCACCAGGGAACTCTGTTTCAGTTTATTTTTATTTTAAATAAAGAAATAGATTTATTGACTCATCTAATAATAGAGTACCTAATCAGTTGCCAGGTAGTGTTCTAGGTGTTCAGCACACCTCTGTGAGCAAAACAAAATCCCTGTTCTTGTGGAACTCCCACCTTGCTGGAGGAGAAATACTCTAAGCCGTAAACCTAATAAATAAGGCAAATATATTGTAAGTGGGAAAGTACATGGTGCTAAGGTAAGAGGAATGGTTTGAGCAGACTCTGTCCTTTAGAAATCGGGAGGATATTGATAAGGTGATCAAAATAGGTCTCATTAAGCAGCTAAGGGATATGGAAAATTTTAAAGTAGAGGAGTAATTCCTTTGAATGTTCCTTAAAAAAGATCTTTTGACAACTACATGTAGAATGGATTGAAGGAATGAGAGATTGGAAAGTACAGAGATAGTGAGACCAGCTGAGAGCTTATTATAATACTTTAACATTTTATCAGAGATGATTTAAAAAATAGTACATATATTGGAGCATTAGGAGTAATTGCTTCGAATGTTCCTTAAAAAGACCATTTGACAACTATGTGTAGAATGGACTGAAGGAATGGAATGAGAGAGACTGAAAAGTACAGAGATAGTGAGACCAGTTGGGAGCTAATTATAATACTTTAACATTTTATCAGAGATGATTTAAAAAATAGCTCATCTGTTGGAGCATTTTCTTATTTCTTCTTTCAAAGATGTGACTTCCATACCAGGAAAGGGATTCAAGCCTAGAGCCTTTTAGGGAGGTGAATGCCTGGGGCAGACACTCAGTGAGAGCTGCCTGGTGCCCCCACCCTCAGCATTAGCTGAGGGGACCTGGGAGGACTCATTCTAAGCCAGACATTAGATATCCCTACCCCTCGGTTCTGGAGATTCAGCTGTGTGCAGAGACCCTCACACTGAAAGAGGCCTTGGACCTAAGCATAGATGGACAGCTGTTGAAGCCAACTGGGGCATTTTCCCTCTTTACTGATTAGTGTTCTCTTCTTACTTATTAGATATTAGAGTAGGTGTGGCCACCTCTGCTGATTATTCCCTGACCATCCTTAGAGCCTTAGGTCAGATGCGGGCCCAGAGCCATGTTTGAAATTTTCCAGATCAGGGTAGAATACATGGATCTTTCTTTGTTCAGAGCTATGGCTCATGCACGCCAACAGTGCTGGAGACATGGCATGGTCCAGGGTCCACAGCTAGTCAAAGCCAAGTAATGAACAAGGCAAGTTTCGCCTTTGATTTTTGGGTCTTTATTGGATATGCAAGTCCACATACCCTACAGGTGCTCCAGAACTTGTACTGGGGGTCCTTTCCATGGACAGCATCTCATGCTGTAATTTTCTCACTTTTATAGCCTCATCAAAACTTATAAAGTTAGTTGTTTTGTGGTTCATTGACTCATGGCCCTTTTCTCTTTTAGCTATGAGAAATATGTAATTTTTTTTTTCATTTTTTTAGGGCCACACTGTGGCATATGGAAATTCCCAGGCTAGGGGTTGAATTGGAGCTGCAGCTGCCAGCCTATGTCATAGGCACAGTGATGTCAGATCCAAGCTGCATCTTTGACCTATGCCACAACTACCAGAAACGCTGGATTCTTAACCCACTGGGTGAGGCCAGGGATAGAACCTGCATCCTCATGGATACTAGTTGTGTTCTTAACCCACTGAGCCAGAATGGGAACTCCAGGAGGAATATATGATATTAGATGGTATTATTGGCTTTTAATTAGGGCTCTTATGAAGATAATTTCTTAACCAAGTGGAATAGTTACCTTGCTTAATCTGACCAGCCTTTTCAGGGATGACTTTTCTGGGGAGATTTGGACAACGATTACAGCTTGCCATGTAGGTGGCATGTAATGTGCCTGAGGTGGAGCTGATTGTGTCTGTCTGGGCGTTGACCCTAAAGAGTTGGGTTTTCTGACATCCTGATTCTGATTCAGTGGGGGGTGATTCCTATTTCCCTGCTCGCTGGAGTGGCTGAGTGCATGGAGCAGAGGAGGGAATGCAATGATACTTGTGTTTGCTAAAGCTCAGTCCGAAAGCTGGGGAGGAACTCTATCAGGAAAGGTTGAGAGACCAATTAAAAGGCCTTTAAAAATGCATCCAGTGTGAGGACTTGAACTATCTCATTTCTCTCCAGTCTAATGGGTTAGGAGTGAGGCAGGGCACTTGCGAAAATTGTTCTGACAGAGAGAAGGTTGCTGAAAAGCAAAGTGACATCACTGTCTGTCTTTCTACGGAAAGAGGAGATAAAATAGTATGATTTCCCCATGGCTTCATGGCAGGGGAGGTATGGAAAGCAGGTAGAGACATTGATGGAAGATAGGCTGTTAGGTCATTTGTTTTCCTTTCTGTTCTTTGCCACTTAGGTGAGTCCTGAAGTCTATGGGTGAAGGCTTAGTTTAGCGGATGCATGCTCTTTCCCTCCTATGCAATGGAAGGGATGCTTCTAAGACACAGCCAGCCTGGATTCCAGGGACCTTGGGAGTTGCGGGGAGAGAAGTACAGTCTGGATCAGCAGAGCTGATGCCAGCAGAAGTGAAGCAGGCTGTTCTAATTCAGGCTTATCTAAATCCCTATCAGTAGCTGAAACTAGTCCAGACAGCTCTTTGGAATGAAACGGCTCAGTCTTCTTTCAACTCATGTTAATCATTGACTCCAGTTCTGCTACAGATTCTCTTCTCCTTCTTAACCTGGTGCTGTCCCACGTTTCAATGCATTTAGACCTCTGGAGATTTTTTTTTTTTTTTTTTGCTATTTTAGGACTGCACCTGTGGCGCATGCAGGTTTCCAGGCTAGGGGTCGTATAGTAGCTGTAGACCATGCCCTACAGCCACAGCCACAGCAACACCAGATCCAAGCCACCTCTGCGACCCACACCACAGTTCATGGCAATGCCAGATCTTTAATCCACTGAGTGAGGCCAGGGATCGAACCCACACCCTCATGGATCCTAGTTTGTTAACCACTGAGCCATGAAGGGAACTCCAATCTCTGGAGATTTTAAACAACTTTTCCCCAGAATATTTATCCTATTTGCATACTTCCAAATTTAATTTTATTGCATTAAATTAGAAGTGAGGGAAATAACATTTGAAAGAGTTCCTTAGGAAAGTAGCTACCTGGTACCATTTAGGGATCAAGGGTTGCAGTTCAGAGATACGTTACTATCTTACCTCTATCACTTCATGTGAATATTAACAAAAACATCTCATTTATGCTAAGGTGTCAAAAACAAGACTTTTTGAACTTACAAACAGAAACAGACTCAAATATTTTGAAACCAAACTTATGGTTACCAAAGTGGAAACATGGCAGGGAGGCCTAAGTTAGGGGGTTGGGATTAACATATACATACTACCATATATAAAATAGATAAGTCACAAGGACCTACTGTATAGCACAGGGAAATATACTCAGTACTGTGTAATAACCTATGTGGGAAAGAATCTGAAAAGAACTGATTTACTTTACTGTACACCTGAGAGTAACACAATTTTGTAGGTCAACTATACTCCAATAAAATTAAAAACAACAAAAAAAGAACAAGACTTTTTTCCTACCCTATTTACATTTTCTCTGTATACTTCTTGCTCATGTGTCATCATTATCTCTTCCAGTTCCTGAAACTGCTCCTTTCATTAGGAATATTGAAAGCTCCAGTCCTGACACGGTGGAAGTCAGCTGGGATCCACCGCAATTCCCAGGTGGACCTATTTTGGGTTATAACTTAAGGCTGATCAGCAAAAATCAAAAACTAGATTCAGGGACACAGAGAACCAATTTTCAGTTTTACTCCACTCTAGCAAATACCACTTACAGGTAAGAATTAAGTGGTGCACAAGAAGTGTAACTGTCATGTGGGCATGCATGATAATTATTTAAGAAATATGGGCTAAAAAGGAGTTTAAATGCATTTTGATAAGTCCCATTGACTTTGTGCTGTGTTGGTTTGATGTTATCGTGGTTTTCCTCAAGTGTGTATGCTAATTAGATTACACATTCCTCAGCAAAAACATTTTTAAGCATTTCTATTATATTCAGAGATACATTCAAATATGGCCTAAAAAGATATCGTAGGCATTAAATGTTATTTCTTCATTTAATCCAACATGAAAAAAGTAAGGATGTAATATTGTTAATGATACTCTTGTATTAACTATTCAGGGGATTATTTTATTATTGTTAGCTTTTCTAGCATTTACTAAGACCTCTTTAAATTAGGGCATGAATGGGGGTCATGCAGATAACAGAGTTCAGTTTTTGACCTCTGTGACCCTGAACTATTCTATGGGGAATGCAAACAAGGATGTGATTGATGGTCATTTTAGTGCTGAGCAGTGGCACCAAGTAACTAGATACATGCATTGCCATATCATCTTTTAAATAGAAACGTTATTGCCGCTTCTATTTTTAGCTCATGTTCACACCATGCCATGTAAAACCCAACTCTCCAAATCATTTTTGGAATAGGTTTTCTGTTGCAGCAGTAAATGAAGTTGGTGAGGGGCCGGAAGCAGAATCTAGTATTACCACTTCATCCCCAGCAGGTACAGACCTGGGTGCACCTTCTGTTACAGAGGACCCGAGGCGGGTGAGAGGGTGGGTTCAGATCACAGAGGTCCTGGGTCATCTGGCGTTCCCCAAGACCTTACCTGTTTTGCCCAGATAAACACTCTCTTCTGAGTACTTGGTAAGTTTGCAGTTTTAAATGAGTAAGTTGCTACTGTATTTCACATTAGCATTGAAAATTTTTTTTAAATTTAAGAGTTAAAAAAATGGCCTCAAGCAAACCTTTGGTTTCAGTTAAAATCATTAGTGGTTATGACTCTCATTTATACATCTAAACTTTCTGCCCTAACCCCCACTTTATATTATGTATCATCATGTAATACAGATCAAATACCTTTTTCTTCCAGTCTCCTTAAGGTTTTAAAACATATCTAGACTTAATAAGTTACATTTTACCATTCTGAATACTCAATTTACCAAATTAACTTTTCTTATTTTGCAAGTACTTTTTTTTTTTTTTTGGTTTTGGCATGTTAACAATTGCCCTGAGAGACTGAATACTTATTGCAAAGCGTCCTTGTGAGCAAAATAATAAAATAAAATGCTTTCTAAGAAGCACCGGAAATATTTGGGGGAAGCTAGTTAAAAGAGTTTGGAATAACACACAAAGATTCAGAATTCTAGGAGCTGGTTTTCTGTTTTCACGGGAACACCATTTGCTGGCTTGATCAGACCGTCCCTGAATCTGCACATGCCTATGCCAGGTGGTATTAATTGTCATCCATCACCAGCCTTTAGTTTCTTTGGCTGTCACTAGACTCTAGGAAAGGGAGAGGTATTTTTGTTATGCAAGAAGCATCCAAAGGGCGAGTTAAATATAGAGCAGGCTTAAGATCCTCGTTGCTGCAATTGTTGCATAACATTTACTAATTACCCTAAAAGTGTTTGTCAGTGTACACTGCCTCAGTCTCCAGTTGAACAGAATGGCAAGCAGAGTTCTACAGTCCTCAAATTTCACTCCTCTACAGACTTTTCTCCTGCCTCAAAGGGAGAGATAATTGAAGACAAAACGGAGACAACCAGTGTCTGTCTGTATATGTGTGTTATGCAACAACCTCCTCCAGCCTGGGCTGAGCCACCTCCATCAAGCAGTCAGATTCCCATGGCTGAGGTTGATGAGCTGATCTCTTATTTGGGCAAGGCTGTTGAGAACAGGGATACCACATGTGATGTTATTTTGAGGGCATTTAGGGGTACATAACACCGAAATCCTACTTAGTTGACCCTGCACTTCTCACTCCCGTCATAGGGTGTGATTTACACCACAGCTGAAATACCCCAGTGCCTTTAGAGAAAATCTGACCAGCCTCTTTCATGTGCTAGTCCCCTTGTTTTGAAGGGTGGTATTGATTTTTTTCATGTCAATGTGCAAATGGTTGGTCTATTAGTCTGTAAATCATGTTGTTGTTTTAGCTGAAGAAGAGGAACAGTGGCTCTTTTTATCCAGGAAAACTTCTCTGAGAAAGAGATCTTTAAAACATTTAGTAGATGAAGCACATTGCCTTCAGGCAGATGCCATACACCATAATATTACAGGTGAGTGTAACAGAGAAAAATGTTCCTTTAGTGGGAAAAAAAGATCCAGCTTGACTTCAATGTTAATCTCTTTATTAAAGATTAAAGATATAAATTCTCTTTCATGTTAAGTGTTCTGTCTGGTTGTTAAATAATAACCCTCCTGTATTTACATGGTTCTTCCAGGAATATCAGTGAACATCCACCAGCAAGTTGTTTATTTCTCTGAAGGAACTCTCATATGGATGAAGGAAGCTGCCAACATGTCTGATGTGTCTGACCTGAGAATTTTTTATAGAGGTTCAGGATTAATTTCTTCCATCTCCATAGACTGGCTTTATCAGAGAATGTATTTCATCATGGATGAACTGGTTAGTCTGAGAATTTAAAATGAACAACTAGATGCTGATACTCTTACCCATAACTTGGTATATTTAAAAGTAAATATAATTCTCCCCCTCATTCAATACTTATTATTAAATACTCAATGTGCTAGGTTAGCAATGAATCATTGATTCAGTCTCTAGGGAGATCTAGATTTTAGCTAGTACTGGTCCTGACCTATCATTAAGTCATCTTTATTGCGATTTTTCAGAGCCATAAGATAGTGCTGTTACCTAAGTTATCACTAGGTGAAACCGCCAAATGTGGTCAAAATCAGCTGTAAGCATTTTCAATTATATAGTCTCCATGGATAACTTTAGTAGATCTCTGAAAATATTGTATTACTGAAATCTTTGAGAAGACCCAGGCTTGCTGTGTTTCAAGTTTCCTTCTTTGAAAAGGACAGCCTGGTTACGGTCGCTATGGCTGGAAGCCCATAAGCTGGATACAGCTTAAATATTAAAAATAGTTGAGTGCCTCCACAAGCCAGGAAAACAGGTACTTGTATTTCATGGGTACCAAGAGGATATACCAACACTTTAGGATGTAGGATAAAGAACTGGCTTTTAACAGCTTTTTTTTGGTGTGTTTTATAAAAGTGCTCTGTGACTAGTAAAATTCTAAGCACAGAACAGTTTCTCAAGAAATACTCGTTGGCCAAATTGAATATAGATACTCTTTCTGCTGAAACACTTTTTTTCTAGGTGTGCGCCTGTGATTTAGACAACTGCTCAAACACTGAGGACATTACTCCTCCCTCAATTACTGCACCTCAAAAAATTGTGGCTGATTCATACAATGGGTAAGTGTTAGCCTTGCAAATGTGAATTCTCTTCCTCTGGCAAGAATCTTGGAGAAAACTTGCTTGCTAACAACATCCTAGTACCAGATAAGCCAATCTATGTATCTTATTTCCCATTTAATTAAATCCAGGCAAAGTTTTCATTCTATAGAGCCAAGAGGAAATTTCTTTCAAACTTGATCCACAGCTTCTCTAGGTAAGTAGTTGTTCCTTTCTTCCTTAACAAAACCGCAGTATACGTGAAAGACCCCTGTCTCCACTCAGGGACTTGGATTCTAGTCTTGGATTTGTCACTATTTTATGCATGGCTCAGGGTCTCATTTCCCCCCTCAGTATTCCCCATGAGAAGCCCTTCCGGCCTCTCTTTCATCTTTTCATTGCACCATTTTCCTTTGCTGAGCAATTCAGTGCTAGTTCATTTTAATGGTCCGGTTAGCACACCTATGAGGAGGCTGGCTTAGAGAGAATGCTGTCAGAATCCGCTTTAGGAAACAAAGTGATGGCTAAGAACAAGTTAGTTTGCCATTACAAATAACTATTTTATTCCCCTGCCACAAATGAAGTGGACACATTTTAGCTCGGTTGTTAGGCTAAATTGGAATAGAACGCCAAGAAAGTAACTTCACATCTGTGATGCTTACTGTATGCTTCCGTATGGAGAAGACAGTATTACCCAATTGGGGTATTTTGAGGATGAAATAAGGTATTCACTGTGAATGTGTCATATGACTCCAAATGCTCATAAATGTGAAGGATGAAAACAAAGCAAGTTATTTTGGGGTTATTGTTTCTTCCTTTAAAGAAAAATTGTTCTTGGAGTTGCCGTCATGGCTCAGTGGTAACGAACCTTACTAGTATCCTGAGGAACTGGGTTCCAACCCTGGCCTTGCTCATTGGGTTAAGGATATGGTGTTGCTGTGAGCTGTGGTGTATGTTGCAGATGAGGCTCAGATCCCTCATTGCTGTGGCTGTGGCATAGGACAGAAGCTGCAGCACTGATTTGACTCTAACTTCCATATGCTGCAGGTGTGTCCCTAAAAAACAAAACAAAACAAAAAATTTCTTTGGGTGTTTTGTTTTTTTGGCCTCAACCTGCAATGGCTGGATATGGGATCTCAGTTCTAAGATTAGGGATTGAACCCAGACTGCAGTGGTGAAAACAAGAAATTTTTTTTTTTTTTAGGGTCACACCTAGGGCATGTGGATGTTTCCAGACTAGGGGCTGAATCAGAGCTGCAGCTGCTGGCCTAAGCCACAGTCACAGCAACTGCCAGATCTGAGCCGTGTCTGTGACCTACACCACAGCTCACAGCAACCACAGTAATGCCAGAACCTTAACTCACTGAATGAGGTCAGGGATTGAAGCTGTGTCCTCATAGATGCTAGCTGGGTTCGTTACCGTTGAGCCACAACAGGAACTCCAAGGTGCCAAATCCTGGAGTTCCCATTGTGGCGCAGTGGTTAACGAATCCGACTAGGAACGATGAGGTTGCGGGTTCAATCCCTGGCCTTGCTCAGTGGGTTAAGGATCCAGCGTTGCCGTGAGCTGTGGTGTAGGTTGCAGACACGGCTCGGATCCTGCATTGCTGTGGCTCTGGCATAGGCAGCTCCGATTAGACCTCTGGCCTGGGAACCTCCACATGCCACAGGTGCAGCCCTAAAATGACAAAAAGGCAAAAAAAAAAAAAAACCAAAAACAAAGTGCCAAATCCTAACCACTAGGCCTTCAGGGAGCACCCTGGGATTATCATTTCTGAAATATGACCAGATAACTACAGGTAACTAATAAGCAAGGCCAATATTTGTAAGACTAAACTTTTTTCTTTCCTATAGGGATAACGTTGTTTTCATTTTGAATAAAAAAAAATATAGCCCATAAAACTTTTATCTTTCACATATTGGCTTTCTTGCTCATTACTGATTTAAAAATCAAGATTTTTCTATTCATATTCTTTCATAATTTAGTATACATACATTTTAATGTCTTAGGTTTGAATGAATTACTGAGTTTGAGTTATAGAATTTTTTTTTTTTTAAAGACTTGTGATGTAGGACAAGTCCTTTGGACTCTCTGAATATTATTTTCCTCATTTGTAAAAGTCTAAGATCCAGTGAAATAAATTTTGTTGCTGGCAGTTACACAAAATGACTCATTCTGAGGATAAGTAACTTCATTCACTAAATCAGTCACTCACAATACATCTCAGTGAGGTCTTTGGTGGCTTTTTTGTCCATTAGGATAAAATTGATTTGTGAATAGATTTTGAAATGTGACTAGCAATTATAACAATAACATCTATAATATTGAGCACTTGACACATGCTTCTTCTTCTTTTCCTTTTTTTTCTGTCTTTTTAGTGCTGCACCCGCAGCATATGGAAGTTCCCAGGCTATGGGTTGAATCGCGGAGCTGTAGCCACTGGCCTATGCCACAGCCACAGCAACGTCAGATCCAAGCTGCGTCTGCGACCTACAATTCAGCTCAGGGCTGAATCCTTAACCCAGTGAGCAAGGCCATGTCCTCATGGAAACCAGTTGGGTTTGTTATGCTGAGTCACAACGAGAACTCCAGTACATGCTTCTAAGTGTATTACTGCCAATAATTTATTTAGTCCTTGTTCAGCGCTGTGAGGTAGGTACTCTTATTATCCCAGTTTTATAGACAGGAAAGCAAAGCACAGGTTAATTTATCGACTGCCCAAGGTCATTCATCTGTTTTGCACTGGAAGCAGAATTTGACTTCTTGCTCCAGGGCCTGTCTTCTAATCATCTCCCTATACGATGAAAGAGTCTCTGTAAAACTTACAACTTTTAGCCACTCTTTACATGTAGTATTCCTAAAGAATTTTAGATGGATGAAATAGTTTATTCTTCTGTTTAAAAAAAATTTCGTTTTGTTGTTATTTTGCACCACTGAATCATTCACTCACGGAGTTTGTACTTTATTATAAACCTCTTTCCTCTCCCCTCATCCCTGCTTCTTCTCCCTTTCACCTCCATCCTCTCCCCTCCCACATCCAGCTCTCCTCACCTTCCTTCTCTTTTTCCTTCCCCTCCAAAGTGGCAATGAGGGTTAAAGATCTGCCCTCTTTCCTGCTTAGGTATAAGAATTACAATCTTCTGAAATCCCTTCAAATTCCCCTAACCATTTTGAATTTGAGAAACCAAAAAGGAAGTTAAGAGCCAAGTTATTTCTGCTTTTTGAAGGCTACAATCTTTTCTGAAGAAAAAGAACATTACGTTCATGTCTCAATATGGATTTTACATCTCAGGGCATTATTCTAATCAGGAGTCTGGAGCATGTTGGTAAAGATTTGGAATAGTCATCATGGAGAATAAAAATGAGACAGAACCAGACAGGAAAAATGATCTAACTGTTGTGATGAAAAGCTGGAATACTGCCAATGTGATTGTGATAAGGGAGATTTACTAAGCAAAAATATACTTTTGTCAACGTCTTTCTCTATGACTGCAAATTCTAAATTAGCTACACTCAAATTAATAATTTTATGTTTTAGTTAAAATTTTATTTATAGATCATTTATTAATGAAATATTTTGGCAGTGTTTTCATTATTTTCATTATTGAAAATTCACCTGTGGAGTTCCTGTCATGGCGAAGTGGAAACCGATCTGACTAGGAATCTTGAGGTTGTGGGTGCGATCCCCAGGCTCGCTCATGGGGTTAAGGATCCGGTGTTGCCATGAACTATGGTGTAGGTCGCAGACGTGGCTCGGAACTGACATTGCTGTAGTTGTGGTATAGGTCACAGACGTGGCTTGAATCCTCCATTGCTATGGCTGTGGTGTGACCCCTAGCCTAGGAACCTCCATATGCCACAGGCATGGCCCTAAAAAGCATTAAAAAAAAAAGAAAAAGAAAAAGAAATAAAGAAAATTCACTTGTATCATTACAATGATGTTTGGCTCCAAATTAGGTGTTTTTTCAAAATTTTTCCACTGGCTCCTTTCTCCTGATTGTTGGCTGGTCCTTCCTAGCTGTTTCACTCTGTTGTAGGTTATTTCTTCATGATTTTGTAAATTGGTAGCCCTACTGCCTGACTCAATTGTGAATATTTTTTAAAAGCTTAGTCTGCTGCAAATGAAAAGTAGTATTGCTAGATATTGACTGTGTAAAATAATTGCTGTGTATTTAAAAAATATGGCTTAAATGTTTTTGCTTTCTTCCATTTTATCACTCAAAATTCATGGCAATATTTATTGACAGAATTAGACTTAAGAATTTATGATTTTTTTTTGTCTTTTTGCCTTTTCTAGGGCTGCACCCGCGGCATATGGAGGTTCCCAGGCTAGGGGTCTAACAGGAGCTGTAGCCGCCAGCTTTGCCACAGCCACAGCAACGTGGGATCCGAGCCGCGTCTGCAACCTACACCACAGCTCACGGCAACGCCGAATCCTTAACCCACTGAGCAAGGCCAGGGATCAAACCCGCAACCTCATGGTTCCTAGTTGGATTTGTTAACCACTGAGCCACGATGGGAACTCCCAAGAATTTATGAATTTTGAAGAAAAGTGTTTTATAACATGTTCAGTCATATAATTTTTATAAAGTATGTTCTCTTTTAAGAGTAGATTTCATTAGAAAATCTTTACAGTACCTTTTTTGTTCTTAAATTCTGATTCCTTAAAAAGTCATATATAAAAATTAGGAGATTAAGCTTTGTAAGTGAGGCTGAAATTTTCCAGTGTTCCAACTTCTAATTTAAATAAATAGAGCACATCTTTAGTAAATAATTACCAACTGCACCTTGGGAAACCCTATACTTAACCACTCGAGATATTTGGTGCTGATCGCCCAACAGGATGAAACTATGGGCTGAGTGCTTGATACTTAAGCATCCTTGCATTGAATCACATGGGGCTTTTTTTGCTTCTACTTCAGGTATATCTTTTATCTCCTGAGAGATGGCATTTACAGAGTTGATCTCCCTGGGCCGTCTGGTTGGGACTCCGAAGCTGTGCGTGTTGTGCCGAGCGGCATGTTAAAGGATTTTGCAATCAAGCCCCAGTCCAAGCGTATCATTTACTTCAACGACACCGCCCAGGTCTTCATGTCAACTTTTCTGGATGGCTCCGCGCCCCACCTTGTCCTACCTCAGGTCCCCTTTATGGATGTGAAGAGCTTTGCTTGTGAAAACAACGACTTCCTGGTCACAGATGGCAAGGCTGTTTTCCAGCAGGATTCTCTGTCTTTTAATGAGTTCATCGTGGGATGTGACCTGAGTCACATAGAAGAATTTGGGTTCGGCAACTTGGTCATCTTTGGCTCGTACGCACAGCAGCACCCGCTGCCCAGCCGCCCGCAGCAGCTCTCCGTGCTCTTCGGCTCCCACCAGGCCCTGGTTCAGTGGAAGGCCCCTGCCCTCGCCATTGGAGCCAGTGAGTGCCCTGTCCCCAGCCTGGAGACTGGCTTGGCTGGAAGGCGAGGAAAGCTTGACCCATTTGACATTGTGACTCAGTTTTATTTTTTAACTTTTCTTTATTCCTCCCTTTCTCCTTCCCTCCCTTCCTTCCTCTCTTTCTTCCTTGTTTTTCTTGGCACACTCCCATCATGTGGAAGTTCCCAGGCCAGGGATCAGACTCTTGAAGCCAGCAGTAACGAAGCCAGATCCCCAACCCACTACCACCAGGAAATCCTTGCAACTCAGTTTTGAGATCCTATATGTGACTACTTAGTCGTTAACCAGAAGCAGTACTTAGAGGGCTCTCTCTCTCCCTCACACACACATGTACACACACAGTATTTATATATTCTGCATTTATTAGTTCTGCATTAAGAGAATCTCTGTATGTCCCATATCTTTCCCCACAGAATGGTTGGAACATTTGTTGAGTGTCTCCTTGGAACCAGGCCGTGACATTCTAGTTTGAGGGAATGTATTAGCCAGGGGGTTGGAGCACTTGGGTTCCATGGAGATTTTATACCCATGGAGATCTTGCATGAATACCACTGGGTGTGTATTTTTATCTCTGGGGAGGCACTATGTGTGGTGGGTACGCAGGTGCGCTCTGGGGCCAGCCTGCATGGATTCAAAGGCTGGTCTTGCCATTTACAAGCAGAATGACCTGGGCAAGTTACTTAACCACTTTGTGCATGTTTCCAGTACTGGAAAATGAAAATATTAATTATCTCTTTCTGTGAAATTGTCATACAAAGTTAAGATGCGTAGGTAGAATATTTAGAACAGTATCTAGCACAGAGGTTGGAAAATTTCTTCCATAAAGGAAGGACCAGATAGTAAATGCTTTCAGCTTTGTGGGTCATATGGTCTCTGGTATAGCTATCCAACGCTGCTCTTGTGTGTAAGCAGTCACAGAAAATATATAAATCAATAACTGTGGCTGTGTTCCTGGACAACTTTATTTACAAAAACAGGCAGTGGGTCAGATTTGGCTTGTGGACTGCAGTTGGCCAAGTCCTGGTCCCCTAGAGTATTGAGCAAACATCAGGTGATGTTTACTTTAAGATTAAGTTAATTATGCTTGTTTGGTGTGTATCTCAAAGATTGATATAAATGAATAAACCAAAAAAATTTTTTTATATTGTTTGTTCTTCTAGGAGGAAGATACTTTACTAACCCTGGGAATTATCTAGAGATTCATCATTAAGCATTTATTTGTTAGGCGCCTGTACAGAACATTGTCCCCGCCCCCCAATAATTCTATGTAGCCAATCATACAGCACTGACAAAGGAACAGTGACCCTGATTGCTGGGCATGTCTTGTTTGTTTCCTTCTCTCTCTCTCTTTTTGTCTTTTTAAGGGCTGTACCCACAGCATATGGAAGTTCCTGGGCTAGGGATTGAATCGGAGCTGCAGCTGCCAGCCTATACCACAGCTACAGCAACACCAGATCCGAGCTGGGTCTTTGACCTACGCCATAGCTCATGGCAATGTTGGATCCTTAACCCACTGAACGAGGCCAGGGGTCAAATCGCATCCTTACGGATACTAGCCGTGTTCTTAACCCACTGAGCCACAGTGGGAATTCTCCATGTTGTCTCTTTGATGGGACAAAATGAACGTGTGGAATGGCTGCTGTCCCAGTCATGTCATCAAAATCCCCGGAGATGGGGGGAAGGGGTCACAGGCATTGCTGCCCAATTATCCTTCCACTCAAGGTGAAGCTACAGATACACCTACAGATTGTCCTTTGCTTGCCCTTGCTGATGTCATGCTGGTCAGTAATTCTTTTTCACTCTTTTGATTAGGCCCTTCTGCCTGGCAGAACTGGACCTATGAAGTGAAAGTATCAACCCAGGACTTGCCTAAAACAACTCATGTTTTCTCCAATATAAGTGGAACCATCCTTAATGTCTATGACCTTCAGAGTGCTACAAAATACAAGGTTTCTGTGAGAGCAAGTTCTCCCAAGGGGCCAGGCCCTTGGTCAGAGCCTTCAGTAGGAACTACCCTGGTACCAGGTGAGGAAATGTTCTGGATTTACGGGGCGATGCTGAGGAAAAAAGGCTTTCTCCCTGTGTCCTCTGAAATTCCTCACCTTCGATATGGTAAAGAAATTAGAATGAGGGTGTGTTGGCTCCTGAGTATGTGTATTATCTGAGACTAGGAAAGCAATAAAGCACTGTGTGATATTTATGTGTAAGCTGTCCAAGATGTTTTTGAACAAACTATAGAATTTTCCTCTTCATGGTTTCCCCGTTTCTCATGGTTTATTAAACAGTAGCATTCCTTGAACTCTGAACATCTGAGTGAGAGAAACTGAGGGGCTGTGGATTATGCTGAATTTTGTTGTCTTGGTTGAAAGAAAATGGACAGATGACTGACCCATTATACTACTGTTGTTATCACAATTGCTTTCAGATACTCTGAATAGGACCATAGCAACCAACAGCCAAAGCAAAAAAAAAAAAAAAAATCTGCTGTGACGGTGATATAGCTATAGAGGCAACATCACCACACATTTCTCCCCATATTCAACTTCAAATACATAGAAAGTATGTTCAATATGATAGATAATTCTATTAAGCGGATACAATTATTCATATCCTTCCAGAATATTTTTCAAAATGCTGATTAACTTTATAAAGAAAACTATGGTATAAGACGTATATCTCAAATGTGCTTTTGGTGATATTTCTTTCCATGTTTTTTAACGAAACAGCTACAGAGCCACCATTTATCATAGCTGTGAAAGAAGATGGGCTTTGGAGTAAACCGTTAAATAGCTTTGGCCCAGGAGAATTCTTATCCTCTGATATAGGAAATGTGTCAGGTAAACGCCAAGTCCCCTGTACACTTGCATGACAGAGCTCTACTCATAAGACTTCCTGAGCTATTCAACAGATCAAAAGAATTAAGTGTTTTGGTATTAGGTCAATGATGAAAGCAAAAAATATTGGCTGTACTATACAGCCAGTGACACTATTAAGAAAATGTCAGTTCTCCAGGAGGAGTGCTATTTATTATTTCACAGAATGTGAGGTTATTTAATGACTTATGTCCGTTTCAGAGAGGCTTTGATATACTTCTTGTGTATTTTAATCTGTCACTGTCGTCTCATAGTAACAGCCTATCTTGTTCATGAAGACAGCTATAGTTAAGTAATTTATTATGAGTTTGCTATAAGACCAGAGCACAGAACAGCTATGTCAAGTTCTAAATCAAGTGACAGAGAAGATTAAGGAATAAGTGACTAATTTTGCCTAGAAGACAATAGAGTGAAATCTTCATTCTAAGATGGTGTAACAGTGATCTTGCTTGAAGATGGCCTCTTCTACAAGTATCTAATTATTTAATTTATTTGGCCATTAAAAGAACCATAGCATTTCTGACCAACATATGAATTGAACTTAGGACATAGTGTGGTACTAATGGAAAGAATGATGCTTCAAAGCTGGCTTGATTCTGGGCTCTTCCTCTTTTTATCTGTGAGACCTCAGACACAATAGATAATTTCACTGAGTCTTGGGTTTGCCATGTCCAAAATAAGGATGATTTCCACTTCACAGCTGTGTTGTAAGAGTTGAGTGAGACGTGTAAAAGTGCCCCGGACAATGACTGGCAAAGAGGAGATGCTCAACGAACCCCTCTCTCTAACTGATTCAGATTTGGGAATAACATTATTGAGGCATTACTGACAGATCCCTGAAGCTCTAGTGTTAACATTATGTTGAGGTACACGTGTGACTTGTTGACTCCCCCTGTTTACGTTGGCATATGTGAAAACGTAACTGCAATTCACTTTGTTTTAAGACATGGATTGGTATAACAACAGCCTCTACTACAGCGACACGAAAGGTGATGTTTATGTGTGGCTTCTGAATGGGATGGACATCTCAGAGAATTATCACATACCCAACATTGCAGGAGCAGGGGCTTTAGCTTTTGAGTGGCTGGGTCACTTTCTCTACTGGGCTGGAAAGACATACGTGGTAAGTCAAAGCCTGGCAATCTGGATGCCCTTCAACAATGCCTACCCACTTCAATGACTAGAATGTCATTTTCACGATTTTTTTCATACTTGTGTACCACCTGTGCTAGTCTTTATTTAATATTTGCCTCTACACCTACTCACTTTAGTTAAAATTTTTTATGTGTAAAGGAAATTTTATATCAGCATTTGGTGTATTAGTTATATATTTTTGATAGCATCTTAAAATAAATATATTAAAACGTTCACTGGGGGTTGGTGTCCTGGGGAAGATGGCACACTCCAAAGGTATGATTAAAAGAAACTAAGTGAGGGGAACATTTTAAAAGACATGGATGGGGTAAGGAAAATGAGCAGCAGATGGTGAAGCATGCCCTAGGCTGGCAAGTGTGGGCAGTTATCACGACCCTCAGGCATAAAGGGCAAGGGAAAGAAGGAAGGAATCTGGTGAGGGTTGTAGCTTTAGGAGAGCTGCTGACATGTAAACCAGTCTCTGTCAAAATGTATGGTCTGGCAAGAAGGGATACAGAGGTACTTATGTGCCCTCTTTCATCTTTCTTATTGCTCCTTAATCTTCTTCCACTGCTTCCACTAGTGACCCTCTCTGAAAATCGGAGAACAAGAGAGCCAGGTCAATGTCAGGCTCAGGGGCACAGAGGAGGGTAGAGAGTGCAGAGAGTGGGCCTGGGGCCAGAGGAAGACTCCCTGTGCATTGTGCAGTGGTACACGCTGAAGAAAAGGATGGTTGATGATGAGACCACTGGTCTTACAGACCAAGAAATACAGTAAAGAAATAATTTTCTCATCAGGTGGGCACGTGTCCATTTATTTATTTATTTATTTATTCATTGTCTGTTACCAATAAGTTTAGAGCCTTGAGAATAGGCACTGTAGAGAATAAGAAGAAAATAGTAGACATGTCTCTACTCTTTATAGAAAATATATCAGCTTTATTGAGACATAATTCACGTACCACAAAAGTCACCCTTTGATTATGTAAAATGCATGTTTCTTAGTATGCTCAGAGTTGTGCAACCACTACCACTTGCCCCTGCTCTTTTTATGACGTAAAAATACATTCATGAATTAATAGAGGCAGCATACAGTATACTTAGAAGCAAATCAATATGGTATAGTCTGAATTCATGAGTGCCAATGACTTGTAGGCAGAATAGAGCTGAGTGGGGCTAATCAGAGAATGCTCCCCAAAATGGGTTTAGTTTGAGAACAGTTTTAGAGGAGGAAGTGGAAGAGTGGTATAAAAACTGGTTTCAAGTACTTGCTTTGTCCTTTATAAAACTGTTTTACTCCATGAAATATTATTTGAATGCTTTGAACCCAATTTACCTGTGAAAAAATAGGAAACAGAAATTTTTTTAGGTTTATTGTGAGGGTTATCAGAGCTAATAGTTTAAAGATTAAAAAAAGAAGAAGAAGAACAGTGCCTAGCACATAATAGGTACTCAATAATGGTAGTAATTAATATTCGGGAGATATAGTGACAGAGTGGAGCATGGGTTTACATCTTCTTTGAGAGGCTAATCAAATACATACTTATCTAGCAGTGTGTTGATTGTCTGGATGTACAATTAGGAAGAGTAAGTATTTTAACTCAAAATAAATGTATCTCCTTTTCTCTTTAGAGAGATGAAAAGGAATAAGCTTCATTATAACATCTAATTTTCTCATAACTGTTATGTTTCCAAGACTAGGCACACTCCCCAGCTCATAGTATCAATAAATATTTGTGGTTGGACAAATGAAGGGGTGAATGCAGTAACTGACTATTGCAATAAACTATTCAGAAATAATAATGCCATTTGAAAATCATTAACTGACTTATGATTATGTTTTACAGATACAGAGGCAGTCTGTGTTGACAGGACACACAGACATTGTGACTCACGTGAAGCTGTTGGTGAATGACATGGTGGTGGACTCAGTTGGTGGATATCTCTATTGGACCACACTATATTCGGTTGAAAGTACCAGGCTAAATGGGGAAAGTTCCCTTATACTACAGGCACAGCCTTGGTTTTCTGGGAAAAAGGTGACATATTAAAAATAAGATCTGGGAGTTCTTGCTGTGGCATAGTGGGTTAAGGATCTGACTGCAGCAGCTCAGGCTTCTGCAGAGGTGTGGGTTTGATCCCTGGCTGGGAACTTCCACATGGCATGGGTGTGGCCCCCCCAAAAAAATCAGATTTAATAATGTTAAATAGTGCTATTGTATAGTTATGATAATATTGTTTCTGTTTATTGTGAGTCATTCAGGTAGAAACTGAAAGGAAATACTGTTATGGTAAGATCTTGGTATAACCAAAATTTCTCTAAGTTGTATTTGATTGTCATAATTAATTAAATAAATTAAAATATAATATGGAGATTTATATAGTTTGCTTTATCTTGAATAGACTCACACTTTAAGAGCATTTTTTTTTTTTTTGGCTGCATCCACAACATGTGGAAATTTCCAGGCCAGGGATTGAACCATGCTACGGCAGAGACTTGAACCACTGCAGTGACAACACCAGATCCTTAGCTCACTGTGCCACCAGGGAATTCCAGGAGCATTTTAATTTCTGTCTGTTTTTACAGTCTTTAGGAATTCTATTTGATATTTTAGAGCTTCTTATTGTGTGATGACTAGGTGCTTTATTATTTCCAATCTATTTCTGGTATTGACTGCTCTAAAAACTGTGTAACTCCTAGGAAAGTTATTTGACTTCTCTATGTCTGTTCTCTGTCTCCTTATCTTACCAATTGTCCTATCCCTAGGGTTGTTGTGAACATTAAATGAGATAATTCATGGTAAGTAGTGAGAACAGTTCCAGGCACACGGTAACTGCTCAATAGTTGAGTTCATTATTTTGTAGCTCAAACTAAAAAATTCATTGATATAGAAATGGCTCTAAAACAAATGTTATTTTTACTTCCTCAACTTCTAAAAGCAATACCTATTTTTCTCGATGCTATTTAGCTGCTCTCTAGATATCCATCTAAATTTCTGAATTTTTTTAATCATCATAATAATATATGGCTACTATAGAAAATTTAGAAATTACAAAAATTACAAAAGAAAAGCATGAAGAAGAAATAACCCATTCATATTATTTCTATCTAGGATAATTCTTAAAATTTTCTTACTTTTTAGCTTTTTTTGTTGTCAATGAGATAAAATATACATAATATAGATATATCATTTATAAAGAAACAAATTGTTGAGTCATTTGACCCTCAATTTCATAGGCTATATTGGATACAATTCCTAACATTTGCAGGTACAGATTCTAACAGAGATATTTAAAAGAAATAGAAATTTACACATCCGACTGAGATTAATCACTCCTGTCAAATAATGAAAAGATCCCTTAATTCTATTTTGGAGCCAATTGAGTTTAAATACAAAGAAAGTACATTTTTTATGTCTCCATAAAAAATGTTAGGAGAAAAAAACTTTTATTTTTGTAAAAGGATTTTAATATAATAGTATCAGAGAGTCAGGATTAAGATGGTAGAGTAGGACTGCAGCTTACCTTCTCTCATAAAAGCAACAAAATTACAACCAACTGCTGAACAACCTTCAGCAAAATAGACTGGAAACTATCAAAAAAGATATCCTATTCCAGAATACAAAAAGGAGGCCACATCAAGATGGTAGGAGGGGTGATTACATGTTATAGGCAATCCCATATCTGCCAGGCGAGAAGCCCACAGACTGAAAAGTAACTATATCCCAGAGGCTCACCCATGGGATGCAGGCACCAGTCCCTTCCATTAGAAAGCCTTCAGCAAGCCACTGTACCAACTTCAGCCACAAGGGGGCAGACATCAGAAGCAAGAGAGGGTACAACCCTATTGTCTGCAAAAAGGAGACCACACCAAAAATCTATACAAAATGAAAAGCCAGAGAATTATGACTCCAAAAAGGGAGCAAGAAAAAAAAAGAAAAACAGTCAAGTGATCTGGAGATTACAAACTTCCATGAAAAAGACTTTAGACTTATGAGAGTAAAGATGATTCAAGATCTTGGAATTAAACTGGAGGCAAAGATGGATAAATTACAAGAAACATTGAGCAAAGAAATAGAAGACTTAAGGATTAAGCAAGAAGAGATGCAAAATACAATAAGTGAAATACATAATTCATTAGAAGAAACCAACAGCAGAATACAGGAGGCATAAGAATGAATAAATGAGGTAGAAGACAGATTGTTGGAAGTCACCAACACAGACAGAAAAGAGAAAAAAGATTGAAAATAAATGAAGACAGTCTAAGGGAACTCTGGAACAACACTAGACACACCAACATCTGTATTATAGTGCAAGAAGAAGAAGAGAGAGAAAAAGGGACAGAGGTAATATATGAAGAGATAATAGCCAAAAACTTTCCTAACATGGGGAAGGAATCACTCACTCAAATCCAGGAATCACAAGTACTATATAAAATAAACCCAAGGAGGAGCATCCTGAGACACAGATTAATCAAACTGACCAAAATTAAAGACAAAGAAAATACTGAAAGCAACTAGGGAAAAGAAACAACATACAAGGGAACCCTGATTTTTCAGCAGAAACTCTGCAGCCAGAGGGGAGTAGCATAACATACTTAAAGTAATGAAAGGAAAAAGCCTCCAACAAAGATTACTCTCTCTAGCAAGGCTCTCATTCAGATTTGAAGGAGAAACCAAAAGCTTTACAGACAAGCAAGAGCTAAAAGAATTCAGCACCATTAAACCAAGTTTACAACAAATAGGAACTTCTCTAGGTGGAAAAGAAAAGGCCACAAGTAGAAACAAAAATATTACAAATGACAAGGCTTACCAGTAAAGGTGACATAAAGTAAAGGCATGAAATCACTACACACAACTATGCTACCCAAACCAGAAATCATGAGAAGAGGAGTGTACAAATTCAGGATACTGGAGATGCAATTAAGAGACCAACAACTTAAAACAGTCTTGTATATATATAGACTCCTATATCAAAACTTTATGGTAGCTGCAAACTAAAAATCTACAATAGACACACACACAAATAAGAAAAAGCAATCCAAACACAAAAGTAAAGGTAGTATCAAACCATAAAAGAAGAGAACAAGAGAAGGGAAGAAAAAAAATGAACAAAAAAACAAATCCAAAACAATGAATAAAACGGCAATAAGAACAAACATATCAATAACTACCTTAAATGTAAATGGACTAAATGCCCCACCAAAAGATATAGACTGGCTGAATGGATACAAAAATGAGACCATATATATGCTCTCTTCAAGAGACACACTTCAGTTCTAGGGACACATATAAATTGAAAGTGAGACGGTGGAAGAAAATATTCCACAGAAATGGAAGTCAAAAGAAAGTTGGAATAGCAATACTCATATCAGACAAAATTGACCTTAAAGAATATTATAAGAGACAAAGAAGGACATTAAATAATGATCAAAGGATCAATCCAAGAAGATATAAGAATTGTAAATATATGCACTCAACATAGGATCACCTCAATAAATAAGGTGACTGCTAACAACCTTAAAAGGAGAAATTGACAATAACAATAATAGTGGGGACTTAAACAGCTCACCTACAGCAATGGACAGATCATCCAGACAGAAAATCAGCAAGGAAACACAGGCCTTAAATGATGCATTAGACTAGATGGACTTAATAGATATTTATAGAACATTCCATCCAAAAGCAGCAGAATACACATTCTTGCAAGCACACACAGAACACTCTCCAGGATAGATCACATTCTGGGCCATTAATCAAGCTTTGGAAAATTTAAGAAAATCGAAATCACATTAAATATCTTTTCTGACCACTAAGCTACACGATTGGAAATCAACAAGAAAAAAAAAAGTTGCAAAAAACGCAAATACATGGAGACTAAACAACATGCTACTAAACAACCAATGGATCACTGAAGAAATCAAAGAGGAAATTAAAAAATACCTAGTAGCAAATGACAACAGACACAACAATCCAAAACCTATGGGATGTGGTAAAGTTTATAGCAATATAAGCCTACCTCAGGAAACAAGAAAAAGCTTAAATGAACAACCTAACTTTACCCCTAAAGCAGCTAGAGAGAGAACAGACGAAAACCAAGGTTAGAGGAGGAAAGAAATCCTAAAGATCAGAGCAGAAACAAAGAAAACCATATAAAATATCAATGAAACTAAAAGCTAGTTCTTTGAAAAGATCGACAAATTGATAAACCCTTAGCCGAACTCATCAAGAAAAAAAGAGAGAGGACTAAATCAATAAAATTATAAATGAAAAAGAAGTTACAATGGACATCACAGAAACACAAAGGATCATAAGAGACTACTACAAGCAACCCTATGCCAATAAAACAGACAACCTAGAAGAAATGGAAAAATTCTTAGAAAAGTACAATCTTCCAAGACTAAACCAAGACAAAATAGAAAAGATGAATGAACCAGTCACAAGTACTGAAATTGAAACTGTGATAAAAAAACCTTCTAACAAACAAAAGTCCAGGACCAGATGGATTCACATGTGAATTCTACCTACAATTTAGAGGAGTGTTAACACCTATCTTTCTGAAACTCTTCCAAAAAAATTGCAGAGGGAGAAACACTTCCAAATTCATTCTACAAGGCCACCACTACCCTGACACCAAAACCAGTCAAAGATACCACCCACACAAAAAAAGAAAGGCCAGTATCACTGACGAACATAGACGCAAAAATCCTCCACAAAATTCTAGCAAATTGAATCCAGCAAAACATTAAAAACATTGTACATCATGATCAAGTGGGATTTATCCCAAAGATGCAAGGATTTTTCAACATCGGCAAATCAATCAGTGTGATACACCACATTAACAAACTGAAGAATAAAAACCATATGATCTTCTCAATAGATGCAGAAAAAGCCTTTGACAAAATCCAACACTCATTTCTGATGCGAACCCTTTAGAAAATGGGTATAGAGGGAACCTACCTTAACATAATAAAGGCCATATATGACAAACCCACAGCTAACATCATTCTCAATGGTGAAAAGCTGAAAGAATTCCTGCTAAGATCAGGAAAAAGATAAGGATGTCTGCAGTCACCGCTACCATTCAACATAGTTTTGGAAGTCCCAGCCACAGAAATCGGAGAAGAAAAAGAAATAAAGGGCATCCAAATTGGGATGGAAGAAGTAAAACGATCACTGTTTGCAGATGAAATGATACTGTACCTAGAAAATCCTAAAGACACTACCAGAAAACTGTTAGAGCTCATCAATGAATTTGGTAAAGTTGCAGGATACAAAAGTAAAACATAGAAATTGTCTGCATTTCTATATACTAACAACAAAAGGTCAGAATGAGAAATTAGGAAAACAACTCCATTTACCATTGCATCAAAAAGAATAAATACCTAGGCATAAACCTACCTAAAGAGACAAAAGACCTGTATTCTGAAAACTATAAGATGCAGGTGAAGGAAATCAAGATGACACAAACAGATGGAAAGATGTACCATGCTCTTGCATTGGAAGAATCAATATTGTCAAAATGAGTATATTACCAAGGCAGTTGACAGAGTCAATGCAATCCCTATCAAATTACCAAGGACATTTTTCACAGAACTAGAACAAATATTTTAAAGTTTGTTTGGAAGCACAAAAGACCCAGAATAGCCAAAGCCACCCTGAGAAAGAAAAATGGAGCTGGAGGAATCAGGCTCCCTGACCTCAGCTTTTACTACAAAGCTACAGTAATTAAAACAGTATGGTACTGGCACAAACACAGAAAGATAGATCAGTGGAACAGGATAGAAAGTCCAGAATTAAAACCACACACTTACAGTCAACTAACCTATGACAAAGGAGGCAAGAATATACAATGGAGGAAAGGCAGCCCCTTCAATAAGTGGTGCTGGAAAAACTGGACAGCAACATGTAAAATAATGAAATTAGAACACTCCCTAACACCATACACAAAAATAAACTCAAAAAGGATTAAAAGACATAAATATAAGATTGGATACTCTAAAATTCTTAGGGGAAAACATAGGCCAAACCTATGACCTCTGACATAAACCACAGCAATGTCTTCTTGGATCTTCCTCCTAGAGTAATAACAATAAAAACAAAAATAAACAAATGGGACCTAAATAAACAGCAAAGGAAACCCTAAACAAATGAAAAGACAACACACAGAATGGGAGAAAATATTTGCAAATGAATTGACTTACAAAGGATTATTCTCCAAAATATATAAACACCTCCTGCAGCTCAATACCAAAAAAATAAAAAATAAAAAAATAGGCAGAAGATCTAAACAGACATTTCTCTAAAGAAGACATACAGATGGCCATAAAGCACATGAAAAGATGTTCAACATCACTAATTATTAGAGAAATGCAAATCAAAACTACTATGAGGTATCACCTTACACCAGCCAGAATGGCCATCATCAAAAAGTCTACAAACAATAAATGCTGGAGAGGGTGTAGAGAAAAGGGAACCCTATTACGCTGTTGGTGGGAATATAAATTGGTGCAATCACTATGGAAAACAGCATGGAGATTCTTTAAAAAACTAAAAATAGAATTACCATTTGATCCAGCAATCCCACTCCTGGGCATCTATCCAGAGAAAACCATGACTTGAAAAGACACATGTACTCCAGTGTTCGTTGCAGCACTCTATACAACAGCCAAGACATAGAAACAACCTAAATGTCCACTGATAGAGGAGTGGATAAAGAAGATGTGGTACATATACACAATGGAATATTATTCAGTCATAAAAGGGAAAAAAATAATGGCATTTGCAGCAACATGGATGGAACTAGAAATTATCATGCTAAGTGAAGTTAGACAGTGAGACACTAACATCATATTCTATCACTTATATGTGGAATCTAAGAAAAGGGTATAATGAACTTATTTGCAGAATAGAAACTGACTCACAGACTTTGAAAACTTCTGTTTACCAAAGGAGAAAGGTTTGCGGGGGAGGGATGGGCTAGGGGTTTGGGATGGAAATGCTATAAAATTAGGTTGTGATGATGGTTGTACAACTATAAATATAATACAATTCATTTAAAAAGATAATAGTATCTCAGGAGGAATGTCCTATCCATCCCTGAGGCTTTGTCAGTAAATTCCCTGCTATCCAGATCTGGTCTTTGAGATGTTTCCACTCAGGATAGCTCCAGAGTGGCCCTGGGGACTTTTCTATAAATGAGTGAATCACTAGATTTCTCAGAGTGTTTGGGGGAAACACATTTTTCTTTAAAATACATTCCAAAATCCTTTCACAGGCCGGTTAGCCTTGTTGCTGCTTGTGCAAATCTGTGTTCTGGTTCTGTGGTTTGCTGTCTTATTCAATTAATGCTAGCGGATGATTTGAAGGTAATATATTTTGCATTGAGCAAAGCTATCTCACTGCCATTCCTTTGTGTTACTCACAGATGTATCCTGGAGTATTAAGATACTTTGCAATCAATAAGTACAATAAAATAGTTAGCCAATCATTTATGGAAAGACTCCTTTGTGTGATGAAATGGGAGAATAAAAAGATATTCATCTAAAGTGAGAAGACACTTTTTGCCACATCTGATGTGTCGGGCTCATAGTATATAGTACATTTTACCAAAGGATGAACCTTAAAGTTTTTAGTTTGGATCAAAGGGGTTCTTACCAAGGTATGGGAGTTATTAGACATAACAATGATTACCAAAGATTTATGGAATGCTCTCTGACACTTTTTAAATATGGGCCCAAATTGTTGGTATAAAGGAATGGAATGATAACCCAACCCTTGAGTTTGACTTAAAGCTGAATAGTTTTTGTATTCCAGCAAAGGGAATTGTAAAATGTTCTGATTTAAGAAAAAAATAGAGTTAATCTGAAATTTACAAAACTCTAGTGTATCTCATTATAAACAACCAAACAGTATTAACCTGGTTTCACTGTAATTGGAAAAATTATCAGTCAATCTCTTTTAGTATGAAGGACAGAACTCAATTCCCCAAAGGCTAGGAATTGCTAGAATCATTTTTTACCTTCTGGGAAAGAAACAGGTTGATTTTCTTGAAGACGGAATGCTGTGATTTGTAAGATGACTGAAGGCTCTTGTAGCCATAGGCCTTGAGATTATTTCTTTGTAGGAAGACTTGGGCAATCTGTCAGCAACTATTTTTTTTGTTCTTGGATACTTTATTGTATTCTTTTCACACCTTTCACAGGCTCATCATTTTTGTTTATATGCTACATCTTGCTAAAGATGTAGTCATCAACGTTGATCCTATCCGATACCTTTCTAGATCTGCTATAGAAAGACTCTACCTCTCAGGTCAGACTCCTAGCATTCTGAACCCATTTGAAAAATACCCGTAAAGCAAACAAAGCAAAACAGCGCCATTGGATTTAACTTCTACCCCATGCACTCTATTTTATAGGAAAAACAGTCTTTCCTCAGGCCTCACCTAGACAACTGGCCCTAGAATTAAGACATGCATCATAAGAAGAAGACAAAGAGCAGTAAGAGGTTTTCATATATCAGCTGGAAATGGGACTTCATATATACACATGACTCTATCTAATTATATTGCATAAAACCCTGTCTCTATTATATTTTAGAAAATTATCAGGATGTTTTTGGCTGTAATTAACAAAAATATAATTCTAAATGGTTTGAACCATTGGTTCTCAAATTTAGTGACACATTGGAATTATCTGGGGAATTTGAAGACATACTGGTGATGGGGTACCATCTCCAGAGATTAAAATTTAATAGGATGCATACTGAGATGTTTAAAGAATTTCATAGATAATTCTAATATGCAGCAGTGTTTGAGAACAATTGATTTAAACAACAATCAAATTCATTGGCTTATAGCTAGCTTTAAGCAAGGCCTGCCTGGCATGGTGGCTCAAAGTTCCTTGTTCAGTAGGACCTGGAGTGTGGCTGAAAATTTGTATTTGTAACAAATTCCCAGGTGATGCTGATGCTGGTGGTCCAAGAATCAAACTTTGAAAACCACTAGGACTAAGTATATAAACGTGAATAACAATAGTTCCTGCCATTTGAAGATTTTTAGGAAACCAGTGCTTATAGCCAAATTATATAGTAATGGGCATACTCAATAATATTTATATTTGATGAAAGGTAAAAATCCCTGAGTTTCTAAAGAAGATGTTAAAGATAAATCTAGGCAAAAAAAAAGGAGTTCCCGTCATGGCACAGTGGTTAATGAATCAGACTAGGAACCATGAGGTTGCGGGTTCGATCCCTGGCCTTGCTCAGTGGGTTAAGGATCTGGCGTTGCCGTGAGCTGTGGTGTAGGTCGCAGACACGGCTCAGATCCTGCGTTCCTGTGGCTGTGGTGTAGGCTGGCGGCTACAGCTCCAATTAGACCCCTAGTCTGGGAACCTCCACATGCCACAGGTGTGGCCCTAAAAAACAACAAAAAAGCAAAAAAAAAAGAAAGAAAAAAGAAATCTATAGCTTAGGTATGACATATTCACCAAGGTATCCTTAAACATGTATTTGATTTATATCCTTACCTTATTTTCTAGGTAACTGCTCTAACTTTAGACCTTAGTGATGGGCTCCTGTATTGGTTGGTTCAAGACAGTCAGTGTATCCACCTGTACACAGCTGTTCTTCGGGGTCAGAGGTAAGTAATTTTTTTTTCTTTTTTTACTTTTTAGGGTCACACCTGAGGCAATGGAAGTTCCCAGGATAGGGGTCAAACTGGAGCTGTAGCTGCTGGCCTATGCCACAAGCCACAACAACGTGAGATCCGAGTGGCGCCTGTGACCTACACCACAGCTCACAGCAATGCTGGATCCCCAGCCCATTGAGTGAGGCCAGGGATCAAACCTGCATCCTTATGGATACTAGTCGGATTCATTTCTGCTACACCACAACAGGAACTCGGTAAGTACTTCTGAATGCAATTGGCTGAGAATAAAAGAACAACTTGCCCCTCAGTTATAAATGATAATTCATTAATTTTCCCAATAAACATTTACTAATTATCCACTATTTTGTAGGCATTGTGCTTGTGGAGAAAGATAGGTTTGTAAATAACTACTGTAGATAATGGTAAATACCACGATAAGCTGTAAAGAAAGTCCAGTGGAGGCGCTAAGAAGAATGTTTCTCAAGAGCCCAGGAAATGAGTGGATGGGCTCTTCTGCCTCTTAACAAAGTAGAGTGTACATTATGGAGTTAGGCAGAAGTTATCCTGTATGTCACAAATGAAAACTAGAGAGTGGAAAGGACCACATGAATTATCTTCTTGATTTGTGTCCTCAGACTAAGTCCCCTGTCCCCCTGACAAGTGGTAAACTGGTTGATAGTGTTGTTAAAATATTTCTGTCTTCTCATATTATCTATCATAGTCTCAAACTATGATTATAGATCTGCCTATATTCTTTTTGATTGATGTGTCTATGTGCTTTGTATTTAATAGTTATCTATATAATTGACCATATTTCCTTTTATCATTATAAAATATCCTCATTCATCTATGGTAATACTCATCTTAAAGGCTATTTCGTCAGATGTTAGGATAACCACAGCATCTTTCTTGTGCTTAGTGTTTTCATGGTACATTTCTTCCTACCTCTTTACTTTCAGTCAATTTTTGTCTTTACATTTAAAGTGTGTTTCTTGTAAACAGCATATAGGGTTTTACTTTTTCATGCAGTCTGACAATTTCTGTCTTTCAATTGGGATGTTTGGCTCATTTACATTTAATATAACTATTGATAAGTGGATTTAAGTTTACTATCTTAGTGTTTGTCTTTCATTTGTCTGATTAGCTCTTTGTTCCCCTGTTCTACTTCTCTGTCTTTTTGAGGATGAATAAAATACTTTTAAATATTCTATTTTACCTCCTCTTATGTTTATTTATACTTTTCTTAATGTCACTTTAGAGAGTAAAACATGTATTTTTGACATTAAACATTTTCAACTTATCGCAATCAATATTCAAAATATTTTTACTTCATAAATGACTTAAAAAGTTTATGACAATATATTTCTAATTATTACCCTCCACTATCTGTGTTCTTGTCATATATTTCACTTTTTCCTACACTATAAAATCCATGTTCATTATTATTTTTAAACAGTCAATAGTTTTTAAGTTCAAGGAAATAATTACATATCTCCAATTAAAATATAGGACATAAAAATAGAAAATGGTAATTAGAGGGGTAATTTAGAGGTCATTTTGTTTCATGGATGAGGAAACTGAGACTAGAGACGTGCATAAATCTGCCAGTTGTCACATGATAAATTAGAGAGATGGTTCGGGAAAGGGTTAAAGTAAAACAAAAGGTCGTGTCTTAGGATAGAGATTCCTAATATTGGATTCTTAGAGTTCATGGAGGGCTTCAGGTTATGTATGAGTGCTTGAAAACTGAGCATCTATACTTTTCATCTAATTTGTAAAAGAATCTAATCTTACAAAGACCAAGATTTTCGGCTTTATAAAGAAAATATCAAGATTAATTTTACACTAAAATACTATTTTTTTGGCTTATGGAAAACTTTTAATCATAGAGACTATGGAAAAAGAGTATACACACGTATACATACGTATGTATGTGTATGACATATAATTGTACATTATATGTCAATTTATAATGTATATAAGCTCATACACACCAAATCTGATTAATCATTTGTTTCATATCAGCTATGGGATACAACTCTGACTAGTTTCCCAACTGTGAACCATAAAAAACTGATTTCTCCTTTCCTTGGAAATGTAAGATACTGGCAATCTGTCAAAAGAATCTGTCTGTGAGATATAGACAGTGTTCCAGAGTAAGAGTTTCCTAAAGGATCAGGGCTCACTCTCCATATCTGTACACCCCAGAGGACAGGCTAGCTGGCGTTGATTGAGAGCCCAGCTCAAGTATCCAGAGCGTTAATATTATTGGATTTAGCAGTTAGAAGAAGGAAGCTTCTCTTTTAAAAATGCATTTCCTCTTCTCAAGGTTAATAATTTTCCTTGTATCCATGCCCAGTGGAGTGCAGCAGAACTAGATAAGGTTACACAAAGGACAGGCACTTTCACCTTCCACAGAAGCCTTTTTATCACACCAGGAGAAAAAAAAAAAAAAAACTGTATGTAAAGACAGGGATTCCAGAGCCACCTTACAAGCAGAAATCTTTTTCCTAATATATGACAAAAATTCCTGAAGTTCCCCGTTGTGGATCAGTGGTAATGAACCAGATTAGTATCCATGAGGACATGGGTTTGATACCAGGCCTGGCTCAGTGGGTTTAGGATCCAGCATTTCCATGGCTGTGGCATAGGCCGGCAGCTGTAGCTCAGATTCGACCCCTAGCCTGGGAACTTCCATATGCTTCAGGTGCGGCCCTAAAAAGACAAAAAAAAAAAAAAACAAAAAAACCTTCTTCATTTTTAAGTTCCTTACCTTTAGTCTAGATCAGCACTGCCCAATACAAATAATGTGAGCCACATATATAATTGTAAATTTCCTAGTTGCCTTATTTAAAAAAGTAAAAAGATACAGGTAGATTATTAATGAGTTATTTGTATTCTTTTTCATATTAATTCTTGGATAGCCTGGCTGTATTTTACACGTACAGCACATCTCAATTTGAACACTAAGTTTTCATAGGGAATATTTGATCTATGGATGGATTTCATAAAATTTGCAGTTGAACAAGTTGACTTACATACCCAAGTTTTTCCAAAATACTTAAAAGTTTTCTAGTAAATCATACATGTGATTCATAATATATACATCAAATGTTAGCTTAAAATTTTAACCAAAATTAATTATATTAAATAATACTATAAATTCAGTTCCTTAGTTGTAGTAGCCACACGTCAAGTAGTTGGGAGTCACCTCTAGCTAGTGGCTACCTTATCGGACAGTAGTTCTAGCATATAGCAGTGATGAGTTTAGCTGTCTGATGTCATTCAGCAATTGTGAACTTGACAACTGGAAGAGCTGCCTTTCAAACTGCTCTTCTCTCTCCTACGTGCAGCCATTCCCTTTGGTTTATTAAAGAATGAATCTGTTATCAGTAAAAGAACCTATCTGTCTTGGAGGTTGAAACAGGCCTATCTAGTCATGTCAGGACTCAGTGTACTGCTCCAAAGCAGCCTAGACCCTTGCTGTCCCCTCTGCCTAAAATGGTCCCCACACCCAGTTCTCTTGGTGACTTTGTGTTCAGACTGCATGGCTTATCTTAAACATTGCTAAGAGAGGTTTTCTTTAACCAGATCCCTTTAGGTCTCCTTGCTAAGGAGCCCACCCCACCTCTACTTTTACAGGGCCATTCAGTGGTAGAGTTATTTGCTAACTATCTGCCTTTTCGGCTAGGCTGTATAGTCTATGAGGGCAGGGATTGTATTTGTCTTATTTACCACTGTTTTCCCAGTCACTAACACAGAACCAGACCCCTAACATTTGTTAAACAAAAGAATAAATGAATGAACCCTCAGGAGAGTAACCTCAGCTGACGTATCTCATGCTTCATGGGAGGGTTTACCTTTTAATGATTTTTTGCTGTTGTTGAACTTTGATTTAAATCCAGCTTTATCTACTGCTGAGGACTGAAGGGTTTGAGGTACTGACCTCCTGAAAGTAAGGCAGTCATGCTGATGTTGTGCTAAACCAGATGTCAAGAATTTTTGGATCAGCCCAGGAGATATTTATAGGAGAGGAGTCTTTATCTGGAAATGTGCGGGCAGTTCAAGCCTGTGGCAACTACAGGATTTTCAGGCTCACCTGCCAGGGAAATTCTCTGCCCTGAGCACTGTTTTGGGGATGCTGAACAAACCACCCTATGCGCAAGGCTAACATGAACACAGTCACAGGACCCAGGCTACAGCAGCTCTGTGGGTGGTCCAGAAGGGCCAGCTTTCTCAGGCCCCATGCATCCTGCTTGGTGAGCTTCCTTCCACATGGAATTTGGTATCATATACCCTCACCAAGGTTACTGGAAAGTTCTAATGAGAAGTGGAAACAGACCGTAAAATTAGACAGGTGGGTGAAAGTCCAAAAGGCAAACCAGATGCTGTCTTCACAACTGAGTAGGCATGAATGAAGAGAATTTTACAAGAAAAAGACTATGGGAATAGTACTAGTGAAAATACTTTTTCTTTATAAGGTCCACAACTCCCAGGTATGGTCCTCTGAGGTAGCATAAGTTTTCTCAAGGATGTATTATGAAACTCTCAAAACAAGACGTTTGTTTATTTTGATTTTGAGTGGCGTACTTTATACTTTTCTAAAGAGGGGAATGTCAATACTTTAAAAAGATTATTAAAAAAAAAGTCAAACTACCTCCTGAGTAAAGGCTCAGAATCACTGAGATAGTTTCTACTGAGTACTAGGCAACTGGAGTAATTTAGAAACAACCAAGCAGATTTTAAATCATTATAAAATTCCTTGTCATTGAGAGACGAACTTTAAAAGAAATTTAAACAATAGTAGTCTGTTTACTGGAATTCCCTGGTCTGAAAAGGAGCATTTGACTAAGCTTTGGAAGTTAGTAAGTATCACTGAAGCACAGACAGTTGTGAATAAGTCTAAAATGAAGGACTAAACAGCCTCAAATAATGAATGGGGAAGAAATAAGATGACTGACCAGGAATAAGAGGGATGCAAGACAATCAATAGCTTATGCTTTTGATGGAGGATATTACCAAAAATCACAAGCATTTATTTGTGTTACACTCTTGCTATGGCAATATCACATTCATAGGAAAAGCGCTAGCAAATTTGCTTTAGGTATACTTTATGAAAAATGTAAAAAAATCAACTTAATAAGGAATTGAGAATAACGACAATTACTGTCGCAAAATATTTTCTCTTTGTTTTCAAAGACACACACTCATAAACACACATTCTCTCCATACTCGAATGTCCCAAGCCCTTCCCCCACCCCAGATATACACTAATTGGCGTCACGTTTTAGCAGTGCCAGGGACACCACCATCACGGAATTTGCAGCCTGGAGCACTTCTGACATTTCCCAGAATGCACTGATGTACTACAGTGGTCGGCTCTTTTGGATCAATGGCTTTAGGATTATCACAGCTCAGGAAATAGGTCAGAGAACTAGCGTCTCTGTCTTGGAACCAGCCAAATTTAATCAATTCACAATAATTCAGACGTCCCTCAAGCCTCTGCCAGGTACAATATTTTATTCCTGCTTGTCTTCTCTCCTCCATACTTTCTGTTAAATAAATGTTTATCTTGGGATTTTTTTCCCCTTAAGAATTATGTTTTAAGAGGAAAAAGGCTTCAGTAGTTTCTGTTGATTTGCTTGCAGTCATTTAATTCTTAACCTAAATTTACATCCTGAAGCAGTCAGAAGAAGATTCTTTTTAGGATATATTAAAAGAAAGGAAATTTTCATTTTGGTTCTAATTATTAGCAATTTCTATTAATTTTCCATATACCTATGATGATTGATAATCGTAAATTTTTTCTCTCTCTGTTCTTTCTTTCATCCCATAGGGAACTTTTCCTTTACTCCTAAAGTTATCCCAGATGCCATTCCAGAGTCCTCATTTATGATGGAAGGAAATGCTTCGAGTTTTCAGATCTTCTGGAGTGCTCCCCCAGCAGTGGATTGGGGTGTGATTTTCTATAGTGTGGAATTTAGTGCTCATTCTAAGGTATGGCACTGGTTCAGGTAACTTTCATTTTTCAGACTGTACCACTTTCATCAGTGCTACCCATGCTGCTTTGTGCTTTCTTTACTTAGCCAAGCCCATCTTCCCACCTTGTTCCTGTAGCATTTGGCTGTCAAGATTATTCCTGAGAATTCTTGTTTACAGCTGGTCTCTGACTGCTTTGTGGTCAGTGTTAACAACTGTTGTGTTAGATACACGGGTCTATGTTAAACACCTTGGAACTCACTAATATTATTACCATTTCCAAAATTGCAAGTTCTAGCTTTACATGTGAACCAAAGTTTGAAGACTTTATTAATTAGGAATAAAATGTTTTATGATTCGCTGCCTAAGAAAATAATATTTTGTGCTTATATTTTAGTTCCTGGCTAGTGAACAACAGCCTTTTCCTGTATTTACTGTGGAAGGGATGGAGCCCTACACCTTATTTAATCTTTCTGTCACTCCTTATACCTACTGGGGAAAGGGCCCCAAAACATCTCTATCACTCCGAGCACCTGAAACAGGTACAGAGGTTAAAAATCTCTCCTTAAAAAAAGGCAGAATCTCTCTTTCCATGATCTAGAATGGATAATTAACAATTTTAAAAAATAACTTTCAGTTTTGTAGATGTGTTTAGGTTCAGTATTCTTTCAATGACTCTTTGGAGATTAGAATAGCACCATTAAAATAAATCTGCATAATTTATTCCAAAAGAACATTTCAAAGATTTCTTAAAACGAAACAATAACATATACATTGACATATATTTATAACGCAGAAACATGCTTCAGGTAATTTGTGAAATGCTTCATAAGGACAAAGGGGGTTTAAGAGCAGTTAAAATTTCCAGGGAGGCAGGCAGGCATACCAGGAAGTGTAACTCAGAATCTTCTGTAGGTGAATAACCGGTATTTAAATTTTTTAAAAATGTTTTTCTTTGGAATATATTTTTAAAGAGGAAAGTAACCACGTCTTTACGTGTGTATATTACTTTAAAGTACACATTTATATGTATCACTCCTTTACTAAACATTAATTACAGCCCTCTCATGTGTCAGAAACATCATTGCATCATTTCGTTTTATGCTCACACAACCCTGAGGCAGGTAGAACACGTGTTACTATCTTGATTATGCTAAGAGAAAATGGAAGCCCAGGAGTAGTCAGGTGTAAAATAGCTAGTAAGTGGCAGGGCTGGGGCTTAATCTGGACTTTTCAATCCAGTTTTATCCATCTCCATTCAAGCATCACAAATGTTGGCAAATGATCATATCGTGTTGATTTAATTTTTATGGGACCTGGCAGGAGGTAAGAGCTTATTAAACACAGACATCCATTCATCGTTGCATTTCTTTTTTACTGTTAAGATTTTATCTGCAATACTTATCTGTGAGTCTCATAATGAGAACATAGTGGAGCCTCAGCAGGTTCAGGAGCACCTAGCGTTTGGATCCAGGTATGCTGTCTTTGAGACAGACTTGGGATGTCAGCTTTGGTTGGATTCTTCTGTGGAAATGGACTTGACTGCATCCATCAGGGGATGCACTGGGGCTTAGGGGTGATCAGCACTCTGCTGAATGTTGGGGGCAGTAAGGAAGAATGACAAGATTTGGCCCTTGCCTTCAGGAAATTAACAATGCAGTTGGAAATTATGCAAATTGACAAATATTTACTAAGCACTTACTGTGTGCCAGTCCTATAATTAGATTTGGGGGATTTAATCAGGAATAAGAAAAGGCACTTTCTCTCTTTCTCTGATGGAGCTCGTAAAACAGTAGAAAGATAGACACATATGCTGCTAATGATAATAGAAATAAGACAGTGACAACTGAGCAGCAGTGGCACAGAGTGAATAAACAAGCTATGAAACCTTCACCTCTATTAAGCTGCCTGTCAGTATTTTTAGGAGAGAGCCATGCACACAGACTGGTACGGCAGGGGAAGGCCTTTGGGGAGTGGAAACTTTAGTTGGGCTCTAAAGGATGAAGCAAGAAGAGGTATCCCATCAAAGTACAATGTAAAAAGGCCCAGAGACTGGATAATGATATGAGTCTTGAACATTAAGGAGGAATGTGATTGTAGTGATGGAGTGGGATGGGGTCTTGTGGAGAAATCCTAAGAAAGAAGAGGGATGTCTTGGATGGAATGACTTGGAAAACAGACAGAGGAATTTCTCTCGATTAAGAGAGAGAGAAATTCATTAAAGGAGTGGGAGAGGCTAAATTGCTTGGTTTGGCTCTAGAATAAATGGCAACGGCCAAACCCTACTCTCCGGTGAGGGGGCCTAGATGCCAGACATACTTATTTTACTCCCTGAACTGGCTAAAGGCTGGATAGGGAGTCTGTCTTTCTTCTAGGTGACTCCATTGCCACCTCCAGAGTAAGAGTAAATATTTTATTTATTTGTTAAAAAAATTTTTTAATGGATGCACCCGAAGCACATGGAACTTCCCTGGCCTGGGGCTGAATCTGCGCTGTAGCTGCGGGAACACAGGTTCCGTTAACACACTGCACTGAGCCAGGGATTGAACCTGCACCTCTGCAGCAACCTGAGCCACTGCAATCAGATCCTTAACGCACTGTACCAGAGCAGGAACTCCTAAATATTGCATTATATGAGAACCAGCCAGCTACCGTGTATACAGACCACAGACACAAAAGAATGTTCCCAAGTAGTAGTAAGGAGGACCTGGGTTGGAGAAAAGGAAGACTTGCAGAAATATCAGGATAGGTTCCTGAAGAAATCAATGGAACATTCTTTCCTGAAGATCTTTAAGAACAAGATAGATATTCTTTAACCATCTGCAATGAGAGATCTTTATTACTCTGTTGCTCCACACCTTCCTCATGAGTGGTCAAAGTCGACTCTATATTCTTTTCTGCCTTCTCTGTGTCTCTGCTTTTCAGTTCCATCAGTACCGGAGAATCCTAGAATATTTGTATTACCGAGTGAAAAATACCGCAACAAGAATGAAGTTGTGGTGGAATTCAGGTGGAATAAGCCTAAGCATGGAAATGGTGTGTTAACAAGATTTGAAATTTTCTATCAAATATCCAATCAAAGTAACACAAACTCCACATTAGAAGACTGGATTGCTGTCAATGTCACTGCCTCAGTGATGTCTTATCAACTTGAGGGCATAAGTCCTGGGTACATTGTTGCCTTCCAGGTATGAGAGTGAAAACGGTGACGGAAGGGGGGCTCAACAGTGTAAAGAGAAGGTTGATTAAAGGACTAGGTTAAGGATTCTGCTGCTTTGTCAATACTTTGAGGTTTGCTGTGATCGCAGATGTCAAGTGGGCACCAAAAGTACAGAAAGGAGAGGGGACGGCAAAGGTAAAGGACATCTTGACAATTTTCTTGCTTCCAGATGCAGTACAAATTATTTTTTGGCTCCATCACTGTAGGTCATGCACCACGGTAGGTGCTTTTATATTCATTATTTCATTTGGTCCTCATATTGGCTGTGAAGAAAAAGCCTGTCCTTGGGTGGCCAATGAGTTACCAAAATTGCATGTCTGTGAAGTGGTGTGCTATGGTCCAGCTTTTAGAGCCCTTTCCACCTATCACATCCACTGCTGTGAGGCTTCTGGATGCCTCTGGATGAGCTGCCAAAGGAAATAAAAGCTGAGGGTCTGGGCAGTTGACAGCTCTCACTTATTCCCTGGCTGCTGAGAGAGGACAAAGTCAGAGAGAGTAGGAGTCAAAAAGAAAAAGCTACCGCCACCGACTTGGGCATTTTAAATTTAATGTGACATAGCTTTCCCCTTGTGATAGACGGCTTGATGATTTTCACATCCTCACTAAATACCAGTTTTGTGTCAGAGTCGGTATTTAGAGCTATTTTCCATTTCTTTGTCAGGACAACATAGTGTTTAGGGGAGTGCTTTAGAGATTTGTAGTTTCCCAAGGATCTACTTTCTTTCTGTAAAATTCTAATTCAGTGATAATTTTGATAGTATATTAGGTCAAAAAGTTGTACATCAAAGTTAAAGATAGTAAGCATTCCTATTTGTTAAGAATTATGAGGTTTCCAGTTAAATGGGTATTCTGGTTAAGTGTATTTGCCTTTATGTTTATGTAGGCTCAAATCTCAGTCACCACACAACTTTGCAAATTGATACGTATGGGTAGGCATGAGTTTTTAACATGCCTAGTCATAAAGTGAAGACTGCTTGATTATTTACATATATATTATATATATATATATATACACACACACACGTACACATATATGCACATATTATGATGTACACACACACACCCATACACATAGTAATATATAGAATATAGTGAAGTAGTTTTAATACTAGACATATAGTAAAAATAATCCAATGTTTTGTTGATTGAGAGGGCACTTGAAGCTCTATCTCTCAAGGCCATCATTATGGGTGGCAATTTTCTTCTATGCTGTTGTACACAGGCAAGGTTTCCAGGTGGAAATAATTGTTACACAATAAAAGACATCTAATAAAAATTGTTTTAAAAAAAACTTTGCTGTTAGGATGCAGCGTGGCACAATGAGAAGAAAAACATACAGACCTCAGGAGACTTGGTTCTTGTGCCAGTTTCTACATATGTCATTGTGGATGAGTTAGTTGTCCTAATCAAAATCTCTGTCCAGTTTCTACTCTTAGCAGTTGTCAAGATCAAAAGAGATATTATATATAAAAGTGATCTGACACACATAATTCATTTTCAAATATAAGAGTTAATTACTATTTTCCTTTTATAAATCATTTTAAAAAGTGCAGTACATTTCATTAATTGAGCCTTCTAGTTGTTGATTTCATGATAAGTGGAAGTTTACCATAATCCATATAGTTTTGTTTCTGTTAAATGTTCATGTAACTTAAATTTGGAAATAGCTAAAAATCTTTTTTAGAGATTCAGATATTTTGCAATAGGGATTTGTGCCATTATTTTGTACTGTACTTTTTCTAGGCAAAAAATCTACCAACCTGAGTTTGGGACAATATTATTCATCCTAGTGCTTTATTGCTGTACACTTAGATGTAGTAACAGTTTGAAACTATTCATAATTATCTTATAATTGTGAAATGAAACATTCAATAATTTATCAGTCTCAAGACTTAATTCTCTCTAAGGACAATTTTGAATGTACTTTTTTTGGTATCTTTTACTTTCTTTAGGTTCGAGTCTTCACATCCAAAGGACCTGGACCACTTTCTGACCTAGTAAAGTCCAGAACATCAGGTATTTATTATCTAAAACCTGTGCAAATAACAATTTGCATTTTAAAAATATTTTTTAAATCTTTTCAATTTTAAATATATAAAATATTTAAAAATACAGTCTCAGGGATGCCCGAGTGCTACCTCTGAGCCGAAATTAAAGTCAAATAAAATAAACAATTTGTATCATCACCAAACATGCTTAAACTTAGGCTTAGAGCATCTGGATTTGAAAACGGCCTGATTTTGAACTGAGCGATTTTGCTAGTTATTTTTCTCATATGTGTTAACTACTTGTTTTTTGCTTTTAGAGATCAACCCATTTCCATCCCTCATAACTCTCTTTGACAACAAGATAGTCTTGTTAGATATGGATCAAAATCGAGTTGCATGGACATTTTTGGCGGAAGGAGAAGTCAGGGCTGTGGGCTACACCGCTGATGATGCAATGGGATACTGTGCTCAAGGAGACACCCTCCTCCTTCTGAACATGTGCAATGGGTCCAGCTCTGAGGTATCTTGCTGCACCATTCTTTTGAAAGGAAGTAGAGTGTTTCCACAGCACCCTGTAATTAAAACGACTGGCCAGTAGTTGAGCCATTGAAATCAGAATGGTTGAAAAGGACAGATGTTGTATAATTAATTAGTTGCAAATGAATTCAGGTTAGGTTTCGGACAAATGTGATTCAGGCTTAATTTAGCAACAGTTATTGGGTTTAAGGAACTGTGTTACCTGAGTAAGAGATAAAAAATGAAGTCACAGTCCTTGAACAAACCTCATCTAGTATTAATCTCACACGAGGAAGACAGTATTGCATAGTGACTGAGCGTGAGCTTTGAAATCTGACAACTTAGAATTTAATTCTGACTCTACCACATGGTAGATCTGTGACCATTAGCAACTTATTTAACCACTATGGTTGTGTAGTCACTCATCATAGGGTGAAAATTAATGAGATAATCCACGTAGGGCACTTAACACAACTCTTGGAATGTGGTAGGCATTCACTGAATGCTAGCTTGTGGAGAAGACAGGCAGAAGGCAGTGGAAGTGCTTTGCTGGCAGCGGAATGCAGTGGAATTGCAGAGAATGGATGCTTATTCTGGAGCAGGGTGGTGGTGGTGGTGGTAAAGTAGAAAGACATCTTAGGTACAAAGATGATGAACCAGGTGAAGGTGGAGAAAGGCCAAGGGAGCAGCAAGTGTAAAGACAGGGAAACAAGAAAGCCTCAAAAGAGAAGTGCAGGGACCTATAAATAGAAGGAGCTTGGAGTGGAAGTGGGAGTGAGCAGAGTGAAATGCAGATGGTAAAGCTGGAGAGGTGGAGCAGGAGCCTGAATATAATGGTCCTTCTTTACTGTGTGTTAAGGAGTTTAGTGTCAGTTTTGAAGCCAACTTGAAGCCATTAAAAAAATTTGGTGGGTCATTAACATGATCGGGTTGCATTTTAGGAAGACCTTTGTGTTAGCAGTGTGAATAATGACTTAGAAAAAGTTAAGTCTGAGACAATCGGGAGGCTATCACTGAAATCGAGACAGGAAAATTAGGCGTGAAATGAGAGGCAGTGAGGTGAGAGGGGAGAGCACAACCTGTCTCTTTAAAATTGGGGAGATATTAAAAATGGGACAAATTCACTATGGGTAGTAATGGGAAGAAGAAGTCAAGGATGAAATTGCTCCTTGATGAGTACTGGAAAGCCATAAAAATATAAAAAGCAGGAGAAGGGAGGTTTGGTGGGTGCGGTGATGAATCCTATTTTCTGGGGTCATTCATTTGGAGATGTTCAGTGGGCAGTTTGATATTTGAGTCAGTAACTCACTGAGGGATCTTGACGACGTGGATTTGTAGCACTGGTCTAAGGATTACAACTGAATTCATAGTAGTTGAAATTAAATAGGAAAAATATATAATGTGAGAAGAGGACTAGTGTTACAAAGGCACACCATTCAGAGTTATTCAGGTTTTGGATTACAAAAGAGAAGTGCAGTAAATAAGTAACACAGGTGATAGTCAAACAGTCCTCATGTTCGAAGAAAATGACCACTGTCTTTCTGGCTGTGTTTTCTACCTGTTAAGATTTTCAGAGACACACTGGTTTTGGATATCACAGTTATGACAGTCGATTGGATTTCAAGGCACCTCTACTTTGTGCTGAAAGAATCACAAAACAGAATGCAGATATTTGATATTGATCTTGAAAACAAGGTGAAATATCCCAGGAAGCTGAAAATATGTGACAGAAATTCAACAATAATCTCTTTTTTTGTATATCCTTTTTTAAGGTATGTGAAGTATATCTGTTTCTACTGTGATGAAATAGATGCAGACATTTAATGTATTATTTTTAATATTAGAAGTCAATGGTGGGACAATAAGATGCCTAATGTTCTTGAGATTAACTTATAGTAATTCTACATATAAATGATGAGCCCAGAACCACCAATATATAAAATTAATCCATACCTACACGTTAATGACCAGCAGGAAATCAAAGCATATCTTTATACTAGTGAATTTAATATCCCCAGTTGGTAAGGACAAGAAGGGGATTGAGACAGTGGCAGGAAATGAGTAGGACATAGACAGCATGTCTTGTACAGCAAATGCTATTCTGGGCTCATCTATCTTTAATTAATGTCCTCATACATGCATTTTAAAGCCTCCATTAAGCAACTGAATAGCAGCTTCTCAAGCTAGAGAAGACATTTTGTTTAAGACATTTTGTTATACTCTATTTTAAAATTAGACTGGTAACTAGTAGTAAGAAGCAGAAACAAACTTGAGAGAAAGGGAATGGAGATGGTGTTGATGAAAAGTATGCTAGTATATTTCATATTTAGAGCCATTAATGAGCCATTTAATAAAATGCCTAAGGTCATTACAGTCCAAAGCTTCTGTTGTAAACACATTTATTGAGAAATTATTGCAAAATGCTACAAACTAGACTTCTCATGACCTCTTCCATCAGGTTATCAAACACTGGGACATGTTCTCTGCAAAGGTTGCATTTGTCCCCATAATCATTAGAAATCACTGATCTTCATTAGACACTGGTATTTGTAATATGTTTTACTCATTAAATTGGAAGGTCTTTTTTTCCTATAGTCGTCTGTATTGGACAGAAGTTTCTGATTTTGGATCTCAGATGTTCTACTACAGTATTATCAACCAGACTTTGCATCGAGTTCTACAACCCACAGCCATAACCCACGCACATGGAAGGAGCCATTGTTCTTGCAATGTGACTGAATTTGAGTTAAGTGGAGCAATGACTATTGATAACTCTGACCTAAAGAAACCACGAATATATTTTGTCAAAGGGCAAGAGATCTGGGCCACGGATCTGGAAGGATGTCAGTGTTGGCAAGTTATCATCATGCCTGCTCTGCTTGGTAGGACAACTTTGTGTGTATGTGTGTGTGTTTGCACGCACATAGATATTCATTAGTAATGGCAGCACCTCCAGTCCTGTTGAAAAGGGGTTACATTCAACCTATACTCAAAAGTATATTATATATTACATATATTATATATATGTAATTGCTATCTGCTCCAGACCATGCCAGATGTTTTTGTAGAATTCAAGTTGTTTTCAGGCAAATTGTATATATGCATTTACATAATTTTCTGGATCTTTGGGGGTTTTTTGGTTGTTAATTAATTAATTAATTAATTAATTAAATTTTTGCTTTTTTCAGGGCTGCATTTAGAGCATATGAAAGTTCCCAGGCTACGGGTCGAACTGGAGCTATAGCTCATGGCAATACCGGATCTTTAACCAGGGACTGAACCCGCATCCTCATGGATCCTAATCAGGTTCGTTAACTGCTGAGCCATGAAGGGCACTCCATGTCATTATTTTAAAATTCACAGCAGAGTTACAATTTATTGAGCTCAACTATGTAGTCTAAGCAGGCTACTAAATGCACTATCTCATTTAACCTTCAAAACACCTCAGTGAACTGGATGCTAGTATCCTTATTTGTAAAACACTGAAGCTGAGAAAGGTAAGGTGACTTTTCCAAAGGGCCACAATTAATAGAGGAGCTGGTGTTTGAAACTGGGCTTTGCTGCAATAACCATAATATTACTAAGAGGACTCTACTTCCACTTTGATGATCTCACTGACTGTACATTCGGCATGAGTTGATCAATACTTGACAGGAGTACCTGTTGAAATTAACATCCTTGTGGAGGAAATATCTGAAAGTCTAAAGTGATTTGGAAGTCTCCTAATTAGGAATAATTGCAATTGAAAAAAAATTCTAAATACCCTCATATATTCTTAAGAGTCTATTCCTCACTGTGCAGTACAGTAACACATAGTCATACATGATGATTTAAGTTTAAATTAATTCAACTTTAATTAAATAAAATTAGAAGTTAATTCCACACACACAGTAGTCACATTTTAAATGCTCAAAACCCATAAGTGGCTAAGAGTTACTGTGTTGGGCAGCACAGGTATAAAATATTTCCATCATCAAAAGTGCTACGGGGCACTGCTGGTCTGTAAAGTTTTGAAATTGCAAGTGTGTGTGTGTATGTGTGTGTGTGTGTGTGAGTCAGAGAGAGAGTGTCTGTGTTGTAACTGTTATGTATGGTTTTGTCGACATGGCACTCAGAGCCTTTTAGAAACAATTCTAACATACTTGCAATGAGCTTAAGAGTAAAGATTATGTTTTGAACTTCTCTTATTAGGAGAATAACATGTTTCTGTTGAATCTGTGACATGAAATTTTTCCTTGACACAACTTTAGTTATGCTCCTCTGAGCCCTTTTCTCAACTAGGCTTCAAACTTCTGTGTCCATCCTTACTAGTCCAGTTTTAGCAAGACTCTTGCCAAATCAGTTTAGAGAGAACCCATCACCCTTGGTGTCTGATCAAGTTCTTCACTCTCCATCCTTGATGTTCTTGGCTTGCCTTTAGCAAAAATCCTATTAGGCCAGTTTAGTGTCAAACACACCAGCGTAAGGGAGGTATTAGATGAAGCACAGGGCTCAGTGTCTTGGTCAAGACGTTTATCAATTATTTGGAATGAATACATAGTAAATATATTTATCAAATTTGCAAATAATATATGATTCTTACTGTCACCAATATATTCAGTCATTGACTTAACATTCAAAATTATCACAATCATGAAATAGATTGAAATTTAAGAGAAGCAGATGTAACATCCTAAATCCAAGCTTAAAATTAAATCTGTAAATAATGAACAAAAGAAATCTGGCTTGATAACAGTTAACATGAAAAAGACAATGGATTCTTCAAATGGCAGGCAGCCCAAAGACTGATGCCCCTTTTGGCTTCAGTAAAAGAAGACCAGAAAGTCAGAGGCCCTCTGTGCTGTCCAGAACATACTGGAAGTACAGTGAGTCATTATAAGGCAACATTTAAGAGAGAATTAAGCAGCTGGAGTAAAAGTTCAGGAGGGTGCCTAGGGCAAAGAAAGATTTAGAAGCCACATCACCTAAGGAGTAGTGAATTTTTCCTCTAAAGAAAATGTTTAGAATTGGCTATGAAAGCTGTCTCTACATAGCTGAATGGCCATCATGTAGAAAGTGATTGACTTAATCTTTGTAAATTAATTGGGACTCAGACCAATGAATGAGAGGGATGGGGAGAAAACGCTGGCTAAATGTAAGAAAAATATCTAATATTTAGAATTGTCCAAAAATTAAACAGACTTCCTAATAAGGCAGTAAATTGTTTTATAAACAGATTCTCAGATAAGGCTGTTTTTCTAGAGGGGATTTCTTCCAATGTTACATCAGATAAATGATCTCTAAATCATTCTAATTTTTTGATTTTGGGACTATGGATTTCAACTGTGGATTCATTAAAGACTGACCAGTTCTATACCGATAAGATTATGGCCCATTAGATAATGCTCATGTATCAGATGCTAAAGAAGAATCATTCTGACACTTGTTAATATGGTAAGGAAGACTTTAATCAAGACTGTTGCAATATTGCAATAGGGGAGAGAGATGTGCTCAACTCCAAATACAACAAAGATGGATGGGGGGTTTCAGCCAGCCAGGCAAGGGAGGGAGCTGGTGGACAGAAAATTGCTAAGAGGAGACATCAAGGGGAAGGGGATTCCACAGGTAAATTTTAACTCCTGGCTCTGCCCTTAACTAACTTAATATGGCCTTGAGGGGATTATTTAACTCCTCCAAGCCTCAGTTTCCACTTGTACAAAATGAGGCCAATAATAATATTTGCTTTGTTGGCTTGATATGGAGCTAAGATGAGAAAATATCTGTAAATCCTTAGGCTAATGACATAAAATGAAAGTTTTAATTTTTTCATTGTGAAATAATACAAAGATTCAGAATTTAGTAGTTATGCTACAGGAAAAGGACTGCACGTATTGCTTAGAGTAGAAAACATAAGATAGGTATTTTATTCTTTATGTTCTTTATGTTTCTCATCAACAGGAAAAAATCTTGTTAGCTTAGCTGTGGATGGGGCATTTCTCTATTGGATTTCCACAGCAAAGGACAGCCCACAGATTTATCAAGCAAAGAAAAGCAATGGGGCCATCCTCTCTCATATGGAGGCCTTGAGGAGTAAGCATATCTTGGTTTACAGTTCAGTTCTACAGCCTTTTCCGGGTAAGAAAGTCACATTCTTCATCAACTTGTTCTCCCAGTTTAGAGTCAGAAAAGTATCATAATATCTCCTTCTCCAGGGCTGTCTCTCACCTCTTTTGCTATGTTCTCAGCATTGCTCCAAATGGTCACGATTTGGTGCACGCTGTGTTTGCGTTTGCCCCAGGTCACACTTTATCTCTAGGTGTACACGTGGCTTGGGCTGTGGCTGACCACTTCAGACATGGGAGACCTGTCCTGTCATTCGCTTTCTCTGTCCTCCTCTTCTCAATCCCATAATTTCCCCTCCTTCTGTCTTTTTCCTCCTCTGATGATATTTCAGACCTCCCAGTGGTGTCAAAAAGCATTGCATAAAAATTCAGATCTTCTTCATGGTAAAATGCCTTCTTCATCGGAGTATTATTTATGACAACCATTTTACATGTGTACATTTGTGCTACCATTTTTACTTTATCTTTTTTGTTTTATGTGTCACTCATGAAACTTTTTTTCAGTGTTGTGCCCCTAACTCTACTTTCTCCACAAACCCTCTGGATTTTATTGAATAATTTTATATAATGCAGTGACTTTTAGGAATGCATGTATCATATTATGGTAGAACTGACTATATGTTTTTTACTAAGAGTCATAATAAAGAAAAAGTTTGAAATATAAAAACCAATGAACCCAAAACAAAAACAGCACTACACAGCCTCATGGATGACATTCGAACCTAAAGAGGTTTCTGAGTTTTTTCCCAAGCTCTCTCTGTCATTAAAGTCATAATGTCATTCTAAGTTAAGTATAACTCCCTCTTAGAGAGAGAAAGAAATTAAGAAAACAAACTCTCTTTGATTAAATGTTTCAATTATAAAATACCTAAGTTGTACATTATGAAAAAAATGAATTTAAAAATAAGCTGAGAGTATCTTTTGGTAAAATAATTCACTGAAGAGAGTTAAAAAGTCCATGCACTATCTATTTGAAATTGAATACATATGCATATCCCTAAAAATGCCTTTAGTTTTCATAATTGGAATTCAGTAAATAACATGATTGATATAATGCTCTCATTACTTTCTTCAAGATAAAAAAGGATCAATTTATTTTGCTATGGTCTAGGTATGTTAGTAAGGGGTACTTTAGCTCCATCTGCCGGAAATTTTGAGAATTACTAGTTACTTTGTTTTCTTTTTCTGAGGCAAACATCTTCAAAATGTAAACAAACAAACAAAAACAAACTTGTCTTCCTGTTCTGAACATTTTCAGCACTCTAATATATCACACCTTATCAGTTAAATAAAACTAAAAGATGTTACTACCCTTGATGTTAGGTAAATCTGTTTCTCTCGTATACATATGTATATATTTAATCTTTTTCATTATTATTTTAGATAGAGCATTTCTGTCTCTAGCTTCAGATATTTCAGAGCCAACTATACTTAACACCACTAACACCAGCCTCACAATCAGATTGCCACCTGCCAGGACAAATCTTACGTGGGATGGCATCACCAGTCCCACTCCTACATACCTGGTTTATTACAAAGAAATCAATGGCAAGAAAAACATCTCTGGACTGAAAGACAGAATGCTGGTAAGACTGGAGCCAGTTGCCTTTGTCTTTTCACTGGATGCCCTTTTTTGATTATAAAATTGTCAGCCACCGTATTTTCTGTATTACGTTCTGAAACACGCTCTTGTGCAAACTTTTACAGTTGATTTATCAAAACATACTGTATTCTAGTCCCCTTGTCTAGAGTAAGTTAAGCTTCAAGGAAGTGCATTAACTCTAAACAGTCAATAGATTGCCTTAGAGTAACTGTTTCCTGAGTGTCCTGAAAGATCTGAGTTTGCTGCCCTCCGTGATTATCTAATTATCCCCAGGAAGTGTTAGAAACCGTTTTTGTGGCTTACCCAACATACTGAGGGGGTAAGAAGTAAATTAGACAGGACTTTATTGCATACCTCTTCTCTGTAGCATATAGCTAGTATAAAAAATTGTACACTGCATTTTGTTTATTTTCTATATGTTGTGAAATGTGCCATTATGCAGGGACTATGTCTGTTTTTATTCATTGTTTTCCTAGCATTTAGCATAGTACTTAGCATCCGTGTATAGGTATTCACCAAGACATCTCTTGAATAAATGAATGGACACAACTCATTCCATTATTAGCACTGGTGTTCCAGTTGTCCTTGTGATAGAATCATATGTATCCAGTACATTTCTTTGTGCTAATAATTTAATCAAGAGGTGAAATTGACCATCATTTTTTGGACACTAAGTACTATATACTTTGCCAGAAAGTACACCTGGTTTTTGTTACCTCCTTTAACTATTTTTTTAAAAGATATTTATTTAAAAATTTTGTTCATTTCAACCTTTATTTACACATTTCTATGGGGAGTTGTTTCAGAGACAGATTGAGTCATTTGGCTGACCAAGATAGGGCTGCTGCATTCGACATTTCTCTTATTAGAGCTAACCTAGCTTACTGTCTTCACACTGATTAATATAATCAAAGGCAGTGAGTGGTTCTCAACCTTGATAGCACATTGACGCTTTAAAAATACCTGAGCCCATGCTTCCCGTCAGACAAGTACAATCAGAATCTCTCCGGGTGGGACCCAGCCGTCAGTATTTTCTTAAAATGTCCCAGATGATTCCCAAGTTGAGAACCACTGATCTAAGGAAAGCCTTTTCAGTTTCTTAAATTTTATTTCTAAGAATGATCAATGTAGCTTCTCTTTTATCGTGTTCACTTATGTCACATCCTTATAATTCTTTCTTGCTGAATTTCTAATGTGGTGCTAATGAGATAGTGTCTTCCTCTGGGAATTTAGCTTCCTACCTGAAATGATTATGTGACAGAGTTGACTGAGGGCTGCCAATCATCTGGTATTTGTTCCTGGAGACATTAAACCACTCAAGACTGGGCAGACTAGGACACTGAACATTATCACTCATGATCCAAGACTGAAAAATTAATTAACTTTATGAGTATTTTAGTTTTTTATCTCTTTGATTAAATTTTCCTCATTTGTGCAAAAAATAAGAATCAGACATTGATTTTTTAAAATTAATTACAGGAATTTCAGGAGAATATAGCCCTTATTGAAGGTTTACAACCATTTTCAACATATATGATACAGATAGCTGTAAAGAATTATTATTCAGATCCTTTGGAACAATTACCTCTGGGAAAAGAGATTTGGGGAAAAACTAAAAGTGGAGGTGAGTTACAGGCGCGGTGTGGGTTTCTAGAGCGGAACTTTACAATATATGTGATGTATATGCCTCCATTAGTTTTTATCTGGATGCGAAGTAATCTTTATTATGTGAGATTTTCAAGCTTAATAAGAAAAATGTATTTGTAGAATAGTCTGATGGCATAATCCTTATCCTAACACCAGAAGATGATGGATAATACCCCATCAAAATGAAAAAGCAACCATAAGGCAAAACATAATCAATTCTCTGTGACTGGAAACACATTCTTTGGTCTCACCACAGAGTGTCACTCTCTTCCTGTGTATTTATTGGTCTCTGTGCATGTGGTGAGACCGAGGAAAGCCAAGTCTGCTCTATGAGAATTTTACTGCGGCTACTTAGATGTAAAGTAATATAACATCACTGCCTTAAAGAAAATGGATCTCGAATCTATAAAGGTGTTGTAAGAAGTGACCATTATTGACCATTATTATGAGTGAATGCCATTTTTTTCACAGATTGCTGATGGCATTCACAAAACTCATCATCATTGGCCATATCCTTGAGCTGGAGTCAGAGAATGATCCAGTCATTAGGCAAAAATAAGCAAGAGCCTTTCAGGCAGCCTGTTAACTTCGCGTTACATAAGAGCTGGCTTTCCTTCAGAACATCTGTCATACATTCTGCTCACATGACATGCTTATTCCTCAACCAAGACCCCATTACTTCTTTCCATCTTTCAGTGCTGTTGCAACATCGCTTATCATGCGTTGCTATTTATTTCAGTACCAGAGGCAGTTGAGCTCATTAACACAACCGTGCAGTCAGACACCAGCCTTGTTATATCCTGGAGAGAATCTCACAAGCCAAACGGACCTAAAGAGGCTGTCCGCTATCAGGTGGCAATCTCGCACCTGGCTCCTTTTCCCGAGACTCCACTCAGGCCAAGTGAATATCCAAATGGAAGGCTCTCTCTCGTTGTTACTAGACTGTCTGGTGGAAAACTTTATGTGTTAAAGGTACAGTGAGTATAATGGGTACTTTCATTGCCATTCTCAAGTGCAAGGTTCTAAAAAGTTTAAAGAGCTGTTCTTGTTTTTTTCCGAAAAGGTTCTGGCCTGCCATGCCAAGGAAATGTGGTGTGCGGAGAGTCAGCCTGTCACTGTTGAAATGTTTGACACACCAGAGATACCTTATGCCTTGGCTCCAGAAAACACGAGTTTGCATCTAGGTTGGAAGGCCCCATCTAATGTTAACCTCATCAGATTTTGGTTTGAACTCCAAAAGGTACATCTCACTGTATACTTTTTTTAAACGAACGCACCCGAGGCAAATGGAAGATCCCAGGCTAGGGTTCGAATCAGAGCTGCAGCTGAGGTCACAGCCACAGCCACAGCCACAGCCGTAGCAACACCAGATCTGAGCCACATCTACAACCTACACCGCACCTGTGGTAACACCAGATCCTTAACCCATTGAGCGAGGCCAGGGATCAAACCGGTAACCTCACAGACACTATGTCGGGTTCTTAACCCGCTGAGTCAGATTGGAAACTCCTCACCGTATACTTTTAATGTAAATCTTTGTTTTATGCTATAGAATAAATCGGAAGGCCTTTAAAAAAATAACTCTAGGGCATACAGTTGTATAAATGAGCAATATATTTGTCAGCATTCATTGATTCAGGTTTTCCAGATAGAAGCAGTAAGCCATCTAGACTAATTTCTGATGGAAAAAATTCCTGGAGAGATTAAATTGCTCTTAAAAAGTTCCACGTAGTTATGGGTATAAGTTATGGTTCACTGGTTTCATAATGTTTTACTTACTTTAGATGTTTTCAGCTTGGTCCTCCAGTTTAAAGTCCATAACAACTTGGTGTTTTCTATAAAAAAATGAAAGAAAGGAATAAACATAAACTTAAAATTATTTAGAAATGTTCTTTCAACTATTTAAGGGTTTTATAGCAACAAGAGAGAAATAAAATATAAAGCCATTTTATCCTAAACTAGTTTGATCTTGATTGTAAACTTTAAATGGTTATTCATCCAAAAATCTTTAACCATTGTAAAAATACCTATTGAATTTATGCATCAATTAATCAATTCATTTCTAGGAAAGTCTACAACGATATTTATATTCATACACTTAATAGGCTATTAAGTTTTTATAATTGTGACATTTCACTTTTCACTATTATGTATTTCCATATCCATATCTGTAAAGATTGGTTGGGAGTGTTTTGTCCAGAGGGAGCTTAAAAACAAATCAGTATAGTCCTAACCTCACATTTCTTTAAAGCTAAAGTTGCTCTCCAGGATGTTTTAAAATTTTATCATAAAAAATATTTTTGGTAATTTTTATTTTTATTTTCTTTTAGGACTGCACCTGAGGCATATGGAGGTTCCCAGGATAGGGGTCGAATTGGAGCTACAGCTGTCGACCTATACCTCAGTCATAGCAATGCAGGATCTGACCCGCGTCTGCAACCTATATCACAGCTCATGGCAACACTGGATCCTTAACCCACTGAGCAAAGCCAGGGATCGAACCCATATCTTCATGGATGCTAGTCAGGTTCGTTAATTACTGAGCCACGACGGGAACTCCTATTTTTGGTAATCTTAAAAAATCATAGTTTTTTAGATTAAAAACTATGACAAGTACAAAACAGTGAATACTGAGTTAAGTCCAAAAGTTTAATTGGACTTTTCCCATTGAGCATGTTTATGAAGATTTGTTGCCAATTTGAAAAATGGTCATTTCATAAAAAATTAAGTTTTAAATTGGAGAAACTGAAGGATCATCTTTTTTTGGACATCCACTTAAGTCAGCCTGATGCAGTTCAGTGTGAAGTCAAGGGGAAGGACGCAAAGTTTTTTTCTAGATCAAAGAAGTGAAATGAGGACGGACTTTAGAGGTGATGACTCCAGCCTCTCATTTTACTGATGAGAAGCTAGAGATCCAGACAGGCGCCTTGATGAGTCACATATCCCCAGCCAGGCAGAGGGGGACCCTCGGGGCCTGACTCATCCCTATGGCAGGCCTGCTTGGTCCATCCATGGAAGGAATATGACTCATTGTCACCCACCCCACTTCTCAAAGTTTGGGAGAGGGACAGCAGAGAGGGACCACCTGGTTCAGTCCTTATGACCGTCATGCAACGCTTTTGTTTCAAAACTTCTCTACACTTGCTTAGCACAGTTTCCAGACAAACCACTTAGGAAATCATGAAGCTGAAAATGGAAGATACAGTAATTTCTGCATGTGTGACCGTCTATAAGTACTACTTAATGAGCATAGTTGAAGGCCATGTGCTGGTGATGACATCTGGTCAGAAAGTTCCACTTTTCTGAGCAGCTTGAACCTACCTGAAAATGATAGGACAGCTAGGAATGGCCCTATAGCTCCACACTGAAATTCTAAGGGGTGAATGATGAGGGTGAATACATGGATTTTAACGAATCTTTAGAAAGGAAAGGAGAAAAGGATAAACTTCCAGGCTTGGCTTTTCCTTACATGGAAAAGTCAGGGAATTAGAGCACAAGGCTAAATTTTTATTTACATCTTAAATTCCAGATTCCTAATCACAAGAGTATACAGAAGAACACAGTCAATTTAAGATCAAAGAGAAACAAACAATATTTTTCATGGAATTTCATTAAAATTGTGTTTTTCTTGGAAGTTCCCATTATGGCTCAGCAGTAACAAGCCTGACTAGTATCCATGAGGATGTGGGTTCGATCCCTGGCCTCGCTCAGTGGGTTAAGGATCCTGCATTGCTGTGGCTATGGTGTAGCCAGGCAGCTGTAGCTCCGATTTGACCCCTAGCCAGGGAAATTCCATATGCTGCAGGTGTGGCCCCAAAAAGCAAATTTAAAAAAAAATTGTGTTTTTTTCAGCTGTTGAGGGGAATCCCCAACAGAACCAAACATTTCTGAGGTTTCAGACTCTGAGACATCATAGTCTGTACCGTTTCCCCCACACACTTGCCCAAATACTTTGAAAATCCCCAGTGCTAGCCTCCTCCTGCTCCTGCCGGCCTCTGACGAACGGAAGCTCCTGACTCCCTGGTGATTTACTGGGGTAGCTTGTGGCATCTCTCCAAGTTGGTGGTCTGCCAAGAACATTCATTGCTATGGTGAAGTCAATACTCCACAGTTTTCTAGCAATATTTTTGGTCCAGCGTCTCCCTGACATTCTTCCAAGGAGCTCTGGTAATTTCTGGATGGGGTGGAATGTTGGTCCATCTAGACTATTCACTTATAGATCACTAAGGAGGTAGGACCCAAAAGGGCTAAGACTTTTGAGCCAGGAGTCAACATTTCTCTCTCTCTCACTCTTACTCTCTCTCTTACTCTCTCTCTCTCACTCTTACTCTCTCTCTCTCTCTCTCTTACAGAAAGGTGGGAGTAAATATTACGGATCCAATGCATCTGTTTCATTAGGCTATTTGTCTCAGTGGAATTGAATCATTTACGAGTTTAACAAGCAATGACATGAGCATTTCTGGTTTTGTTTTTCATTCCTTCTGTTCCTCTTCCTTTCTGTGACAAGGTGGTCTGCTTCCTGAAGGTGCTATAGAGAATCATTTCTAACTGAATAGAAAACTACTACAAGGTGCCCATGCAATGAAATGATGTGACCTTGTCAGTGCTAAATGAAAAAGGAGATGTAAAGTAAGGTTTATTTATGGAAACTGACCTTCTTAGGAAACTCTACTGGGGAAAATACACTAAGAACCCTTGACAAAATGCCACATCCTCTGCCTTTTCCTATTTGTACATTGGAAAAAAAATCATTGTTTTCAAATAAGATGTTAAAAATAAATAATTTTTTTTAAAAAAAAGCTGTGTTACAAAGTAAGAAATTTAACATAACTATAATTAGAGACCCAGTGGAATGGAAGTAACATTTCCTATATTTAACCTTGCTACTTAGTGGCTGAGTGATGGTAGGCAAAAATCCTTTCTTTTAGGGAACTAGGTTTCTTATGTACAAAAATAAGGAATGTAGGTTAGATGTCTGAAGAGGGTTTGGGGAGGAAAAACTAAATGTTTGCATTTATAAGTCACTGTGGACTTCTTCATTGAATCAAAATATGTAAAAATATTTTTTATTTTGAAATTAGCAAAGCTGTGGATTTAAAATATCGTTGTTTTGATTCATCCTTCCCCTCATCTGTGAATCTGCATTGTGAGTCATCCTAATTTGATAAAGATGCCTGTGATTAGGGATAACAGTAATTCGGGCTCTGAAACTTCCTCAATGGTATATAGTCAGAGGTGCATGTCCCACCTTGGACTCATCCTAAGGACCATCATTCAAGTCAGTTACAGCTTGTCAGAAAAAAATGAAATGGCTATCGGTAGTGGGGATAATATTCGGGACCAAACGCTCATAAAGAATCTCATTTTTTAATAGAAAGCAAACTTTAATTGCTTGCCATAGGTTTTTCAATTTCCACGTTTAAGAAGTTTTTCTTTTCTTTTTTTTTCTTTTTTTGGCTTTTTTAGGGCTGTACCCATGGCATATGGAGGTTCCCAGGTTAGGGGTTGAATCGGATCTACAGCTGCTGGCCTACGCCACAGCCACAGCCACAGCCACATCAAATCTGAGCTGCGTCTGCGATCTACACCACAGCTCCCGGCTATGCTGGATTGTTAATACAATGAGCAAGGCCAGGGATTAAACCCTCAACCTCATGGTTCCTAGTCGGATTCGTTCCACGACAGGAACTCCAGAAGTTTTTCTTAAAGAAACAAACATGTTAATTGAGACTTCTTTTTCTAGTGGAAGCACAATGAGTTTTACCATGTTAAAGCTTTGTGCAGCCAAGGTCCTTCTTATGTCTGCAACATTACAGCTCTACAGCCTTATACTTCCTATAATGTCCGAGTAGTGGTGGTGTACAGCACAGGAGAAAAGAGCACCTCACTTCCCAAGAGCTTTAAGACTAAAGGTAAGTAACATACTCGATGCTCAGAAAACCCTAGATGTTTCTCAATTCTTTACCTTCACAAATTCTGGAGGTTGACATTTTTCTTTCTTTTTTTCTTTTCTTTTTTTGTCTTTTTAGGACTGCACCTGCGGCATATGTAGGTTCCCAGGCTAGGGGTCGAATTGGAGCTACAGCTCCTGGCTACACCGCAGCCACAGCAATGCTGGATCTGAGCTGCGTCTACGAGCTATACCACAGCTCACAGCAACACTGGATCCTTAACCCACTGAGAGAGGCCAGGGATCGAACCTGTGTCCTCATGGATATTAGTCAGATTTGTTTCTGCTGAGCCACAATGGGAAGTCCCTGAAATTTTTTTTCAAAGAGTAAATTACTGTCTCTAGAGCTTGATTCGAGAAATTGAAAAGAGGCAGGAGTCTTACAGGAAGTAATGAGATAATACTCATCTAATCTTCCAGTATCCTGAACTGGGCAAAATTATTTTGCCTTTCAGTATTCTGATTTCCCGTCTAGCTGTGATATTTTGCAATAAGAATTAAATGAAAATATTGTTACTGAGTGTTCAAATAGTTACTTACTGACTAGTATAACCAAATGATAAAAATAAAAAAATCTAAAAGTATATTAAATTAACCAGTGTTCTAAAAGATACACCGTAACCCAAAGCTGATCTCTACAAGAATCAAGAGAGGGAGTTCCCTGGTGGTCTAGTGGTTAGGACTCAGTGCTTTCACCATTGTGGCCCGAGGTCATTTCCTGATCTGAAAACTGAGATCCCATATCAAGCTGCTGCAAGCTGAGGCCAAAACAAACAAAAAATCAGGGAAAATGCTCTAAAACTTATAAAAATATTTTATTTGCATCACTTATTTCATGTCAAGCTAAGATATATTGTTATTCCTGTCTAATCCATCTACTCTGTCACTAATAAAAATTTCAGATACTCATTTAAAAATGTGAATTGTTTTTTAAGATAAAAAATAAAAATATGCACTCATATAAGAATGCTTCCGAGTATTCCTTTAATGTATTTGGCTTTCCTATTAGTAAATATAGCCCATAGAAAGATGTTATGCAGAATATTTTATACTTCTAACATATCAATCAGATTCTTTTTTGTTTCCAAAGCTGGAGTCCCAAGTAAACCAGGCATTCCAAAATTACTAGAAGGGAGTAAAAATTCAATACAGTGGGAAAAGGCTGATGATAATGGAAGCAGATTTATGTACTATGTCCTTGAGATCAGGTATGTCTGTTTGCAATAGTGCTTTGTAAACTATAAAGACCTAAGCGGTTAATTGTAAGGTATTATTAGATCAAAATTAACAGTATTTCTGAACATGTATTTATAAATGAACACAAAAGATCTTCGTTTAAGGACTTCGCGTGCATCATTATGTCCTTTGTACAATTCCAAATGGTCAGCCTTGCCACTCCAATTGGCAGATAATCAGTCTTCTCAGAAATCTACGACTGGGCATTAGTGCAGACAATTCAATCTTTTGAGCCTGCAACTAGTGTTTACTTAATATCTATTCTGTTTAAGAAGCTGAGCTGATGTTTGATGTTAGATGATGGTATGCATGTAAATTTCTGATACTAATTTGTTTAAGTCTAGTGAGAATTGAAAGTGAGCTATTGCTTTTCAGAATATAAAATTAAGATCTGAAGTGGTCTGAAGTGTATAAGCAAACCAGGATTCTCTCTCCATTGTCAAGATTACAGTTTGCACTGTGTTCCCAGGGCCTGAAAATGTGCCTCCAATGAAAACCTGATGAACATACGCAACCTCAGTTCTGGCCAGTATGGGGAGCTCTGTGAAACATCACAGGCTCAAATAAGCTGATTTCATGCCAGCTTGAGGGGAGAATTCCAGATTCCACAGACACTCCCCTCACGGGACCATGAAGCCATCTTTTAAGAAGCTCCAAGGACGAAAGTCACTTCCATAATTATAGTCCTGGCAACTTGAGCTTTAGATCTATTTTTGATTCATCTTGCTCTGGCATTCCCATAACCTTAAAAAAATTTCCTGCTCAGGCTAGAGAATTAAGTTGGCCATGTATCTAAATGAAATTTTCTTGAAATTTTTGCTGCTTTTTTTTTCAGGGAGAGATACATTCTGACCTGCAGAACCATCTTAGTGGTCTGTGACTGCAATTATATTCATCAATCAGGCCACACCATGGGCTTGCTAGGACCACCTCTGTAGTATATTCCCCTCAGTAACATCTGAAGTTCATAGCTCCACAAATACTTTGCATTTCCTTGTCCTTAAGTCTATACTCTCAAGAGAGGGACTATGGGATAATAGAATGTATCATCCATCTCAAAGTGTTTCACCGTATCTCAGGGTAACTGCTTCAGTCAGGGCACACTGGTATGCTTGCTGATGGTGCAGTGGTGGTTGTAGCGCAAAAATGCAGGCGCTTGGGAACTGGACAGACTCTATGTGTTTCTCAGGGCAGCTGGAACAAAGTGCCACCAACTGGTGGCTCAGAACAATAGACACTTATTCTCTCACAGACTTGGAGACTGGAAGTCTGATGTCAGGGTATGGGCAGGACTGTGTTCTAGGAAAGAATCTTTCTTCATCTTTTCTCAGCTTCTGCTGATGGCCAGCAATCCGTGGCATTCCTTGGTTTGTAGATGGATCATTCCAGTCTTTGGCTCTATCATCACATGATGTTCTCCTTGTGTGTCTGTGTCCAAATTTCCCTCTTCTTAAGAGGGCACTGATTATTGGGTTTAGGGCCCACCCTAATCCAACATGACCTTGTCTTGATTGATTACATCTGAAAAGACCCTATTTTCAAACAAGGTCACATTCACAGGGTCTGGATGGCATGAATTTTGGGGGGACAGTATTCACCCTGGTACATAGCCTGTGTTTAAATCCTTGCTTGATTCCCTTTTTGAACTTAAGTTTTCTCATCTGTAAAATGGAATGATGATATCTACCTCTTTAGGTTGTTGTGAGGATTCGATGAAGTGAAACAACATATGAAAAGTCCCAGTATGGTGTGTGGTAAATAGAGGGTACTCAACCAATATCGGAATTCTTCCTCCTCTTCTTCAATGGCCAATATCTGTGAAGAGCCACTTTATAAATTTTTCAGAATCTCTTTCTTTTGGATCAGAGGGTTTTGGATTGAAAAATGAAATTGCCAATGTCCAACATAAGACTTCACACAATGTACAAAAATGCTGTGTCAGACAACTTTACTTAGGGTGGTTGCAGGGACACTGAGCTCCTGGTAACACCTGTGATCATCCCTGCTGTCCCAGTCCCCTGATATGCTTGCTGATTCCATGTCTCTGGGAGGCTCAGCCCTTGCCATCCTTGGTGCTTTTTCAGAACAGCTAACTTAAAGGAGCGGAACTGGCTTCCACTGCTTATCCTTAAGTTTATTGTCAGTTGGAACCAAGTCCTAAAACTGCTGTGGCCTGAAAAGTTTCAGACTTGAAAAGTTTTCATCAGACAAGACATAATTGCAAGGACTTGAAATTGTCTTCAGTCTGTGATTCTGTTAAAATTCATTTCAGTCATGTCTTTTGGCCCCAGCTCTTGTGATTTTTCCAGTTTTATATGAAGAATAGTGAAGGATGACTTTGAGGTAGAGTGAAGCCAGTATAAATGGAAGCAATGCATCTTGGAATCTCAGATATAATGATAACCTTGATAACTGAACTATTATATCTTCTCTATTAATGTTATTATGTTCTGTATTTTATCCAGATATGGTATCTGTAAATTATAGATAGCATAAGAGATTGAAAATTAAGAAAAAAGATTCCCTGTTAAAAATTATGAAATAATTGTCTTCTGTGTTTGGAATTCTGGAGAGAGTTTGCACACTCTAATAGTAGGGAAAGGATCTTCAGTTTTCTCTTGGCCATTGATTATGCATAATTTTCCAGATGGGCTGAGTTTGTTGGCTCCATGCATTGCTGGGATGACTTTATAAGACTCTGCTATGTTCTGTAGCCAAACCATGTGAGAGGAATGAGATCAAGGGCAAAGTGTGCAAGAGGAGACATGCTGGAGTTCTGTCATTAAAATGATATATGAGCATCTGGAAATAACACATATATTGTCTGAATATCTCCTATGTTTGTGATTTTGCTCTTTCTTTTGCAGAGAGGGCACTTCAAACGACTCAGAGAACCAGAATTTAATGTGGAAGATGGCATTTAATGGCTCGTGCAGTAGCATTTGCGTATGGAAGTCCAAAAACCTGAAAGGAACATTTCAGTTCAGAGTAGTAGCTGTAAATAATCTGGGGTTTGGTGAATACAGTGGAATCAGTGAGGATATTATATTGGTTGGAGGTATGTTATGTGTCTGTCTACATACTAATTTATTATGCAAGGGTTCAGAAATAAGTGAATTCTTAACATTAGCAGTAAATCAGTGACTACATAATTTCACCAAACTACCATCCAAACTATTGAACTATTCACTTCATCTGATGTGTTCTTCCTAAAACCTCAATATCAGCATGTCATTTTACTTCTCGGTAATAATCAGCTAATCCTTAATGCCCATCACACCAAACCCATGCTCCTAGATGGGCTTCCAAGGGTGTCTGCAGTCCGGTTTTTATCCACTCTTACTATCCTGTCCTTGGTACTCTCATCTGCTACACAAGAGGCCTGAAACTCTCCTTTTCTCTTCTCCGACATCTGCATCTTCCACTGAGTAGCCTATTTTCGTTTATAATACGTTATCTTTCTAATCACATGGGCTAGAAGTCTCTCCCTTTAGTCACCAGGTTCTGCTGATTTTATCATCTTGATTTTTGTCTAGTGAGTGCTCTTCTTCCTAGTTCTGGTTTGGCTATCCTAATTTAAACTACCATTCCTTGCCTGTGCCCTTGGCTTAATCCCACTGCTGACAGCTAATCTAGCTGAAACACAAGTTGGATCACTTCACTTCTCTCTGAAATGCTTGAACTGGCTCTCCACTTGCTGCCTTCAGAATCAAATGCAAACTTTCTGTGGCATTTAAGGCCTTCGATGATTTGCCCCCCAATTATGGTTCATCTTTCCTCTTACATCCTTATGCTTGAGCCTTATCAGCCTGGTGAAAAACTTTCATGACACTAAGTCCTCAGCCTTTGTTTTCTTCAGTTTAGAATATAAGCTCACCTCGCCTAACATTTTCCGTTAGCTGGAATTTCCTTTCTCTCACCTTCTGGCACTTGAAATTCCCCTCATCCTTCAAGTCCTAACTTAAAATGAACTCATTGTGATGCTTAACTGCTCCTCCTTAGGCAAAATTAACTACTGCATTTTATATACACATAGCGCATTATCCTATATAAAACGTGTAACATTCTTATTTGTATTAGGGCTAGTTTTCAGGTTAAGAGCTCAGCAAACCTCTCTGAAAAGAACCAAATAATGAATATTTTAGGCTTTGTGGGCTATGTTTGATCTCTGTAGCATCCTTTTTTTTTTTAATAATATTTTTATAATGTAAAATTTTTTCCTAGTTCATGGATAGTACAAAATCAGGCTGTGGCCAGGTGTGGCCTACATGCCATGGTTTGTCAAGTTCGATCCACATGTTTATATCCTCTGCTCAACTAAACTACTTAAGAGCAGGTACCATGTTTTCATGTTTATACCTCTCAGTTCAATACTCAGAGAATTAAATGTATTAAATGTATATGAAGATGTAATAGAAGAAATAATACTCCCGACTATGTAATACATGAAGACTGACATTTCTTTGTCCCAAATTCATTAAAAAGATTACACTTGTTTCCTCAGCCATTTTAAAGTAGAAGATGGAGTGGGTTTATCCCAGTGATCGACTGGTAAACCAGATCATTAGAAAAAAAAAGGAAGAGAATGTTGATTTTGATTTCTCATAGTGTAAATTTCCCTGAGGAGGTGGGGCCTCAAACTGGGCTTTTAGAAATGAAGAGGAGTGGTGAGAGCATTTCAGGTTTGAAGAACTGTATTAGGAAAGGTACTCACCATGGATGAGCTCAAGATACCAGTGCTTTAACAACTGGCTTGCTAAAATCTAGTAGGAGCTAACTGGCATATTTGGCATATCACCGGGACTAGCTACTTTTATTCTTTGAGTTAATCACTTTTCTCATTTATTTTATTAGATGGTTTTTGGGTGCCAGAAACAAGCTTTATACTTACAATTATGATTGGAATATTTCTGGTTGTTACAATCCCACTGACCTTTGGTAAGTACAATAGATTTTAAAATATAGTTCAGGAACTATTTACTTGATTATATTAATTGATTTCTCTCTTAGTTTATTTAACCTCTCCCATGAAGTAAGTTCATGAAATTCACAGTATTACCTTTGGCTATACTTTGATAACCACCCACTTCTACGAATTTTTTTTTCTGATCTGGGGTAACTATTTTATGAACAATATATTTGTATTTACACTTCACAGTATACTTTAGATAAACTTACTTTCAAGGGCACCAACTTTTAGCCTTCTTAAAACAGTATTCATTATAGATTGGCTAGATAGCAAGTGTTTTGTGGTTTACAGTTTGAAATCAATAAAAGAAAAATAACTCTGGCTATAAAAAAGCGTAGGATTAAAGGAGACCAGTGACAATCCTTGGTAGGGACAGTTTGGGTCTCCAGGCAGACAGCCTGGTTTAGAACCAGCAGCGCCTCTTTTGCAGAAGATCCATTTCTGGCTTATAGGGATTCATTCTTACTTTCAGTTGTCTGGTCTGCTTATTGCAAATCCCTGCTCATTTGTAAATGACCAGAAAAGCAGAAGAATCAGGTTAGGTAGAAAGCTAGCTATTTCTTCACATCCGTTTTATACTAATGTGTTAGTCTTTAAAATTTTTTTTTCTTTTCTTTCTTTCTTTCTTTTTTTTTTTTTTTATGGCCACACTGACAGCATATGTAAGTTCCCAGGCCAGGGACTGAATCTGAGCTGAAGCTGCAACCTATGTGGTAACGCCAGATCTTTAACCCACTGTGCTGGGACAGGGATCCAACACGCACCTCCTCAGTGACCCAAGCTGCTGCAGCTGGATTCTTAACCCACTGTGCCACAACAAGAACTCCTAAAAGTCCTTTTTTAAAAGATTTAGTTTAATGATGAGAAAATACAGTGACAAGCCCCAAGGGGGTCATTAAATACAGGGCCTATAAGGTTATCATAGCAATCATACATCCTGTTTCACTCTTATTATTTCAGCATAAACATTAATAGCACTTTCTTTCAGTGCCCAACATGTCCTGGTTTGGATTATAAGATATACAGTCACCCTACCATTATTAACATATGAATCCCTGACAAGCTGAAGCATTACAAGAAAGGCATGGTTCTTATCAGAAAAGAACACTCAAGCACATATTGAGGAAATTATGGCTTTTTTCATAAATAAGGGAAAGTTTAAGAAAACGTTACAAACATAAAATTGAATCCTCAGGATAAAGAATGCCAATATTCCACTAAATATTCTAAATCTGTATTCTTTCCTCAAACTGACTGGAGTCATAAACTATTAGAGAGCATGGTGAAATTTGAATTGAAATTTCTTTTCAAAGATTCCACCCCAGATAATATATGGAATATATTATTCCTTCAAGCTAACTTGGAAAGCTAAAAATTTCAGCTGACCCTGCCAGGATTTTAACCTGTGGTTCCAGGGAGTCTAAGTATTGCACAGCTGATGTTTGTGCCACTAAGCCAGCCCCTCCAGAATTACGCATATGACTGCGGTATATTTGGCAGTTGGCATATAGGCTTGATTGCTTGTCTGCTTTCCTACTGGGAAGGAGTATTACATGAGGAGTCCTTCATCTGACCTTTGCCTGCCTACATGCACATCACCATTGTTTAAACCCATCACTCTAGTGGATGGACAGGAGATACTTTCAGACAGCCTATTGTGCTTGCAAGACATCCTATGGATATCTGACTTTCTCAGGACTTAAAGGTCTTTATTCTGCTTGGAACTCATGGATGTTTGAATATAGTTAAGCTAATTTGGTTCTTTTGCTTTTTAGTAGCAGTGCTTGTGGTTTTACTGGTAGGATTGTGTGAGTGTGTGAGGAAAGTTATTCAACTAATGAAAAGTAGCAATTGTTAAACATCTGTAATGTGCTGAGGGCTCTCATCAGTCATACTTATAAAATTGAAGCACGGCTTTTAAAATAAGGATGACAACCTTTGGTTTGGTGAGTGGTTATATCTAATTTGCAATGTGAGCCATATGCTGGGAGCAAAGGGAAATATAAAGATGTAAAATACCATTGCTGACATCAGATGCTTGCCATTTAACGAGGGAGGTAAGACATACCTGTGCCAAAGGATAAATAGCCAGATACATGTTAAACAACAATAAAAGGCAATCGTACCTGAAATGTAGAAGACAGTGACAAACAGTGCTGACTGAGAGCCACAGCTGTCTTCTAAGTTCAGAGATGAGAGATCAGCAGACATTGCAGAGGTCTCGGAAAGCATCCTTGAGGATGTGGGGCCTCAAACAGGGCCTTTAAAAATGAAAAGAAGTGGTGAGAACATTTTAGGTTTGAGAAATTGCATTAGCAGAGTACTTAAGATCTTTTCCTGTGTGTTCCCTCAGATGGAATTCCACTTGCATAAAACTGTAACCTGTTGGTTACAGAAGCTAATGTGGAATAAAGTTCAAATTTTAATCATTGTCTCACAAAACATCCTTGCTGTTTTCAACTTTTGAGCCAATGTTTAGTATAGATGGGTGATCCTAATGACATAATTGTATTTTATTTTTTAATTTATTTTTATTTTATTTTTTGAACACTCCATGGCATGTGGAGTTCCTGGGTCAGGGATCAGATCTGAGATGCAGTTGTGACCTGCACTACAACTATGGCAATAACACTGTACCAGGCGTCAGTGGGGATCAAACCTGCGTCCCAGTGCTGCAGAGATGCCACTGTTCCTACTGCACCACAGTGGGAACTCCAACATAATTGTATTTTAATCTCTGAAAAATATTACTTTTTTATGATTATAAAAATAGTATATGTTCATTGTATGAATAAGACAATACAAATCATGGAGTTCCTGTTGTGGTACAGCGCAAACAAATCCGACTAGGAACCATGAGGTTGTGGGTTGGATCCCTGGCCTCGCTCAGTGGATTAAGGACCCAGCGTTGCCGTGAGTTGTGGTGTAGGTCCCAGACACAGCTCAGATCCCTCGTTGCCATGGCTTTGGTATAGGTCAGCAGCTGTAGCTCTGATTAGGCCCCTAGCCTGGGAACCTCCACATGCCTCGGGTGCAGTCCTCAAAAGAAAAGAAAAAAAAAAAGGACAATACAAATCACTCATGATTGTACAACTGGGGAACACCACTGCTAACACTTGGTAGATTTCATTCTAATACTTTTTCTGTGTATTTAAGTATGTGTGTATGAAAAACAGTGGATATACACTCTTGTACTCTGCATTAAAATAAAGCATGCCATTATATTGAAAGCATTCCTCAGGTCTGCTGAGGAGTGTGACCTGGACATATTTGAATTCGTGAAAAATTTGTAGAGTTCCTGTTGTGGCTAAGCCAGTTAAGAATCCAACAAAGTGTCCATGAGGATGCGGGTTCAATCCCTGGACTCACTTATCAGGTTAAAGATCCGGCATTGACACAAGCTATGGCATATGCTGCAGATGTGGCTTGGATTTGGCATTGCTGTGCCTGTGGTGTAGGCCGGCAGTAGCTCTGATTCGATCCTTAGCCCAGGAACTTCCATACGCCAGTGGTGCGGCCATAAAAAGAAAAAAAAATGTTTACTAATAATTATTATGCAAAGTTGTTTTAGTTTATTTTGACACTGGTTTATGGGTGATTTTGACAAATAAGTTCTGACATAAGATACTTCAACTTGTTTATAAGAGCAATAAGAAATGTATTAAAATTTACTCTGAGAAGGGAGATTAAAAAGTGATGTGGTATAAGTTATGTGCTTTTATATGGCTTTGTACCTGGATTTAATTTGTTTTTCTATTATGGGCATATTCTTTTCAAATTCTGTTACTCTACTAATAGTGTTCTCCTATATAAACATTAAAAATGTGGTTAGCATTTCCTAAGAGAAAGAAAAAAGCAATGCTTTATTTTGTAAGTTATGCTCTTTCTTCTTTACAGTCTGGCATAGAAGATTAAAGAATCAAAAAGCTCCCAAGGAAGGGCTGACAGTTCTCGTAAACGAAGACAAAGAGCTGGCTGAACTTCGGGGTCTGGCAGCTGGCGTAGGACTGGCCAATGCCTGCTATGCGATACAGTATGTAACCCCGGCCAGCACTGAGGGACACCTAGATGAAGAGTGGGCAGCTCTGAGGACTGTGCATGCATGCCACATTGCCAGGATTATCCTGCCTTATGCCCATTAGTCTGGCATATTTTAAAATCTCATTCCTTTTCACTTTCATTGTAATCTGGGGTGGATGGCAAATTTTGTTGTTAATCCTGTCCTCAGAAAAATAAAAAATCAGTTGTTTTCTAGTGTTTTATCACATAGTTCAAAAATAACTAAAACAAGGGGATAAGTATTACATGAAAGGGAGAAGATGGTAACGTGACTGAAGAGAATTCCAAGGTCTCCTGTTTGTGCAATTAAGTCAGTCTCATTCTGATTTCAGAAGTGGCATGGCAACTGCATACAAAGCTTCTCTAAAATAGATGAGTTTTGAGCTTCCATTGCCATCAACTATTTAAATGTCTCATTATACATGACGCTATGTTATGCTCTATACAAAAAGGATTATACAATCACAGGCCTTGCTTCTAGAAATTTATTTAAAGATATAAGAACAAAGTATTTGAAGTAGACACAGAGGTACCTAAATTAAGAAGTGATTCTTCCTTGAGAAAATATGCAGTCCATCTGATTGTCAAGATTCTCTTTTAGAGAGTTCCTATTGTGGCTTAGTGGAAATGAACCCAACTAGTATCCATGAGTATGTGGGTTCAATCCCTGGCCTTGCTCAGTGGGTTACAGATCCGGCATTGCTGTGAGCTGCTGAGTAGGTTGTAGACGCAGCTCAGATCCCACGTTGCTGTGGCTGTGGTGTAGGCTGGCGGCTGTAGCTCTGATTAGACTCTTAGTCTGGGAACTTCCATATGCTGCAGGTGCAGCCCTAAAAAAAAAAAAGATTCTCTTTTAAAAACTCAAAATGTTTTAAAGGCAGTTGGATTTCCACCTCAGAATATTCTAAGTGAGAAGCTTGGCTTTCTAAAAGTTAACCTGATGGACATGGAGTGTTTCTGCGGTCCTAGTGAAATTTTGTTTTACATGAAAGATCAGGTGTATGAAATAAAGTAAATGTTTTGCGCTCATAAGCCCAGCTGTATTTATTACTAATTTGCAATAGCTTTCTACACAAATTAGTAACCTGAAGAAATTAATAACTGATAACTTTAATAAAACAAACTACAGTGAACAATCTTGAGGCAATGCGTACACAGGCAGGCTATCAAAATGAAGATGCCTAGGAGTGAAGTAATATGCTCTGTCTGGGTTTAAGAACAGAGAAGGAATATTCTGGATGGTGGAATGGGAAAGGAATTGGAATGCAGATACATCACTATATCACATTGAATGCACTACAGTGCTGCAAAGCCAGGAATTATCTCTTTCTCTTTCTCATACTCTTTCTCTCTCAAATACTAACACCAGTACCAACTTGCAAGCCATATGTATTTTGGGAGACCAAAAATATCATTATTTTCCAGTACTCTTCCGACCCAAGAGGAGATTGAAAGTCTTCCTGCCTTCCCTCGGGAAAAACTGACTCTGCGTCTCTTGTTGGGAAGTGGGGCCTTTGGAGAGGTGTATGAAGGGACAGCTGTAGACATCTTAGGAGCTGGAAGTGGAGAAACCAAAGTAGCAGTGAAGGTAATGTGGATCTTTTAAGTCCTCGACATGTTATGTCAGCATATGTAGAGGGATTTACATGGATACAGCTATGATAAGAGAGGAGTGACCTTAACTGAAAAGATAACTGGTGAAGGTAGAAGCCTAACCATGGCTACAGAAATCACAATTTTTTTTCTATTTCCTACATAAATTCTGTTATTAGCAGTCATCTCAGAGGTTACTAATAGCTAAGACCTGGAAGATAGTTTTGTCCTTCAAATATACCATAAGAGAACTGGGGTGCTAAGTGCTAGGGCAAATAGTAAATGTTTCAGGCTTGCTGGCAAGACAGTGTCAGCTGCAACCACGCAACTCTACCATTGCAGTGAAAAATCAGCCATAGCCAATATGTGAATGAACGGGTGTGGTTGTGGTCCCATAAAACTTTATAAAAAATGGAAATTTTAATTTCACACAATTTTCATGTGTTCTGAAATACCGTTTTTTTAAAAAACTTTTTTGGAGCCACTTAAAATGTAACGAGTTAATTATACCTCAATAAAGCTGGAAAAATAAAATAAAATGTAACAACTATTTTTAAATCATAAGTTGTACAAAAACAGGTGATTAGGTTGGAATGGGTCCAGTCTGTAGTTTGCTGACCCCTGTACTACACAGTTATTCATCATGGTGTATTTGATAAAGTTTGAAGGAAGCATTGGATATGATCTCACATTTTTATAAAACTTTCTTTTGAGTGGGGATGATGACTCTTTTATATAATTGAGTAATATCCTGATCACTGCTTGTTAGGAACTTATTGCTTCGAAAAGGGGCTGTACAACCAGAGAAGTTGGCAAAATTCTCTCCACTTCCAATTGATAGCATTTAAAAGTCTTTAACGTGGAGCTCACACTATAGCTCAGCGGTAAAGAACCCAACTAGTATCCATGAGGATGCAGGTTGGATCCCTGGCCTTGTTTGGTAGGTTAAGAATCTGGTGTTGCTGTGAGCTGTGGTGTAAGCCGGCAGCTGCAGCTCCAATTCAACTCCTAGCCTGGGAACTTCCACGTGTCGCAGGTACAGCCCTAAAAAGAAAAAAAAAAAGGTTTTTAATCATACATTAACCTAAACTAGTTTAAACTAGTGTTTCGTTTTCTCACAGAAGGTAACTTTGGTGCAGTACTGTGTCAGTTCAGAGCCAGTATACCTGAAATTCTATCAACTTTGTACATGTGTGGTGCCTTATGGTCCCAAGACAGTTGCCAAAGAATCAGGCATCCTATCTTCATTCAGGTCATGGAGAGGGACATGGATAGCATTAGATGTATACGTTCAGGAAAGTAAATGTTCTCCACATGCCTCTCTCCCTCTCAGCAGTTTTCCTCTTAATCTATTGCCCAGCGCTGAGTCACATGACCACTCCTGTTAGCGATCGAGGCTGGAGAACTGGAGAACACTATTTTCATGATGAGGGTGGATATTACAAAACAAAACAAAGATTGTCTCCATTCACCCACGGAGCTCAGAGAGAAGTCTGCTATGCTGACTCTTGGCTTGTTTTTATGTTGCAACAGACTTTGAAGAAGGGCTCCACAGACCAGGAGAAGACTGAATTCCTGAAGGAGGCCCATCTGATGAGGTATCAGTGTAGCTCTGAAATAATTTTCCCTTGGTATGGGTAGGATGCTTTTACATCTGATTGGTGGACTTTTAACATTCAAAATGACCTGACATAACAGATCACGTCCAAAACAAACATGACTGAAGTTGCATGGGAAAAATATCTGGGATGACAAATATTTTATGTAGAAGTCAGGCTTCTGAGCCTGGGCACAGGCAGTCCTCAGGCAAAAGGTCTTCCTTTCTTTTTCCTTCAGTAAGAAGTATATTTTGCAAGGGATTTCTGAAGCTGTTCAGCTTTAAATATGCCTGTGTTCTTCTAAATGTGTGATAATGGGTCCAAGAGACCAAGTAGGGGGAGAGTTCTCTTAAGTACAGTGACATCAGTGAAAACATCCCTGGTCTGGATAAACTTGTCTTCAAGGTTGCAGTCAGTTGATGGTCATGAAAACTACTCAAATACGTCTTAATACACCTGGAGGCAGTGGTCAGTGGGGCCCCCAGTTGTGGGTTCTGATCATCAGATGGGGACTTATTTGCTTTGACTTCTTGAGAAAATAGTTGCAGCCAAACCTGTGTGTCTGAATTGTTCCTCTGAAAGGGAAAGAGTATTTCATACTTGTCATGATCAAAACCCATAATGTTTTAAAATATCTTTTGAAGAAAGATACTAGTTAAAAATCACTTTCTGTTCCCAAACATAAAAAATTTAATATAATGGTCACTTCTAAAACTCCCCCTATTCTGTCCACATGCCTTGGCCACTAGGGGTTGCAGTGCTACCTCTGGAAGGCAAGCACGCAGCCTGCTTCTTGGAAAAGGAGGCTGTCATTTGTCAGAGGAAAAAAAAAAAATCAAGGTTTTGCAGGAAACCAGAGATAAAGAATTGTTCTGCCTCATAAAGACCCTCATTGGGACTTTTGTCACTATCATGTCATCCTGCCTTTCCACCTTTTAGCAAGTTTAATCATCCCAGCATTCTGAAGCAGCTTGGAGTGTGTCTGCTGAATGAACCCCAGTACATCATCCTGGAATTAATGGAAGGAGGAGACCTTCTTACCTATTTGCGTAAAGCCCGGAGTACAACGGTAGGAAACAGGGTCCCTAGTTTTGGCTTTGTAATGCAGATAACCTATATGTTCCTCTTAATTTCTTATTTCAATGAGCAGTGGTTTTGGCTGATGGCAGAAACTTAAAAGACTTCTGTGGAAAAAAGTCTTAAGTTTTCTTCACGTTGGATTAGTAAAACTCCATTCCTGGGCTAATGTCTGGCATTTTCAGGCCGTGTGAGGCAGTTTTTAGCGTCTAATGGAAAAATGAGTCCCTCCCTGCCAGCATCATGTTTTCTGAAGAAAAGAGAGTGTGTTGAGTCTTTCGGTACATAATCTGTCTGTCTGTCCCAAATGATACTTCCAATCCATATGTCTTTACCGAGTACTAGTCGTATATAACCCTTCCCCGTTGACATTTCTGTGTGGATTTTCACAGGCGTCTCAAACTTCTTTTGGCCAAAGCACAACTCTTGATTTCATGCACCCTCCTTCATGCCATCTATCCAGTCCCTTCCATTCACTCTCCCTACAACCACGCTAATAGGTCCTGCCGTTCTAGGGTCCTGCTTACAAAATGCAGCCCCTTCCATCTCTCTGTCTGCCAGTGCTTAGAGCAGCGCCCAGCACAGAGTGGGCACAGCAAATACTGTGCAACGTGTGGGAAATGAGAGCCGGGGTCTCGGCACTGTGGAACCTGTGTTAGATCTCAGGTGAGAAACACCTGAGACGAAGTGAGTAACTAAAATTTAAATCATAGTTTTAAAAATTACGGTTTTTATTTCTTTCGGAGTTTATATTATATGGCTAAAAATCTGAACTCTATGACAAGGAGTCCCATGATCTATCGCACCGCCACATCCCAGACCTCTACTCAGTCCTCCTGGGTTGGCCTCTGTGGCCCTAGACACTCCGCTTATTTTGCTGCACAGTGAGTTTTCAACCTTGGGGGAAATCTACTGAGAGATGAGGATTTAACCTCCTGTTCACCTACCAGCCCAACCCCACCGGCTCTCCACAGAGACAAACTTAGTTTCCCCATCCTCTGACGGGCATCCAATTTGCAGATAAGTCGATACTGCAGATTTGCATTACTATACCTATCTTTTTCTTTTTCTTTACTTTTTTTTTTCTTGTCTTTTTGCCTTATCTAGAGCTGCAGCCACAGCATATGGAGGTTCCCAGGCTAGGGTCTAACAGGAGCTGTAGCCACCAGCCTTTGCCACAGCCACAGCAACGTGGGATCCGAGCCACATCTGCAACCTACACCACAGCTCACGGCAATGCCGGATCCTTAACCCACTGAGCAAGGCCAGGGATCGAACCCACAACCTCATGGTCCCTAGTCGGATTCGTTAACCACTGAGCCACGATGGGAACTCCCTACTATACCTCTCTTAATTGTTAAGTTACTCAAATACTATCATTGTGGGTTTTTTCTTCAGTAGTTTAACAAATGCCACTCCTTCCCCCCTCTCCCATTTGCTTAGTTTTCCATTTCCCTAAACTCTTTAACCCTTTTCTCATCGTGGTTAAATAAATCAGATACTCCAGCTCCTCAGATTTTTTCTCCCTTGGACACTTCCCTCCTGGAGTTAGTACAGGTGCCTGTCCTCTGGACGTTCACAGAGTTGTTACCTAGGGGTTTCCTTCACATTTACCCTGGTAATTTCCATGATGGACCTTTGTTTCCTCAATTTCATGACTTCTCTGTTCTGTTTTAGAAAAGAAAAAGCACACGAGGGAAAAAGCTTTTTTTTTTCTTTTTGAGAAAATGTTCTTTTCTTCCCTCACACTTGTTTAATAATTTGGCTGGATTCTAGGTTGAAAATCTCTTTTCTTCAAAAATAAATCTCTATATCTTTGTTTTCCAGATTCTACAATTGCCTTTAAAAAGTTTTATGCCATGCTGATTCCTGAACATATGATCAGTGGCCTGCTTTTTGCCCTCGTCTTTGGAAAATTTTAGGAACTTCTTATCTGTGGTACATTTTACTCATCTGGAAACTCAGCCTGGAAAATCACCCCTTTCAGTTTTGGGATTTTTTTCACATTATTTCTTTGGTAATAAAAAAAAACCTCTTTGTTCCCTCTACTTCCTTGTTCTAGAAATCCTATTAGTTGGATAATGGTCAGCCTTGTTTTATCCTTTTACTAACCGTTTTCTCCTGTTTTCTACTTATTGTAATTTTGCTCTCAATCCTGGTATATTTCCTCAACTTTTTAATAGAACTGAAAAATCTAGTTTTCCACAGACTCATCCTTATGTTTTGACTGGCTCTTAAAATATTATTCTGATTTTTTCCGTACGTGCAAACTCTTCTTTTATCTTTCCTAGGACACTAATTACAGTTTTTAAAAAGTGTTAATTTGCTTCCTGCATTGTCTTGACTTCCTTTTCACCTCTTTGTTCTGGAATCTGTTTGTAATGTGAGAAGCTTTTCTCAAAGGTTTGGTAATTTGTGGCTGGTCATCATATTTAATAGTAAGACCTAAGAAGCTGATTGGAGCCTATGTGTCTGTGGCAGCTTCCTTTTGGTTGTTAGGTGGGACACTACTGCTCTGTTGGGGTTCCCTAATAACAGCATCTGGATGTCTTCCTTGGCATATGCTAGTTTCCCCAAAGAGGAATCTGCTGGTCTCCTGCCTGGGCAATAAACGCCTGAGCCTCATTCAGAGGGGCGGGGAGAGACTGGAGGTCTCAAGGCTCAGAATGAGGATGTTCCTTTCATTCCCTTCTCTGTTTTCAGCACAGAGCATTAGTATGACTGGTATCTTTGAACTCGGAGTTGTTCTGGTTCAGAGTGTGTGTGTGCGTGGGTGGGTGGGTGGGTGTTCGTGGGTTTTGCAGAGGAAAACCTCCTGCTGTGGTGGGGGCATCTAGGCTCTAGTTAGCCCTTAAAACAAACTTAAATATTCATCTTGCTTTTCAGTCCTGCCACTCACACTCGCATTCAGACATCCTTGCTCCCTCCAGTTCCAGAGTGTTTGTGGGGTTCTGTAGTGAAAAACATCACTTAATTCTTGTCTCCCCCCTCTGCAGGCAACCAGCTTTCATCTTCAGTGGCTCTTCTAAACGACCATGCCTCCATCTGTTTTCCTTCCTCCAAAACGTTTCATTGTGGTCTATTCTCCTGACCTGTTTATCCTCAAGAGATCATAACATTTTCTCTATAATGTCATTTTAGTAAGGTTTAGGGAGAGAATGAAACTAAAATGCATAAATTTATTTCCCCATCTTTAACAAGACAGTTTCTCTGTACATTTTTTTTTTTTTTTTTTTTCTTTAGGGTTAGGGAAGAGACAATGAAGATGGATCGAAAGAACTCATGGAGCTGCTTTCCCCAAAAAATTCTTATTCAGCTGGCATCCCAGTGGTTACAGTGACTGGTTCCCAAATGCGCCTCAGTTCTTCCACTGCCTTTCCGCTGGCTACTCAGGCAGCTCCCACACTTAGTCACCCTCACCCAACCGTATAGGACAGGGTGCCTTTAGGTGCTGAGTGCGAAAATTAAGGCGTGGGGCCCACAGCGGAGCACCTACATGCTAAGTTCACGTGGGGCCAGATGTCTCTCCACAGAGATGACAGCGGCACCTTTCCAGACTTGCCACAAGCATTCTTCTCACCATCTCTGCTCTGAGGCTGTTTTGTTGGGTTGAATGCGTAAGAATTGACTACAACTGGATTTATAAATCTTAGTCTAGTCCTTCATTTTCAGGACCTCAGTTTCTGCATCCATAAAGTGGAATATTGAATTAAAAACTTTCTCAGGCTCCTTTTAGCTTTGATATTCTAAGACTGTATTATGACAGAAAAACTTCAAAAAAACTTATTCTATCAAAATAATGCAAATACATAGATAGCCCGATACAATTCAGTTCATCAAATTTTTGCTGGGTGTTTATTTTACGACAGTGGAGGATGTGGCTCTTGTTTCCAGGACCTTGCCGCCAGGTAGGGTAAGTCATATGGGAATAACTCATTTAGGCAGAGAGTAGGAAGGCCCACTAGGATGGAGTAGAGGATATACTACTGAAGCACAGAGGAGAGAGAGATGACTTCCAGCTGGGGAGATGTGAGAAGGCTTCACAGGGGAGTCTTCTGTTTGGGACACAACCGAGGAAGGAGAGAAAGTTTCTGAAACTACACCCATATGGGTTGTGGAATGCTTTGACTAAGGATGGACAGAGATGGGGATTCAGTGTGCCTGGGGAGTTTGGTAAGAGACGACAAGTTGTAGCCCAGGGCAATATCTAGAGGAGGCCCGACAGGGTGATGAGGTGTCCCGACAGGTTGTCACAGGGACTGTCAGGAGCAGGTTATAGTTAGAGATCGAGGCATGTGGCATTCTGAAAATCTGTCAGCAGAGAACAGGGCACTAGCCACAGAATGAAGTTTAGGAGTAGGATTCTCTGCGAAGGACATCTTCATGAATAGAGTAGGTTTTGCCAAGAGCAAAGCAGGGCTCCACTCACAGAGGAACTGGCTAACCAGCTGGGACATCGGCAGAGCCACAGTCACAGGCCATGAGAGAGCATCTGGTGGACTTGAACAGGGCTGCAGGGATTGATTCTTGGGAGTAAGACGGAGTCTAGTTATTAGGTGTTGGTGGGAGGGACCATAGCAATGTTGAGTCCCAGAACATCAGGATTCTTCCTACTTTGAGGACAAGACATGAGCCTGTCAAGGGAGGCAGAAGGAACAACGTTTAAGAGCACTCAGCTATGAGGAACTGAGGGATTTCAAGGTAGCGGATCCTTTGAGATGTTCATTGAATGATGTGGATGGAAATCAAGAATAAGGGAGGGCATTCCAGGAATGACAGCAGGAATAATGTAAAGAAGTTGAGAAATGCAGAGCAGGTATAAGGAGCTGTGTATGACCAAAGCACAGATTGTGACAGGAAAAACTATAGAAAATAAATGGCTATAAAAAGAGGCTGGTGCAGCCTCGGGCTGCCATGGAGGCTGTGTTCAGGAGTCAGTAATGGACTCTATGGACAGTAGGTCACAGCAAAGTGAGCTAATTACAGCATAGGAGGCTGGAGACATGGGAAGTTTGGGACGTGTCAGATAGGGATGATAAAGGCTTGGAACCAGGTAATTGCAGGGAAATGGTAAGGGAGAGACAATATATGAATATAGCCTCCAGGAAGGAACTTTGAATTTTTTCCATATGGTACCAATAAAAGCTTCAACTGGTTTTTTTCATGTAGAAATCATTGCAGCCAGTCCAGTCTCAACTGTGTGTTTGTGCTAACTCTCTTAGATGAGGGGAGTAATCTGTGACCTTGAAATAGAGTATTGCTAACAGTTTCTGTGGGGCTTATATGTAGGCCAAGCCCATTGTCATAACTGCCATTATAGCAAGACACTGAGCCAATAATTAAATCAGTTCACACCAATTAAGCTATCATTATTACTACTCATGAGAGCAGCTACTGTTTATTAAGTGCATTAAGTGCCTATTATATATCAGCCAGATTACATGTCTTATCTTGAATCCTACATAGTTGATATTATTATTCCCATTTGATATTATTATTCCCATTTTACATAAGAGAAAGTTGCTCAGTAAATTAAGCAATGTGAGCACATCCACATAACTTGCAAGAGGCAGATCTAGGCTTTTTAATCTTTTTTTCTTTTTATGGCTGCACCTGTGGCACATGGAAGATCCTGGGCTAGGGGTCAAATTGGAGGTGCATCTGCCAGCCTATGCCACAGCCAAGGCAATACCAGATCCAAGTTGCATCTGCAACCTACACCACAGTTTGCGGCAACACGGGATCCTTAACCCACTGAGTGAGGCCAGGGATCGAACCAGGATCCTCACAGAGACAACTTCAGGTCCTTAACCTGCTGAGCCACAACAGGAACTCCAGAACTAGGTTTTAAAATCTTGGCCTGTCTGACCTGACACCTTGAGGTCTTTCCAATCAAGATTCCACATTGCCTCTATTACTAAAGATAGTCTTATTTATGTATATCTTGGTAGAAAGCATATATATATATACACACACACACACACATATATATGTATATATATATTTAATTCTTTTCTTCGTTTGAATTCTTATACCATAACTAAAAGTTCCTTTAAAACATTATATTTATGTGTGTATATGCATATATATAGCCTGTGTGTGTGTGTGTGTGTGTGTGTGTGTGTGTATGTATATATATATATATATATATAGTGTGTGTGTGTGAACCGGAAAAGTGCTTGCAAGTTTTCTTTTATTTCTTACAGTTTCATGGTCCTTTACTCACCTTGGCTGACCTTGTAGACCTGTGTGTAGATATTTCAAAAGGCTGTGTCTACTTGGAGCAGATGCACTTCATCCACAGGTATACTGATATTCTGGATACAAGGTTCTTATGAATATTGGCACAATAATCACCTGAGTTTGGGTAAAACATACAAGATAATTAAATATTTTCATTCTTTCAAAATAGCAATAATTTCTCTTAAAATCTCGCCTCTCTACAGAACTGCTAGTGTTACTTGTCTGATCTCTGGATTTTTTTTATTATTATTAACAGTAGTATTAAATATGGCTTCTGCCATAGGGATCTGGCAGCTCGGAATTGCCTTGTCTCCGTAAAAGACTATACCAGTCCATCACGGATGGTGAAGATTGGGGACTTTGGACTTGCGAGGGACATCTATAAAAATGATTACTATAGAAAGAGAGGAGAAGGTCTGCTTCCTGTTCGGTGGATGGCTCCAGAAAGTTTGATGGATGGAATCTTCACTACTCAGTCTGATGTATGGTGAGTTTAACAGGACACACAGAACCATCCAATGTCAGAGCCAGAAGGGAACTTAAAAGGTCAAATAATCTAGTTTTTTATGTGAGAAAACACAAGACTAAAGAGGTTAAGTGATTTGCCTCAAGCTAAAGTGAAAGCTGGTAGTGGGGGGGGGCATTTCTGGGTCTCAGCAGTTTACACCCCTCCTTCCAATTAGTTTTGATCTTTTATCCTATTGGTGAGTATGACACACATACATTTACTTCAGATAGCTTGTTACTCTCCAAAAGTGTAGAGACTATGACTAATAGGAAGTGGTACCTAATGTGTCCAAATGCCTACTGTTTGGGGATGTTTTAAGCAGACTTTAAATCATGTATCTCAAAAAGATTAAGACACTGGGGCAGGTTTGGAAATCTCTTTATTATTTGAATAGGACCCCCAATTTTTTGCTTGTTGACCCCAAAGTTTGATTAGAGCCGCTCAAAATGTAAAGATTCGCCTAATAACTTTTAAGCCAGACTGGACCTCTGCAAAATTGAGGATGGTCTTCAGTGTTGCCAGTTTTTATTCATGCCTTCCCTCTGCATGTTTACTAGCACTCAAACTCAGAAAATAAGGTGAAATTCTTTCTTGCTCACCCTAGTGTATCTGCATAATGAAGCTATGAAAGCCATAGGTGATGGAAGTCTGCTGTGCAGGTTCAGCCAGGGAGGAGGAGCAAAGTGTGTGTGTGTATGTGTGTGTGTTTGTGTGTGTGTGTTCGTGCCTCCAAAGCCTTCGTATCACCTTTGAAGTGTTGCTAGTAGGCAGTTACATGTTCTTTTTCTTGGGGTCAACTTACTTTTAAGTCTCCCATTTGCCTTTTACGGGGCCAATAAGGCCATCACAAAGTAGACTCTGATAGCCCCAGGAATAATTATGTTGGAAAAACTACGGTAAACATGATGTTTGTAATAAGTATAATTAAAGAAAACTCTTTAATATCCATAGGTCCTTTGGAATTCTGATCTGGGAAATCTTAACTCTTGGTCATCAGCCTTATCCAGCTCATTCCAACCTTGATGTTTTAAATTATGTGCAAACAGGAGGGAGACTGGAGCCACCGAGAAATTGTCCTGATGATCTGTAAGTCAATTATGTTACCATAAGCACCCCCAAACCAAAAACACATGCACATGCAGTCTTATGCCTCACTGGTATTGGATTTTTAAAATGAAAACTAGAATCTATATATTTGTATATCCTATATAAAATATAAATTGATTGTGGCACTTAATTTACTAAATACATGACGTTTTCTTTTTATTTACTAAACGCATGAGATATTTCACTTCAGAAGTAAAATCTAGAACAGCAGAATATTTTTATACTCCTGGTCAAGTGAATTCTGTTAAATAAATACATGCTTCGTGTGTGTGTGTGCGTGCACGCGTGTGCGTGAGTGTGTGTATAAACACACATTTTACTTTGGAAGATTTGATCGGACTAACATCTTAACCCGCACATTAAAAGGTTCTATTAATAGGACTATATTGTTGGAAAGTTGGATTGCTTTTGTTGATCAAGCTGATACTGGGACATAGTACTATTAAAAATTATGTAGACTGTTATCTATTTATGAACTTAACACAAAGTAACTCAGTATCAGTGACTCTATAAAATTGCTCCTGACATCTATTGAATTCTAATAGATTTGTGATCCTCAGAACAGTAGGTGATTTTGATTGAATTATAAAGGAAAAACCAGCCAAGTTATTTTTCTGAGTATTAATTTACCTTCTTGTGAACATCCTTAGCAGAAGTATCAAGTTTTGACACTTTTTCTAAGAGGTGTTTTACCCAAGGAATTTCTAAAAGACCACATAATCAACAAGTCTAAACTCTGTTATGTGCATAATACCATGTTAAGGACTATATGGAATACAGAGGTGTTTAAATCGGGGCCATGGCTCTTCCGCATCTCAGAATGTATTTTGCTGCGAGCCACACGGGAAGTCCTCAGAATGTATTTTGAAAGAAAAGACACACCCGGAGCAGTTGGATCACAAGCCAACATGTAATAAAGTGCTAAACTGTGTGGTACAGACAAGTGCAAAAGGAATTAGCAGTATGCGGATACACACCATGGTTGTATTGCCTTGACTATGCCGTGTTATTTAGAGGATTATTTAGACCAGAGCCAAAAGATGATTAAGAACTGGGCATCTTGTTTGGATGTTCTACTGGTGAATGTTTTTGTATTATTTAAATCTTCCAGCTAGAAGATTTGAATCGCTTTTTGTTTCGGATTTAGCTTTTATAGCCTCTGGGATATTTATGGAAAGATCAGTTTTACACATACCTGAAGAAGTTTGGTGGCAGTGCCTAAAAGTGTGATTCATGACCCTTTTTGGGGCAGATGGAAAAATTTTTAGAAGTTAGGGGTAAAAAATTTATACAAAACTTGAAAACCTTTAGTCTAGGGTTGAGGGAAAAAATCCCTAGCACACCAAAATATGAAATACATTTTTATCAAACAGCAAGCTAATCATTGTTTTGCATCTTTTATACATCTATCGAACACTCAGAAAAATTTCCCCAAATTTCAATTGCACAAAATTTTCCTTGTGTTGTTAGAATTTTATCTGGCATATCTTCCCCTCTGGGAGTAATGTTCCTCATTATAATTATGCAATTTTTTGGGATAGGCACTTTAGGAATCAATCAGTTAGTTATAGATTTTGATGGTGTGTTCATTTATTTTCTTTGGGGAGGGGGAGGGGGATAATTAATTGCCCTATGTGGATCAGAAAAATACAGGTACACTGAACTTTGGTCTATCCAAAGGTATTCAAAATTCAACTAGAAGGAGGAGGAAGAAGGAGTGCTAGAAAAGTACTAGAAAAATATTCCTGATTATAAATGGAAAAAGATAATAGTCTGTATAATTATTCAGTTGGATACATTATTGCTCAAATTTTATAAAAATATAGTTTCCTGGAAGCCAAAATTTCCATTGCTGGTGTTGAAGTTCATTTGAATGTCAGTTATTAAAAACCAAACAATGCTGCAAGCCCTCCAAGGGCTGCATGCGCCTCAGCCCCAGGAAGGGTTAACGATCCGTGGCCAACCAGCAAGACAAGCTGTGCTAAGGAAATGGAGCCTCAGCGATGCCATTCAATCTGGCCCTGGCCTTAAGTTGTCATGATAAAGATTAACTACTCTCCTTAGAGTACAGAGGGAACTGATTTTTATTTGAAGCAGTTCTCAGAGATCACAGGCCCAGCTTAGAGGGTTGAAAGTCTGCGCTGAGCCAGGCTGCACCTTCTATTCACTGCTTAAATACTCAGCACCTGGATGCACTCTGGGTCAGGTGAGCCCATAGGTGGCTACACTGTGCTCAGCTATTAATGGAATGTGAGGTTCAGAGCATTCCTGCCCTTCTTTCCATAGCCCAGTCCTCAGCATTCTCTTCAGCTTTCACAACAACCACAGCGCTCTCGAGAATAAATGGGATCAAAAGACAATCTACATCAAGGGAGAGCTCTTTGGGGTTCTCTGACACAGAGAGCACAGGGGCAACTGAAATTACTGGAGAGCCTCTCAAACGTAGGAGGACACAATGGGAGAACGTGGAGGCTCACCATTTTATTTTTACACTTTAAAAATACCGAGATGCGAACTGGGTCTTTCTGGGACTGGGTATAATGAGTAAGGGTGTTCTTAAAATCTGCGTTTTAGGTGTTTTGCTTAAATATCCATAGAAACTCACCCCCTCAATACTGAAAGAGGCTGTACAGTTTTTGTCTCTTGAATTTCAATTGCCTTATGAATCCAAGGACTTACTCCTGGAGGCTAATAACGAACATGGTTAATGAGTCTTGTATTATTTTGAAAAAAATTGAAGCAAAGAGGAGTACAGGGTTGGCATGGTGAATGGAAGAATTTGAACCAGAACACTTAGCTTGATGAGATATTTCAAGTATAACGAGTGAGTATCTGTTCAGAGATAGGACAACGAGCCCAGGTAAATTTTAACAAAATCAAAGGACCTGTCAGTTTATATAAAGTAACATGGTTGAATATTTTTAACATTAACTCTGTACAAGTATTTAGTGCATGATACTGAATTGTGGCAAGTGTGTATTTGTAAGTAAAGGCCCCTATGCCAAAGATATAGAGTTGTTATTAATTTACCTGGAAGATATAAAAAAATCCGTTTTTTAAGACTGACAAAATTTTAGAAGCCAGGTCATTTATTACACTGCCAGTTTAACACTGTTTAAGAACACAAATTGTATTCTTTACTTTTAAATGACTGTTGCTTCACAGAGCTTCTCTTTTCTTAATCAAGGACAATTGCGTGCTTATTTGTACTTGGATAGTGGGAGATAAAGCTTTTCTATACCATCAGATCATATATTTTTGCCATCAGAGAATTAAGAGTAATGACTGGATTCAATGTAAACTAAAGCCTCAATAGATGAAAGATTAGGAATATCTGTTTAAATAACTTGCAGAGGTTAAACAAGAGGCTGAACTTTCAGAGAGGAATGTGAGTGGGTGATGTGCAGAGTGGCAAAGGGGCAACTGAACGAACAGACCATTTCTCTCTCCTCTGTTCCTCCTCCCCTTCCTCCTTTCTTCCTCTTCTCTCCTAAACCATCTCTATTAAGTGTCTTGAATACGTCAAAGAATGAGGTGAGTTATAAATTAATAAACTAAACACTTCATGATGGAGAGATTCTGTCTGTTCTTTGGCAATATCTTGGAACCACAACTTTATTTTCAGACGGGATAGGCTTTCTGTGGCAAATTACACTTAATTCTCCCCTCACCACTTAGGACAACCCTTAGGTTGGTCATCAAGATTGTATTTAACTATTGGTTTAAATTCCACGATTGAATATCAGTTACATGATATTATTTCAAAGTCTAATCATCCTTGAGTTCTTTCTATCATTGCTGTTTCTAAATGCCACAGGTTATAAAGAAATATATCAAGTGATGGATTAGGTTCTTGGTGATGATTCTGATCTTTAAAAAATGGAGCCAAGTTTGGCTCTCTTTATCCAGAATGTAAATTCCTTGTGTATATGAAAAGTCATCAGATCAATACTGAAAAACAGACCAATATTAGATTTTTCCATGATACTCTGATTTTGAGTATTGACTCTGACCTGAGATTCTTATCAAGAAATGAAAGAGATGGAAGTGGATTTTTCATGCCAGATTACTATGGAATGGAGACTGTAAATACATATACCTATGATGATTTCTGGGCCACTGTCATTTAGTGATTATTTTCTTACTCTAGCTCAATTAGCATTGTCGTGGTCCAAACCACCACCATTATCTCTCACCTAGTCTTCTTTAATTACTTCCTTGCACCTTGCCCTTCTACGGTCCATTCTCCACATATATCAGCTAGAATCACCCTTTAAAAATGTAAAGATAGTGCCTGATTAAAAACCTTCAACAGCTTCCCATTGTAGTGTCATAAAATTCAGCTCCTAGCCTGGTCTTTGAGACCTGCATGATTTCTCCTTCCTCTTCTGACCTCATCTCTCATACTCTCACCCTCAGTAACTGCTCTACAGCCACACTGGCTTTCTTTCACATTCTAAAATGTGTCAAGCTCTTTCCAAATTTAGGAATTTACGCATGCTTTTCTCTTTTCTAATGTGTTCCCTGACTCCCCACCGAGTTCCCATGACTAGCATCTTATTTTCCTACAATGTTCTCTGGCTTAAATATCACCTCTGCAGAGTGTCTCTGTATGAGCAACTTACCAAAAATGTTCCATCTCTAATGAGAGCACACATTTGTTTTCTTCAGTACTTTTTTTTAATAGAACTTATAATTTGTAATTGTATATTTATCTGTTGATATGGTACTACTACTACTAAGTAATAATGAACTACTAAATAATTAGTAATGATCTGCCCTGGAGTTCCAGAAAGTAAAAAAATAAAATAAAATAAAAAAGAGAGCAGGTACTTGACCTTTAAGTAGTCAGTAGACATGGAAAGCTTGGAAGAGTGAGAGGGTTATCTAGATCATTTAGTTCCTTGTTAGTATGCTAAATGCCAGATTTGAGCAACTAAACTGACGTAAGTATAATCTAAAAGAGGAATTGAGTAGAAACCCCACTCCTTCTAAGCCCCGTGGAAATGTAAGAAGAAGAGACCTTGACAGATAGAAGTAGGAGGGTGAAGATGTTGGATATTTAGGTCCCGAGACATCTACAGGCTTCAGTTAGATTGGGTGTGGGTGACATCAACTGCCTACTCCTCCCAGTTTGGGAGGATGGCCTGGAGGTCACTGAGTAGGGAGGGGATCCCCACATTGACACGGAGACTCAGCATCTCGCACAGGGTCGAAAAGCACGTCCAGACAGAGAATGTATAGTTAGCACGTGCAAGCTCCCTCTGTTTCCCACATAATGTGAACATTTTGTTGAAAGCTACAGATTTGACCAAGGAGCATCCCGTGGGCATGTAACAGGAACAGGAATGGATTCCCTAGGCCTTGTCAACAGAAACAGGACATTTCTGCAGTCTCAGAGAAGCCTGCAGCTAGAGAGACAAAGGGGAGGACCAGTGCAGTGGGGAAGGGCTGGAGGAACAGGTAAAATCATAGGCTGCAGATTTCAGCCTATGCCCACAGGATGCACAAGACCAGACCCTCCTTGTGGAATTGCTCATCATTCCACTCTGAGACTAGAGAAGGCCTGGAGGGCACAGTGGAGTCCAAGGGGTCCTTCACTGTGTCACTATAGGTCACCTAAGACTTTCACTTAAATCCTGACACCATCTTGGAAACGAAGGCAGAGACAGTAGGAATAGCCTAAGAACAAGAGGGACTGAGTTATTATACAGAAAAGACTGAGAATTATTGAAAAGGATGGTTTCAAATATTGGAACAGACTAGGTTATAAACAGCATTGTAATAAATGGAGTTAATTTTCTTCTGCTAGGTGGGGCTCTGACACTCAGTTACAGAAATATAAAAGAGCTACATTTTTCATCCCTATGACTTATAGTGGATAAATTTTGTCACTCTCTTTTTTTTGGGGGGGGGCACATCTGTGGCTTATGGAAGTTCAGGGCCAGGGACTGAATTCGAGCCAGAGTCAAAGCTTGGACCTATGCCACAGCTGCAGGGATCAAACCAACACCTTCACAAAGGCAAGCTAGCTTATTAACCTACTGTGCCACAGTAGGTTAATAAGCTAGCCTGTCCCTCTCTTAAATTTACTATATATATCTTTTGAGGACAGGAACCATATCGCCACATCTCTAGCTCTTGACATGCTGCTTGTATATAATAAATGTCCAACAAATCTTTGCTGAAAAATGAATGAACACTAGTTGATTATTGTGCAGATATTTCTTAAACAACTATTAAGGAAAAGATAATGTTTATTCAACCAGTTATTTATGTCTAGGGGAACTAGGTCTCTTAATTAACCTGACAATGTCATGAATAAAAGCATTAGAATTAAATCTTATTTCTGCCATCTGTTTATCTATCTATGTATTTGGATTAATAACTGTTAAAATAAATGTCAGCTGTTCAAAGGAAAGATGTTTCCAGTAATGGTATCAGTATTGGTCAGCCACCTTTTTTTTTTTAGCTGTGCCCACGGCATGCAGAGGTTCTTGGGTTAGGGACTGACCCGAGTCACATCAGTGACAATGCTGAACCCTTAACTGCTAGGCCACCAGGGAACTTCCCTAGCCACTATTAAATAGGAAACAAAAGCTTTTGTTCTAGTTCAGCTATATTAATTATGGAAAGCTGACAATAACTCAAATTCTTTTCCTTCTAAAATGACTCTTCTTAGCTTATCAGTAATGGCTTCCTAATGATAGCCAATCACCATTTACTTTCCTGTCTTTACCCACATATACAGGTGGAATTTAATGACCCAGTGCTGGGCTCAGGAACCTGACCAAAGACCTACTTTCCATAAAATTCAAGACCAGCTTCAGTTATTCAGAAATTTTTCTTTAAATAGTATTTCTCAATGGCGAGAAGAAGCAAATCCCAGTGGAGTCATAAATGAAGGTTTTGAAAGTAAGTTTGACTCTTCTTTAGAACCTTTGGGTTTTTTCTTTAGGATAACTAAACAAGGTTAAAATGGCATGTACTTGGAAGACGTGGAAGAATAATATACTGGCATCATCCTAATAATTAAGTATTTATTGCATTCTTCTTCAAAAATAATTTTGATTTATTCACTAAATTTAAAAAATAATGATGTGGTGCCTGGATTTATAATCTAAGATAGTAAGGAGGAGAATTAACATGTTAGACTTTTTTCATGAGGCCAGTTTTCTCTGCCCTCCACCCCTCATGCCAGTTTGGACCCAAGCACAGGGTTAATTATAGTTAATGGTATATTATCATCATTGGTCTATGCAGGGCTTCTCTTTAATTTTGTTTGTTTAGTCCCTTTATTTCCATAGTCCTCGCATGTTCTAGTTCGTCTGTCTACTTGGCAGGCAGCCATTCTAATGAATTTAATGTGTATCTTTTAATTTGTATGTTTTCCTGCAAAACGTGAATTGTATGCATGAATACTGTCATGCTATGTAATGCTTTTCTTTTCTTTCTTTTTTCATTAAGTACTGTGTTTTTAAAAGCCATTCATGTTGCTATGTATATATCTAATCTGTTGCTTCTAACTGCTATTTAGTTTTCTATGATTATTACAGTGTGTTATGCTTTGCTAAGGTCTAGTGTGGTTCCACTTCAGTATTTTGGTACTAAAACACAGTAGTCACTTAATTCATTTCCAAAATCAGATTCACAATACATTTGCCTAATTGGCTGCAGAAAAATAAATTTTTACATGATCCTTTCCAGGTGCTCTTGAACTCTATCCTATTAATAAAGTCCACAGGATCCTTGTCTTCTTTCAAATGCAAACATTCTTGCTTAGAAATAAACCTGGCAAAACATACCATGACTAAGAATCCCTCAGAAATTAAGCCTCTTGGTCTCTGAAGTGATTGATTACACAATGGCTGATGGTTGTTCTGGAGTCATCTCTCTACAGTGAGACCTTCACCTTGAGTGATGTACTTGACTAATAATAGCAGGGAAAAATAAGAGGCTCAAGGACGAATATCTGCTTGCTTGTCTTGTTTACTGTGTTTCTGACTACACATTTTGAGTAACTTTGGATCCATGACATGAATGGAGATAAGACTCTGATTGTGAAATTTCCTTAACATAAACAGCTAAGTGACAGATTGGAAAGGGCTGTGCTTGCTTTGAGCATGATACCTAATTCTCATCAGAACGAGCTTTGTTCAGTCTCACATTGGCTCTACCTGCTTTGTCATAATAGAACTGAGCTGATTCTAGGAGTTATAACTGCAGGGCAACCCCATCCTTCTGGAGGGTTCCATATAAACACTTGCCTGTGTGAAGATCACCCAGGTTAAGGAAAAACATACCTGTAAGCCATTCTAGATACTATAAACTTTTTCTCATTTTCTGAATATTTGCTTAATGTATTTCTCTGAATGAATTTTTGATAAAAATTTTAAAAAAGTATTTCAACAGGTAACCTATTGATTATCATGCAAGGTAGAGTGTTAAGCACCTGAATTTAATGTGTTCCATTGGGAAAGCTTTAAAGAAAAAGAAGAGGTAATATTATTTCTTTCCCTCGAGAAATTAGAATCAGTTTCTTTAATTTTATATATTACATTTAATAGTGAGCTCTGCTTCTACTGGTGATTTTGAGAGTTGTCCTTGTTAAAGGACTGTGTCTTTATCCACAGGAAAGGCGGGTGTCACCACTTCACTACTGAATGATACTCTTTTGCTCAAACCACTTGAATATGCCCCTGCTTAGCCTGGTTCTTACTGGTTGTAACTTCGTGAATGGAAACTTTAGAGGAACCAAAACCGGGGTGGTTTGTCAATCTGTAAAATGAAATCTTTTGTTCCTGAGATAGATGAATGGCAGTAACTGGGCTGAGTTGACTGTGTAGATGTCTGCAAGGCAAGCAGATCATGGTTTTGCTTACTGGGCACTAAAAGCATGATTTTCTTATGAAATCACTGCTCTTATCTCTAGAAGGCAACGCTTAGCTACTAAGCCTCTGATTCAGATTTGCTTGTGAATATTATTTTTTGTGGACTATAAAATTAAACAATCATCATCTTTTTAAAAGAATTTTTATGTTATTTTACAATCAATCAGAAAATGACTCCTGATCCTCTCTGATTTTTCTTCTAACTTCTCTAGTAAGTAAGCTCTGTAACGGTTCATGTTTTATTATTTTTATAACTGTATTTAAAGGTCTTTATTATAAAAGTAACTTATGATTATTGCTTAAAAACATATAAAAGTGTCTAAGCAGAGTAGAAAGTCTCTTACTTCCTCCCTGTCCTCACTCTCTAGTGCTAGCCATTGTTTGTGGTTTGATTATATACTTCCAGATATTATATATGCATACACAACCAGTGATAAGTTCATTTGTGTTTGTTTGTATGTGCACAAACTGGCTGGTAATCTAGAGGAATGAGTGGGATGTAGATTCCCCAGTCAGATTTCCACCTTTTTTTTTTTTTTAAACAAAAGAGCTTATATCTAAAGATTTGGTGAACAGATGATTTCAAACTGTATCTGTTCCCAGAAGTCATCTGGTGTTGCCACTGAGAGAGAATTCATGTTCTGTGGGGGTCCTGAGGAAGGATGCCAAAGCTATACTGGGTGGAGGGAGAGTCAATAAAAGACACTGAGAGGTTAATCCTAAACTGAGTTCTGCAGAGAGGTGAGAAAAAAGTTATCTCTGGATAGAAGCAGTATGTGGAAAGGCTGGGAATCATAGAGAACAGGGTGTTGATAGAACTGCAGGTAGTTTATTACACAGGAGGGTGGGAAATGGCAAGTGATGAAACTGGAGGGATAAGTGGTCATACTAGTAAGGTGAGAAATGAGAATTAATGAAAGGTGAGATAATGAAGGTGACAGGTGTAGATAAAAGGATATGGAAGCCAGACTTACCACAGGAGTAGATGCTGTAGGATTTGGTATCTAATTGTGTGAAGAGAGAGGAGACAATGGTGAATCCCAGTGAGTTGAGAAACTAGATGAAAAGCAGTGCCCTTCCCAGAGATGGGAGGTGTAGGAGGAGGAGCAGCTTTGAACATGTTTGGTTTGAGTTGAGTGTGGGAGAAGTGAAGGAGCCTAGTATTCATTTGGAAGGTCTGCCCTGTAAGTAGAGGTAGTTGAGGTCAAGAATGTAGATGAGGTCATTTAATTAAAGTGTATAGAATTAGAATAGAAGTGAACAGTAGATGGGGCCCAGAAAGCAGCCAATATATGCGGGACTGACAAAAAAAGGTGGTGGGCACTGAGAGAAGCCAGAAAGGAGAGAGGAAGATTGCCATGGAAATCCAGAGGGAGGCTCATGGAGTTAGGGGTGGTCAAGTGCACAGAGGCAAAGAGTTCTGCAGGGTTGTGAGGATTTTACAGTTGAGTTGTGTTGTATTTTAAAATTCAACTCTTTTCTCACAGAAGTCTTTCCTTCCAAAGTATACAGACATTTTATAAAAAAATCACAGAGGCTGGCATATTGGGTGTTAGAAGGCCTGGGAGTTTAGCTTTCTTTACCTTAGGTTTTACCGGACGTGTCCATGAACGCTTGAGAAAAATCTTTTTATCATATAACAGTACCTAGTTCATCTATGAGACTGAGGTAAGTACCAAACAGTGCTCACAGTTCACGGAGGACAAAACCCTTTTTGCGAATGGCTTTTAATTGCAATATTAGCTAATTTTATTTTAGCACATTTTTATGTCCCTTGTGCTATATGGGTGAACTCATTAAATCTTCACAACAGCCCTATGAAGTGAGCATTATAATATCACAATTTTACAGATGAAAAGACCGAGGTCTAGCAACTTGTACATGGTTTTATACAGCTGAATGCGCCTGGAGCAGGACTCTATTCTAGAGCCTTTGCTCTCGGCCTTCATGGAGACACGGCTCTGGTAAGGAAATTGCCCTTACACTTTTATACCTTTAGTATGCTGCATAGTGAGGTATAGTGAAGACCTTATTACTTATAGCCTGCTAGAAAAGTTACACCAGTCTGTCCTGATTATGTCAAATTTATTTAAGTGTCAAGTTGTTGACAGACTGAATTAAAATTCTAAACAATATTCCCCCCTGCCTCAAAGCAGTCATAATTAGGCAGAATAAGGATTTAAGAAGAGTTTAACAGGGACTACAATCAAACTTTGATAATTTAGACAGAAACAAGTAATTCTGTGCCATGACGGATAGAGAATACTGGCACAAGAGAAATTCGCATTCTGTTATTTATAATGAGTATAAATCCTGAAGCTAAGGAGCATAGAAAGAAATATGGGGATCATCAAAAATCTTAATAATTGCGATGCGGCTGAACAAAAGCAGCAGAGGAGAAAGAAGAAATAGAATGAAAGCGTTTGTGTATTTGCAAAGGACAGAAATCATAGAACAGACTCTTCAAGGCAATCCTAAACTTCATTATCTTTTAAATAAAAGAGGGTGTGTTTAATAATAGTTTGCTGCTTTGCAGACTGGTGAGCATATTTAGCAAAACTGTAAGAAGTCTTCTTTGTTATTGTCAGAGATATATAAGAAGACAAGAAAGCCACTGAAAGGATTTTTTGAGAAAATAAAGGGGGGGGGCATTAGGATTACAGGGTGCAAGAATACCATGCCTATGCTATGGTCCTACTGACCTAATGGGGCGGAGAGGGGATAGAGAGAGATTAGTAACATATCTGGGCATCTAGTAAAAATATCCCAGTGACTTCATCCAAACATTTGTGTAAACATCACCTCATCAGTCCCAGAGAGTTCTACAGGAAACAAATCTAAATGCTCCTCTGCTGTTCTAAACATAGCCAGTCAGCCGGCATATGTCTCGTCTGTAAATACCCTGTCTTACTTGGAAGTCTTTATTTTAATATTTCCCTCCTAAACTGAGGGTTGCTGAGTGTGTGCTGTGTTTGCTTAGGATCTCTGCTTTAAGGACCTGCAGGTTTCCTATTCAGTAGTTTTTAAACCAAAATAAACAACCCGCTCCATCTCTCCTAAATTATTTCTGCAATAAGAAGATGTACTAATTGCTGAAAGCTTGCCAGGGTCAAGTTACTAAATATTGCCCTAAGTACTAGGAACCAGTGAAACAGTTAGCTAATGATTTTTCTTTGATATATGGCACCAGAATTTGAAAAAAGAATTTTTTTGCCTTATGTAAAATATTTTTTCCAAGTAACTCAATAGAGGCAAAAATTGAATCATGTTTCAGTAGAAAGTTTCCCAATATGCTATTTAATGGGCTAAAGGTATGACAGCGAAGCAGGTGATAACAAGTAGCTAGACCTGTATTGTAGATCCAGGTTTTTGTTGAAATTCTAAATGCCTTTAGTCTAATTTCTTTAAGCCCTTTAGGAGTATCATCCTAATTTTGTCAATAATCTGAGCCACTGGGCTATTTAAATGTGCTATTTCTTCCTATTATTTTTTTGATATTTTCTATTGCTACCATCATACATAGCATGTTATTCTTGAGCTTCTCAATGGCTATCAGTACCTGTTGACAGTAATCATACAGTTGGATCCTTCCATAGATACTCAGTGCTTAGGCACTAACCAAACCTGGCATCTGAGAAGATTATTTCTATGGGGGAGATATTTTACAACACTGTCCGACTGTTCGTATAGTTTGAAATATACTATAATGACGTCTGAACAATGAAGAGGAACATGGGATAATGCCAAAGGCTCTGTGAGCCTGTAGCTGGGCCATCTAGTTCTTCACCAGTGGGGTAGGGGCTGCAAATGAAATGAGCACCTAGTTAGACAGAGCAGGGGCAGGGGTTGATATGCTTTTATAATAAATAAGCTTTGTAGTTCAGATTTGGAACTTGGTCATAGACAGACCCATTAAATTCCATCAGGGAAAAATAGGTGTAATGGTGCTTTCCTTAGTCCTTTGAAATTATTAAAAAAATCTCCCCATATTTCAATGTAAATATATTCCAAATAAACCCAGCATGGGTATATATGTCAGGGCCAAGTTCAGAAGCTTGGCAGCCCCACAGGCCTCCCCCCACATCTGGATGCTCTCATGCTGGAAGGATGAGGAGGAGAACGGGCAGGACCATCATCTAGAGACTAAAATGTTTCTTTCTTTCTTTTTTTTGAAATTCTTAAATCAGTACATCAATAAGTCCACAGAGTCGTTCACTCTCAGTAGGATATTTAGACAGAAGCAATGTCTAGACCGTACAGAAGAGATGAAATGGTTACTCCACCTCAATTTACACTGGTCCAATGTTATTCTACCCCATGCGTATAACTGCTTATATCAGTGTGAATGTTTCTAGTTTGTAAAACATGATGCTGTATGAAAGGACAGTAACATTTCTGATTATAAATTTTTCATTCAGGTAGTAACACCCAGGGATTGGAAAGCGTTTGTGAAAAAAACAAACAATTCCCATAATATACATTTACATATTTATTTTGTTGATTCCCTAGAATTTTGTGGAATGTTTCAGAATCTCTACCATTAGGTGTCACAAGAATTCTTATACTTCTCTAAGTAAGAAGGGCAGCCTTTAAGTAGAGAAAGACAAAATAATATGAGCACAATCTTGAGAAAGGTCTGTTACCTTCTGGCTGCTCAGTTTTCTGCTGCCACCCCTACCTCGTACACGTGTATCTGGAGTCAGTGCCTCTCAAGGACTCCTGCAGGGTGCACTGCCCACCACCTCCTCCTCACACAGCACAGCAGCTCACCCTCCTCCCAGGAAGGTGAAAATGAGGACACAGACTATGCCAGACAGTTTGGGTTCAAATTCTAGCAGTGCGACCTTGGTCAAATCATTAAACTCCTCTGTGCCTCAGTTTCCTCATCTGTGAAATGGAGATAATGCCAGTACTTACTTAACAGGAGAAGAATGAATTAATATATGCACGTAGCTCAGAACAGTGCCTGGTATGTAGTAAATATTCTGTAAGTATTAACAACAATTATTATTCTTGTATTTTATGGCATTTTCCTTTTCCCTCAACTTTGCCACTAAAATTTGCCAGGCCTGGGTCTGTTGCCTCCCTACCAGCCTTTTGAGGTCATATGCCCACTAGTTCTAATTTATCTGTCGACTAGTGTTAATGATTTTATATGCCACTGGTCCCAGGGAGATGGCTGCGAGCCAACTGCACTGGCTGCCTAGCTCTTCCTCAATCCGCACCCAGAGAGCTCCTGCCTCGGCCAAGATCCTTGTTTTTGCTGCTCCCTCTCCCTTGACTCATCCTTCTAAGATGAATTCTCTTGCTTGATTAGGTCTCTACTCAAGTTTTACCTCACCAGAGAGGACTTTTCTGCCGCCTCATCTGAAACAGCAGTCCCCGTTCCAACACAACCATTATTCTTTCGCCCCCTTTCTGCTGGATTTTCCTTCATAGTACTTATCGCTACCTGATATAGATTTACTTGTTCACTAGTTTATTTTCTGTCTCCCTCCATTAGAATGAAAACTCCAAACAGCAACAAACCTCTTTTGTATATTGCTGTATCATCAATACCCAGGGCACAGACTGGTATGAAGTAGGCATCCAATAAATACTAGCTTAATACCTGATTAAATTACTTGATCTAAAGAAATACATCTTAAAGGGCAGATATTTTAGCTGGTTTGGGAAGATGAAAGGGCAAGCACTTTAGACAAAAAGGGCAGTCCCAGGGCTACTTAATTCCTGTCACAAAGACCTTGTCCTGTTTCCCGTTATAGAGGACTTAATCACTTCTGTGCTCTCACCACATTATATATGCCTTTCTTATATAAGCAATGGCACCTCCTGTGGTACTATTTCTGCTCTCCTACTAGACTGCAGTAGCATCAAGTATGGGAAAGATACATTGTGCCTTTGTGTTCCCTTAGTGGTTATCTAAACATTTGTGAACCAATATGTAAGGCTGATGTTATTCTAATTTTCACACTGCCTGGATATTACAAATAAAGGAAATCAAAGAGATGCTAGAATATCTTTTATATTTTTTTCACAGCTGAAGATGGTCATATGATTTGTTTGAACTCAGATGATGTCATGTCGGTTGCTTTAATGGAAACCACAAATGAAGAAGGGGTAAACTATATGATGCTTGCTACAGGATGCAGCCAAGGTGAAGCAAATTCTGAGGGTCCTCTAGGCTCCAAGGAATCTGAATCTTGTGGTCTGAGGAAAGAAGAGAAGGAATCACACGCAGACAAAGATATCTGCCAAGAAAAACAAGTGGCTTACTGCCCTCCTGGCAAGCCTCAAGGCCTGAACTATGCCTGTCTCACTCACAGTGGATATGGAGATGGGTCTGATTAATAGTTCTATTTGGGCAATGCAGAGTTGAGATAAACACTCCTGCCATTAAGTAGTCACTGAAAGAAAACCTAGTAGAATGATAGATATTGTGGTGTGGTGGTCTATGATTCTGAATTAACACCGGAAAGTACCCAGATTCTAATCTTGGTTCCAAGAGCCATTTGGTTTTGGTTGTGACAATCCCCATACCAACTGTCTAACCTTCAGCAGGATTCTGAGGTTACCCTCTGAACATGTGGAAAGCTTAGACAGACTCAGGAGCCTCGAAGGGAAACTGTTTCCTCACGCCAGGCACATGCCACTGCCCGCCCTTCAGTCTGGGCTGGAACACCGACATCTTAGTCAGATGGTTAGGGACAAAGTAGCTATGTTTGGAGACCTGAAGTCGGAGCATGAGAGGCATACTCAGGGGCCAGATGAAGTACAGATTACCCCCAAAGGGGCAGAGGAAATGACTAAATAACTACACACACAAAAGGAAGAGTACTTATGACGTTTGGAAAGCCATGGCTAAAATGCTGTCTTTAGGGACTACTGTAAAATATCCCAAATTTTAGAGGCTTGAAAAAGCAGCTTCAATCATATCGAAACAGGACCATAAAGATCTCTACATCATAAAGTTTAGCATTGCATGATCTTTGGGTCATATAAAAATCACCCTCTGATTTGTGTGCCATTACAGAAATTAGATAATATGGAAATTGTTTTTGTTTGCCACATCTATTTTATACATAACATGCTTAGGATTACATTTACTATCAAATTGTCCTTAAAATTAAATATAAATGTTATATGATATCAATTCAAGCTATGTGATTTTTAGCAGCCATACAAAATAAAAAATATCTAAATGAGAATATTAAAAAATTTCTTCAGAGAAACACTCTGATTTAAAGCCAATCTTTTTTTTTTTTTTGCAGTTCCCCATTTAAATCTGAAAGCCCCAAGTGCTCTAATAGTAACACTAATGAAAGTATTCTCTGTGTTCAGTTGCAGTATATAGGACATTCACAATACATATAGACCCTTTGATTATAACATTTGCCAAAAACTACTGTGGAAGAGGATCACATATCCATTTTCATCTTAGATCATTTAGTTCATTTTTAAATTTGCCTACTGCCTGAGAACCTGCAGAGATGATTGGCAGTATGTGAAGAACACAGAGGTCAGTGTGGTAGTTCCATGGTGAACAGGCCCAGGTAAAGGTCCAGGATTTGTGGCTACTCTGCCACATCTGATATTCCACCGAACTAGGCAGCAGAATATTTTCCCTCTGATCTTCTCACCTTCTAGCAGGCACTGATTATTCTTTTTGTTAGTCCATCATATGATGCCCCTTCCCGTGTTTGGCAGTTCCTCTGCCTTGATCTTCCAAGTGGGAGCTATGTTCCATTTGCTTCCCTAAGATGGCATGCAGTAAGAAGGTAGGCAAGTGACCCTGGACCCCACCACCCAAACACACATCCCACAAGGCTTCTAATTGAGAGAGAAGGAAGCGAAGAAACAGGGACCACAGTGAGTTGCCCCTGGTGATGGTGGAAACTGCAGTTGGTCAGGCTCCTGGCGTGCAGTGTCCAGGGCCAGGAGAGTCCGCAGGGCCAGTCTGGAGGCCAGGGCTCTGGCAGCCGGGGTAGCCGGATGGGCTTGGTTCTGCTGTCTGCTGTTAGCTGAGGCTCCCTGTTCCATAGCCTCCAAGTGAGGTTCTCAAGCCCTACCAGGGATCCTGTGACTTACTGCCCTATCCTTTTAATAAATGTTTTTCTTTTGAATCATCCAGAGTCAGTTTCTGTTGCTTGCAACCAAGACTTTTGCTCTGCCAGTGCCATAGATCTTTATTTTGGAATACACAAAGGGATCAGAAGTGTATTTTTGGATTTTCAGTATAATACATTTGCATTCCAACGTGGACAATAGAAAAATGTATAGGATATCTGAGGAGAACAGCCTGTAAAATATTCTGTGTTAGCTAGGGTATAAGTGCAAATTAGTAGTCTTCTTTATCATTTATAATGAATAATATTGGTAGAAATATTTACTGCAATATAAAATAGACAATGGCTGAAATCTCAGGAAAATTTATTATAAATCAAAGTAATTGATGAAATACAAATGGCTGGTAATATGGAAAACTATGTATGTTAATTCTGGAAAAATTAGATTTTGTAATCAAGAGGGGAAAAGTTGGCAATGGCTAAGATTTGCACTTGTTAAAATGCGTTTTTCACCAAAAATTAACAGAAGAATAAAATCTTATAATTTTTTAATCTGCAAAATATGATCTGAGAATATCAGATTTGAGAGGAAAAATGGCTCCCAAAGTCAGAAGTTAGGACTGGTATAAACGAAACAATATAAAAACTAATCAATAAATCTAACCTTCATTTTAAATTGTTCAAGGAAAAATAATCAATTAGAAAAATATTTAGGTTGAAAATGAAAAATATTGTTTATGATTTAACATTGTAAACTGAATAAAGATTTACCTACATAAAATTAACACTTTGCTATAATTCTGTTGGAAATGCCTTATTCAAAATGCTTTATCCTTGGCTCCCTGGTTTTTACTGGCCTGTTGGAATGTTCTCACCTATTCTTCTCTGCTTATCTAAATCCCAGTCATCCTTTAGGATCAGCTCATTTTCCAACCTTTTGGAAAGGCTTGTCCCTAACTCCCTCCCTTTTCCCTTCTTAGAATTACTATTGCCCTTCTTATCTTAATATCTCATTTGCTGGCAGCCACATGTATTTTTATCCTATATCTATGTATTTTATATACTTGAATAAACTGCAAGCTTTCCAAAGACAGGGGATGTCTTTTACCTTTTGTATCTTTAAACCACAGTAGGTATTCATGTTTAATGGATGAACTGACTTTCTCCTCATCCTTTTCCAACACATTTCACAGTCCTTCACTTTTAGCTCACAGAAGGGTGCCAGAAGATTGGTCTATTGCCAAGGGGGACTCAAGAGGATTCTTTTTATGCAGAGTTATTTCTTGAGATTTAGATATATTATAGAAGTGGGTGGAATGCTCTGAGGTTCAGACTAGACTTAGGTGAAGCCAAAAATTCTGGAAGCCCTTAAAATGATGCTAAAGGATGGTAAAAATTTAAAGAAATTTTAAGAAGTTAAGAGACAGAAATTTGTTATTATCATTTCTCTGCCATCTTAAACCCTACTTTTATCCTCAGAATGGCCATTATGGATGTGGAGTAAATGTTATAAATGTTAAGGTGTCTTTGACTGTTTTTTGACCTTTTTCTCTTTGGTAAAGAGGAGTCCATCCAATTTTGCTTTCTGTAGTTGGTCAAAGTTACTGGGTATCCAAACCAGAAGATCTATCCCAATACTTCTTGGCTTCTTCACAACCAGAAGAATCAAGGAGCCAAAATATATGACCTAACTCCATTATAAACAGTTTAGAATATTTCCCTCCAGATTTGTTTTTCTTCCCCAATGTGAACTTATTTCATGGCTAGAGTAGTTATTATAGTTTCTCGTTGTTTTTTTTTTTTTTCACTTACTTTATTGCATATGCTTTCCCCCATATCATTAAAAATTATTTGTGAATGTTTCTAGTAACTGCATATAATCCCTTAGGATAGATATACTGTAGTTTACTGCTCCTTTGTAGATTCATTCACTCATTCAATAAATCTTTATTGAGTGGTTACTAGACAGGAAGCATTGTTATAGATGCTAACAATAGAGCAATAAATAAAACCTTGATGGAGGTTACATTCTAGCATTCTTGGTGAGGGAGAAGACATAGTAAATTAAAAAACAAAAATATATATGACAATACAATGAAAGTATCATACATCATGATCAAGTGGGATTTATTCCAGGACACAAGGATGGTTCAACCATCCACAAATGAGTTAAGGTGATACAATGCATTAATAAAATAAAAGGCTAAAGATCATATGATCATCTTAATAGATGCAGAAAAAGCATTTGACAAAATTCAGCATCCATTTACGATAAAAATTCTCAACAAAGTAGGTATAGAGGGAAAGTACCTAAACATAATAAAGACCGTATATGATAAGCCTACAGCTAATATCATACTCAACAGTGAAAAGCTGAAAGCTTTTCCTCTAAGATCAGGAAGAGGACAAGGATGCCCATTCTCATCACTTTTATTCAGCATAGGTATTGGACGCCCTAGCCAGAGTAATTAGACAAGATAAAGAAATAAAAAGCATCAAAACTGAGAAAGAAGAAATAAAACTATCACTATTTTCAGACAACACGATAATATATAGAAAACCTTAAAGACTCCATCAAAAACTATTAGAACTAATAAACAAATTTAGTAAAGTTGTAGGATACAAAATCAGTACGCAAAGTCAATTGCCTTTCTCTACCCTAATAATGAACTATCAGAAAGAGAAATTCAGAGAAATTTTATTATTTTTGTTGCTATTTATAATTATATTTTGCAATTACAAATAGCAACAAAAATAACAAAATACCTTGGAAGAAATCTAACCAAGGAAGTAAAAGAACTATATTTTGAAAACTGTAAGACATTAATGAAAGAAATTGCAAAAGGCACAAATAAATGGAAATATATTCCATACTCATGGATTAAAAGAACTTATATTGTTAAAATGTCTATACTACCCAAAACTATCTAAAGATTCAATGGAATATCTATCAGAATTCCAATGCCATTTTTCACAAAAATAAAACAAACAGTCCTAAAATTTGTATGGAACCACAAAAGACCCAAATAGCCAAGGTAATCTTGAGAAAGAAGAATGAAGCTGGAGACATCGTGCTTCCTAATTTCAAACTATATTGTAAAGTTACAGTAATTAAAACAGTAGTGGTATTGACATAAAACAGACACGTAGGTTAATGTAAGAGAAAACAGAGCCCAGAAATAAATCCACACATATATGGTCAATTAATTTATGATAAAATATGGAGGCAAGAATATACAATGGGGAATGTTCAGTTCTTTCAGTAAATGATGTTGGGAAAACTGGACAGCCACAAACAAAAGGATGAAGTTGTACTGCTATCATATACATAACTCTTTAGTTAACAAAAGCTAACTTAAAATAGATTAAAGATTTGAATATAAGACTTGAAACCATAAAACTTCTAGAAGAAAACACAGTTGGTAAGTTCCTTGACATAGATCTAAACAATGATGTTTTGAATCTGACACCAAAGCCTAAAGCAACAAAAGCAAAAATTCCCAAGTGGAACTACATCAAACTGAAAAGCTTTTGCACAGCAAAGAAAACCATCAACAAAATTAAAAGGCAATCTACTGGGTGTGAGAAAATAACTGAAAATCATCAATCTGATAAGAGGCTAATACTCTAAATATATAAAAAAAATCATATAATTCAACAGCAAAAAGTGGGGGGAGAGAAGGAGGGGAGAATGGTACTGGGGTTAGATCATACAGGCTATTGCAGGCTTCTGGAAGGACTGAGAATGAGGGGGTCAGAAATGTAGCATGAAAATCAAGGGTGTGTGGAAACCTGGTAGCCAAGTGAATAAAATGTTTGAAGCAGGATGGAATTATGAACTGTGTCAAATATTATTGACAGGTGAGGTAACCATGTATCTTAGTTTGGCTGGGATACTCCCAGTTTATGCCTTTGTTCTGGAATATTACCAGTGTCCCTTTCACACTTACAAGTGATCTTGTTCAGACCATAAATTATATGGTCCCCTGTGGTGGACATGGAGGTGTGCTGTTTAGATCATCTTTCAAGAGAACCTGTTATGGGGAGCATAGCTAATTGACACCTTCAGCTGCTCTACCTTCAGATCTGCTGTGACATTCATGCCAGGTTATGCTTTCCTTGGGCCACTTCCAGCTAATGACTAAACACAGGGGAGTACCAGGAATGGGCAATTCCTGTCTGATGTGGACATTATGTGACCACTAACAAGCCATTTTGACTTGGAGACTGGCTCCCTGTCAGTCTGGAGGAGACTTTCCCAGAACTGCACTATAGTCTAAGGCTCTCCTAATCCAATTTTTCCTTCTCTCTCTTCTTAACAGGTGCCAGGCCTACAATGCAATCTGAAGTCCTCTTTCACTTCCTCTTTCTCCCTCCCCCTTTATCCTTCTCAGGCATTTCTCCCAACAAATAATTTGTACACCTATTCCTCTTGGCATCTGTTTCTTCATGGCCCTTAACTAATACAGAGTACCAGGAATGGCCCAAGAAAACAGGTAGCAAGATGGGGCTTGGGGTCTGGCTCACTCATCACCCAAGAGGCTAAGAGGACCTCATCATGAGTGGTATGTGGGGCACAGATGTGGTACAACGTGGCAGCCTAAATATGAAGGATTTCACCAGTTGTGAACTAGGAAAATGTCCCACAGAGGATATTTGCCAGTGAAATCATTTAGGCCTTTGAAAGATAGAGAGGGAATAATGCCCGTGAGAACAGTGGAACTGGCTGGTCATTACTAAGTTGTATTAATTCCCTGCAGAAGGATAATGAGAGGTTAAATAAAGACTAATTAAGCCTGACAGACAGAGAGTATCTCTGATAGGTTAAAACAAGGCATTTATATACTGGAGAGGAGGAGTAGATATGACAGAGGGGCAAGCCTTGCATGTGATAGTGTTACAGAGCTAGAGGGGTTTAATTGCTCAGTCAAGGTAGGCCTGTTGAGAAAACCTGACTCTAAAATAGTGGATGGCAACATCTGGATAGATGCCACAAGGAATTTGGTTTAGCAGACCCCCTCTCATCCCCCACTGCTTGTTAAGATGGCTCAGACCTCTAGATTAAGAGCTAGCACTTTCTCTATACGGGAAGACAATAATGTGGCTTCTACCCAGCAAGGCAACAGGGACCCCCAAGGGAACCACACCCACCTTCTCTCAAGACTGGTTGATAACCAGGGTTAATTCCCAGCATAATTTGACTCAGGATATGTTGGGTCTGATAAATAAGGAAGGAGATTACAACTCAAAGGAACTCCAAGAATTAGGTAACAGCTAATGGTGGGAGCCAGGGGAGTAATGCTGGAATTACATTTGGAGGGTAATTGAGCAAAGGGGGTGGAAGGTAAGACTGGATAAGCAAGAATTCATTCATTCAGTGGGATTTCCTGGGACGTGAAATTTTAACGTCTTGGAAAAGACCCAAGTAGATGGGGCAGCCTTTTGGCTAGGAAGCCTGGAGAAAACAAAGGCCCCTGCTGAGATTCCCTATAGATGGGAGAGGAAGCAATAAAAAGGCAAGGGAAGTGGGAATGCTAGCATGGACATACTGTGTGATCCAGAAGACCCACCAAAGGACATACCAAGGTCATCAGGAATGTGCTGATGAGAGGGGTGCTTCACTAAACATCACTAAGCAGCTCAGTGATGGCCTCCTTGGTAGTCCAGAGCTGATGGTAGGAGAGGCCATTCTAGATCTGGGCTTGTTAAGATCCATGGTCATACACAGCCCTAAAATAAGATATGTCGGATGGCTGGACTTGAGCACTAGAAACAAGGGGACGCCCATGATGATGGAGAGGCAGCCAAAGAAGCTTGATGATAGGGAGTTGCAGAGATGGTTAACAGTTTGTCGTCCCCAGGAAAAAACAAAAGAGCAGTAGTGCTTACAATCAGAAAAAAGGCAAAAATGGAGGAGCTAAGGCTGACATGGTCACTCCAGTAAAACTCACCATTTCCAGATCAGTAACCTGTTGACTAAAGAAATAGGACACATCCTGTAACACCATCCACCTCAGGGAACTGTGGCCATTTACTCCAGTACCATGTACTGGAAAAAAGGGGTTATCTTCACACATTTCAGACTATTAGACACAGGGTCTGACTTGACACTGGTATCTAGAGACCTGAAGCATCATCATAACCCCTCAGTTAGGGTGGGGTTAATGGAGCAGGTATTAAACTGAATCCTGGCTAATGTCTAACCTACCATGTGTCCATTGGGTCCATGACCCCACTGGTGGTGATTTCTCCACCTTTTATTTTATTGCCTTTTTTTTTTAAGGGCCGCACCCATGGCATATGGAGGTTCCCAGGCTAGGGGGCCAATCAGAGCTGTAGCTGCCAGCTTATACCACAGCCATAGCAATGCTGGATCTGAGCTGCATCTACGAGCTACACCACAGCTCATGACAACGCCAGATCCTTAGCCCACTGAGCGAGGCCAGGGATGGAACCCATGTCCTCATGGATGCTAGTAGGGTTCGTTAACCACTGAGCCACGATGGGAACGCCTCTCCACCTTTTAAATGTGTCATAGGGACGGACATACTTGGTGGTTGGATCACTGGACCCTTGGTCTGCTGGGTAAAATATATTCTGGTGTGGAAGGAAACTCTGGAACTGCTGCCCTCTTTTCTTCCCTCCCTTAGCCAAGATAGTTAAGTCAAAAATAAAACAGACTCCTGGGGAACTGCAATGATCAGTGCCAGTATTTATGTTTGAAAGGTTGCAGGGTTCATCATTTCTCTCATACCTCCTTTTAATTCACCAGGGCTCTTGCAAAAACCATCTGGAGCCTAGAGAGTGATAGTAGCAGAGCACAAGTTAAATCAAAGCTCCAACTGCAGCTTCAATGCCAGGTATAATACGTTTGCTAGAACATATCAATAAGCCTTCAAGTGCATGGTATGTGTGTTGACATCTGCTTATCAGAGGATCTTCACTGATGCACTATCTTATTAATGGGACAAGTAAAAGGTTACTGAAAACTGATCTTTAGGTTTACATGGAGTTAACTGATGGCCTTGACAACTGTGTGTTGTGGAAGCTAAGCTAGAGTGGGTACAAGAGAAAATGGAACAGTTAAGTGGAGAGAGCAAGAAGATGACTCATTTAAGGCTTGTTGCCATTTAAAAGGAGCAGAGAAATGAGTTAGTAACTAAAAAGAGATGGGGTCAAAGATGGTTGCTCTATATTTTTAAGACAGGAAACATTGCAGCCTGTTTTATGTTGATGTGAATGACCTAGTAGCGAGGGAGAAATGATGATGCAGGAAAGAGAGGGCAATTGTTGAAGGAATGTTCTCAAGCAGAAGACAGACTGAGGACTGGGACAAAAGCACAGGAAAAGGATAATTGACACTGATTGCCTCCTAAAAGTCAAAGAACCTCTCTCCACTCCTTTTCTGTTTTCTTTTTTTATGGCCATACCCTCAGCATATGGGAGTTCCTGGGCCAGGAATTGAATCTGAGGGGCAGCTGCAGCCTAAACCTTCAACTTAGTGCACTGGGTTGGGGATTGAACCCACGCCTCTACAGAGACCAGAGTCACTGCAGTCTAATTCTTAAACCACCTCACCACAGTGGGAATTACCCCATTCCTTTTTTTTAATTACTTAATGAATTTTATTACATTTATAAGTGTACAACAATCATCACAGCCAAATTTTTATAGCGTTTCCAGCCCAAACCCTCAGTGCATTCCCCCCAGCCCCCAACCTGTCTCATTTGTAAATCATAAGAGTTTCCTTGCTTTTAATAAGAGGATTTTCTTTACTGAAGATGGCTCCCAGACTGTTTTTCTTTCCTTTTCTTTTTTTAAAAAAACCTACAGGCTAAACCTCAGATCGACCTATATTTTAAAATTGGTTTTCACATAATAAAATAAAAATTTAATGCAATAATTTGTGTTTTTTCCACAATAGTTAGCAGGACCTGCTCTATGTTCTTAATATCTAATTAAACGGATAAAGAATGTTATAAGTCAAGAGTGAATGGGATGATCTCTAGGCTTACTGCAACCTTTTAAATCCCGAACTTGTGTCACAAGATGTTAGATAATAAATGCCAAATGAATGGCATAGACATTAGGTGGTAAGAGTTCCAATATGAATGAAGCCCTTGCTGTGACTGTGTGGAGACAAGGCTCTGTGGAAGAAGCAGAACTTAGGTGAGATTTTGAAGAAGACAGCAGTCAACTAGAATGTGTTGAGTACTCTGGTAATTTCTAGATTATGTACCCTTGAACCAAAACTGTCTGATGTCTGCCTGAGAGCTGTGACAAGATACTGTGACCTTCATTCTGAGCATCCATATGGACACAGAGGACAGAAAGTATGAGAACTAGATCAGGAAATGGGCAGACAACACGCAAAACATTTTCTATAAGGCCCCTTTTAGAACTCTTCTCAGTAAAAAGGAGAGTAAAACATGTGTAACTGAGTTCAAATTAGATATTACTCTGAGAAAGGAAGTGACAAAAATTAAATATGCACTCTAAAATGGCAGTAAAAAATGTAGTCAGAAGCTTATATGATCTGAAAGATATACATTTTGTGTGTCTTTTGTCTTTTTAGGGCAACACAGGTGGCATTTGGAGGTTCCCAGGCTAGGGGTTGAATTGGACCTACAGCTGTGGGCCTACACCACAGCCACAGCAACCCAAGATTTGAGCTGCCTCTGCGACCTGCACCACAGCTCACGGCAACACCAGATCCTTAACCCACTCAGCAAGGCCAGGGATTGAAACCACACCCTCATGGATACTAGTCAGGTTTGTTAACCACTGAGGCACCATGGGAACTCACAGAAAGATATACATTATTAAGTGGTATTATTTTGCTTTAACACTGAATGTCGTGTCCTTGCTGTTCTGTGTCACAAGGAGGTTCAATGGTACCTATACTTTCTACCTCATTCTCCTAAGACCCAAAACCAATATTAACCTGAGTCTGGTACATTTTGTGGCAGTGAGGCATTGTTTATTTTTCTTTTTTAGTTTCAATAATTTTATATCTCAAACAAGAAAGGGAGTTGGTAGTATCTCAATGGCGAATTTTTCAAATTTTCAGTCCTTAAACATCAAATAACCAAATGTTTTAAACTTCAGTGCAAGATGATGGTGCCTGTATTACCATTTTTAAAATTATTAGCTAGATAGTTTGAAACTGTTCAGCATAAAAGTGTGAACAGAATTTTCCTTCTCACCAATCCCCACTGAATACAAGTGCTTTTCCTTCAGGGTATAAGTGTGACACCTCTCCAGACTCTTATCTTACGCCTTTCAAAAAGTACAAGCAAAGAATGTGTTTTCAGAAGAAGCCTTTGAACAAGGAAGAACAAATATCATAAGCTCTGTTCTTTATGTTTCTTACTGAATCTGTCTGTCAATGCCCTCTGTCAGTTTTTGAGTGTGGAAGAGAAATTGCCTGAGGTAACCCAGGACTTCACACTCCACAAAGCAAGGTGGAAGGCTCCTAATAATACAGAACCTCTGGGCAGTGCTTCCATAGACATCAAGAAATTCCATTAAAAAAGCAGGTACAATGAAAAACAGTAATATGATACTAGAGGAAAAAGTATCCCATTGCTCTCTGAGGTGGATTACACATTGGGGAAAATGCACTAAAGAAGAAAAAAGAAATAAAATTGTACCTAGTAAAAATAAACAGCAACAACAAAAAGTAATTTTTTGTTTTGTTTTCCATCCCATTTCTTGCTAATACCATTATAGGAACAGGGAAGATAATCCAGTTGCCAAAAATAAGGGCAAAGCTGTAGTAATGAGAATTAGCAGGAAAAGAAATAAGCTCTGACACTCCCATCAATTGAAATTGATATTTTAAGCAACTACGTGCTTAGAATTTTAAGATATTTGCTTTGCTTTTCCTGAGTGAAAACTACTTTTATTTGAAGTATTCTAAGGAAGATTTCAAATTACAAGGTAAATAGAATATTTTACTAGTTTTAAACACATATATAGACTAAAGTATGTACTTAAATAAACATTGGTGAAAATTAATTGTAACTAGATCGCTAGTCATGCAAATATTAAGAATCAAAAAATTTTGAAGTCTTTAGTTTTGTTTTCCAAAGTTTGATCTGCCTTTAATCTAAATTTCTTATATGTAATGATAATTATATATTTATTAATTTATGCAGTTTTCATAGGAAGTGGAAATAATAATGACAGAGAAGGACAGTTTGAGCAAAATCATTTTAGTGATTTTGAAACACTGGGAAATAAGTAGAACCAGAACTTACTAGGAGATTCTAAGAATAAAACAATGGAATAAAAAATATGATGCTGCTGATGAAAGAAATGAATTCTGTAAAACAAAGGAAATTTGGAGGTCTTATTTCTGTTTTAGAGGCACTTAGTTCCATAGGAGTACATTGATAAACTCATGGAAACACTGTAATCTGAGGTAGACAAGACATCAAGTTGAAGAGAACTTTAGATTTTTCTCTAATTGAGATAAACATGCTTTAAATAAAAAATTCTAAATAAAGGATATTTTACCAAAATATTAATTATTCCAGTAATTTTACTACACATTTCTCTAAACACTTGTGTTCTTTAAATATTAATTTTTCAGTCAAATATTTTACTCTTTCCCCCAAAAAGAATTTGTCTTTTTTCAAGTGAACCTGGATTAGCAGAATCACCTCTGCCGACTCTGCCAGCAGCTGCCCTGACTGGATGTGGCATTTCCACTGGGGTGGAGGTCAAGGTTGGAGACAACTGGGCGCTCCTCCTGAGGGCTGCCTTGCCTTTTTAGGTTAGGAGGGTCTCTCTGTGTTTAGGATAACATGATTGACAGCTCCTCTCCAGCTCCAATTAGCACCCTATAATTTATTAGCTTCTGCTTTCAGATTATGCGCTAACTTCACAAATATTTCAGCCATGGAAACAGCAGCTATCAAGTGTCTCTTTCCTGATCCAGCCCTCTGGGGATGGAGTGAAATACAAGGAAAGAGCAGTACAGTTGGTCTGTCAAGTGAGAATAATCATTTGTGTCTGTGCCTGTCTGAGGGCATGGGGTCTCTGATTTCTCTTCAGGCAGACATTAGGGGCGCGCGCGCGCGCGTGTGTGTGTGTGTGTGTGTGTGTGTGTGTGTGTGAGAGAGAGAGAGAGAGAGAGAGAGAGAGAGAGAGAGAGAGAGAGGGAGAGAGGAAGGGAGGGAGAGAGAGAGAGAGGGACTTTTGTAGATAAATAGATTCTATTGTGTGGACATGGCATTTGTACGAATTTCATTTATTCATGAGAGATGGAGAAAAGCTGGTATTGAGGAGATCTGAAATTTATGTTTGCTTAATCCTGTGGTTTGCATAAATGTCAAAACTTTAGTAATGTACTAAGAGCAACTGTAATAATGATATTGCCTTTAGGGTGTTTTTTCCTTAACTGCAGATTTTAGAAATATGCAACAAATAATGAACAGCAATTCTTAAAAATCTTGAAAGAATAGAGAGCAAAGACTTTCACAAGTACAGTCAAAATGTGAATTATTTGCATGCACATTATCCACAGACTTAAAGTAGTTTATAAAGGAATCTTAAGGTTTTTGGTTCCACTTATTTAAAAAGCTCTTTCCATTTTTCTTCCATGCTTTGACACCTAGTGAATTATGTTTAAAAATGCGATTTATGGAAATGGCATTTATATGGAAAGCGTTTTGTCTGTCATTTTTTTTTAATCTCCTCCAATTTCAACATAACCAGTCACTAAGTGCATGAAGTTCCTTGCTTATTCCAATACAAGGAATAGGGGTACCTGCACACAAATGCAGGATTTATGATTCTAAGCAAACGGGAGGTTAAAATTACCTTACAAGCTGTTCCCCCGTTTCGAAAGGGCACAGAAAATGCAGTACTTACCCCAGAAAGAGTGGCAAGAGAAGCTTCCAGCCAGGGAGTCTAAGCAAGTCCCAGCACCCACCACCTCTGCCCTCCCTCCTATCCAGGCCTGAATCAATCTTAAGCCATTGCTAGAATTTGCCACGCATTGAAATAGAACTTCAAAGGGGAAATGAGACAGGATGGCAACTCCTACTAAATTAAAGAAGTAGAAGAGATAGAGTTCCCTGCAGTTGGATGCCTGAGTTCTCGGCCAGAGGGCAATCGGCAACAGGATTACTTGGTGGCGGAGAGCAGTCTCTCCCCTTTTCGTCACCTCTCCCTCAGCTGAGGCCAAGCGCAAAGGGAAAACCGTGGGTAAGGAGGACACCAGTGCCAACCGAGATAATTAGAGGTGAATCTAATCTTTTCTCAGACCCCCCACCTGGGTATAATATATGCAAAAACATCACGTTTACCTTTTCTCACGTCATCCTTCCTTTCCTCAAATGTCCTTTTGTCAACTACTAGGGCCTTCTCTAAACTGCATGGTTTCACGAATATTAGCAAGACAAGCATAGGAATTCATCCTTCACATGACTTGGCTGGCCTAAAAGAACGTCAAAAAAAAAAAGTCAATTAGGGCTATGAATTCACCAAGGGTCCCTTTGAAACTCTTATTCCACAGAGCTGAGTGATGATAGTTCTAGGGCATCTTGCACTTCTTCTCTGGGAACATATAACACAGAGGGAAAGGCTATGTTCCGTATGTCCTATGTGCCAGGTCACTGGAGCCCTGCTCAGGGGTCTGGACGGTCTGTTCAGGACTGCCCCAAAGGCCAGTTCCAGTGAATGAGTCCTCATCAGCAACCTGATATTCAGGTCAGATGCAGCTCAGAATCTTCTGGCTGGAAAAAGGCTACCTGTGGGTTCTGATTAGAGATCTTGGGAGTACTAACGTAGGGGGAGCACAGGGAAAGTGTTCTGGGAAGGGGGGGACGACTTGTAAAAGATGTCCAGCAGAGAATGCACTTGCTGTGCCTTTTTCCACATCAGCACACTCAGCAGCAAATTTTTAAAAGTGCGCAGAAACTGATGTTTGTTTATGCTTGTATACACCAGTGATTCGTGCCAATGGAACATGGATTTAAGAAATCCACAGAGAAGTCCAAAGTTAATTTTAGTTATTGCTTCAATGTCCAAACCTCAGACTAATGCTTAACACGACTTGGTTAGGTTGGGTGTGAAGAGCTTCAGCACAGAGAAGCTATAAATACTGACATGAATTAATAAGAGAAGCAATAATTCCTTCCTGGAGATGAATGAAAATCTGCATCCTGCTGAATGGTCTATAGGTAGTGCCATTTGACGCTGAAGTCCGATCAATGTCCTATGATACTCCCTTTGAGACGTGGAATTCTGGAAATTTTACAGTGTTGGAATCTTTGCTGCCCTGCCTTGCTTCCCTTCTCTATTCATCTACTGCGGAGGAGAAGGTAAACCTGAAGCTGTGCATCTCAGAAGTGGTCCAGCAGTTACTGCAGTGAATAACGGTGCAGTCTCTGTTCCCAGGCTGCCTGGGTTGGTATCCTGGCTCCGCCACTTACTAGCTATATGACTGGGCAGATTATTTCTCCTCTGTGAGTCTAAGTTTTCTCATAGGTAAGGAGGCGGATCATAATAAGTACCATACAGAACTGTTGTGAGGCGTAAACAAGTTAACATATATATAAAGCCTTCAGACCAGTGTCTGGGGCATGACAATTAACAGTAGTTATTAGTATATGCGATGCAATTAGTTACAATTGATTGCCATTATATCTGGTGCAATAAAATCATTTGGTACCTTCCATCTGAGCAAAAACAGTAATAGGCTCTTGTAACGATCATAGTCTACTTCACAGGTACCAGAATGATAGAAAGAGGGAATGGGTAACTCTGCTAAGCCATGGCTCTGAGCAAGGTCCCTTAACCGCCCCTAACTCTTGAGATAATGACCCAAAAGAAATTATACTTGCCTCTTGTGTTATAATGAAGCTCAGGATTTGAATTAATATTTTATGCTTTCAAAAAAAAAATATTTTATGCTTTCACAACCTACAAGGGCAGTTTGGGGCATAACACCAAATCTCTCTCTTTCGTAAAAGAACACACATAACTTTGGCGTCAAGGGAAAACAGAACCATTAATTTCTTAATTTCTTTTTTTGGTCTCATTGTAGGTTAGCTGATTAAGATATAAAATAACCACTATTTCAAAAACATTTTTAAATTGACGACTCTCCCATCTTAAGAGTCTAGAACTTAAGCAACAATACCATTCTTTTGGAGAATAATGGGAATAGTTTTCTTTTTAATAAGAATTATAATAATCATCTCCAGGGCTGATGCGAGGTGGAAAGGGGTTCACAGATTTCACAGCATGGCAAACATTTTGGAAAAACAAAGAAAATGTAGTAATTTTACTTATTGACATAAGATCATACTACTATAAATTATTTTATTCTATTACAGAAAAATGAAAGACATTGATTTTCCCTTTTAAGAAATAACACCGCGGCCTAGTGGTAAACAGACATCTTTAATGTTTGTTTCTTCTCCCCTGTAAACTTCAGCTTTGCCCATGCATGTACCCCTTCCCCTGTCCCAAAACTAAAGTGACCAAATCATGACCACAGAGACTGAGAACATTCGAGGTACTGAAGACTCCATGGGCATCTCTTCTCCTTGTGGTGATCCCTAGATCTTCTTGGAGACAGTTGGGTTCTCTTGATGCTTTTTCTTTCCCATTCAGGGGAGGATAGAGGGAGGGACAGAATTTGTGGGAAAGAAGGCAGAGAAGGTTTTCTTCTTTCATAAAATGTTCTTTGTAAAAAATATGATATACACGCACACACACACATATAAAATACATCCAGTGCAATTGCAATTGCTGTGCCAAACACTGGGAAGTGCCACCTTGGTCGATGTATTTCTGGAGTTTTAAACAGTTGTCCTACAACAGCTGCATTTCAGTAAGACTTGGGCAGGTGGTTCCAGATAAGCCACTTGCCACTCACATTCAGGCTGAGGCTTCCATGTTCACAGTCCGAAGGAAAAAGTGTGTCTTTGTGTCTAAAGTGGGTGTTGTACCGAGGGAGTGGGCAAGAAGCAAGCTGGAGGCTACAAGTGAGGAAGAAGGAATTGGCTTCTTTTTACTTCTCTACCAGTCTTTGAGGCAAATACAAATACATTTTCAATCTGAGGTTATTGACATCAGCAGTGCTAGGATCACACTACTTAATGAAATAATTCACATCAGCATAAAAAAATATTCACACCAAAACGTCTCTTTTCTTTCCTTCTTTCCAAGAAAACTGTAATATCATGTCTCCTAAGTGGTCTCACCACGGATACTTCCAGTGATTTGCCCAAATGTCATTAAGCATCATTCAGAGTCTTTGGATCTGCTCTTTTGGCAGAAGGAATTATTTGTAGATGAAATTTCTGTTGACGTGCGTTTGGTTTTCCCAATACACGGAGAAGTTTGAAGTCTCTGCCTTCCCCCACGTCCTTCCTCATCCATGAAGTGAGAGGCACAGATGTTGAGCCTCCATGGCTGGTCGGAAGGGAAAGGAAGGGGAAACCCTGGGTCAGCAGATCAGCTCAGGAGGGATGCACCACAGAGAGAATAGCGACGAGCTGCAAACCAAGATCAGAAGCTGTTACAAACCCACTCGACTTCAGCTCTGAGTGTCACCAATTGCGCTATGCAGAGACCTACAGGGAAGAAGGTGGGTTGTCTAAAACCAGTACAGATCCTTGCTTTTGTCCTGAGGCTGCAAACCTGAAATCAGAGAGAAAATAAAAAGGAAGGGGGAGAGGGAGAAAGAGAAACGGAGAGGGAGAGAGAAGGGGATGGGGGAGGGAAGGCACAAGGTATTTAAAGAAAGAGAAAGACAAACACTACTGTTTTATTGTGAAAGTCACAGAATTCATCTAAAAGGCATGAATGAAAGTAAAAGCAAAGCAAACAGAAATGTCAAAATCTGCACCTGAGGAAAGCGGGAGTGGGCAAGACTACAAGCCAATGATTGCATTTATAGCTATTTTTTCATTTGCCTTGAAGCAAAAAACAAAGTAAACCCTTATTTAAATGTATCTTTCAAAATCAGACTCTTCAGCTAGTGACTTAATTGAAATAATAATACCCTTCTCCCAAGTTTTACGTTTTTAAGAGATCTACTTAATCTGACAATGAAGTTCATACCAGTCATGAGTCCTATTTTTCTTTCTTTGTAACTATCGCTACATGATGAGACCCCTCTGCCCTCTAAAAGTTGTAGAGGATTTTGAATTACACTCTTAACAGGTATTCTAGGTCAGAGCTGTCCAATAGAAACCCAGTGGAGCCACTGGCATAATTCTAATTTTCCAGTAGCCACGCTGAAAAAAAAAGTAAAGAGAAACAGGTGAGGATTAATCTTAGTAATGTATTTTATTTAACCCAGTACATTCAATATGCAATGTGTTGAAAATACTTCAACATGCGATCAATACAAAATTTCAGTAAGTGTTACATTCCTTTTTTTTTTTTGGTACCAAGTCTTGAAATCCAGTGTGTATTATATACACTTACAGCACATCCTAATTCACCCTAGCCACATTTCACCTGCTCAACCCACACATGTGGCTGGTGGCTACAGTACTGAACAGCACAGAGCTAGACCTTTCCAACAAATTTTATTAAAAAAAAAAAAATCCTCTGCAATATTAACCAGCCAAGTTAAGGCACGGTCCTACTTTCTCATTCTGCCCACACCGGTGGCACAAAGTCATTGCTGAAACACAACCCCACCACGCAGACCTCGGCGCTCAGGAGCACTGGGGTCTCCAGGGAGAACTAAGGGGGGCCCCGCGCTCAGCCCAGGTCTGAGCACAGGGCAGGAGGGGCCCGGAGATGCCGCGTTCCCTCTCCCGCTTACCTGAGTCCACGCTGAGGCCCAGACCCCCGGCCACATCCCCTGCGGGGCTCGCGAAGGATCCCCCCGGCGCAGCCCACGCGGCGCCGGCCGGCTCGCCCTTGGCCGAGAGCTCGCAGGGCGGGCTGCCGGGCGCGGGAGCCGCGGCGGGCGCAAGGCGAGCCGGGCGCCCCGAGGCGGCGGGCATCAGCAGCGGCCCGTAGCGCGGATCGAAGTGCGGCGCGTAGACCTCGTGCACGGCGGCGGGCCTCGGGTAGGCGGCGGCCTGGGCGCCGAGGGCGCCTCCCAGCGCGTAGGGGTGGTGCGGGTGCGCGTGGTGCGGGTGCGCGTGGTGCCAGGGCTCGGCCGCGCCCTGATGCAGGTGGCTGTGTAGAGCGGCCGGCGAGTAGGGGTCGGCCGCGGCGGCGGCGAAGGGCAGCTCCGAATGCGCGGCGGCCAGAGGGCTGCCCAGCGGCGCGGGCACCGGCGTCTGGTACGCGCTGTTCCAGAAGGAGGCGGGGAAGCTGCGCTGACTCATCGGGAAGGAGCCGTCTGCGGGCCGGAGAGGTGAAGGGAACGAAAGAAAGAGAAGCGCGCGTCACCTCGGGGAGTCATGGTCGTCGACCCCGCGCGGCCGCCGTAGAGCCCAAGGCGCCAGGTGGGTAAAGGGCGGGAAAGGCGCGGCGCGGAAGCGGCGTCTCCCTCGGGGGGCCGCACCTGGAACCCCTAGGGGAGAAGCGCCGCTTTCTGGCGTTTTGCAGCCTGGCTGGGACAGTAAGAGAGTGTAGACTTCAGTCCTTAGCTCTAGTTTCAGGGCACGGGGCGCTTTCTTGGAACTGCGGGCCGAGCTGCCTCGGTATCCCCGGGGCAGACGCGGCCTCGCCGTCCCGGCCCGCAGCCTCTCCTCAAGCTAAAGATACCTCCTTCCGCTCTGGCTCGGCCGCCTCACTACCCCCTCTCGTGTTTCAGCTCTAAAAAATATGCCCCTCCAAAGCCTCCGGTAGACTGGAAGTCCGTGGACATATTTTGAAGTCTTGCTATTATTAGCCTCCTTTCTAGAAACCTTCTTTCAGATTTTTTCCCCCAAGAACGCAAAGCAAAATAGTAAACGTGACATATTGAAAGACAGCTGTATTATTTGCATAGAGGGACAGCAAGTGACAAGTCTTTTCAGTTTTAATTAACAAATTTTCTGCATCAAAGTGTGGACGCAAAGAATAATAATAATAGCAATAACAACAATAATAATAATTGTCCGTATCAATGTTGACCCATATTGTCTGGAAGCATTTTAAGAGAGCGTCATTTAGGAGCTCCCCGAGTGGCGCAGCGGAAACGAATCTGACTAGGAACCATGAGGTTGCAGGTTCGATCCGCGGGTTCGATCCTTGGCCTCGCTCAGTGGGTTAGGGATCTGGTGCAGACGCGGCTCAGATCTGGCGTTCCTGTGGCTGTAGCTGGCAGCTGTAGCTCCGATTAGACCCCTAGCCTGGGAACCTCCATATGCCGCGGGTGCTGATCTAAAAAGAAAGAAAGGCCTTTTATTGACCATTTCACCTAGAGAAGGCGGCTGGCACTTTATAGTAGAGAATTAAAAATGCTTTGAAAATGCATTCTAAGTAGTGCACAGTCTCCCTATTAAAAATATTTAGGCAACTGAAGAATAAAAGTGTTTTGGATTTAAAACTAATGTTTTTGGATCATGTCTAGGCAAGGTTTGTATAAACTGTCAGACTTCTAAAACAGGGAAGGTAACAGTTGTCTTTTCCCCTAAAATGCAATATTTGTTTTCCTTTTTACAACAAAATTCACATTTCTCAGCTTGGTACACATCAAAACCTACAATTAGTGAGAAAATTTACCAAATAGTTGCCTCCACCTTTGTCTTGGTAATCAAGGGAGGCTGAAATTTCAGAAGAGAAGGAGATTTCGTTGACTTGTCCAAGAATCATTGTCCCAGGCTAAGTAAAGCAGTGCTTTGTGAGAAGGATAAAACAGTAAAGAAGGGGTGTGTTTGGGGAAACCCTTAGAGATGTTTTGGCTACAGTTAAATTCTTATTTCTTTGTTATTTTATTCGCTTATTAAAAGATACACTCTGCTTCAGGATTTCCCAAGTAATTGAAACCTGACAAAGGCATAAGTAAGTTTTAGGAGACATTCTTCAGCAGGTTTTGCTTGCATTGCATTCTAGGACTTTCTCCTCTAGAAAAATGTTCAGAAATGGCTCTGTAAACTACTGTAGGTGAGGATCTAGCTCCTCTACCCCTCCCACCCCTGTCTTGAGAGACTGTCGCAAACCTTACCTTTCCATAGCACATTTACATACATTTTTCTGTTTGCCTTACAGGCACCTCCAAGGGTAGTTAAGAGGGCAAGTATTATTCTAATTTTAGAGAACAGTAAATAGAGTGACTTTCAAGGGGTTAAGAGACTTACCCAAGGTCATATTGCTAGGAAGTGGTGGAGCCAACACACAAATCTAGGTCTCCATCACAGACTAGTGTTTTTTCCTAGGTTTCTTCTCTGCCTCTTCAAGATCTTATGCCTGTACCTATTCCTCATTTGATTTCTTTATTCTCCCTAAATACACCTCCTCACCTCTTCCCTCTTCTCTGACACCTAGCATTCTTTTTTTTGCTTTTTTTTTTTTTTTTTTTTGCTTTTTAGGGCCGCACCCGCAGCATATGGAGGTTCACAGGCTAGGGGTCTAATCAGAGCCACAGCTGCCTTCCTGTGCCACAGCAACACAGGATTCATTCAATGCCAGATCCTTAACCCACTAAGTGAGGCCAGGGATCGAGCCCACAACCTCATGGTTCCTAGTCGGATTTGTTTCCGCGGAAGCACAACAGGAACTCCAGACACCTAGCATTCTTTAGGCTGCATCTCCTTGAGCCGCTGAAGGTGGAGCCTAGGCTGTGAATGTTCTCTATCCTCCCCTGCAAACGAGGCCCCATACTCACCCCGCCAGGGCCCGGAGCTCCGAGGGGTTTTGCTGCTGGTACAGCTTGGGGAATAGCTACTAGGCTGGCTCAGGGCCCTGCTGAAGTGCTCATCCACCACGGAGCTGATGTCCCCCTGGAAATAGGTGAAGAGGACGCAGCGGGAGTTGATGTACTCCGCCTCTGGTGGGCGCTCTTTCTCTGGGCTGCTTTCTTCCTCTTTTATACTAGCTGGAGTTTGGCTGGAGAAGGAGGAGCTGCCGCTGCCGCTGCTGTTGCTGGGGCTGGCGTTGCATTCCTGGGCTTCCTGCATTTTGGAGTAATAGGCTAGTTTCTGCTCAAAGGAGAAAGAATAGAGAAGTTCATTTTCAAAAGAGATAGTAAATTGGGTTCAGACTGCACTCCTTCATCCAGATCCTAGACGTATCCCGGGACAAGTGACACTCATGCGTATGCTCTGTGCTCAGTTAACTGCAAACTGCAGCTGAACAAAAGTGGGTTCCTAAGAGGTAGACTGCCTTTCTCGAAGACTCTGTCTCCCTGGAATTTCTGCCAGGCCACAGGGAAAGCTCTCTGAAGGTGTCAGGGTGAAGGTCCTGGAAGATGCCTAAGCAGTTTGACCGCAGAGGCAGGCTCAAGGCAGATATATTTTTAAAATCAGCTTCCAAGGGTAAAGGGCACCCAAGTCCAGTTAGGGCCCGAGTGTTCCCTGCCTGAGAATTCAGGGCAGATGTACAAGATGCAGGATTAAGCATCCTCATGATAGAACATGCACACAACAAAATCCACTCCACGCAACCAGGATGTAAAAAAAGAACTACTGCAGGAAGTTTGAAAAAGGGAAAACTCATGTGGGGTAAAACCATAGAATAACATCATAACATGGATCATTTTTAAAAATGCAAGTTGATATTTGTTTGGTCATCCATAAACTGACCTCAACTTTTAAAGAGATCTTCTTTTGAGTAAGGAAAAAAACCAGTGGGCTATGAGAATTTCTACTCTCACTATATCTGTGCACATTGAGGAAAAAAGTAATAAAAAGAAGCAGAAGATGATCTTGGCTTTGAGGTTTGGTAAATCGTGACTTTCTGAGAGTGATTTACAAAACTACATATAGCTACTGAAAACATTTTCTTAGAAATCAGTGATTGACTAAATGCAGTGTTAAGGGCTCCATGGGGAGACACTCATCATACAAAATGAACAGAGATCTTGGTGCAATAGATCGGTCCAGGATCAGGGAAGAGGACCAACCAAACAGACAGGAATCAACACACCTTTCCTCTTTGTAATACTCCCAACCTGGAAAAGAGCTTATTTTAGATACTGAAGCCAAATGACTGGAGTTATTTAGCAATATCACCACTTCCACCACATTCCCACTTGGTTTATCATGAGGGACTCTGGTGATTCCTGAAATTAACATTAAGACTAAACAAACTTCTGGTTGGAAAGTTTTTAAAAGGAGAGGAGGAGGAAAAAGCAAAATGCAAAATCTACCCATTCCGTCATTAATTCATTAGGAAATTTTCAAGAAGATCCCCTGCAATCAAAATTGGCAAAAGCATGGACTCTGGCAGGTGTAATTCAGTCTCCAGAGACAAGAGTCCAGGCCCTCATTTTCCAACCTGGTCTAGTCTGGACTTTTGGGGGGGCCCCACCCCCCAGTGTGATCTTATTCATTTCCTGGACTCCTGTCCTCACTTTCGACCACATCAGCTGACGAATGAGAAGAAAAGTTGTTCACTAGATACAGCTCGGAAAATAGAAGAATTCGAATAACTAAACGAAACTTGAAGAGTTTGCAGAATCCGGGTTAAGTGGTCTTCTCAAAAGTGGGTTTGTTGATGGTAGGGCAACGCGATTCAGCCACTCATGCTGGAGAAAGGCTAAGTATTATCTATGAAACTTGCCTCTTGCCAGATCAATTGAACCCAGTAATGTTCCCCAGAACTTTGCGAACAAAGACAATTAAAGCCAGGGAATTTTGCCCAGTTTTCTTTGTAAAGAGTCCTCAAGTTCTAGAATGAATTGGCCTGAGAATTGGCGGTCGCCTGAGAATCGAAATGGAAAAACAAAATGCCTTAGATGAGCTTGCAGGGATGACTACGTGAATCTTTGCATCTCAGACAGATAGAGGCAGGCCTTTGCTTTTGTTTTGTTGTCACTCTTACATTTGGGACCGAAGTTTGGTTTTGCCTGCGTGAGCTGTGCTCCCCTCTCCCCGCGCCAGCTCCGGGCTCGGAAGAACCTGGAGTTCAGCACTCTTAAGGGTGCAGCCAGCGAGATCCCCGTTTGATTATTCCCGTGAAAACCCGGGCAAGCGTTAGCAAGATATAGCTGCCTTCCGGAGAGAGCCAGCGGGGAAGCTAAACGGGTTAGTTTAAGCTACTGGGTGGCCACGCGGGCAATCCCCGCATCCGGGAGGCTCACGCCTCTTGTCCGACGCGTGGGATCCGCGCGGAGGCGCCGGGGGCCCCGGGGTACCAGCGGTGCTCGGAAAAGCCGCGGCGCGCCCCCTGTCTTCGAGGTCCCCGCCTGGGTGGGGGGGTTCGGGGTAGGGCGCGAGACACGTACCTGGTGGTAGGGAGTATAAGCGGCTGCGAAGTAAGGCTGGGGAGGACCGTAGACTTGGTACATAACATCCAGACAGCTCATGGCTCCCCGCAGCGGAGACGGTTAAATGTTTTATCGTCAACTCTCGGTCGGCGGAGAGCCGGGATGCTGCATGCGCGGCACTTGCTCTTAAGCTCCCGAGTCATCGGCGGCGGAGCGAGAGGTAGCGCGCTCCGCGGCTCGGGATCCCGCTCGCACGCTCCCCTCCCACTCCTGCAATTCCAGCCGCCACCGCCCTCCGGGATAGAAGCTCCCGGGCTCCAGCTAGTGGGCATTTAAACCCAACGCGGGGCGGGCGTGCTGACGCCACTCCGGGGCCGCGGAGGGTGGGGGCGACGGGGGCGGGGACCGGGGGGGGCCAATGGGGTGCGAGGGACAAGGGACTGAGGGGCTGCCGGTGTGTTTCTCCAGGGTACCTTCCCCAAGAGCCTTTGGCCAAGGGTGCGGCGAAGGGCGTAGCCCGGGGCTTGAGCCCTGAGGGTTCGCACGGTGAGGAACTGGGATTTCCCAGGCTGAGACAGGAGAGGTCGGGAGACAGGGAGAAGAGGGGAAAAACGGGGGATCTTACACTTGGACAGCGAAAGTTGTAGCGTGGTGGGTAAAGGTGTTGTGGGAGAGCCCCGGCCACATAACGGATAGCTGAATGTGCGTCCGGGGGTGGCGAGGTGGGAAAGATTCTCTGCTCTCGGCTCCTGGTGATCTGGGGGAGGAACGGCGCTATCCCCAGGAATCCCCTAAGAGATTCGGGTCGTCGCAGTTACGGTGTCAGAGTCCGGGAACTCCTTTCCGCGCCGAGGAGCTCCCTCTGCGGGGAAATGGCAGCGGCTGAAGCCTGTAACCGCTGCCCTATGGCACCTCCTTTGCGCCCTCTCCTAGCGGCTCCACCCGCCGCCCGCTCCCACAGCTCAGTTCCGGTTACTGGAGCGGGTCCCTTCTGCCCCTCTATAGTGTGATCCCGCCCCTTTCTCTTTGACATCCTCCTTCCGAACCCGCTGGGTCCACGCTGTTCACGCCCCGCCTCTAGCTCCTCCCGGTACAAGCTGCTTTCGAGGAGTCCGGGAGGCTTACCCAGGCCCCCGCCGCCCCGAGTCTTCTCGGCCGCATCCTTTAAAGTTTCAGTAACTTTTTGGAACAAGGACTCGTTGGCTACAAGAGGAATTATCCCAGGAACTGCAGAGAGGTCAGAGAGGGCTTTTGCTGATTCTTTAGCGGGTAGAACAGCAGCTGCGATTTTTTTTTTGTTTGTTTGTTTGTTTCATTTTAGAGGTGAAAGAGGATACACTCCAATTGTGAAACGTGAATTGCGCGTAGCCGTTCTCTTTCGTGCCGCGGAAGCTCTCCAGGCTCGGACCTGCTTCCTGTGACGCTTTCCACCCATCCCAAGTACCCCTCCCCTGGCTCCGTGGGGAGGCGGGTTAACAGTGGAGTTCTCCATCCTTAAAGTATAGGAATGAATTGAGACGAGGCTTTCCATGTCTGGTTAGGTGGGGGATGCTTGGGGGCGGAGAGGGTTGAGTTTGGGAAGCATGAAGAGCCCAGAGCCAAGGAAGAGGACGCGTGGATTACCGACAAACGAGCTCTAGTTATTCTCCAGTTTAAACACAACAAAAAGTCCAATGTTGATTCACCCGCTATAAAACTGAACAAATGCACCCTTAGAAAGTAATTTGCCTTTAAAACGTGAATATTTTAAGCCATGTAGTTTCCGGGTTGAGGTTTTAGTTTTGCCGAATTTGTGAGTAACGGCTCCATGTCCCCAATTCGGTTTATAAATGGTGAGAAGTCCTGAAGTGTTTCTTTAACTACAACGCAGTCTATTTTAAAGAAAATTAAAAAAAAAAAAAAAAGACACCGCTGTAGTACAGTTTTACGCAAGGCTCTTTTGGGGGGCCAGGCTCCCTGTGGTTGAGTTTGGAGGCTTCTGGAGCCTACCACAGTCCCGGCGCGCAGGTGAAGGACATCCCTCCCGCAGCCACGAGTTCGGGAGAAGAGTAACCAAGGATTTATCCATATTTCCTTGGGGGCCAAAGAGCGAACAGTCATGGGAAGAACCACAGTGCATCCTCCCGGATGCCGGAGATGGACATGCAGGTCCCATTCCTTTTGGCTGCTGAGGACCGCTCCACCTAGCACCGCGCGAGGCCCAGGATGGGCCCAGGTCAAGTGTGCCCACGCAGCGCTGCGCCCCCAGTAGATCGCAGCTGGCAGGCGCCGCCTCCGAAAAGTCACACTCCCACCTTTCCAAGCACGTCTTGCTGTCCATACTTGGACCTAGAATTTCTGTTCTGGCATTCTTGGTTTGGTGCATCTCCAGGCCCCGGCGTTCGTCGCCCCTGAGCTCGCTCCTTCCTACGCAGCCCAGACTGGGCAGAGTGTCCAGAGGCTGGCTGTACCGCGTGGGAGAACTGGTAGCAGACGAGCACCAAATCATAGGTCTAGCCAATGCTTGGAAGCTGGACTTCTGTCCTTGCTTACCTCTCAGTAGCCACCTCCCATCCGCTGTACCCACTCATTGTGACATTTTAATTGTATTTTGGCCATGAACTTTAAATTTCCCACCAATTCCTGAGAAAATAATGACAATATTTTTTTTAACCCACAAGGCCCAGCAAATTGTTGTTTTTTAAAAGGATTAGGGGAGCAGGGATTTGCTACATTTTGAACTAAGAAAACGAAGACAATGTGATGCCAGTTGCCTAAGGCTTCCTTCTGTACACATTTCTTAATTCCATCTTACTTGGAACAGTTTTTTCAAACCTCATTGAAGTTAAGGGTACTGACTGCACAGGAGTTAAAGGAACACAGGGAATTGGGCCAGAGAGCATCAGTCCTTAATTCAGGCAGGTAAACAGTCTCCTCCTCTCAAATCCGAAGTGAAGAGAGAACAAACAGTCTGCAGTTTTAAAATACATCCATATATTGGAGCCTGGTCAGGTTTTTTTTGTGTATCTGAGAAGCTGTCATTTACACGTGGGTGGTATTTATCAATCTTATGAGGTCACCTCTTGTTTCTGTGTTGAGGCAGAAAGTAAAACAACTAAATTCAACCCCCCTTACTCTCCTAGCCATTCAAGCCACCAGAACATTAACAGGGTCAAATGATTCAGAGCCTTGAGGATGGGCTACAGGTTGAAGGAAAAACTAGGGGGAAAGTCTCTCTCGTCTTCCCTCTTTCTCTCTTCCTCCCACAGTTATTTTAGGAGGAGAGACTGAACACCAAATAGGTAAAGGTCCCAGAACTTGATTCCTGAGGAAAAACATGCCAACATCCCAGAAAGATCAACTTTTACCAATTTGTAATAATCTACTTGCCTTTTAACTTCCTAATTGGGCTGAAGGAATGTAAAACTCCTTTAGAAATGAATTCTGCTTTATGATAGCTTCATGACGATTGAGCTGCCACTGGGGAGTCTGTCATATGAAAATAAAGTTAATTCCACCAAAATTCCCTTTCAGTACCCTAGTTTTAGTGTGCAATTCTACCAGTATCTAGAACTGTGAAAATAAAAGGTGCCTTTGTTCTCAAAGTTAGTAAATGAAGTTAAATTGCTTTTGAATGAATACATGTTTCAAGGTAGCATCACAATGAAATTATTTTCTCTTCAGAAGAACTGCCTCTCATTTTTAGATGAGCTGACTTCATTATTTTCTGAACTTTTCTTTCTGTCCGCCAGTGTCATTCTGAAAACCACAAGGAAACTGCTTTAAGGGAAAGGTGTATGGAATCAAACTAATTTGGAGTCAGTACTGATTGCAGCCAGCCCAGCCCCTCCCTTTCCCATGTTTGCATCATTGCATGTTGGCTTTTTTTAAATTTTATTTTAAAAAGTCTTATTGAAGCATAGTTGATTTACAATGCTGTGATAATTTCTGCTGTGAGTTTTGACATTTTATATTGCTTTATTCTTCAAACCAAAGAGGATAAACACGATGGTAATCTTGCAGCTTTAAAAAAAACAAAACAAAACTCTAAGCCCATCATTGCCTGTTTCATAGAGCAGAGATGTGTTTGGAATTTGGAAAGTAGCTAACAAGATTTTGTGGATTCATACCTCTAATAGTATTAGTTGAAAACATGTCTGCAGAAGCCAGTTTTTTCAGACATGGTGTGTTACTTAGTCATGATACTCTAGTCATTAATGGAGAGTCTGAATGGTGATTTTATTTTAAAGAAAGAAAGGAAAAAAGAGAAATTCCCATTCTCTGAAATCTCACTAAAATGCTAAGTGGAGGAATTACAGTTTGACTTAGTGAAAAATGAAGAAGAAGGTTCTATTATTTTCTTACAAATTAGAGTAGCTCTTAACAATGTTTTCAAGTAAAAATCCTCCGTGGTCCAGCCTGATGAGTAGATGAGACTACTTTGTAATTATTGATATATGTTTGTTTAAGAATGTTAAACTTTTCTTCCTTTATATTTTAATGACTATTTTCATGTTAGGTAGAAGACAACTTTAGCTTATGTAAATAATCACAACTTTCTGAATTTAGTTTTCTCTCTAATTCATGTTGACAATAATGTCCAGTTCTAGGACTGAGAAATATATTTAATGCCAGATTCATCTTTCAGAAGTGAGTTCTTTTTAATGAGTTTCTATGAAATGCTATGTATGAAGATATTATTATACAAATACAATTCACAAGACCCAAACCTTTAAAATGATAACAAGTGCCAAAAAGGGGAGATTTGAAGTAGATATGTATAAAATATTTTGACTTAATAGATTTTTAGAAGTCAGGAACAGTTAGAAGGAAATTTATATTCTCTGATATTTTCTTGAACATAAAGAGTTAAGTCAGAGAGCATGTATCAATTATTTCTTACTGGGAAGAAGTTGCTTTTCGTCTTTACTTGGTTGGAAAAGTCAATCTACTTGCCTTTGACTTCTGACCATAGTGATCTTTTTTCTTTAAAGACACGCAATCCAGAGGTAATGGTCTAGAAACAAACGTAGGCTAGAACCGAACATATGTGTTAAACTCTTTTTTTGTAAGATACAGGGACATAGAGGAATTTTCAGATTCAAAAGGTGGAAGTAGACTGAAGGATTTGAACTGTTGACTCAGATATTTGACAGTATTGGTGTTGATCCATTCCCAAACTTCTGTTTATAAGCTTCATTTCAGCAGGATGCTAAAGGGATTAAAAGGAGACCACAGCAATAACAGACAGAAGGTGATGTCCTGTCACATGCTTCAGGAGGTCTTGAAACTGCTTCTTGAAGTTTCACTCATGGGAAGTTTCTCTTGGTATATGTGGAAGAATTTTTAGCACTGACTCCTAGACCAGTATCATCTGTCTTTAATTTCTTTGGCTACTGTGACTAATTTTTAAGTAAATTTCATGGTGATATAAATAAATTAGGGTTAATCATGCCTTAAGTATAACGCATAGAAAGAAATTTGATCATGCACCAGGATGCTTAGCCTAGGAGACACCTAAGAAGATTACACCTTTTATTTCCATTCTTAACTTTATACTACAAATAGTGTGTATCATATTGTAAGATAAAAATCCAGTTGTTGACTCCGAAATTTAAACTTCACCCACTGATATTATTTTTTCACATTTCTTTATGAGAGGAATTGATCAATCAATATGTAGCATAATCCAACCTGTGACAGTACCTGAAGAAAATGTTAAAATTTAAAAAATTTGAAATGTAAAATTTAGCAATATATCATTTTATATGCCTCATGCAAGATATTGCCACGCAGTGAATCAAAGTGGAAATCTGGCAGTTATCCAGCTAATTTGAAATGAAAGCCAGCTCAGTATGACCACATAAGAAATCAAACTGAAAAATTCAGGTCTTAAAGTGGGCTTTCACCAAGGAAATGTCTTCCCATATTAGTAGATCAATGCTTATCCCCTTAAACATACTCTTTCTCCAGACAAATCATGTACTCAGAATGTGGCCAAGACCTTAGAAGAGTCTGTTGGTGTTTGTATTTTAAGAAGACGGTGTCTCTGAAATGGTTCAAAATGAATGCATATTTTTATTCCTTAGCTTTCATTTTCTCTGGGTTTTCGGTGGCAAAATAAATTTGAAGCCCTAATCTACATCAATGTATATGGCTTTGTTCTTGGGTATGTGAGGAAGTTGCTAATTGCAAGGCACTGCCTTTTCTTATTTTGGGTAGAGACTGTGGTAAAACAGCCTTCCAGTAATGCAAAGAGATAATTTTATTAGCAAACTACTGTTTTCAGAAAAATAGGCCATGTCTGTGCATTTAAAACAAAGTGCTAAATTAAGGCAACCCTCTGAACAATTACAGAGTTCCTTTTTTCTTCCTTCCTTCCTTCCTTCCTTCCTTCCTTCCTTCCTTCCTTCCCTTCCCTTCGCTTTCCTTCCTTCCTTCCTCTGTCTCTCTCTTCCTTTCTTCCTCTCCCTCTTTCTTTCTTTCTTTTTCTTTCTTTCTCCTTCAGTAACAAACCTGAAAACTACATAGAGTTATTTCAGTAGGAAGAAAATCCCAATAGTAGATGTCAAAGGAGACATTTCAAAGCCCATGTTGTCAAATAACTTGTAAGCAAGTAGCTGAAGAACTGGAAAGAACTCTTAGCTCTTAAAGGGGAGGGGAAAGGTGGGTGTGCCACTCAAGGCCACCTGTGAAGCACAGAAGGTGGCAGACTTAATCCCTGGGTGCCTGTAGCTGTAAAGGTCACATACTTTGGAATCTCAGCCCAGTGGCTGCATTTCATGGGACATTGCCCTGCCTTCTTTCTGGAAGTAATACACCCTCAACCTGATGACATTATCTTAGTTACTTTCTTAAGAATGAAGGAGGCTGATGAGTCGTGATGGACTGGATATCAGGAGGGTGGGAACTGACCTGTGGTGTGAAATGTTGTCACCTTTCAAGCCCTGTTCATTCATGTAGATAAAGCCCTGGCGAGTTCCTGTTGTGGCTCAGTAGTAACCTAATATACACAAGGATGCAGGTTCAATCCCTGGCTTTGCTCAGTGGGTTGAGGATCTGGCATTGCCATGAGCTATGGTGTACATTGCAGATGAAGCTTGGATCCAGTGTTGCTGTGGCTGTGGTGTAGGCTGGCAGCTACAGCTTCAACTCAACCCCTAGCTTGGGAACTTCCATATGCTGCAGGCATGGCTCTAAGAGAGACAAAAAAAAAAAAAAAAAAAAAAAAAAAAAAAAAAAAAAAAAAAAAAAAAAAAAAAAAAAAAGAACAAACGAATGAACGAACGAACCTAGACTAGATGACCTCTATCTAAGGATGTTTATGATTCCAAACTCTGAAACTGAACAGACTCACATTTGATTTGAAAATAGTGTTAATGTTTCTAAAAATTTCCAGCATGAGTGTTATTTCCAGCCTAAGTTCCTTCTTAAAGAATTGTGCATTATCGACTTTACTTGAAAATGTCCTCTGTTTCCCAGATCTCACCAAGTAGGGACCTATTCTTAAATGTTAAACTGAATTAGTTAGCTAGAGATCCTTTAGAGTTCTAGGGAAATGTAATATAAAAGGGAGCTGTGTCTGTGACTGACCGACTTTATAACTGGAGGAGTGTACCTTTTAATCCCCTTCACCTGTTTTTCCCACCCCCTCTTCTGCAAACACCTCTTTTGTTCTCTGTATCCAGCAAGTGAAGCTCAGGTGGCTCCAGATAAGCCACTCACATTCTGGCTGAGGCGTTCATGTTCACAGTCCGAAGGAAAAAGTGTGTCTTTGTGTCTAGAGTTGGTATTGTACCGAGGGAGTGGGCAAGAAGGAGCTGGAGGCTACAGGTGAGGAAGAAGGAATTGGCTTCTTTTTACTTATCTACCAGTCTTTGAGGTAAATACAAATATATTTTCAATCTAACGATATTGACACTAGCAGTGCTAGGATCACACCACTTAATGAAACAATTCACACCGCCTCCTGTATACTTTAAATCATCTCTAGATTACTTATATACATAAATTCAATGTCATCGCTATGCAAATAGTTATAAATACAATGTAAATGGTTGCCACCGTGCAAAAGATTCATGTTTTTGTTTTTGTTTGGAATGTTCTGGAATTTTAAAAGATTATTTATTGAAATTGTTGACATACAATATTATGTTAGTTTTAGGTGTACTACATAATTGTTTGACATTCCATATATTATGAAATGACCACCACGATAAGTATGGTAACCATCTGTCCCTATGCAAAGTTATTATAACATTATTGAATAAAATCCTTATGCTGTGTATTACATCCTTGTGACTGACCGACTTTATAACTGGAGGAGTGTACCTTTTAATCCCCTTCACCTGTTTTTCCCACCCCCTCTTCTGCAAACACCTCTTTTGTTCTCTGTATTTATGTGTGTGTGTTTATTTTGTTCTGTTTGTTTGGTTTTTAGATTCCACACATATATGAGATCAGTAGTATTTGTCTTTCTCTGTTTCATTTATTTCACTTAGAATAAAACCCTCTAGATCCATTCATGTTGTCAAAAAGGGCAAGATTTGATTTTGCTTTTTTATGGCTGAGTGATTTTCTATTGTGTGTCAGTCTTTACCGATTGATGACTCTTTACCCATCCCTATTGTGATTGGATATGTAGGTTGCTTCCACATCTTGGCTGTCATAAGTAATGCTGCTGTGAACATAGTGGTGCATATATGTATTTTAGAATTAGTGTTTTTGTTTTCTTCTGGTAAATACCAAGAAGTAAAATTGCTGGATCGTACATCAGTTCTATTTTTAATTTTTTGCGGAAATTCCATAATATTTATCATAGTGGCTGTGCAAATTCACAGTCCCACCAACAGTGTATGAAGGTTCCCTTTTCTCTGCAACAGAACTTGATATTTGTTGTTTTTTGATAGTAGCCGTTCTAACAGATGGGAGGTGGCATCTTGTTGTGGTTTTGAAATGCACTCCCCTGATAATTAGTGATACTGAGCATTTTTTCATATGTCTGTTGGCTATTTGTATGTCTTCTTAAGAAAAATGTCTCTTCGGGTCATCTGGCTATTTTTCAATCAGGTTTTTTGTTTTTATTTTCATGCTAAGTTGTAAAAGTTCTTTGCATGTTTTCTATACTAACTCCTTATCAAAAGTATAGTTTTCTGTACAAAAGTATCTTAGTTTGATGTAGTCCCATTTGTTTACTTTTGCCTTTGTTTCCTTTGCTGAAAGTGCCATATCCAAAAAAATATTCCTAAGACCAGTGTCAAAGTGTGTACTGCCTATGTTTTTTTCTAGGAGTTTTATGGTCTCAGGTCTTACATTTAAGTCTTTAATCCATTTTGAATTGTACATGGTTTGAGAAAGTAGTCCTGCTTGATTCATTTACATGGAGCTGTTCGGTTTCCCCAGCACCATTTATTAAAGAGGCTTTCTTTTCCTCATTGTATATTCTTGCTTCCTTTGCTGGAGGTTAATTGACCATCAAGGTGTGAATTCATTTCTGGGCTGTCTATCCTTTCCGTTGATCTATATATCTGTTTCTGTGCCAGCACCATACTGTTTTGATTACTGTAGCTTTGTAGTATACTTTGAAATCAGAGTACTTTCTTAAGATGAAATATTTTTTTTTCTCTTAACTACTGAGTAAGGTTTGAAATACATCTTTCTAAGAGATGGATAAAAGATCTCTGTCCCTTGGAGTTACTGAAAACTTACACCCTACCACTTCAAAATACACTGGCACATGTCAGTTTTTTAGGAAGCAAAGAAATAGTTGAACTTTCCAGCTAATCAATACATTGATTTATACTTCTATTTTCTTTGCATAAAGAATCTTTAGGCCAATGAACTCACTTAAAAATTTTTGTAACTCAAGCAATAACAAAAATGTCTTTTGGACATTCTAAATAGTCACAACTCCAGCTTAACTTGTTACTGATACACTATTTTAATAATTTCATTAATAATAGATAACACTTTGAATACTTAGAAGGCATTTTACATATATTTTATTTAAGTTTTCTAACGGCTCTATTATCTTAATTTTATGTATTAGGGAGCTGATGTTTAGGAGTTCAGTAATTCTTCTGAGGTCAGAGTGAAAAAGTAAGAGAACCTGATATTTGCATTTTACTGATTCCATGACCTCTTCTCTAAAAGGTGGTTAGCATAGTTTTTACTCTGAATCACAAGAAGGATATAATTATATTTAAGTTTTATTTAGGAAATTCTCCCTAAATGGTCAGTTAAGATCTTAATGGTTCTAAAATGATCCAATGTTTACTTAGAAGGGCCTGGGATTTAAACATCTATTAATATCTTATAGCTTGACAAATACAGAAGTATGTAAATAACTTGAAGGTACTGACTAGATTTCAACAGGTTTATTCTAGCAGTATTCTTTGTATTTATTTTATTTTTTTTGTGTAACTATTATGCCCTCATTATAGTCAGACAGTAAGAAGTTAAACAGTAATATGGATCAGAATCCTATAAGATTAGTGTATAATTCATAATCTATGCCCTGAACACTGCAGAAATGAAGAACCAACCTATAAAACTCTGACAGTCAACAGAGTGAGAAAAATATCTCAAGGCTTAAAGCATTTCCTGTGTCTTTACCCTAGTTTTACCATCTGTGATGGGACATGGTTAAACAATATATTGTTTAGTTTTGACTCTTTATAAACTCCATGTAAATTAATTCATACTGCATGTATTCTTCTGACTTGTTTCTTTCACTCAAATTTATGTTTTTCCTCTTTATATATGTGATCTGTAAAGCTGTAGTCCACTTATTTTCCACTGGGTACACTGTTGTATATAGTATGGTGTAGAGAATAAAACTACAGTTTTATTCATGCTATTGTTAAGGGAGATTTCAGTTGTTCATAATTTTTTGATATTGAAAAAAATACAGCTATGAACATGTCTCCTGATACATACATGTACAAAAATTTCTCTAAAGTATATCATTGGAAGTAAAATGGCTAGTCATAGGGTTTATGTATGTTTAACTTTACTGAGTAATGCCAAAATGCTTTTCTGTTTGTACCTGTTTATACTCTCATCAGTAAGGGATGAGAGAGTTCCCATGACTAACCTTTGCCTACACATGGTTTTGATTTCTAAATTGGCCAACAAGGAGTTCCCGTGGTGTCTCAGTGGAAGCAAATCTGACTAGTAACCCTGAGAATACAGGTTCGATCCCTGGCCTCTCTCAGTGGGTTAAAGGATCGGTGTTGCTGTGAGCTGTGGTGTAGGTCACAGAGGCGGCTCGGATCTGGTGTTGCTGTGGCTGTGGTTTAGGCCAGCAGCGATAGCTCCGATTGGACCCCTAGCCTGGAAAGCTCTGTATGCTGCAGGTGTGGCCCTGAAAAAAAAAATAAGACTAAAAATAAAGAAATAAACACATAAATAAATTGACCAAGTTATGTGTGTATTGGAATCTTGTATTCATTTTCTTTTCTTGATTACTTATGACAATCAGCCATTACTATTTCCTCTTCCATGAAATGTCTGTTATGTATTTTACATGTTTTTTCCTACTTGGTTGTTTTTTTTTCTTTTAGAATCATAGGAGTTTTTCATATATATTGAATACTAATCCTTTGTTATATGTGATGTAAATATCTTCTCCCATTTGTAGTTTGTCTTTGTACTTTATAGTTTCCTTTGATGAACAGATACTCTTAATTTTATGTTGAAAAATTATCATTTTCTTTACATTTTTGTTGCATTTTGCTTATTAAACTCTTCCCTGAGATCATAACAATATTATTTTATATAATCTTTAAACATTTCCCTTTCACATTTATTTCTCTAATTCACCAGAAATTGATTTTTAGTAGTTTTTTTAGTCGAGTGTAAGATAGAGATTTTAATTTATATTTTTCTGTATGAACAATCTAGTCCCATCAATATTTATTGAATAGTCTACTCTTTCTCTACTGACCTTCTATCTGACAAAAATCAACTTTTATACATGCATGAGTTTATTTCTGGCATCCCTTTTTTGTTAAATTGTTTATTTCTTCCTTTGCAATTATTATATTATCATACCTAGTGCAGTTTTATATTGTCTTTATATATGATAGGGTATATCGCCATACCTTGTAGTTTATCTTTAGGGTATCCTGGATGTATTTTTTTTTTTTTATGCTTTTTAGGGCTGCACCTGCCACATTTGGAAGTTCCCAGGCTAGGGACTGAATCGGAATCACAACTGCAGGCTTATGCCACAACCACAGCACTTGGATCCCTGACCCACTGAGTGAGGCCAGGGTTCGAACTTGCATCCTCATGGATACTAGTCAGGTTCATTTCCACTGCACCGCAGCAGGAACTCATATATGGATATTTTTGTGTTTTGAATTACCATATACAATTTTAAATTAGTTTATTAGTTTCCATGAAAAATCTGCTAGATCAATTTGGGGATAATTGACATCTTTTGCCATTGGTTCTTTCTACGCAAGAATTATGAAATAGTTCTCTATTTATTTAGGTATTTTAAAATTTCTTTCGAGATGTATTCCTGGGCATTCTCCTTTTTTTTTGTTGCTTTTGTTAATGATATCTTTTTTAAAATTAAAATTTTTTTTGTTGCTGTTGAAGCCTACAATTATGCATTCTTTATTTTTTGAATCCAGCCACCTTGCTAAATTAGCTTATAAATATCAATACTTTACTTATAGGTTTTTTGGTGTATTTTATGTGGACAGTAATGTCATCTGTAAGTGGTGAGGATTTTACTTCTCATCTCACGTAGAATTAATTGAGATGACCAGACACATTTTCTCTTTAATCTGTTAATATAGAGAATTTCATCAAGTGATTGCCTAATATTAAGCAACCACGGTGATGATGTCTCATATTTTTCGTGATTTTTGGATTTGGTTATTAAAATTTTATTTAGGAATGTTTATGTTCATGAGTGAAATTGTGTATTTCTGTCTTATAGTATGTTTTTCTGGTTTTGTTATCAATACTATTTTGGGGATGTTCATTCTTTTTTTCTTTTCTAAAAGAATTTGCTTATGATGGAATACAGAGGCAAATATTGCTTGCAGAGGTCAATACCAGAGAATCTGAGCTTATTCCTGCAGCTAAATTAAAAGATAGTTTAGGAGTTCCCTGGTGGCCTAGCAGTTGGGGATCGAGCATTGTCACTGCTGTGGCTTGGGTTACTGCTGTGGCCTAGTTCAATCCCTGGCCCAGGAATTTCTACATGCTATGGGGCACAGTCAAAAAAAAAAAAAAAAAAAGACTTCATATGTGCTGTTTAAAGAAAATTTAAATCTTTTCAACTTTAAAAGACTAGAGTTTGGGAAAATTATAGCAGCTGAGAAAGTATATTCATGGATTGGATCTAGTACTGTTTATCTTTTCCTTGCTTTTGTTATCTAGATTTTTTTTGATGATAAAAAGAACTCACATCTGTGTTGCGGGGTAATTCATATTTGTATGTAAGTGTAATGAAAGTCAGATACAGGAAAAAGAGGAGATACTAATTCAGCCTCCCCTAACTGGTCAGTAGTCTTGGAAAGTATCTGGCAATTTGGGGAAAAAAGGTCTGCTTGTTAAAATTTGGGGATTTCCTTGCTTGAGAAGGTGGGTAGAGTTGCATGCTCTTTGTGGAAGTGGCTTGGGGAAATAACAATTGTACCTCAGGTCTTGTGATCTTCAGCTGCTGGAAAAGGAAGGAAATCAACTTTAGCTTAGGTAATCAAATATATTTTACTCCAAAAGCCAGGGAGCACAGAGTATAATTATCTTCTTCAGGAACAAATGTTCTTTATTTAACTATTGCATAGTTGAAGACCACAGTTGTTAAACCGGGTCACCATACCAATTTATTCCAAGGGATTATTATGGCAACTGATTCCAGATACTCTCCCCCTAAACCTTTATTCCAAATATTCAGCTCCTTTACAACTGTCAGATGATTATGTTACTTCTTGTAGTAACTGCTTATTTATGTTCTTCAGTCTCATAACAATGACTTCAAAACATCTTACTTAATACATCTCATTTCCACATAAAAAGATAGGCTTCAGGTGAGATGCCTTTTTAGTCTGAGTTAAATGGAGCAGAATAAAAAAAATGAACCGTACAAGAGTGACCCAGCTTGCATTTGCATTTCCAGTCTAACTGTTGAGGTTTGTCAAGACAATCTGAGAAAATACATCAATTACGTATACTTAATCCTGCCTTCCAGCTTGCAGTTATGATATAAGTTTCACAAGCAATGAGCAGAGTGTCAAAAACTAAAGATATAAGAAGTTGGAGAAGAATCACCAACCAAATTACAGCATTGCAACATTTCTTTATATTTTTTCTTCCCCTTTTCTCTGGGTATGTTAAAGCAGTTTTTAAAATTAAGGTGTTATTTGCCTACAGAAAAGTTCACCCTTTGTATTGTATAGTTATATGGTATTGACAAATGCATACAAGAATATAACCCATTGCAATTAAGATATAGACATTTTATTACTCAAAAAAAAATCCCTTCAAATGTATGATGATAGTGATCATACATTATTCTAGAACCTCACCCCCTCACTCCTGTACTCTGGCAGCCACTGATATTTTTTGTCCCTGTAGTTTTACTCTTTCCAGAATGCCTTATAAATGGAATCATATGGTATGCTGCCTTTCTTTGTGTGGTTCCTTTCACCTAACAATATGCATTTGAGATTCACCCAAGTTGTTATGTGAATTAATAGTTTGCTCCTTTTCACTGCTGAGTAGTATTCCATTACATTGATGTATCACAACTTTCTTACCCACTAACCAATATTAGAGTTGTTTCTAGTTTTTGAATATCTCTTTTTACTTCCCATTTTTTAAGATCAAAAAGTAACCCATGATTTATATAAGAATAAAACCATCTAACAGGTTATTTCCCTGTCACATAGTGGGTCTTTTTTAGCCTGAGATGTTGAGTTGCCTTCACGTCTGAGCCCTACTCTCATTTGTCACATTTGATATGTTTCATCAAGATCTAGAATACATTATATATATAATTGTTTAATTTTTCCCTGAAAGTCATTAGTTTACACAATTGAGGCCATGTTTCTTAGTGACAAATTCAAAGTATGCATTGTACTTGGCAGAAAGAACACTTCCTGGTTTTAAGCTAAAACTGTGGCTTATATACCCTATTTTTTTTTTCTTTTTAGAGCCACACCCACAGCATATGGAAGTTCCCAGGCTAGGGGTCAAATCGGAACTACAGCTGCCAGCCTACACCATAGCCGCAGCAACTCGGGATCCAAGCCATGTCTGTGACCTATACCACAGCTCATGGCTACACTGGATCCCCAACCCGCTGAGCAAGGCCAGGGATTGAACCCACATCCTCGGGGATACTAGTCAGATTTATTATCTCTGAGCCACAGTAGGAACTCCCCTTGTACACCTTTTTCTTCACCAACAATGTTAATGTCACTTTCTGTTTTTCTCTCTAAATTTTTTAAATTAATGTCTAAATTTTAAAGTTATTTTTTCATTCTTCACATAAGTCAAAACCTTTAGGTTTCAATTAGGTGTAAACCAAGCAATTACTAATTACTTGTGAGGTTCTTTTTTCTTCTCTAGCAGATCAGCAATGTATAAACTCGGTGTTAATTTTTCAGCATAGCCCTGGTTCAATTTAGTTGAACTAAGTAATATTTTTTCAAATTTTTCTCTGATAATTTTCTTTTATTACTCATTAAATTAATAATCCTACTTTGAATTCCCCATATTAGACAGTGATTCTTTGCCTTATTATTATTATTATTTTTTTGGTCATTTTTTTTTTGAAGGACCACACCTGGGGCACATTGAGGTTCCCAGGCTAGGGGTCGAATCAGAGCTGTAGCTGCTGGCCTACAACACAGCCACAGCAAAGCCAGATCCGAGCCACATCTGCAACCTACACCACAGCTCACAACAACGCCAGATCCCCAATCCACTGAGTGAGACCAGGGATCGAACCTGCAACCTCATGGCTCCTAGTCAGATTCTTTTCTGCTGTGCCACGACGGGAACTCCTGCCTTATTATTTTTAACCTACCTTAAATGTTTGGTTATTCTAGCATCAGAATTTGAAATCCTTTCTATTAAATCTTCTGTAGCAGTGATTCTTAAAAGAGTAGTCCCCACGACTTTGCCAAATTCATTGATGAGCTCTAATAGTTTTCTGGTAGAGTCTTTAGGATTCTCTAGGTATAGTATCATGTCGTCTGCAAAAAGTGATAGTTCTACTTCTTCTTTCCCAATTTGGATTCCTTTTATTTCTTTTTCTTCTCTGATTGCTGTAGCTAGGACTTCCAGAACTATGTTGAATAGTAGTGGCGAGAGTGGACAACCCTGTCTTGTTCCTGATCTCAGTGGGAATTCTTTCAGCTTTTCACCATTGAGAATGATGTGAGCTCTGGGTTTGTCATAGATGGCCTTGATTATGTTGAGGTAGGTTCCCCCTATGCCCACTTTCTGAAGCGTTTTTATCAGAAATGGGTGTTGGATTTTGTCAAAGGCTTTTTCTGCATCTATGGAGAGGATCATAT
>PVHT020000077.1:35871756-35907306 GCA_004024745.2 Catagonus wagneri
TGATATTGATCATACATTATTCTAGAACTCCCACTTAAGCTTATTGAAGAATCAAACATGAAGACAGTCTTTGTACTTCAAGAGACACCTTAGTATTATAGCTTCCTGATTGTTCCTTAATAAGAGAGTAAATGATGCAGTTGGTTCAGTACATTTTCTGGTTTATTTGTGCTTGTAGGGGGTGACCATCTGCTTCAGATTATAGCTTTTAATTTTTCTCTCTTTTTCCCCCTACTCTTTCCTCGTTTTTGTTTCAGTTCCTACAACTTGAGAGGAAAATGTATTTGAGGGTGAAAGACAAGTTTGTCCTGGGATCAAGTTTGGAAAAGATAGAGACTTTTGTTGTTCTTCTAGTAGAGAAAATAACTAGGATTTTTGTAGAATTTCCATTTTTATAATTCACAATGATCTTATCCCATATCCCTAATCTTTCTGACCAGAAAAATATCAAGAATTGATTTTCTTTTTTCTTGACTAATGTGCTTTGTGGATGGTTTTTGTGTAGTGTCATGCACTATAGGGTTTATGAATTAAAGTTTGCTAAGAGTTACTGTGAAAGCCTTTCTAAATTTCAGTGTCTAGTCAATTAAGTTTCAGATCTCTTAATTTGTGTGGATAATCAAAACAGCAAAAAGATTGTCCTCAAAATAGTGAGATACTGGTTGGTCATGCTGTTTTACTTTATTTGGTTTAAGCCAGCAATGGAGTCCTTTTTTTCTAATATTATTTTGTGAAGAGGTAAGGAAAAATCTTTTATTGTCACATGTTCCATTTTTATGGACAGCGGAAGAGACAAAAAAGGGACATTTAAAAGCATAGATCCTGAGGAAGGGAAAACGAAGTATCATTTATTGAAAGCTGACAGTAGTTAGAGGACAGCTAACTTTCTGCTCTGTGTATGCACTGCCACATTTAAATGGTTTTCCTGTATAAATTCAACTCTTAAATGTTAAGAATTGTTTTCTACAGGCTAAAAAAAGTGAGTCACATTGCTTTTTAAAACACTGCCCTCACCTCCATCACACTGAACTCTTCCTTTCAGATTTCAGTAGAAATCAGTTACTGACTTTGCCAATTACTTTATTCCGTTTTCACTCCCCAAGGATTTGAGACAATGACACCAAATCCCAAAAGAGGGGATAAAGGAGTTCATAAAAGAACTGAGATTACTCAGTGACTCCATTTCAGCAGTCATTGACCTGGCGAATGGAAAGACTACAATTTTATTACGCTCATACATACACACTGGTGGCATGGATGAAACTTCCTTCAGGAAAGTGACATCATGGCAGACGCATACTCCAGATGAACTTCCCAGGTGCGTTATGTACTTCACCTTTCCCCTCCTTCTGGATCACAGTTGTCTGATGTTACTTGAGTTGTGGACAAGGCTGATGTAATGTGAGCCATGGGTGTGGAAAGAAACCTGGACTTGGAAACATAACATGTGAGGTCATGTTCTACCTTGGCCTCTTATCGGCTTTTCTGTCTGGGGCTGCTCAGACTCTTTTGACTTTTCTGGCTTTTGTCTCTAAAATGGGCACGATACCACATGTCTTTCTTTCCTGGGGTTTCAGATGAAGTCGTGAATGTGAACAATCTTTGTGAACACAGTGCATAGTTCAGAAGGAAGCTATTATTATTATTATCACTATTAACAACTATCAGGCTTTTGAGTGACAGGGCATGAAAATAGTGATGGAGGGCAATCATGAAAAACACACATACTGAGGACAGAGAGAACTGGGATCCCACTGTGCGGTCTGAAGAAACACAGAATGATTGCCTGTCTCATCATTTCTTTCTCACTTTCTCTAAATGACATTCATGCCTCCTAGGAACCCGGGGCTCCTCATGGCACTTCCTGAATTAATCTTGAAACAATGAGAAAACTTTGAATCTCTTTTTGGGCCGCTACATTGCTTTCTCTTGCTCAAGAAATTCCTATCTCTCTCCTCAAGACTGAATTATGCAGGGATGTTGAAGCCTTGAACAACCCCCAGTGAAGGGATGGTGAAAGTGGCTGTATACTGAAAAATGCAAGGCATCTGGAAAGAGTGCCCAGAGGCTGTAATGTGCCCTGGTGACCAACTGGCTGCCTGTATCCTGTTCTCTCATTCTTTTATTCCCTCCAGACATCCTTGGTTTCTTTTCTAGCCCTGAGTAGTAATGACTTCTTCATCTGGCAAAGCCAGTGGAGAGTGAGAGCAAGGGCCTTCCCAGGCCACGGGGACCATGCCCTGTTTCTATTGGCCAGAAGAGATGATAGACAAGCAGCAGATGTGGCTGTCAGCCCAACCTCATCGCTCAGCCTCTGGAGATTATCGATACTCAGTAGAGGCCAGTCAGCTGTTCAGTGGAGGAGTCCCAGGGTCAGTATTGGTTCAAAATTCAGGAATATTGGCATTATCAGAAAGCAGTTGCTTCCTAGCCCTATGCATAGAATGCTAGTATCCAGGTAGCATCACCTCAAAACTTGAGACTAAGTATACTCCCCAAACCTGCATTCCCAGAAAAGCAGCCAGATAAAACTCACTTATCTCTCCATTCCAGGGTCCCTAAGAGGTCCTAACACCCACTGGATGTTGCCTCTTTCTTGTCTGACTTCCTCCTTATCACCTTACTCTAGTTCCAGATTTAGTGACAGTGGCATTCCTGAGATACACCTGCCAAGTGCTGCAGACCCCAGTTAGTGAAACACTATCCATAGATTAGCGCTGACCCAGAATTAGGCTCCAGGATGCTTGTTCAAGCCCTTTTCATTTTGTGTAGTTTTCTTTTAGGAACTGAGGTTGGCCTGTTCATTGCCAGTTTGCACACAAACCACTGATATGCCTGCATCACTACTCCTTAGTTTATGCTCTGTGTTTGTACAAGGCAAAGGGAATGGGGCTGGACACTATTTTTTCTATGAACTGGACCTTCTAGATTCAGTTCACGTGTAAGTGCACAAATAGCCCTCTCTGTGGGCTTCTTAACGAACAGCTGAGTGGTCTCTGATGCATTTCAGTCAGTGATCGCTGTAGAGTGAAGGTGGAGCCTGCAACTGACTGAGGCAGCAGTTGCTGCCTTCCTTCACTCTCTCTCTGGCCAATAGACAGAGCAGAGGACCTGCCCATGGGCGGGATAGACTGACTGCTGACTGATAAATGAAGGATCTTTACCAGGCTGGTAAGAAAAACTCAGCAACGTCATGATGGGATGTATGACCCTGAGAGTAGACCTTTGGTCCTGTGCTCCTTTGATAGGTCAGATACTTTTCGGATTCAGAAATATTGTCTGTTTACAGTTTGTTATTGATAATAATTCCTTATTGTCGGATTGCATGGTTTAGGGTGAGTATGTTATTTTGGGAAAAATGACATAGCTCGTAGGGCTACCTAAATATATCCTTAGTGTTGAAGACTTGAGATATGAAACAAATTATTACAAAGTAAACCTGACTGACAAAAATAGTACAGAATTAGTTTATACTTCAATGGATTATAAATACAAAGCAACTATTTTTAAAAAATGGCATAGAAATAAAACATTTAATTTTTTCTTTCTAGCAGTAACCTCTGGTATCCATGTTGCCTGGAACAAACTCATATTCTGTTTATAAGTTTTTCCTGCCAATGAGATCTCAGCTGGCACCACTATCCAAACCCACAATACCCATTTTCTGGGACAGCCCAAAGGCAATGACCTGTCAGTGGGATGTATAGTACCTTAAGCCCTTGCAGAGTAAGGTCTTTTTGTGAATGCATCACAGCACTCTCTCTGCTCCACCCCACTTCCTTCCCTCCCCTTCTCTTTCCTTAACAGTTATTGATCTAGCACACACTGCTCAATAAGCTTCCTGCATACAAATCTGCATATTAGAGTCTATTTCTTCTTCTGTAGAAATTCAGTGACCAAGAAAAGAGTTTTTAAAAGTTAAAATATAAAATTCCTGAAGTGGAAAGAATTAAAAGAAAGGCTGGTATATAATGTCAAGAACACATCTCCCAGAATTTAAAACAACTAGATGAAATGTGAGGAAAAAAAATCTAATATTATTCCAAAATGAATTTTGAGGAAGGGAAGGGGAAAAAAGAATAAAAAAATAGAAAAAAACAACCAGACTTAAAGGACGCAAATCTTCAGATTGAGAACATTCCATTGAATATTCCGCTAGATGGATGGAACAAAGATTCATCTTTGAACACACCAGCATTCAATTTTAGAACATTGAAAATAAAGGGAATATCATAGAAGCTTTAGAAATAAAAAGAGATTATCAAGGCAGAATATGAATCAGACTAATATTTATTTTCCTCTGCTGTGTTGGGTGAATGTAAGAAATGAGAATCCTTTTGCCTGTATTGCTTGTATTGTTCTCTTTTAAGCAACACAGATTTAGGAGATAGAATTACCATTTCAATCTCCAAGGGTCCAATCATGTTGTTTTTGCTGTGAATACTTAGAAAAGTTTACGTTTTTTTTTTTAATTTTTAGAATCAATCTATAAACAAAACACTTTTGAGTTAAGTGTAGTTACAGATTGGAAAGCAAATATAAACCCAGACAATGTAAAAATAATAATATAGTTTTCAAACTTTGGAACATAGAGATGGGGAGATGTGGAGGAAATTCAAGGTACTAATTTCCTCACATGACAGGGTGAGGAATGCTTTCTAAAATTAATGAAACAAGAAAGAGAATTTCAGGTGTTAGGTTCAAAACATGAATAATAGAAGAATTAAAATAATGTTATTAGTGAAACTGAAACTGACAGTACTAATGACCTGAACCTAGGCAAAACCCAGATTGGGATTTGAACCCATGGTTTTAAATTAGAATCACTCACCCAGTGTCTGGACACACTGATGCTCAGTTTCTTCATGCCTCTGCACATGAGAAATTCAGTGAGAGACAAAGTGATCGGTAAGAAATAGATTTATTAAGATAGGACGCTTGTGAGAGATGTAAGTGGGCAGGCAAGAAGGCTCTGCCCCAAGGATACGGTGGGCTACGATTTTATCATCCAGGGGGAGTGGGGGTCAGAAAAGACCATCTCTTCCTCTTTCTTCAGAATAGGTGCTCCTCCTCTGTATCCAGTCAGTTGCATATTCAAATCAGCAGAAGGGTGGTCCTCAGACTCCTACCCTGGGTCTGAACCTGAATGCAAGTCTCACTCCATCCCTAACCCAAGGACCTGAGGCACATCTCATGCCTCCACTAGTCAAGCAAGCCTGCCTTATTCTAATGGTTTTCTTGAGCAATTATTAACTTACAGTGATCTCCCAACATCCCCTAGGTTTCCCTCTCTATCTACGGTCCCTTATTGGGACTTCTACAAATGCCCGTGCCTACTCCATCTCTATCAAAAAGAGAGAGGAGAGGAGGTGAGAAATAATGTAGGTAGAGTCACTAGGAACTTTTAAAAATTGTCACATTGGAAAAAAATCAGCATAATACTGCAGATGTTCCCTTAAATGACCTCGTTTAGGTTGGCTGAACAATGTTCCCCATTTCTTCTTTAACATAGTGACTAGTGGCAAACAGACCACTCTAGTTGGTCCTGCCTTCGGTGCCTACCTATTGGTTTGTAAACTCACCCAAGAGTCCATTGTGTTGCTCCACACCTGTTTATGACCAAATTAGATGAGAAAAATTCCATACCTATGTGTAAAATACACACATTATTGTTATGCACAGAATCGTGTCCCCCCCCCCATGCATGTGTTGAAGCCCCAATCCCTGATGTGACTATATTTGGAGGTAGGGCCTTTAGGAAGATAATTAAGATTAAATGAGGTCATAGGATTGGGGCCCTAAGCTAATAGGAATAGTGTCCTGGTAAGAAGAGGTGGAAGCACCAAAAACCCTGCAGAGATCTTTTCATGCACAAAGAAAAGAGGCTCTGTAAGAAGGCAGGTGTCTACAAGCCTGGAAGAGAATTGCCACCAGAAACCAAGCCTAGGGGCATCTTGATCTTGGACTTCTAGCCTCCAGAACTGTGAGCCATTTCTGTTGTTTAAGCCACCCAGTCTGTGTTATTTTGTTATGTCATCCTAGCAAACTCATACAATTATTAGATGACATGTTAGGAAGGACATACAGTCATTACATAGCAATTAAATTAGAAGTAAACTAATAAAATATAAGTTGAGGTAAGAGGTGCTTTATATGAAAAGTCACTGTGAAAATGTCACTTTGGTTTTGAAAACTACTTTGCTGAATGCTTTGTTAAAGGCAAGTTACAAAAAATATTGTTGAATTTGGTATGGGAAGGCAGTGTTCAAAGACTGGAAGAAAATGCAAAAAGCAATCTAGTTCGATTGCACATGGTTGCTTTGTACATGGCTTTAACTCCTCACTCCACATTAAAGAAATGAGGGCTAGAAATCCTAGGCCAGCTGTACCAGCTGTGGTTGATACATGAAGACCATGTGATGTTCAAATGGGCAGCTTGTCTCTTAGAGAAGAAAAGAAAAGATCTTAGGCATGCATCAATGATCTACATGTCTTACTTATTATAATTTCTTATGTTAATTGACTTTTTCCATGATCAACTACTGGTCCAAAATCTTATTCTCTATTGAAAAGTATACTGGCAATCATCAAATTAAGAAGGAGGAAGAGGAGAAACAGGAGGAGGAGAGCAGTGGGTAGGAGAAGGAAAAATAAAGAAGGTTTAACTATCAGTTTTAGGGAGTAGGTCTGGAGAATAGGAGAGGAGGGTGAAGAAGTCTTTAATTTTCATTTAATATCACTCTGTGCAGTTTGGACTTCCCATATACTACTTATAGGAATTACTTTTAAACAAACATACAAATCAGTAAATCTTCGTAGACTTTGATTCCATGTTATTTAATTATCTAGGAAGTTACAGCTGACTTTGAGTTCAGGCTCCGGAGTAAAGCTATTTGTATTCGAACCCTGTCTTCAATGTTTTCTTCTTGTGTGAGCTTGGACAGTATCCTTATCTCTCTACATCATCCATTACCTGTAAAATTGGGATAATAATAGAACTGACCTCATAGACTTTTGTGAAGATTAAATGAAGTAATATATGAATGAAGCATTTGTGAAGATTAAGTGAGGTAATATATGAATAAAGCAATGAATATGCCGATAAATTTATATATAAGATATTTATTATAGCATATTTTGATAATAAAAACCTGAAACAACTCAAATGATAAGGAGTAGGCAAATGTTTAAATGTTATGTTGTGTTTATAAGATGATAGCTGGCTATTTAAAAATCTTATTTCTTTCATTGACATGAAAAGATGCTGAATATATAATCTTAAGTGAAAAAGACAGGCATAAAACTGCCTATATCTATATCTTCATGCAATACACATATATGTGTTATACATACACACACGCAGATATATTTATTCCAATTTTGTAAGAGAAAAATTCCTGTATATAATAAAAGCGTGGAAGGAAATAACTAAAGTGTTAGTGGTGGTTGGCTCTTCAGGTGATGGGATTATAGGTGGTGTTTACTGTCTTCTTCAGGGAGCTCCAACCTCAGTGGGAGAGGAGGTCATTTGTTTCGTTTGAAGAGAGTACCTCCCTAAAATGGAGCCTCTCCCGCTGTAGCTTGTGGTTAACTTTCAGACTCTGCCAGAGCTCTGTTGCTGTCAACTGTGTCTGAGTACCTGAGGGAAGCACCTGAGAACCGAGGAGAGGAGAGGGAGGAAGAGGATGAGCAGAGTGGGTAGGATGGTGACAGACTCTTCAGGGCCATGAGGGATCAGCAGGTAAAATGACGACACCGTGAGCTATGGGATCCAACGTGTCAGGGAATGATCTGGTTAGAGATTCTGCAAGGTTTGGCGGGCAATGAGGAATCCGGAGGAGTAGAGGGTATGCATCTGGACGTGGGGCTTTGGGGTCGGATATCTCCCACAGCCTCCCGTCCTCAAAAGATCAACCAGGTAGCCTTTGGCTCCGCTTCGTCCTTCAGATCTTTCAGGGCTGTGTGGCCCATCTTTCCTCCCACACAGGACACACACATGTCTTTCAGTGCTGCCCTCTCTTCCAGCCCATGCTTGCCAGCCCTCCTTTAATCTCCTGCCTTCCAGCACCCTGCACACCCAGCGCTCCACACATTCCACCGGGTCAGAACTCTGCTCTCAGGGCTCTTTCATCACTGGAAGACCGGACGGTGGTTGCTAAGCAGAGTATACAGGGCACAACTGGTAGCTAACTGTTTAACTCAAGCTAATTCTCGGTATGTCTCAGTTTGCCCGGATTATCAGTGGAGGAAGCAATGATTTCGCAGTTTACTACAGAAGCTGGTGTATCTTAACAAGCTGTTAGGAATTTTACTCAAACCCCAGGAAGCAAACATTGATTCAGTTGATATTATTGGCAGCATAGTGATTAGCTCTGCAGGAAAATAAGGAGTCACAAAAGAAACAGATGACAGTGAAGCTGGTTAGATAGTAAGACTACCTTTTTGGATGAGGACAGATCGGCACTTTTGTGTTTGCTTTTTGTTCCACTTAAGTGACTTGGAGCAAATTGTGTGTGTGCCTGCACACGTTCTGAACTCTGACACATGGGGTTCACTTGAAATTATTAAAGAGAATTAAAATCAAATTCTGTCTTCACTTTGTAGTAGTGCTGTTATAGGTGGTCAGTGGGTTCAGTTCTCCAAGTATCAATTTCCTCATCTGTAAAATGGAGGTGACAACAGTCCCTGTGAAAGTAAATGAGGAGGTATATGTAAGGGGCTTCTCTATGAGTGTCTACAAGGTCATTGCTCAGCAAATGTGACTACCCCTCCCCCACAATAACTGTTTGTTATATGGACTCGAGTGTAAGGTTGAACTTTTGTTTTAATCCTGAGAAGGGCTAAAATAGTTGACATTCATTTCTTAAGTAATAAATACTACAAGGATTGGTACACTCGGAAACAGAATGATCATTTGGAACTTTCTGTTCTAAAATAATTTCTGACTTAACTTGAACTGAATGTCATTGGTTGTGGAGAGCTAGCCCAAGACCTGATGAAATAACTCAGTGGGTCTCATTCTCCTAGTTTTTACATATGTGACAAAATATAGTATCTCCCGACATTACCAAATTCCAAGATCTTAATGGTTAAATGGGTAGGAAAGATCAAGCATGGTGTCTTTGTCAGAACAGAGGAACATTTTTGTTGAATGAGGAAGGTGTAGTCAGTTTCAGACAAGAGGCTGTGACTGATTCCTTGTGTTCAGCCTGGAGGTGTTCAGTGTAGAAGGGCTCTCACCTGCTCTGTGGTAGGTAATAGAAGAGCCCTTTATACATCCTTCTCTTGTGGCTGACGGGCTGTTGACATTTATTAGATGCTGCCTGGGTGCTAATCACCTCTCTCATTTACATCCTTATCTCTTTCATTTCTCTCAACCGTGCCTTCCCACGGACTATTTCTGAACTAAATGAGGACAGTGTCTCCACAGCTTGGAAAATTCATACATTTCCCATGGCCTTTTGGGCAAATTGACAATCATTGACAGATGGGGGGGTAGTTAGTTGGGGTATCACCTTAGCTGAGAAAAGGAGGAAAAGCTAAACCAAAGCAAATCGAACTTGATGCAGTGAGACCAAGACTAAGGAAGTAGGAAAGAAAGGAAAGGAATATTTATAGAATGCCAGCGATGTATTAGGTGCTATGCACGCATGACCTGGAAAGAATCTCCTGGAATCACTTCCCTTTTAGACCTAGATCCTTTTTGTTTCATAGGATCTCTTGAAATACACAGGAAATAAATGTGGATAAACTAGAGAACTTTGGAGGGTGTAGGATAGGACGGGGAAATGTTAAGGGAATCTTTGACTCTTTCCTCTCCCTGAAGTTTTGCACAGATCTGTCACCATATTTGAGGGTGTCCTCTTTGAGCTCAGAAGACATGATGCCTAAAGGAAGAGGGTGAGCTCAGGGCTTAATGAGTTCAGGGCCCTGTTTTACTTACTGTATGACTTTGTGAAATGAAGCTCTGAGAGTTTTAGCAGACTCAGGTGCGAAATGGAGATAATATGTAACTTGGAGAGTTATTTGAGGACTATAAATGATGTCTGTAAAGTGTCTAGCATATATTTAGTACTCAACAGTATGGTTATGACTTGAATCTGTTACTGTCCCTAAATCCAGTGCCTCAGAATCATTTGCTTAGACTATATACATTTTTCATTGATCTGCTAGTATTATTATCTGATTTGACACCAAGTGATTTTTTTTATTTTTTTTGAAGTGCGGCACCTGCAACATAAGGAAGACCCCAGGCTAGGGGTCAAATTGGAGCTGCAGCCACAGCAACACCAGATCCGAGCCGAGTCTGCGACCTCTGATGCAGCTTACAGCAATGCCAGATCCTTAACCCACTGAGTGAAGCCAGGGATTGAACCTGCCTCTTCATGGATACTAGTTGGGTTTGTTACGGTTGAGCCACGATGGGAACTCCCCAGGTGATTTTTTTTTTTTTGGCCTTTTCTAGGGCCGCACTTGTGGCATATGGAGGTTCCCAGGCTAGGGGTCTAACAGGAGCTGTAGCCGCCAGCCTACACCACAGCCACAGCCACGTGGGATCCGAGCCGCGTCTGCAACGTACACCAGAGCTCACGGCAATGCCGGATCCTTAACCCACTGAGCAAGGCCAGGGATCGAACCCACAACCTCATCGTTCTTAGTTGGATTCGTTAACCACTGAGCCATGACGGGAACTCCCCAGGTGATCTTTTTAAAGCACAAATTTTATGTCCCTTTCCTACTTCAAAATTTTAAGTGCCTAAACCTTTAGTGCTCTTTTGTAAGACATTTGAAAAGCTTTAGAATTTGTCCCCATGCTATTTAAAAAGACTCCCTTTCCTTCTTTGCATTCTCCATCCCCAAGGCAGGCTTCTTAGGCAAGCAGTTTGTTCAGTCACACAGGGTCTTGCTTTCAAAAGGGACCCCACCCTTGGTCTAGTGCTCTGTTATGGACTTTTTGAAATTCCTGATGATTTTTATCTTTGAACTGTATTTTTTGAGCTACCACACGAATAACAATGGAGCATGGACATATGCAGCGCAGACATATTAAGCTATAGCTTATATGTATGTGAGCTCAGCCCTGCTGCAGCTAATGTCTTAGCAGTTGCCCTGGCCTCCTGGCATATACCTGGGACAGTCTGGGGTGCCATGGGTGCCTAAGGGGGGATCTGACCCCAAGGGTCAGAACCTGGATTGGCAGTGGCCATGGCAGCAGTAGAAGCTGAAGCTGCAGCAGTGGCAGCAATAATAACCATGAGAGGGAGAAGGGACTTTGTATGCGGTCAACACCTGTGCTATGGTGGGAGCTGGGCTTCTTGTCCATCCCTAGAGCCCATCCCTGTGCATTTGCACAACTGTGAACTCTACAGCCTGAGCGCAGAGTCAGAACTCTGGAGATGGGACAATAAACATTTTGGTAAATTACTACAAAGTCAAAATGTACATATAGATATTGAAATAAAACGTATCAAGGAGTTCTTCAAAGAGTTTTGATTTTCTGGTTTTGAATACTACTGCAACATCACAAAGCAAACATCCGACTTAGAAATGGAAATTCAATTTAAAGATCACATTTGACAGAAAAGAATGCTATTTTCATATAACACTTCACATGAACCTTTAATGAGACAATTACAAAATCCACTTTTCTTGTAATTAAAGACACAAAGATGGAATGCATAAACATGTATTTCGAATTCTATACAAAATCATGAAGCTACTTTTAGTTTCTTATACAATCTCAAGTTTTAGGAAATGTCAGAAGAAACTTTAAAATGTCATTGTATAAATTTACATTCAGATCTACATGAAATTAATTTATATGAAAAGTAAAATCTTTAAAAAATTGTTTTACAAGTTATCAACTCTAGCTGTACTAAAATTCATATTATGAAATAATTTATCAGAAATGTATTGCATTGTTGTCATTGCCTGTAGAATGCCCTTAACAATTCCAGTAAATTTGCCTCAGCAGAAAGACCATTCTGAAAATTAAAAATTATCAAAAAAGTCTGTGATCTTTTGTTAGCAACTGACACTGCTTTTAATTATATTGTTTGAAAATTAACTTCCTAAAATTATAATTTCTTTTTTCCTTGTAAATGAATTTGTAGAAAAATGAGGCAGAAACCAAGATAGCACATTAATAAACTATTATTATTATTCATTATATTACATAAAATTATGACACCAAACATATTCTTCTTTGCAATTTACAAGTACTTATTAGTCATATATCACCATTACGATTCTGTTACTTTCTTTTTTAAAGGAAAAAGCTTTGTATTTTAGTTCCTTTAACTGTATGTTTCCTCCTGATTTTTTGTCTAAAGTTCTCATATTTTCATTTTGTGTAAGGCTCAACAAAATGTATAGCTGATCCTGCCCATCTCCTCTACCTTTTCTTACCTCCTATTAGGAACCTAACACATTTATTTCTAATATTTGAATCCACAGTATTCTTCTACCTTGGCATTCCTTTGGTTATCTTGTTTCTCCTGTTTAGAATGACCTTCCTACCTTCTCACCTTACAAATCCCACTCACTTTTTTCAGACTCAGCTGTAGCTATAGATATATTATATTCCTGTGGTGCTTTGTATATACATATTGGTTATAGCCTTACTATTTTGTATGTTTGTATGTTTCTTGCTTTTGTTAGATTCTGATCTCCTTGAGGGCAGAGAGTCTACTTCTTTAACTGATAGCATTTCTTAGTGTCTAATAACTGTGATTTTCATATTTTAGAAGTCTAATGGATATAATTAAGCAGATTATTGAGGAGGACAGCAGTCAACAAAATTAGTAATAAGGTGCTGTGGTAATTTGGCTGAAGCACTGATGAGGGTTTCTCCAGCTGATCAGCGAGCGCCCTTACCCTTTTGTTGCTATATTCCTGGACAGCTGACATAGAAGCTAAGATCTGAGGGTTGAGTTGACATTAGGGAGACAAAAGGGAATGAGAAGAGGACAGCATCAAAAGCAGAAGGGATACAGTGCAAAGGCCTGGAGCAGGAAAGAACATGATGAGTCCCAGTAGATGATGATGTTTTCCTCCTCAAGATGCATCCTTGTTCTGAGAGGATGGCCTTCACAAAGAGAGGAGGAATTATAGAAATGTTATTCTCCATCCCCAGGAGTCCAAATAAATTTTTAGGATTCATCTCTAGGTCAGTAATAATGACAGTCAAAATATTTAGCAAAATATTTAATGTAATAGGTAGAACTCTCCTTATCACTAAAGTTTGAAATCTTTGGATATTGCTGGATCCTCTCCATCTACCAGCTTGTTAGCTAGTCTGTGATGTTATTGGTCCAACTGGGTGGTTTCCTCAATTGATTAGTCTGTATCACAGAGGTTCTTTTCTGAGTATGCAATAGTTGGGGATGACTTAGGTCTGTAGTTAGATATGGCATCTAGATCACAATGGGAAACAGGTAAGAAGGAAGGCAAACCCATTTCTGTCAGCACAGGAAGAAACACTTCTTAAAGCATGTGACCTTTGCATACAAAATAGAACCCAATGTGAAGGTCATATATTGCCCTGAGTGGGACGCAGTTAACATGCCTAAGAGTTTCCCTAGGGTAAAATGTTTTTGTTTTTGTTTAAGTTCAGAACTTTAACTACATCTTAAAATATTGTAGTTGGTTGTAATATATGTTGACTCCTTGATTTTGGCAAATATAGGTAGCTAACAACTATAAAAAATCTGAAAATGACCTAAGGATTTTATGCTGAATGAGATCATGGATCTTATCTGTCTTTTCTGATCCTCGAGACTGTTTTATTTTCATATGTTCTTTCTCAAGTCTTCTAGGGAATCAGTCCTGGAAAAAAATGATAAAACTTATATAAAATTTATAAATATGCTGTTTTTACTTTTGCTCTATGGTGACTTAACATGTAGTAACATTGCCGTGAAAGGGGTATGAAAGGAAAGAAGACATGAGCATACAGCTAGATTTAGGTATTTATAAAGCATGAGTTATGTTTATAAGCTTATAATTAATCGTCTTGGTCAATATGCTGTTACTGATGATAAGAAGAAGGAAAGGGAAGAGTGAGTATGAAAGTTCATACTTCATCTACCAAAAAAAAAAAAGTCTAAATGAAAGGCAGTAAGTGAAAGAGGAAGAGTAAGTTGATTTCCTATAGTAAAAAATGTACTACTGTGGGTTGTAAGCTAAGGATGTCTAAGGACTTTAAAGATGGACCCTGTGAAATTTTAGAAGTTATTGATGAAATAGTATACCAAGGTGAACTATATTAAAATACTTTTTCCAACCATTCCAGAAATTGTGGTCCAAGTTGGCATGTCAAGTCTGGTAGGTCACGCACTTTTGACTGTAACTTAGATTGCTGGGAGACACATCTTCCTCATTAGTTTCGGGTGACAGCCCAGGTCACTGTGCAGGAGAGATCCACTTGTGGAGAAAGAGAGAGGAGGGAGAGGAAGATTTAGCACTGCATTTTCACAGGGCAAGAAATTCCACCCCAGCTCCAATGTGTGTTGGCCCGTTGCCTGGGATCTCGTTAAACACATGACCATCACTCTTCTGCCTATTTCTGGCTTGGATTTGGAGCTTGGTGGCTAAGCAAACCCTAGTTGGAGCTAAAATTAGGCAGCCAAATTGTGACAAGACATACTTGTCTTCAGCAAAGAAGAGATATCTGTTTAAGAAAAATTGGATCTATCCCTGGGTCGATGTCAGTCACATGCGTCTTAGCAGCCTGTTTCTATTAAGAAAAATCTGAATTAAAATAGACTAACTAGCTAGACTGTATTCTGCCTTCCAACCCTCTCGTACTGCCACAGCAGCCCAGTTCTGAGGGCTGCTCTAGCAGGAGGAGAGTTTAAGGAGTGCAGCTATGTAACAAATATTGACATGGATGGTGAAAAGCAGAGGGAATAGATATAACCATATCCTTTGGATTAACATAATTTTATGATTTCCAAGATGTCAGAGTTTGGAAGTCTTCTGCACTGTGGGAATTTATGGTGTTTGAAGTCTGAGAGTTAACAGCATTCTCTTTAATTTGACAAGTATCTGATAGAAAAAGAATTGTCATCAAAACTAATGCAAAGTATAGTACCAATAACACCTTATTTAAAAATATTTTTTATACATACTTTTCCAGGCTCCTCAGTCAATATCTTTGGACTCCCTACTTTATGGGTGTGGTATTGTGGGGAATTCAGAGATGAATCAGAGATTCCTTCAAGGAGCATAGGATCTATTTAAAGGCAAGAAATAAATGCAGGAAAAAAGAATTCAGTAGCAGTTTGAGATAATATAGAAGAGGTATTTATAAAATGACGCATGATTAACTGTCATATTCCATCTACTGAGGATTTTAGAGGGAAATATATCTTCTGTTTTCAGTGATGATTGGGTTGAGCTTTTCAAGAATGTGTGGATGAGAGTGATGGAGAAAGTGATATGAAGAAAACATGGAGACTACAAGTGCAAGAAAGGTTGGAGGGGGTGGTGAATACAGTTTTTTTTCATAGAAGCTTGGGGATTATATAGGGAAGCAGTGGCTTTTACAAAGGAGGTACATAGCTGCACAATTATTTGAGAGATGAAGCCATTATAAGTCCAGAGGAAGTCTGAAGAGACAGAGCTTTTTAGCATCTGTAAGGACTCAAGCCTGGGGAACAAGACATTTAGGTTGTTACTCCCCCCTTTTTTTTTAGGGCCGCACCCGTGGCATGTGGAGGTTCCCAGGCTAGGGGTCTAATCGGAGCTATAGTTGGCGGCCTACACCACAGCCACAGCAACGCCAGATCTGAGCTGTGTTTACACCCTACACCACAGCTCACGGCAACGCCGGATCCTTAACCCACTGAGCAAGGCCAGGGATCAAACCCACAATCTCATGGTTCCTAGTTGGATTCGTTAACCGCTGTGCCACAACGGGAACTCCCTAGGTTATTACTCTTTACATTACTTAATAATTAATACCAGGGCCAAAATACAAACCGAAAAAATGAACCAAACCAAATCAAATAACACCTCTCTTTCCTTCCACATATAACTACTTTAGGGTTAAGGAACCCCTTCTCCTTGGAAATGTGAGGTCGATCCTTCCTTCTCAGTCATAGCTGTGATCCATCCTGTTTCTCTCTTTTTTAAAATTAGAGTATAGTTGGGGAGTTGCTGTCGTGGCTCAGTGGTTAACGAATCCAACTAGGAACCATGAGGTTGCGGGTTCGATCCCTGGTCTTGCACAGTGGGTTAAGGATCCGTTGTTGCCGTGAGCTGTGGTGTAGGTTGAAGACATGGCTAGGATCCCGCGTTGCTGTGGCTGTGGCGTAGGCTGGCAGCTACATCTCCGATTAGACCCCTAGCCTGGAAACCTCCATATGCCATGAGTGCCGCCCTAGAAAAGACAAAAAGACCAAAAATAAATAAATAAATAAATAAATAAATAAAAATAAAATTAGAGTATAGTTGATTTACAGTGTTGTGTGAATGGAATACCACTCAGCGATAAAAAGGAACAAAATAATGCGATTTGCAGCAACATGGATGCAACTAGAGACTGTCATGATAAGTGTAGTAAGTCAGAAAGAGAAAGACAAATACCATATGATATCACTTATATGTAGAATCTAAAATGTGGCACAAATGATCCTATCTACAGAATAAAAACAGACTCACAGACATGGAGTGCAGACTTGTGGTTGCCCAAGCGGGGGTGGGGAGGAAGAGGCATCCCATTTCTCTTGAAATGTGTACCTCATGACCACATTCCCATCTCTGTTCTTGCAGAGCATCTTAGCCCTGAATTGTGTTACTAGCCATCCAGTCACCTAATCCTTTGTGTTAGGATGGAGCGTTTTTTGTTATTGTTGGCTACTTGTCACTTCCAGTCCTTATGTTTAGCAGGAAGGAAGAAAGTTAGCAGAATAACACCAAAGTTGTACTCTGGGGTGGGGGTGAAGGGGAGGTGTGTTTGTACTGTGCTGTATTCTGAGAGATACTGAGAAGTGCCAGGATCCAACATTGCTCTTGCAGGATGGAAGCAGAACTAGGTTTTGCCAGCCTCAGACAAAGGAGTTGGAATCTTGCTGGCCTCAGCCACTTAGCGGGTGCAGTGTGGAGCCTGGACTGTCAGGGCACTGGGATAAAAGAAAGAGGTTCTGGGCATCCTACTGAGGCCAGCTTTGTTTGAACTGAAATATCAAAAAAAGAAAAAAAGTTTTCATGCTGTTTTGAGCTCCAATTGGATAACTAAGTCTGTAAGGCTAGTTTCTTTTTTGGTAATGGACAAAGCCTGCTTACCTTCCCGTGCACCATGGAACATGTAAAAAGCAAGGTTAACCAGAAATCTCTGGGTCACCAGTAGTCCTTCCTTCTTCCTCATTTCAGGCATCCAGCTGACTTCTAAAATCTCTCAATTCCTTCTCAAAGATTTCTGAGTCAGTCCAACTCTTTGCAATACTACTAACGTTTTTAACTTTTAGGGAAGCAGCAGCTTCCATGTGGATTCCCGTCACAGCGTCTTAATTGGCTTCACTACCTTTAGCTTTGATCTTCACCAAACCACCCTCCATGTGGCAGCCATCACCTCTGGTCAGGCCATTTCCCTGCTTAAAATTCTTCTGTAGCCTTCTACTGCCCTCTGGATCAAGTACATTTTGAACTCCTTTTAGGCTGTCAGAAGTACTCTGCTGCTTCTCAGAAACTTTCAACATTTTTTCTTTTTAGTCTAGAAGACAATTCCCTGGTTTGACTTCACTAACTCCAATTCCTCTGTGAGGTGTATTGCTATAACTACCTTTGAGAGTCTTTCCTAATGCCTCCCAAATCTGCTTCATATTAGGTTATATGTTCTTGTTTCTATAGCAGTTTGTACTCGCCTCCTCCCCCAACGTAGAACCTATGTCTTTTTTTTTTTTTCAAACTCCAATTTATTTATTTATTTTTTTGGCTTTTAACTCATTGAATCTTATCTTTATATATTTGCAATATTTGCAATATTTGCAAATATTTTCTCCCATTTTGTGGGTTGTCTTTTCATTTTGTTTAGGGTTTCCTTTGCTGTGCAAAAACTTTTAAGTTTAATTAGGTCCCATTTGTTCATTTTTGTTTTTACTGTCATTACTCTAGGAGGTGGATCTGAGAAGATATTGATATGATTTATGTCAGAGTGTTGGGCCTACATTTTCCTCTAAGAGTTTTATAGTATCCAGTCTCATATTTAGGTCTTTAATCCTTTTTGAGTTTATTTTTGTATATGGTGTTAGGAAGTGTTCTAATTTCATTCTTTTACATGTGGCTGTCCAGTTTTCCCAGTACCTCTTATTGAAGAGACCGTCTTTTCTCCACTGTATATTCTTGCCTTCTTTGTCATAGATTAGTTGACCATAGGTGTGTGAGTTTAACATTGGGCTTTCTGTCCTATTCCACTGATCTATAATTCTGTTTTTGTACCCGTACCATATGGTTTTGATGACTATAGCTTTGTAGTATAATCTGAGGTCAGGGAGCCTGATTCATCCAGCTCCATTTTTCTTTCTCAGGCTAGCTTTGGCTATTCTAGGTCTTTTGTACTTCCAAACAAACTTTAAAATATTTGTTCTAGTCTGTGAAAAATGTCCTTGGTAATTTGATAGGGATTGCATTGACTCTGCAGATTGCCTTGGGCAGTATAGTCATTTTGACAATATTGATTCTTCCAGTTCAAGAGCGTGGTATATCTTTCTATTTGTTTGTGTCATCTTGATTTCTTTCACCAGCGTCTTATAATTTTCAGAGTACAAGCCTTTTTCTCTTTAGGTAGGTTTATTCCTAGGTATTTTATTCTTTTTGATGTGATGGTAAGTGGGATTGTTTCCCTAACTTCTCTTTCTGATCTTGCATTGTTAGTATATAGAAACATAGTGGGTTTCTGCATATTAATTTTGTATCCTGCAACTTTACCAAATTCATTGATGAGCTCAAACAGTTTTCTGGTAGTATCTTTAGGGTTTTCTAGATACAGTATCATGTCATATTCAAACAGTGATAGTTTTACTTCTTCCATTCCAATTTGGATTCCTTTTGTTTCTTTTTCTTCTCTCATTGCCATGGCTAGGATTTCCAAAACTATGTCAAGTAGTAGTGGCAAGAGTGGATGTGCTGTCTTGTTCCTGATCTTAGTGGGAATTCTTTCAGCTTTTCACCACTGAGAATGTTGTTAGCTGTGGATTTGTCATATATGGCCTTTATTAAGCTGAGGTAGGTTCTCTCTATGCTCACTTTCTGGAGGTTTTTTTTTTTTTCATCAGAAATGGGTGTTGGATTTTGTCAAAAGATTTTTCTGCATCTATTGAGAGGATCATATGGTTTTTATTCTTCAGTTTGTTAGTGTGATGTATCACACTGATTGATTTGCAGATGTTGAAAAATCCTTGCATCCTGGGGATAAACCTCATTTATTCATGGTGTATAATGCTTTTAATGTATTCCTGGATTTGTTTTGCGAGAATTTTGTGTCTATGTTCATCTGAGATATTGGCCTGTAATTTTATTTTATTTTATTTTATTTTTTTTGTGGTATCTTTGTCTGGTTTTGGTATCAGGGTAATGATGGACTCATTGAATGAGTTTGGGAGTATTTCTTCCTCTGCAATTTTTTGGAATAGTTTCAGAAGGGTAGGTGTTAGCTCTTCTCTAAATGTTTGATAAAAATTTGCCTGTGAAGCCATCTGGTCCTGGACTTATGTTTGTTGGAAGATGTTTAATCACAGTTTCAATGTCAGTACTTGTGATTGGTTCATTCATCTTTTCTATTTTGTCTTTGTTTAGTCTTGGAGGATTGAACTTTTCTAAGAATTTGTCCATTGCTTCCAGGTTGTCCATTTTATTGACATATAGATGCATGTAGTTGTCTCTTATGATCCTTTGTATTTCTGTGGTGTCTGTTGTAATTTCTCATTTTTCATTTATTTTATTGATTTGAGTCCTTTTTTTCTTGATGAGTATGGCTAAAGGTTTATCAATTTTGTTGATCTTTTCAAAGAACCAGATTTTAGTTTCATTGATCTTTTCTATGGTTTTCTTTGTTTCTGTTTCATTTATTTCTGCTCTGATCTTTAGGATTTCTTTCCTTCTGCTAACTTTGGGTTTTGTCTGTTCTTTTCTCTAGTTGCTTTAAGGATAAAGTTAGGTTATTTATTTGAGCTTTTTCTTGTTTCCTAAGGTAGGCTTGTATTGCTATAAATTTGCCTCTTATAACTGTTTTTGCTGCATCCTATAGGTTTTGGATTATTGTCATTTGCTTCTAGGTATTTTTAATGTCCTCTTTGATTTCTTCAGTGATCCATTGGTTGTTTCGTAGCATGTTGTTTAGTCTCCACGTGTTTGTGTGTTTTGCAGTTTTTTTTTTCTTGTTGATTTCCAGTCATATGATATTGTGGTCAGAAAAGATGCTTGATATGATTTCCGTTTTCTTAAATTCACCCAAGCTTGATTTGTGACTCAGAATGTGATCTGTCCTAGAGACCAGCATTTGTACCCTCCTCTTCTCATGATTTCTGATTTTGGTAGCATATTTGTGTATGGATGATTTCCTAACTTTACTATATGTATGCCTTTACTGATGAGCCTTGACATTTGTAATATTTTTTGTTTCTAGTTGTGGCCTTTCTTTTCCATATAGAGAAGTTCCTTTAGTATTTGTTTTAAAGCTGGTTTAGTGGTGCTGAATTCTCTTAGCTTTTTCTTGTCTGTAAAGATTTTGATTTTTCCTTCAAATCTGAGTGAGAGCCTTGATGGGTAGAGTAATCTTGGATGTATTTTTTTTTTTTCCTTTAAGTACACCGTGCCACCCCTTCTGGCCTGCAGAGTTTCTATTGAAAAAAAATCTGCCAATAACGTTGTCAGTGTTCCCTTGTGTGTTGTTTCTTTTCCTTAGATGCTTTCAATATTTTCTCTTTGTCTTTAATTTTTGTCAGTTTGATCAATATGTGTCTTGTGGTGTTCCTCCTTGGGTTTATTTTATATGGTATTCATTGTGCTTCCTGGATTTGAGTAATTCCTTCACCATGTTAGGAAGTTTTCGGCTATTATCTCTTCAAATATTTCTTCTGGCCCTTTCTCTCCTTCTGGCACCCCTATTATATGGATGTTGGTGCATTTAACATTGTTACAGAGTTCTCTTAGACTGTCTTTATTTCTTTTCAATCTTTTTTTCTTTTTTCTGTTCTGGGCCAGTGATTTGCACCTGTCTGTCCTCCACCTTGTTTATCCGTTCTTCTGCCTCCTGTATTCTGTTGTTGGTTGCTTCTAGTAATTTTTTTATTTCAGTTATTATATTTTGCATCTCTGCTTGCTTAATCCTTAAATCTTCTATTTTGTTTTTGCTCAATGTTTCTGATTTTTCAATCTTTACCTCCAGTTCACTTCCAAGATCTTGAATCCTCTCATCAGTCTAAATCTTTTTCATGGGTGTTTGTAATTTCCAGCTCACTTAGCTGTTTTTCTGTTTTTTTTTTCTTTTTTCTTTTTCTGAGTCATAATTCTCTGGCTTTTCATTTTGTGTAGATTTTTGGTGTGGTCTCCTTTTTGTAGACAATAGTGTCATAGCCTCTCTTGTTTCTAATGTTTGCTCTCCTTGTGGCTGAATTAGATAAGGGGGCTTGCAGCAGCCTTCCTGATGGGAGGGACTGGTGATTGCCCATTGGGAGGTGGAGCTGATTCTCTTCCTTCTGATTGGTGAGGCTTTGTCTCTGAGTGTGATTAGAGGTAGCTCTGTGCTTGGGGAGCTTTAGGCAGTCTGTTTGCTGATGGGTAGGGCTGAATTTACACCCAGATTATTGTTTGGCCTGGGGCTTCTCCGTCCTGATAGGTGGGGCCAGATTTTTCCAAAATGGCCACTTCTAGATGAACACACACTGATGAATATTCCCGAGACCTTTGCCTCCAATGTCCTCCCCCTACAATAAGCCATAGTCATAGTCTTTCCCTGTTTTCCCAGGAGATCCTCCAAGAACTGCAGGCAGGTCTGACCCAGATTCCTGCTTTGCCGTGGCACCCAGTACATGTGAAAACCTGTGTGTGCCTTTCAAGAATGGAGTCTCCATTTTCCCCAGTCCTGTGGAGCTCCTGCACAGAAACCCCACTGGTTCTCAATGCCAAATTCTCCAGGGGCTCATCCTCCCAATGCCAGATCCCCAGGTAAGGGCACTGACTGTAGTATCTAATAAGTTTTTAGCGAAAGATGGACAGGGATGCCAAGAAATGGGCGCCCTTCCACCTCCTTACAAATGACCTTTTCAGAAGAGCTTACCAATGAGGTTTGGCAACAAGAAAGCATCGCATAACCAGAGGGTAATGACAGTTTTGACAGTCCAAGCTGTGCCTGGAGGAAGCCTCTCAGTATGGATGCATGACAAGCCAGATGAGAGACTGCTATCCAGATAGGTTGTTTTGAGAGCCCTTTCTCTAAATTCCTATAAATAAGAATAAAAAACTCTATAATATTTTATGGGGTGTGTGATATCTCTAAGTCAGGGAGGGTTTTAGTTACACTGTTTATACTGAGGACATGTGAAAGCAAAGACCCTTCTTAAGCTTTCAAAAAGTTTATGTGTGAAAGTATCAGTTGATTCCCCCAGACTCTAGGACTGTTACTTAGAAAAACTTTAGAAAGGAATAGAGGAAAACTAAGGCAGCAATGATATTTCCAATGAAATTGGTGGCCAGCCCTTATGCAGGGTCATAGGAGTGACGATAATTCTTTGGTTAAAATTCAGACATCAGTAGTGGGAAGGGAAGGAGTGTTAGACACTGATGAAAACTCATAAGGATTTATATATCAAGAATTTTTCTTATAAGGATGCATGTTTGGCCTTTTATAAGGGAACTAGAATGCAGGTGAGCCACACTCTTGTGTTGCTCAATTCAGGTGTGACCTTGACACTTGGAAGCCAAACCATTCTTCTTTTCTGAAGTCAGCTGTTAACACCAGAAATGCCCTAAGGGGAAATGAGATTTAAGGTGGGCCAAGAAGATTGAGGAAGAGAGAAAAGTTTTTATGTATATCTTAAAAAAAAGTTTTTTTTATAGCTGCACCCATGGCATAAAGAAGTTCCTGGGCCACGATCGAACCCTTGCCTCCTCAGTGACCTGATCCACTGCAGTCATATTCTTATCCCACTGCACCACAGTGAGAATTCCTAAAATTTTTATTGGAGTTTAGTTGACTTAAAATGTGTTAGTTTCAGGTGTACAGCAAAGTGAGTCAGTTATTCATATACATATATCCATATCAGATTCTTTCATCTTATATGTTATTACAGAATATTGAGTAAAGTTCCCTGTGCTATACAGTAGCTATGATCATCTTATGACTTAATTTTACATTGCTTTTCCTGGACTGGAAATTCAGTTGTGAAATAAAGGATGTTTAATTTACTCCAAGACATTGTTGAAGTGTGCAAAATTTATGAATCATTTAGTCATTCTAGTATGACTTTTTCTATTCACCTTTTCCCCTCCTTCACTGCATTAACATAATTATGTGTATTAGCTGGAGATAACCTTAGGATATTAAGTATCCCAGGTGATTTTTACAGAATTTCTTTAAAGAATTCAAATCCAGTGATCCGTAGTATGATGAAGACCAAAATTTTATTGGCATTGTGCAAAATAGAAATCTCACTCTTGTTCTTTAAAGGGATCACAGGGAAGACTCCTTTCTGGTTTGATGTCTCAAGGAATTTCTGTAATGTGTTCCTTGAGTGATTAACGAATTGAAAATATAGAAAATGTGGGTAGAAAATGAAACAACATTTCCCCCCACAACCAAACAGTGAAGGACAGCTGCTGACAGGGAGATTGGATTAACAAAGGAGCAAGTGTATGAAATGCAGCGGTATTTGCCCAGACACTGGGTTTCTTTCAGCCTCTCAGGCTGGCAGTGGTGACAGAGCCATCTGTCCTATCATTTTGCCCTCTGTAGTCAGCCATTAATTTTCCACAAGGGCTCTCAGTGACAGCTCCCTCATAGTGACCATACTTGGACACGGGGTGTATGACAAGCTTTATGAGAGTAGCTTCAAGGTTTCTGGGCTTATGAGTCTGTGGAGAATGAGAAACAGAAAAATTTATAGGCAAGCCAAAGGTAGAGGAAAAGCTAGAGAGACATTTGAGGAAAACTGTTCGATTTATTTGTGTTACATTTTATCTACAAGTTGCATGCTGTATAAGTATGCCTCTTGGTTCCCATATGTTAGGGCTTATAAACAGTAGAACAGTTGTCTGAGTAAATAGAGATAAAGAGATGTTAATAGCTTTTCCTAAAAGTCAGAGAAAAGACAAACTATCAGTTTTCCTGCATCTAACCTTGAAATGATTTTCCTTTTTTATAACAAGTTCCCTAAGATTCCCTTTTCTCTACTTCCTTGTTCTCTCTCTTTTTTCTTTTTTTCTCTCACTCTCTCCTCTCACTTCTCTCTCTCTCCTGCAGCTGTTCTACTCTCACTAGAAATAATATGCATAAAAAGAATATTCTACAAATATGCATCGAAATTGTCATGCTATTTTCCTCCTGCTTGCACTGATGCTAGAGAGTACTCAGGCTTGGTTTTTAGAGCTCTAGTTTTCATGAGGAAAGATTTCAAGGATGCATTTAAAATAATCTCCTTGAAATGTTATTCTGATAAAAGAGCATGAGGTCATTGTAAATACACCTGGAAAACCAACATTCTATTTCAGGGAGTATTCAATAACTTGTTTGGAGTTGATTTTGGTTGTTCTGGAATTTTATCATCACCAGTGCTGTTCATAATAAGTGAGCTATTTTTCTGGGCAACCCCCCCCCCCAACTTTTTGTGACTTGGGAGAAGCAAAATGTAGAAATTTGGGCTAGGAATTCTAATGCAATTTTTATCCGTGTGTGTGCAGTAGAAGGTAAAATTTGCTATGCCTAAGATCATTTGCAAAATGTCTTAAGACTCAGGCTACAAATTTGGCTAAACTCCAATCTGGAGAAGATGTTTACTAGTCAATAAACTTGATTCTAGCTGGTGAGAAAACAGTTTTCGGAGTAAAGGATTCCAGTTGATTGTTTCCTATAATATCAGCAAACTTCAGAGGTCACAGAGGAGAATATTGACGGATACATGAAAATTAAGAAGTTATAAAAACAAAAAGAAGTTTAGAAGAAAATATAATGCAACAAAATAAAGAAAAATTCCCTGACTGTAAAATTCCTACAAAAATGAAAGATGATATAAACACAAAAATGAGCGAAGAAAAGGGCCAGGAAATTCCAAAAGAATAGTAAAGGGCAGATAAATAAGTGAAAATCTGTTTAACCTCATTAGTAATTGGGGAAATGCCAATAGAAGAGTATTGTTTGGAAAGTATTAAACATATATCCAATGTTGGAGAGGGTATAGAAGAATAACAAAATGTATTATGAAGAACTTCTTTGATCTAGCTTTGCAAAAACATATTTACTGTAAAAATTATCTTTAAGACAATGGGGGAAATTTTAAATATGGATTGAGTATTGGAAGTCATGAAGGGATTGACGTTAATTTTGCCAGGTGTGATATAGCTTGTAAATATGTAAAAAGAAGTTCTTATTAGCTAGAGATGCAAAGTAAAATACTTCTGGATGAAATGGCGTGATGGCTTAAGATTTTCTTTAGAAACACTCTAGAATAAAAAAAATATATATATGTGGATGTGGGATTGATGAAACCAGACTGGCAAAATAGGGTAATTGTTAGAGATGGATGTATCAGTTTGCTAGGGCTGCCATAACAGATATCACAGACAGCATGGTTTAAATAAAAGAAGTCTATTTTCTCACTGTTCTGGGACCTAGAAGTCCAAGAGTGAGGGTTGGGCAGGCTTGGTTTCTTCTAAAGGTTCTTACCTTGGCTTGTAGATGGCCACCTTGCTGTGTCCTCATTCGTCTGATCATGCAAATCTCTGGTATCTCTTTTCTGTCCAGATTTCCTCTTTTTATAAGGACTCTAGTCAGGTTGCATTAGGGTTTACTTTAACAATCTCATTTTAGCATAATCACTTCTTTAAAAGTACTATCTCTAGGAGTTCCCATTGTGGCTCAGCAGTAATGAATCCATGAGGATTCAGGTTTGATCCCTGGCCTCACCAGTGGGTTAAGGATCAGGTGTTGCTATGAGCTGTGGTGTAGATCACAGATGCAGCACTGATTTGACCCCCACCCTGGGGACTTCTATATACCTCTGGTGAGGTCCTAAAAAAGCTAAAAAAAAAAAAAGTACTGTCTCTAAATACAATCATATTCTGAGGTACTGGGATTAGGGCTTCAACATACGCAGTTGGAGGGATACAATTCAGCCCTTAACAACAGTAGAAAATGGGTATATATGGGTTTATTGTGCTAATCTCTCTAGTTTGGTAGAGAATGAGCAAACATTTCCATAACACTTATTTTTTAAAAAGACATTTAATTGTGCTATTTAGAAAAAAGAGGAAAAGAAAAAAATGGAAACAAACCCTATTATCTTTCAGTCTATTGTCTAATCTATGTAATTGCACTAAAAAGTGTGGAAGAGTACAGACCAAACTGTTAACAGCCATTGGGTAAATACCAAGGAGTGCAATTGCTGAATCAAATTGTAAGAGTGTGTTTAGTTTTGTAAGAAACTGCCAAAGGTACAAAGTGTCTATATCAATTTGCATTCCCACTATCCTTATTGGAAGTTTCTGGTCCTCCACATTCTTGTCAGCATTTGGTATTGTCAGTGTTCTGGATTTTGGCCATTTTATTGTGTGTGGTGGCATCTCGTTGTTTTGTTTTGCATTTCCCTGATAACATATGATGTGTAACATCTTTTCATATGCTTTGCATCTGTTTAGCTTCATTAGTGTGGTGTCTGCTCAGGTCTTCAGTCCATTTTTTAATGGTTGTTCAGGTTATTCATTTCCTTATTGTTGAGTTTTATCTTTGCTTCTTTCTTTTTCCAGTGCTTTGGATCTTATTATCTCTGATATTAGATTTTGTTTTTGTTCTGATTTCTACTCTTAATATTTAAGAATGTGTTTACAAATTGTCTAATATTACTAAATGTCTAATATTAATCTGTATCTACATTTTCTCAATGAACCAACAAAATATATTAGCATAGTTTTACTTGTCTATATGTATCACCATTCTTGGCTCACATTTTGCAGCCATTAAAGTTTTAGTTTCAACTTACTAATGATTTTATTAAACATTGTTAACCAACCATTACTTAGACTTGATTATATGATTAATTTATGGCTTTGTTCACTATAGTTTCTTTAATCATATATCATTCCCATCTTTGGATTTTTTTTTCGTAGAAAAAGGTTTATGATGAATAAATATTTTCAGTTCTTGCATATCTAAAATGATTTTTGCCCTTGAATGCTAGTTTTGGTGGGTATAGAACTGTAGGTTAAAAATATTTTCCTTTAGGTTTTCAAAATATTTCTGCATTGTCTTCTAGATTCCATTATTGCTTGTTTAGAACTCTCATACCAATTGGAGTCTTTTTCCTTAGAAAATAACTTTCCCCTTCTTTCTGAACTTTTAGAATTTTCTATTTACCTTTGGTATTTTGAAATTTCACAGTCATATGTTCATCTATAAGTCCTTTATTTATTATGACTGGCATTGATAGAAATTTTCAAACTGAAGGCTAATACTTTTCTACAATTCTAGGAAATTTTCTTTAATTCTATATTTTTTCTTTTCTTCTTTATATAACATCTATTAATATGTGTACAGAGAATGGAACTTTGGATCTATCCTTATATCTCTAAATATTATTCCAAAACTTCTTTGTGAATGGGGGTTTTGTTTTGTTTATTTATTTATGTATTTATTTTTCATTTTTATGGCTACACCTGCGGCATAAAGAAATTCCCAGGCTCGGGGTTGAATCAGCACCTCAGTTTCAGGCCTATGCCACAGCCATCACAACACCTGATCTAAACCACATCTGTGACCTATGCTTCAGCTTTTGGCAATGCCAGATCCTTAACCCACTGAGTGATAATAAAATCTTTTCACTAGATTATTAGTCATTTCTGTTTTCTTCAGACACTGGTTACTTCCTGGTTGTGTACTCAACTTTTCATCATCTCTTGATAATTCTCATTCATGTGTTCATGTAGTTCTGTTGAAAAAAAAAAAACAATCTGTGGATGTGGCTGGATGTGGTATCAGATGTCCTATCTTTCTTGAGTGAGGGCTGCCTATTCTTCTGGGTGGAGTGTCATCTGCTGGGCTAAGTTCCCATACTTACTTTTGTTTAACAGTGGATCTATATTATTTTGTGACTTTAAAAACAATAAAAATAAATTTTAAAGTATTAAAATATTTTTTAAAAGTGCAATATTGTATCTTATTGCAATAAATGTTTTCTCACCCCCTGAATCTGGCCAATACCAACTTTAGGCTGATTATCTCTCAGGAAACAGTGTGACAATTGAGAATGTTCATCTACTAATAAAATATTTTAGTGAAAAATATATATGCATAAACATTTAAATATGTATTTATTATATTATATATTCATATATCTATAAATTTATATAATACATTGTGTTTATGTGTGTGTGTATGTGTATATATATATATATATATATATATATGCAAAGATTTGCATATACCAGAAAAAAGAGGTTTGTAAGTGCACGTTAGTATTGTTATTTTTATCATTCTTCGATGTTGTCTTAGGGAAATTCCTCATTCAAGTTTTATTCATCAAGGCAGGAACTGCATCTACTATACTACTTGAACAAGGACCTATCTGAAGGATTAACCACTCAGGATTATTAAAAGTAGATCTCTCAGAATATTTTGTAAGCATGATTTTGGGAAGAAGGTAAAGAGACTAAGGTAGGAACTGTGATCATTTTCCTTACCAAAACCCAGTAATAGATGTGCAATCATTTCTGTATATCTCCTGTAATGGCAGTTTTAAACAATGACAGTCAGTAACAAATATAAACTCCCAGCCATTGCAAACGTAGTTTTTCCTTAATACCATTTATTTCAGGTAATTTGAAGATTATCTGAAATATATCAATATGATATGCTTAACTGATAACTACCACAACAGAGATGATCAAAGTCATTTTATAACTAGAGTACTTGAGACTCACACTGAAATATCCTTCTTATCAAAAACACATACAATCAATTAGAAATGTCTGAAAGGTGGGGTTCCTGTTGTGGCTCAGCAGAAACGAATCTGACTAGCAACCATGAGGATGCAAGTTGGATCCCTGGCCTCCCTCAGTGGGTGTATGGTCTGGTGTTGCCGTGAACTGTGGTGTAGGTCACAGATATGGCTCATATCCCATGTTGCTGTGGTGTAGGCCGGTGGCTACAGCTCTGATTCGACTCCTACCCTGGGAATTTCCACATGCCATGGGTGTGGCCCTAAAAAAATAAAGTCTGAAAGGTAACTTGGATTTTAGATGAATAATTTTTGTTATTCTCTGCACTAGATTGATTGATGCAGTCATTCTTTTATTCATTTAACCACACTCCTCTCAACTGACTACCTGATATTTCACAATAGATACCCACTAAACAAAGTAATTCTACCTTTGTGTAATGGCTATCCCAATGGAAGTCATTATTAATGTTTCGAATAAATTAAAAAAATGTGAATTGAAAGCTTTGATTCAGCATGTCCTAAAATGAATTATGTCAAGGAGTACTTTCACAGAAGTTTCCTTTTAAAGAGCGATGTTAAGTGAAAAAGAGTTTAACAGATTTGTCACTATAGGACTTTTCAGGGTCTTTACTAAGCTAATGGGCACTCTTAATATCCTAGTGGGGATAGAATGCCAAGTTTCTCACAGTTACTTCACCAAGAAGTACTTTTTTTTTCTCCCTCCCCAAACGTCTTGTGCATTGATGTTCTCTGGAATATGCTTGACATTACTGGTTTCAGAATAACTTCTTTCTTGTTTTCTGTCTTGTGTAACGCACTTTGTTTTTCTTCTTTAATACTCCAATAATGAATTGTAAGGTGAATCAAGAACTTATCCTTTAGTTTTTTTCTGTAAATATGCCATTCTCTGACCTATCAAATAAATGCAGAATGATACTCATATATGGAATCCCAGTGTAGACCCCACTGTGAAGGTAACATACCTCTAATCAGAAACAATACTTGCCTTTTTCTTTGGTGGCCACATGAGGGAGCTAAAAAGAGCCAAAGATTTCCTTTTTTTCTTTAATAGGGAATTTTATCCACTTTAAAATACCTAACAATGTGAGTTACTTAATGGCAGTTTTTACTTTTTTCAAGTTTATTTTCAAAAAAGTGTGTTCACAATTTTATCTCGTGGAAAAGAAAAGCCATCAGCAAAGGAGAAACCCTACATTGCCACAAAAATTCAAGTATTCAATTGAGCGTGTATATATATAGATGTGTGTGTGTGTGTGTGTGTGTGTGTGTATGTATGATTCTCTCTCAGTGGACCGGAGGCCAAAGCTATATAAAACTTTCAGAAAGAAGTCTGTACATTTATTTATCTGAAAATTGTTAAGACTGTGTTTTAGGGATTTCCCATTGTGGCACAGTGGAAACCAATCTAACTAGTATCCAGGAAGATTCAGGTTTGATCCCTGGCCTCTTGCAATGGGTCGGGATCTGGTGTTGCCATAAGCTATAGTGTTTGCTGGATCCTGTGTTGCTGTGGCTGTGGTACAGGCCGGCAGCTGCAGCTCCGATCTCTAGCCTGGGAACTTCCGTATGCTGTGGGTGTGGCCCTAAAAAGGAAAATAAAAAAATGTATTTTAATATGATGGGAAAAATGGAGATTTTATAAATATATAATATATATGCGAATATAACATATGTATAAGTAATCAGGCTAGTAAGAAAACTAGATTTTTTGATTAAAATTCCTGATGTATGGCCTACAACATTTTCAGAACCCTTGAAGGTACAGGTATGTCTTTTCCAAATGCCTTCTCCCTGCCTCCTCTCCTTAAACCAGAGGTAAATACCGTCATGGATTTTGTGTTTATCATGCCTTGCATAGTAATTTTTATCACATATGTATGCCTTCCTCAAAATACACTTTAAAACCTTTTTCTTGTTATAGAGCTTTAAAAATTGCTTACAGTTAGTCTTCGGAGTCTTTCCCCACCTGTACAACATTGTATCTGAAATTCATCCAAGTTGTGCACAGGGGTGTATAACACTGCTATGTAACATTCCATTTTTTTTATCCCTGACACAAATTATTCAGCAGTACTATTTATGTACACTTGGATTTTATTTTTATATTTGTTTTTATGGAGACTTTGTATATTTTCATATTATGTCCCATAGTACAAATTCAAAGTTTTTCTAGGATAGTCTGAATCCCTTGGAATAGAGTGTGCACATCTTTGTATTAAAAAGACAGTTCCAATTTTATTTCAAAGTTTGTACCAGAAGTGATTAAGAATGTCTATTGCTCTACATCTTTGCCAACACTTATTTTTTTATAATTAAAAATTTTTACCAATTGTGTATGTTTAAAATTTTATATTATTGAGGTCTTATGCACATTTCTTTAGCTTTTATTGAGATTTTTTGATAGGCTTATTGGTCATTTATGTTTCCTCTTTTGTAAAATGCTGATTTAGGAGTTTGTCTGTCAGCCTTTGGTGTGTTTGTGTTCTCACTGAATTTAAGTACAGTTTTTATATTCTTTAAGTATGAATCTTTTATTGGTCATATATATTTCCTGCCTTATTCTCTTTATGGTATGTTTTGATAAATGATCTTAATTTTAATTTTTGAATTTATCAATTTTTCTTGGTGGTTTGTGTTTTTTGTGCCCTGTTTAAAAGTCATTCTCTCTGTGGGGGTCATTAAGATAAGATATTCTCCTATATTTTCACATTTTAACTTTTTTAAGAATCTGGAATTGATTTTTGTTTACAAGTTGAAAAAGGGATCTAATTTGATTCTTTTTTATTGTTAATCAATTGTAATAGTCCCAGTAGTTGAATTGCACATCCTTTCTTGTAATCAACTCCCTACATTAACCTCTCTTATTAATTCTAATAGATTGTAGGTTACTTTGGAGTTTTCTGAATATTATGGTATTTCTGTTTCTTCTATTCTAATAATACTACTTTTTGGTCCTTCCTATCTTCACATATTTCACACAGAATCCCTAGTACCATCGTGAATACAAGCAACAATGTCAGATATCCTATCTCATTCCATATTTTAAAAAGAATTTATTTCCAGTTTTTTACCAGTAAAATAACTTGATTTTTGGAAGTTAACCCTTTGCTAGGTTAAAGTATCTCCCCTCTATTCCCAGTTTTGTTAGAGTACTTACCAAAAATGGGTGCTGAATTGCATGAAATCTTTTCTCTACATCTACTGGGAGGGTCACATGTTTTCTCCCTGAACAGTTGACATGGTAAATGATATCGGTGGATTAACTAGATTTGATTTACTAATATGCTAAATATTTTATTCAAGATTTTGCACTCATGTTTATGAATAACCTAGGAAAGTAATTTTCTTTTCTTCTGCTTTCCTTGTCTCTGTGTTTTTGTTTTTTGGTATCAAGCTATACTAGCAACTTAGAATTAATTGAGATGCATTTCCTCTTTGGCTGTTTCTGATTGAGGTTGCATATGGTGGGAATGATCCATTCCTTGAAAGTTTGATAAAACTTGCCTGTAACTTGCCTAAAAGCTTGATAGAATATGATATTTCTTTTGCAGAATAATTTTCAGCTATGATACAATTTGTTTTAAGGGCTTTCTCATTTATTTATTTATTTATTTATTTATTTTTGTTTATTTATTTTGCTTTTTAGGGCTGCACCCATGGCATATGGAGCTTCCCAGGCTAGGGGTCAAATCAGAGCTACAGCTGCTGGCCTATGCCACAGCCATGCAGGATCTGAGCTGCATCTGTGACCTACACCACAGCTCACAGCAATGCCAGATCCTTACCTGCTAAGGAAGGCCAGGGATTGAACCTGCAACCTCATGGTTCCTAGTTGGATTTGTTTCCACTGTGCCACCATGGGAACTCCAGGGCTTTCTTTTAAAGACTATACAGACTTTCTATTTCTTTTGGAGTTGACTTTGATAAGTTTTTCAAATAGGAGTTTCACTATTTTGTCTTAGTTTTTCAATTTATAAGAAATAATTTGTAGGTTTTTTCTTATCTTTTTACTTGCTACTGTATGTGTGGCTATATCTTTGCATTATTTTATTTTATTTTATTTTTGTGATGTAGGTGCAACATATGGAAGTTCTTAGGCTACAGGTCAAATTGGAGTTGCAGTTGCTGGCCTATGTCACAGGCACAGCAAAGCCAGATCAAAGCCACATCTGTGACCTATACCACTGCTCACAGCAATGCTGGATCCTTAATCCACTGAGCAGGACCAGGGATTGAACCCACATCCTCATGATTGCTAGTTGGGTTCATTTCTGCTGAAGCCACAGTGGGAATTTCTTCTTTTTTTCAACTGGTATTTTAAGTACTAGTAATTTTGATTTTTTTCCTCCTTTGCTCAAACTTGCCAGAGATTTGTCAATTTTATTAGTCTTTTTAAAAACCCAACTTTTGGCTTTATTGGTTCTCCCTTACATTTTTATTTCCTTCCTTTAAAAATAAAGTTTGCTTTATCAAAAATTTTTGAGCATACAACTTAAAGAGTAAAAGAGTTAAAAATTTAATTTTTTATAATATAGCAGGGTCTTGCCTCCATTATCTCATTTCTTCCTTCTTGGACATGTAACTTTCATTTCTTTTGTCTGATTATTTTGATATTTACAGCCAAGACTCACAGTGACATGTTTTTACTGCTATTTCTTAATTTTTCAATTTTAGGCATTTTCCAGTGAACTCCCTATTAGGTTAAAACTCTTTTTTCGGGAATTCCCATTGTGGCTCAGTGGATTAAGAACCCAATGTAGTCTCCATGAGGATGCGGGTTCAATCAGTTTTACATTTATTTGCGTAATTATATTATTAATATTTTTTTTCTTTTTTAAAAGCCTCATGTGGTCAAGGACTTTGCTTGCTTTTGGTTTCCACTGATTCTCCAACGTGTAGAACAGGGTGGACATTCAACTATTTGTTGAATGAGTGAATGAGTGAATGAATGAATGGCATAATGTGGAAAAGAGACCTGTCAAGAATTGAAAGAGGTGGTGCTTTTCTGAAGATAATTTGGATAGGGTGAGTGAAGCAAGGCATTGTCGGTTATACTAGCTGATCTGTGGCAGGCTGAAATATCTGAGACTGTGAACTCCTGTTTTATATAAGGCAGCGTTGGCACCTTTTCCAGTATTTTAAAATTTCTTTTTGCTTTCCTTAGGTTTATGTAAAGAGCATTAGAAAATGTTCGTTTCTCCAGAGATAAAGAAATATGGAGACGAGTTTCAGTCCATAGACTTCAATAGGGGTTGGGAGTGGATTTGTCCAAGAAGGCTGGGCTATTGTGTAAGTGCCAGGGAAGCAAATAAGGAGAGAAGCATAGTGCGTGAGTGAGAGTGGTCCCTTCTCATTTCCAGTTCTTTTTCAATACATTCATTTAAATTTTTAAATTTTTTTAACAGGCACACAATAGTAGACAGAATGATCTAATGAATCCTTTCCTTGTATCAGCATTTTTTATTTTTCCCATCTTGTTTTCTTTATCCCCACTCTATTAGTCATGGTTCTCCAGAGAAGCAGAACAGTGAGTGTGTGTGTGTGTGTGTGTGTGTGAAGTATATATCATATACATATATATATACGATTTATTGTAAAGAATTGGCTCACAATTATGGAGACTGAGAAGTCCCAAGGACTGCAGTCTGCAGGTTGGAGACTCAGAAAAGCTGGTTTAGTTTTATTTTTAGTCTGTGTCCAAAGACCTAGGAACCCGGAGAACTAGTGGTGACTCACCAGGCCCAAGACCCAAGAAAGAATCTGAAGGCAAGAAAAAACTGTCCCAGTTTAGGAGTCAGTTCCCTCTAACCCAGTCTTTTTATTCTACATAGGTCTTCCATTGACTGAGGTCCATCTCCACATTAGGGAGGGCAAACTGCTTTGCTCAGATAAAGCTGCTGATTCAGATGTTCATCTCATCTAGAAACACCCTCAGAGACACACCCCAGAATAATGTTTGGCCAAATGCCTGGGTACCCTGTGGCCCAGTCAAGGTGACACAATTTAACTATCACTTTCACCCATGTATAAATTTTTTATCAAATGTTTTATGTAAATTCAGAATATCATTTATTTTACATGAAAGTGCTTCAGTATTCACTGCTGCATCAATTTTCTGAAAAGCAAACTTTGTTTTAAATCAGTTTTAGAATTACAGAAAAATTTCAAAATAGTACACAGAGTTCCTATATACTTCACACCCAGTTTCTTCTATTTTTACCACATTGCATTAATATAGCACATTTGTTATAATTAATGAACCAGTATTGATACATTATTGTTAACCAAGGTCCATCATCTATTTAAATTTTCTTAGTTTTTACCTAATGTCCTTTTTCTATTCCATAATCCCATCCAAGATACTATATTACATTAGAAGTTA
>PVHT020000077.1:35920629-35937620 GCA_004024745.2 Catagonus wagneri
TTCTATACCACAAGACCTATCAAAACCTTTGAAACATAATATGCTTTGAGATCTTCCAAAAGTAGGTTTGTTCCATATTTTTTCTATTTGTATAAGCATCCATTATACCACTTATTAATAACTTTGGGGAAGAGGGAAAGAAATATAAAATATTGACTTGATAATGGCATATGTTTATCCATTCAATTACTTTCTTATTTTTTTCTCCTTTATGGTAACATATTATTTTGAAAGTTGCTTGATGTTTACTTTTCCTTTTTAGGAAATGCATTTTTCTTTTTTTAAAAAACTGTAGCCCTTCCACCACTAAAAACAGGCAATTATTAAGCATTGTTTGGAATGCTTAATAATGCTTTGGAATCTTTGAAGGCAAGAAAGAGCCAAATTCTTGGATTTTGAGCAATTAGGTAGACTTTTATAAATTCATACCAGAGACAGTATGCTTGAAAGATACAACCTCCAAGTGAAGAGTCAGTTGAGCCCTAGATAAAGGGCTGTGATTTGTAATTCATTCAAAATGAATAACTTGTAATTCATTTAAAAATATTTCTGGAGTATGTACTATGTGCAAGGTGCTATAAATGTTAATAAACAAAATACCCTACTCATAAGCTTATATTCTAGCCAAGAGAAGAAGACAAGAAACACAGCTGTATATAAGCAAATTATTAGGATTGCAGTGGGTGCTGTAATGTTCTGCTGGAAACCTCCTTCAGCAATGAAGGACTTACTTCTCTTGACTGCTGACAGAAGTTGACCTTCAGCTGTCAGTCCTCTTTTGGGATTGCCTTTGAGGAAAACTCCTCAGCCAAAGTTAGATCTCATTCCAGGTATAAAGGCCCAGGCCTCTCATCCCAACCTGGAATACCCCAGCTTCAGAACTCCCAGTGGTGTCAGCTGAGGCCTTCAGTGGGACATACTAACATTTCAGTGTTCCCCTCTCTGCTCAGCCCTGCTTTCCTGCCCTCACTTTCACAGGTGCCTGGTCCCAGGTACTCCCCTAAGGAGCATCCTGCTTGCTTATCAACATCTGAAAATCTGTAGCCAAAGGAAACTATCTGAGACAGCAGGTGGGAAAAAAAAAAAAAAAAGGATGGGCAGTTAATTTGGGGGTGGAGGGAAAGGTTGCAGCAATAGTTGAAGTGTTCAAAATAGACAACATGAAGATAGTCTGAGCAAAGATGGGAAGGTGTTGAGGGAATTACTGAGGAGATTTTGGGGATCATATTATTCCAGGGAGACAGAACAGTTAGAGCAAAGGCCATGAGGCGTAGCATGTATGCCTGGCATGTTCAAGGAGCATCAGAAAGGCCAGTGTGGCTGGGGTTAGGAAGGTCAGTTAAAGAAGGTTGAGGTTTTGTGGGACTTTGGAGATCATGGTAAAGCCTTCAGCTTTTCCTGAATGAAATAAAGAGCAATTGCTGGTTTAGAGCAGTGTGTCAGAACCTGACTCATGTTTCAGGCAGATTACTCTAGCTTCTTTGTGGAGGATAGACTGAGAAAATAAGAGTAGAAGCAAGGCGTCCAGATCAGAGACTTAGTCCTTCTGGGCTGCTGTCAACAGAATACCATCAACTGGGTAGCTTAAGAACAACAGATATTTATTTCTCACAGCTCTGGAAGCAAGAAGTCCAAGATCAAGGCACCAGTGTCTTCAGTGTCTGGTGAGGACCTGCTTACTGGTTCATAGACAACGTCTCTGTGCTATGTCCTCACATGATGGAAGGTGGGAAGGGGGAAGGAGCTTTCTGGGGTCTCTTTTATAAAGGCATTTTTCGCATTGATGAGGGCTCCCCCCCCCATGATTTAATCACCCTAAAGTGCCACATCCTGATACCATCACTCTGGTGATTAAGTTTCTACACATGAATTTTGGAGAGATTCAGTCTATGGCAGGGACTATTACAATAGTGCAGGTGAGAGGTGATGAAGGCTGGGAGTAGAGTGGCAGTAGGAAAGATGATATGAAGTCGTTGGATTCTGAATGTATTCTGAAAAGCTTTGGGGTCGACAGGATTTCCTCATGACTTGGATATGAGGGCTGGATTAGAATTTTAAATAATCTGGCTTGAAAGATCAAGTGCCAAAAACTAAATGAAGCAGCCAGGGAGTTTATCTCTAAATAACACGCCATGAGAAGAATATACCATGAACCCTGAAAGAAATTTAAAAGTTTGACCAACTCATGGCAAGGAGATTTGGAGATTTGGAGAGTGTGTAACCGATTTGCAGCCTGCCCAGTGACCTAACCCTTCCTGTGCTGAAACCCTGGGGTTGACCAGGCAGTGAGCACTCTGGATAGGATGAGGAGAACCCTGACATGGGTAGAACCATCGCCAGACCTCCCAAGGTATGGCCTGGGAGATGGAACGACTAAAGGAGGAGATCCTCATCTGACATGGTGTTTGAGGAGCGGCTTTTCAGTGAGTGAGGTGGCTTCTAGGTAAACTGAACTGGGAGGAGCCTCAGTGTCCTCTGCAGCAGAGTGGTGTGGGGGAGCCTCTGAAAAGAGATGGCCATGGACAGGGCTGCTCTAGTAGAGATCTGTATGAGGGAGACCCAGTGCCGGGGACCCCTGTGAGTAGGGGTTGTGGTGGGACCAGGAACATCAGTGGTGGACACCAGCACATGACAATGGGACCAGATGAGCTAAGGCAAGCTATCCCCCAGAAGTTAGTATAGATGGAGAGAGCAGCAGAGTCGTAGCCCCTACCCAGGTGCCAAAATGGTACACGAGAGGTAGAATTTTATACTGGAAGAGAATGGCTTACCTTTTTTAGGTTCCACAAATAAGGAAAATCATGTAGTGTCTGTCTTTCTCTGTCTGATTTCGCTTAGCAAAATATCCTCTAAGTCCATCCATATTGTCACAAATTCCTTTTTTTTGGCTGAGTAATATTCCATAGTATGGAATATTACACGCACTTAGGTTGCTTCCATATCTTGGCTACTGAAAATAATGCTGCAGTGAACATAGAGGTGTATATATCTTTTTGAATTTCTGTTTTCATTTTCTTCAGATAAATACCTAGAAGTGTAATTGCTGGATCATATGGTAGTTCTAGTTTTTATTTTTTGAGGAATCTCTATATTTTGGTTTTAAGTTGTATTTCCTTAGTGTTGATTAGCCTTTTGTATATCTTCTTTTCTCTATTCAAATTTTTTGGAAAGTTTGTCTTATTATTCTGCATAAAGGCCCTTCATGTACATATGAAGTCCAAGATCAATTTTCCTTTTCTGTTTTCTATCTTTTGTAGCCTAAGAAAACATGAAGTTCACTTGTATCCCCAGTGACAAATACTTGCTGTGTTTTCCACAAATTTATGTTCCATAACCCTACTTATACGCTTTGGCATTCACAATACCTTTAATTTCAGTTTTATATTGCATCACAATATTTTAAAGATATTTTAAGCACAATTAAAGATACAGGTTTGAGTTAAATTCAAGTAACTAAAGTTGCAATTGAATGAATTCATTTGGCAAATCCATCACTAAGTTCACATGTGCCTTGCATTCTTCTACTGGTGGGTGGTGTCCTGGAAGTTCTTGCATTCATCCACCCATCCACATCTATTCACTGCTGACGTGCATGGACATTGGCATTGCAGCCCTAGCCTCTGCCTGGGGAAGGAGAGAGGAAGGCAGGAAAGGTGGGTAAAGAGCAGCAGAATAATGAAGGACCTTTTGCCCAGACCGCAGTTATGGTGAGAGCCAGCTGCAATTTTAATATAACTTTGCTGTGGTCAGGACAAAGCACTTTTTCTTTAAAGAAATTTCTTTTGGGAGTTCCCGTTGTGGCTCAGTAACAAACCTGACTAATATCCATGAGGATGCAGGTTCAATCTCTGGCCTTGCTTAATGGGTTAAGGGTCTGGCGGTGCTATTAACTGTGGTGTGGGTTGCAGATATGGCTTGGATCTGGTGTTGCTGAGGCTGGCAGTTGTATCTCTGATTTGACCTCTAGCCTGGGAACTTAATGTGCCTCAGGTGAAGCCCTAAAAATGCAAAAAAAGAAGGAGGGAGGGAAGGAAGGAAGGGGAAGAAAAAGAAAGAAAAGAAAGGAAGGAAGGAAGGGGAAGAAAAAGAAAGGAAGGAAGGAAGGAAGGGAAAGAGAAAGGATCTTCTCTGAGTGTAACGGTCACTATTTTAGTGTGGCGGATAAGGAAAACACTAAAAACACTGAGTCGTGTGGTGATATAAGGATGGAGAGAGGATTTAATTTCAAACTATGGGAGAGGAGAAAATATAATATTAAGAAGCCTAAAGATGTTTCCTAAAAGGAGTTTCCATCTGACTTATGTTGGTGTCCAAGTAGATTCTAATGTAATGTGGCAAGCCTACAGGAATGATCAAACTCTAAAGTGACCATAAAACTAGACTAAGGACATATGATATAACTGTCCGTAAAAGGTTATTTAAGTTTATATAACAGGCATAACTTTTTCGCTAATTGTTTTACAATTTTTTTTTTTAATATGATGCCGCTCTCTTCTCTCTCCTTGTCAAACTCCTTGGCATCCCTTGAAGCTGGATTGAAGGACTGAGTGACAGAATGGGAAGAGGTGTTAAAGAGTTTATATTTTGCAGCCATAAATGTGGTAGAGCTGAGAGTTAGGGAAATTGCTGCCTGGCGGAATTCCAGAAGGATTTAGTCAATTTGATTTTGTGTTTGACTCCCAGTAACGGGAGACATTCCATACCCACTGCTTTTTGTGGATCAAATGTATTGCTTTTTGGCCACCCAGCTGGGTGACTGGGACTTGACAGGAGTCAGAAATCGTCTCCTGAAGGGCTGTGAGCACCTGGAGGAGGGTTGAGTGCTCCCACTGGAGTCTGAGTTATAAAGGCTTTGCTGAGAAACGTTAGAGGAGAGCAGAGACACCTGCTCTGCTGTTCTCTGCAGGAATGTTCCAAGGGAGAGGATGCCTTCTGTGACTTAGGATTTAAAATACTCGGAGCAAATGAAATGGGAGTCACATTGAGAACAAGGAGTCAACTTGTGCCTCAGCAGCACTAACTCAGAGTCTACAGATGCAACAGCAGCAACTATAGAAAGATTCACAGATACTTGATTGCTCATCTTTCTTGGTACTCATGCTCCTCTCAAATTTCTACCCATTCATTCAACCAGTATTCACTATGGTGCTGGGCGCTGTGGCACCACCAGGGGTACAGCTGTGAACCAAATGAAACCACTCCTCCTGAAGCTAATGTTCTAGGTAGGGGAGACAGGCCGTAAACAAACAAATATTCTATGCCAAGTAGTGAGAAAAACTATGGCGAAAAATTCAGGGTTAAATACAGAGGCAGGGTAATACCTTTTGGAATGCAGACAAATTTTCCTCTTTATTAACTTTGTCCTGCTCACAATGTATTAAGGCAAACCAAGGTGCCTAAGATAGACACCTTCCTTGGACACCATGCTTATATGACAGTATCTGTGCCCATTGTATTTGCACATATATTTCTTTTCGGGCTGTCATGACTACTGCACACGGGAAGCATGTGTGCTCTTCCTGGGATACTGAGACTTGGAGAGGTCAGTGATCTACACATTGATATGCAATTGGTTAGAAGCAGACTTTAGACTTGAGTAATATTTTCCACTATGCTTGTATCACATTTAATTTTTCATTCACTCAGCAAATATTTATTGAGTGCATAGAACGTGCTGGGTATGGATATGACTTCAGTGTCAGTGACAAAAAAAAAATACAGACACTGATCCAGACTTATGGAGTTCAGAGTGTTGTGGGGGAGACAGATATTAAGAAAACGATTAAATTAACATAAATATTAGAAAGAAGTATTTTGTGCTGGGAAACTTGGATAAGGGGACCTGACCTTGTCTTGCCTAAGAAATACAAAAGAATGAGTCATCTGAACAATCTATATATAGTTGGGCAAACATAATGTAACACTATTGCATTAAAAATTCCTAAATATACCATATTTAAAGTTAATTGGTTGGTCAAAATTGTAATTTATATATACGCCATTTAAAAACTTGAACTTCTATGCTCATATATGTGTGTATGCGTGCAATTCTTCCTTAGCCTTGGCTGAATAGCTCTAGGATCACAGCACGTTGAATATACAACATCCAGGTCTTTTTTTGGTATATTTTGAAAAAAGGATGACTTACTTATCAACATTTTAGCCATGATAATTGCCCTTTGTATATGGTTCTAAAATAGTAAAAGTCTACTCATAATATGTTATCATTATTCTGACTTATGCAAAATTTTGAAGATTTTGAATTTACTCATTTAAGAGGCAAGAACAAGCTAGACAGGGCAATTGCCCACATGGTGGTACAGAAAGACTGTGTGGGGGAAAAAAAAAGAAAGAGGATTTTGAATCTTACGCAAATGGGGAGGTGCCTTCCCCATGAAGCCCAGGTGTATAAATGTTTCTGCAGAAACAGAGGGTTCCAACTGGGAAGGAAACATTATAGTGAAATGTGAAAGGTGAGGATAGTAATAAAAATAGAAAACAAGTAGTAAAGTTGGAACCAGGAGTTCTAAGAGTAGGTCAGATAAGCAACTCATGAGAGTTTACCAATGGAGAACAAGCATGTTTCCATATTACCAAGCATGGCAAATTTTGGTAGTTTAAAAGTTACACTTTTAAGATAAAAGAGTTTAAAATTTAGGCAATTTGTTAATTTTTTTCCATATTCCAAGGGACCCATTAGCAGTTACTCTGGGCACTTTTGATGCTCATCAATATTGATCTAAATTATGGAACTACTTTTGGAAGTAGCTTTAATGTAAAAGCCACTCTGGTTTTCTTCGGTTTCTTCAACTGACTGGAATTTTGCTTCCCAGTGTCTCAGTATTGCCCTCAGAAAGTGCATGAAACAAGTCTACTTCTTTAAATTACTTTAAGTTTTGGAAATAGTTCTTATGTTCTTTCCAAGGTAATCCTTTCTTCAGCACCAAGAGGAGCATGCTCTGTTCCTTCAACCATTTCCCAGACGACCTGGTCTCCAAGTCTTAGTGTCCCTGTTGTCTTTTTTTAGACTGATCTGGTGTCCTAATGTGCCTCATAATGTGTGCTCACAATCACCTGTGGTCTGACTCATGGAGGATGATAATGGCTTTTCAGACTGAGTTTACAGCCACAAAAAAATCTCTCTGCATTGAAAGAATACTCAAAAGTACTAGCAGGCCATGTATGGGCCTTTAAACATCTATATGCAAACAAATATGTATCTGTTTGCTTTTGAGGGCCATACCCATGGCTTATGGAAATTCCCAGGTCTGGGGTTAAATCGGAGCTGCAGCTGCTGGCCTGTGCCACAGCCACAACAACACCAGATCCTAGCTGCGTCTGCAACTTACACTGCAGCTCATGACAATGCTGGATCCTTAACCCGCTGACCAAGGATTGAATTCACATCCTTATGGATACTAGTTGGATTTGTTACTGCTGAGCCACAGTGGGAACCTGGCAAACATATTTACTGAGCGCTCATTATGTGCTGGCACTATTGCAAGTGCTACAGATAGAAGAGTGAAAAGATTGTAAAGTTCTTTGTTCTCATGGAGTAACATAGCAGAGTGTTACAAGATAAACTAAAACATATTAAAATTTTTAAGATTTTTTTTTTTAGCAAAAATCTGTTGGAATGGGGCAGTGCCAGACCAAAAGAAGTTAGGAAGCTTCACCAGTGTGAACTCCGGAAGAGACTTTTATAGAGAAAAGGCAGAAGCAAAGCAAGGAAATGATCAATAGGTATCAGCCTAAAGTCTAGCTGTCTGTTTGTGATTGGTTGTCCTTAAGTTTCCACGTCATAATCTTGAGGTATTTCCAGGCCTAGGTTTTGGTTTGCTTGTAAGTGGCCTATGTAAATAGGCTGCCATGGTGTTAGAGCCACCTCAGTCTAGCAGCTTCCTTGTTTAATTGATTTTAAAAAAGGGGCTGGGCAATAAACATAAAACCAATAATTCTCATACAATTCTGACAGCGGCCAGTATTTTGAAGAAAACAAAATGGGGCAATATGATGGGAGCGGGACAATTTCGTTAGGGGTCAGGACATCAGGAAGTTGTGCTAGGGGTGATGTGTGGATGGAGACGAGGTTGGAAGGAAGTAGCCGTGGCAGGATCTGGACCAAGGGCAGATCAGCTTGCTGCTCCTTGGACTCAGCCCTTCACCCCTTTCCACAGGCGTGTTGAAGTGGATTTACCTTTCCTCCTCTCAACTAAGTCATCTGAGAGTCTCCTCTTTTTACTTCTCTATAAATGAAGATAGTTTCATGAAGATAAATGCAGGCTACTTTTTTTGACTTTTGTCGTTGTTTGCCCGAGAATTGGTATTGAAAGGAGAATAGAAACATTTTTACTATCCCACTTTCCTATTTCTTCTCAAGTAATAGACAAGGTGGGGCACAGTCGGGGGAGTAGGGCCGTAGTCAAATAAATAATAATGATTAGCTTCTATGGAGCCCTTTATTATGTCCTCGTCACTGCGCTAGGCAGTTTTCATGCATTATCTATGTGACAGCTTCTATTATTAGCTCCTATTTACTTATGGTTAAATGAAGAATTAATTAAGTTTCTCAAGGTCTCACAGCTGGTAAGTGGGGGAGCCAGAACTTGAACACTTAACAATTATGCTGTTACGAATAACTAAAAGCAAAGCTGTAAGTGTAAAGGAAGTTTGATGGTTACCACAACTGCTTATGTAGAAGCAGTTCCCAACTAAGCTGCGCTCACTGTGGGATTGGAATATATACTAAGCTCATGTCAGCGTATCTGGAGGACATTCATTGAGAGATGGAGCTGGCAGAAGGGGAAGAAGTCACCCAAGGGGAAGAAAGTCTCGGGGAGCAGCAGCTTGGTTCAGGGACAGTGGTCAGCACTGGAAGGGAGCTATAACCCCATCCAGTCCCATGGCTTTCATCTGAGTGTTCTCTGACCCTCTGGCCTATCCCTGTGCCTTCATGCACGCTCTCTGGGGTCATGAGGATGCTGGAGTGGGGGTGATCTAGAGATCCACTCTAGGATCTCTGTAGGAGGCACAGGTTGAAACAAGAGCAGCAGCACCTGTGGTGTTAGAGATAGGGAATGACATTTTCGTGCCAGGAAAAAAAAACATTCAAACACCATGGTAATATGTGGAAGAGACTTTTCTACACTTACTCAACTCTGATCCTCCTCAGCTCATCTCCAGTTCCACTCCGAGAGGCTCAGAGATGATATAACTAGCTCTCTCTCTTTTGTATCATAAACTTGTAGGGATGTATTACATTTGTACAGAAGGGTGCACCCTTTATAAATGGACAGCGTAGTGAATTTTCAGAGTGAATACCATATGGAAACCAAGAGGCAAAACTTAAATGCTTCCTAGAAGCCTCCACCTCACTATCTTGACTTCTAACAGCATGTATTAGTGAAAGATACGTAATTTTTGTATTTTAATAAAATTGGTCCAAATACCAACGAAAGTCTTCAGTTGCAAGCCTTTTAATCTTTTTTTTTTTTTATGGGCAATAAAAGAGTTTTCAGTAACTAAGTTACTTAGTGACGGAATCATTTCCAAACATTCATTTCTAAAATGTTCCTTTAGAAGCATGAATTTCCTTGGAAAAAACAACTACTTTCTCCCTCATCTCCCTCCTGGGAAACTCACTTCTGAGTTTCTGACTAAGGAAGTCTGGGATGGGGCCCTAGAATTTATATTTACAGCAAGGTCCCAGGTGAACTGATACAGCTGGTTCACCTTGAGAACCTTGAGAACTGCTGCTTGAAGGTAAGAGCTAATGGGAGAAAGATGAATAGGTTTGCAAGACTCCAGGCTGGAAGCCAGAATTTATTTTAGCTGATGGGTAAGGAGTCACCTCGCCCTTTCTGGGTGAGGAATACAGAGGCCTGCCTATGCCAAAGGTTGCCACATTTGGCAGGCTCTCTTAGATGTTTAAAGTGTCTATGAGTGGTGCCATCGTCACACTTCCCTTTGAGACTGACAGAGACATCACATCCGCATATCTTGTGCAATTGTTTAGAGGGTCTATTTTATTCACCATCTCCTAGGTGCAGCTGATAATAGTTTCCGCTAAATTGCTATATTGTTCTTATTTTATATTGGAGAGATAAATAATTTATTTAAAAAATCAGTGTGATTTTTAATATACATAACATGGTCTATTTTTCCCTATTTATTCCTATTTCTAAAATCGCTTCCTATTTATGCTGTAAATCTCACTGGGAGACATGACCTCATTCATGACCTAATTCATTTGTTATGCTTGAATTTTAAAGACTATACTGCTATACCTACTCTCGGTATTCTAGAGCTCTTACTGTTTAATTTTTCTAAATGGTCATTTCCTTAAAGGAAAATGTATTTGTTTAAATACTACAGGGTCCTGTACTTGCTTATGATATGTACACATTAATGATACAAGTTGTAGGTCTGTAATTAGAGGGAGCAGGCATCTGAAGTGTAACATTAGTGTTGATGAAAGAGTTAAACGATGCTAAGATTGTCTGTATATCACATCTAATATTTGGGCTCACTCAGAACCAGGGTCAGCCTCATTTATCCTTTGTCAGCTCATTGACTTGCCATCTAGAAGATGCATTCTCTCAAATGTCACCCAAAGATGTCTCACTGAAAATGAGCTATGAGCACTGAGAACTTGATCTTGAAAACAGTTTTTTCCCCTAAATGATAGGATTATATACAAAAAAACTACATGGAGCACCATAATCTCTGCTGCAAATATTCTGTCAGTCATGGATGCATGCGAGGTATTACACCAGCCATGAAATTCTAAAAATTATCGGCAGCTGTTTCTCCTGTTCTTACCTGGCATTACTAGGAGCAGTGATGGGCACTGGGAACAAAAGGCTATTTGATGCCCTAAAAGGGGTTAAACGCTGCTGTCTCAACATCTGCTAGGATCTTATCATGCTAGATTGTATTCCTGGCCTCAATTCTTTACTCCTCCTGGTACTCACACCCAGGCCAACCATGTGTCTTTCAGTGTTTTCTAGCTCTTGACTTTGGATTTAGCGTGTGCCTTGTCTAGGCTAATAGAATGGGAAGTGTGCCAGTTCTAAACCTAGGTCTCAAAAGGTCTTACATGTTTCTTCTATCCACTTGCACCTTCCATCACCTTGAGAAGAACATATGTGGATTAGTCTATGGATCCCAGTATTAGAATAAGAAGACACATGAACTAGAGTTGCCCTGGCCAAGTTGTATCTACCAAACCCAGCTTAAAGCAGAGCTGCCATTCAATCCTCAGATACGTGAGCAAGCTGAGCCTAATTCAGTTGATCACTATCTCTGCCACCCCTCGACCTATAGATGTATGAGCAAGCTTCACTGCAATCAGCAGAGTCATCAACTGAGCCAAGACGAGATCAGCCAACCTCTGGCCAAACCACAGATTGCACAAGGTATTATAGGTTATTATTGTTTTAAGCCTTTGAGTCTTGAGCTGGTTTGTTATGCAGCTATAGCTAATTGGTATATAAAAAAGAACTACTTGAGGAGCCAGAAGGCAAAAATGTTTAAAAATTTCCTCAAATAGTAACTCATTTATTCAACCCAATGACTGCTCATTTCTAGCCATGAAATGTTCATAAAACGGTTATGATTGAAGGCATTTTGGTCAGATAAAATCAAGCTTAACTTTATTTTTATTTTTGTCTTTTTGCCTTTTATGTAGAGCCGCCGCACCTGCGGCATATGGAGGTTCCCAGGCTAGGGGTCTAACAGGAGCTGTAGCTGCTGGCCTTCACCACAGCCACAGCAACGCGGGATCCGAGCCGCGTCTGCAACCTTCACCACAGTTCATGGCAACGCCAGATCCTTAACCCACTGAGCAAGGCCAGGGATCGAACCCGCAACCTCATGGTTCTTAGTCGGATTCGTTAACCACTGAGCCACGAAGGGAACTCCTCAAGCTTAACTTTAAATCCATGGCATTTAAACTAATTTGTATGAGATTCTGGTGAAGCTTTTGAGACAACATAAATCCTTAGAAATGTCTGAGCTTTTGTTTGTTTTTGCTTGACGTGGATAACGTGAAGGAAAACATGAGATAAATAAATCAATATGACCAGGGAGTTCCCGTTGTGGCTTAGTGGAAAAGAAGTCTGACTAGTATCCATGAGGACGCAGGTTCGATCCCTGTCCTTGTTCAGTGGGTTAAGGATCCAGTGTTGCCTCAGACGCGGCTCAGATCTGGTGCTGCTGTGGCTGCGGTATAGACCGACGGCTCTGATTCGACCCTTAGCCTGGGAACCTCCACATGCCGCAGGTGCAGCCTCAAAAAGACAGAACAAAATAAAAGAATATGACCAAAATGACATATTTTTGTAGTCAATTCTTAATTTGCAGTGTCCTTTAACATATTACTTACAGCAATATTGTTAAGGTCATTATCCTTATTTTACAATGCAAGTAACTGAGTCTAAGAGAACTGAAGTGTTTGGGGTCTAGCTACTTCTGGCTCTGATTTCAGGTGGTGATGTGCTCATCAGCATTGCTCTTTTTAACATAAATGTAGAAGACAAAGTTTGAGGCAGTTCTTCAGTATGAATTATAGCAGTTTGGATGGAAGTTTCAACATTCTACATAATGTGAGAGTTCTTTAAGCCCTTGAAATAAGATACATTGGAAATGTTTAGGATTCCTGGGGAAATATTCAATATATACTGTTCTGAGAGAGCTAAAATTTTGTCATATATTTAGAGTGCTGTAGTGAATAGATACTCAGCATTTAAATTGTTTGGTTTTGGTACTTAGGCACATGCTGTCTTTTTCAGTGTATTTTATGGATGTGTCTTATCTATCTATCCATGAGATTATTTCACTCATATATTCTCCACATTTCTTGGATGGAGCCAGAAATTCTCCTGGTGTCTTTCACTAATGTTAGTTTTCTTTTCTTTTTCTCCCCCACCCCCCCCCCGAAATTATTTTAAATAAGGATGCCTGGCCCAGAGCAGGTGGAAAAATAAGTATTTGTTAAATCAATATCCATAGCCATGTTAAGTGGCCACTTGCTGCCAGTAGTAATTGTGAATCCATATGTTAAAAATAGACTGCCATTGTGCTAAGTACCTCACATATGTTATTTCGATTTATCCTTATAACAACATTAATTACCAAACAGTAGGCATTCTTTCCTCTATTTGCAGATGAGGAAAGTGAGGCTCAGGGAGATTAAGTACCAAATTCACACAGCTGGTAAGTCGCCAAAGCTAGATTCATACCCAGGTCTTTTCGTTGTAAGACCTGAAGCCTAAATGTGTTTGTCTCAACACCTTTCTTCAACAAATCAACAAATCTGAGATGTTTCCTTATTACCTCTGTAAAAATGAAGACACGAACGAGCTGTAAAATGCATTTTTAAGAGTGTTCCTTTATGCTTAACTTAAAGCAGACCTTGCAGGTGGGCCCCAGATATTTTAGGTCTCAGTCCAAGTTCAGGGCTTTTCCCAGCATCTCTTTTTTTTATTTTTTTTTATTTTTTAGGGCCTCACCCACAGCATATGGAAGTTCCCAGGCTAGGGCTCGAACTGGAGCCACAACTGCCGGTCTACGCCACAGCCACAGCAACGCAAGTTAGAGCGGCATCTGTTACCTACACTGCAGCTCACAGCAACATTGGGTCTTTAACCACTGAACAAGGCCACGGGTCGAACTCGAATCCTCATGGATACTAGTCCGATGCATTTCTGCTGCACCACAACAGGAACTCCCTTTCCCACCATCTTTTAACTCTTTCATTGTGTCTGTGAGCGGACACTTCTTGATGATTGTTCACAAACATGCATTCTGATGAAACTCAGAGCTTTCTGAAATACTTGCTTGCCTGTGGCTCTTTAGAGGTCTTCCAATAGCTGAGTGCTCTAGACTAACCTCCCTCCCTTCTCTTCCCTGTTAGCATGTCCCCCTTCCAGATTCAGCCCAGTCTGTGGGCTAGTGTACTGGGTGTGACAGGAGACAGACAGTGGAGGAAACTAATTTCAGAGGACTTGCCAACAAAACTCAAGATGGTGGGTGTGGCTGCGCACTGAGATTGGACCTAGAATATCTGATAATTTCCATCTATTTTAGTGACCTCGTCCTTGAGCTTCTGAACCTCTGTCTTCCCATGAGAATAGCTCCTGTGATACAGCTGACGGAGCAAGCGGGAAGTGACTGGGGACCTTGGTGATGTGAAGCCCGAAGTAATATACAGATTGATGATTGCTTAGCTTCTTGAAAGAAGGAAAAGGCCAGCCTGCAGATATCCTCTGAACTTCTACCAAGGCTATTTCCCACTTGTTAGAAAGAGCCAAATAAATAGGAACTAAGTTGAGTGTGAAACCACCAAAGAAAAATCGACAAGAGAATGCTATGTCCGTGTTTTTGTACCTACACTGCAACCATCTAACTAGCCAATAATAATAATTTCCCAAAGTTGCCTTTGGCAGGTCTAGCCCTGTTGCCTTAAGCGTGTTTCCCTCTTGATGTCATGCTGTCTCCTCTTTGGCATTTTACTAGATCTTGTGGGTTTCTGCCAAGGGCACCAGACGAGCTTTCTGTCAGGAGTTTTTCCAGGCCAGGAGCCAAAAAAGTGGCTTGGCGTTGTCCAGAACCTCCTTAACTGTTCTTTTCAGCCTGACCAGTTATAATAAAGGTGGGAGGGTACAGGACACAATGGCTTAAGTCATCTAGGTGGTTTGCTGACTGTTTATTAATAGACAATATATAGAAATCTTTAAGAAGACTGTGGGTTGTTAATGCCAGCGTGCAAATTATGACTAGGAGGATGATTTTAAGAATTGGTAGTGGGAAATACCTTCCAATCTGATCTGTCTTCACCAAAGGAAGGAAAATCTAGTTTTGCCAGTGGGAAAGCTCCAGTTGCAACCAGTTATCAGCCTGACATTTGAGTCTATATGTTCATTGTGGTTTTTGCATGGTGGGAAGTCGGCTGGACTTGCATTGTAACACAGATATCCCCCTGAAGCTCTCAGACCCAAGATGGAAAGTTGAACTGCCTATCAGTAAGCAATGTTTTTAAAATCCTGGAGACTTTTCATCATGACGTCATTTGTTTCACAGCTTGGATTGCTTCCTAGCTGATATTCTTTCCATCCAGAATTACAACGTGCACCTTGTGGTGCTTTGGAAATGCCTTGAGACTTTCACTCTATTTTTACTTATAAATAGACTTCTACTACCATATAAATCAATTTAAGATTAAATCATCTTGTATTAGTATCCAAAATATTACCATAAGTTGGAATGTGAAATAAGCTGCGATGAGACCAAACTCAGCTGACACAAAAATATCAAGCAGCTAACATACTGATTTAGTTTTTTCAATTAAAAGTAATTACCCACTTGGCTGGGTAAATATTTATTTTTGCAATTCCTTTTCATCTAACTCTTGTGTTAATTTGTTTAGATTTCCATTTCATATCATTTCTTTTAGGGAGATTAGAAGATCATTATCCATTGCATCCTGGGATTATTTAATTTGAATTTTGAATTGCCTGTTCATCTATATGATACCTGAAATTGGTAGTTTTGATTGCAAAGCACAGTTCAAAAACACACAAACAGCCTCAGGCTAAACACTGCAAATATTTTTTTCATAGATTGCTTAAATCCTGCTATATTCAACTGTGTAGAGACAAACAGAGTGCCTTTAGCAAGATGAGCCATCGCTTTATTTTTAAAGCTCGCTTATGTCAACGCTTTCTATCCATGGCTAGGTTAGCCACCATTATTCAGGGGTGAGATCAGAGTCCTTTTCTTTCCTAGAGCTGCTTGCCATTTTCTCAACACCTGCCTTGCAAGTGACAGCTCTGTGGGTGTCCTCATAAATTACAAATCATGTGTCTCGGTCCTGATGCCTTGGGACAGGCACAAAGTTAGAAACTGTCCTGTAACTTTAGAACTGTAGCTGCAGGATGGGACAGCTGAGTAGAGAACAGAGATGCACATCAGCAGGGGTTCTGTTAAGACACTGTCAGGCCCCCTGCCTGATGCTGGTGGACAATTTGTCCAATTTCTACTGGAAACGGAGTAGAGGTTGTGAAATGGAAAGTGACAGTCAGCGGGCAGAGGGAATGGAAGGATGCCTCTAAAATGGAGGGTTTTTTTCCTTTTTGGGGTAATATCCAGGACTGCGATCATGTGGTAAAAATGTACTCCAATTCAGCATCATAACTTTGTTTAAAAACTTACTGGATCTGCTAAGACTGACGATGACTTTCTGATATCTGAATGGAATAAGGATTTTAATTTCCTCCTTGAACCTTTCTCCTCTCGTAGAGTCCATAATAAAAGTTTGCAGTAAACATATGAAAAGCCAAAAGTGTATATATAACGAGTAACTTTCCTTCCACATAATCTATCCTAGATAGATTACATAACTGTTAACGCTTGTAAGAGAATGTGATGAATCAGTTAACTCTAGCTGTGTAACGAATCACCCCCAAAGCTTCGTGACTTAACACAACCATTTATTATTTCCCATGGGTCCACAGTTCTGATGGTCAGTTCTTTTTTTTTTTTTTTATTTACAATGAATTTTATTTCAGTTATAGGTGTACAAAGATCATAAGTCAATACAATAGATTTTGTGTCCCAAACCCACAGTGCATCCCCCCACCCCCCAGATTGTCTTATTTGAAAAACCAAGGTTTTCCAAAATCTGTGAGTCACTGTCTGTTCTTCAAAGAAGTTCATTGTGTCTCTTTAGTTTCCACATGTAAGCAGTAGCATTGGGTGTTGCTGTCTAATTGTCTGACTGGTTCCACTTCGTATGATAATTTCTAGGTTCATCCATGTTGCTATAAATGTTATTCCGTTCCTTTTAATGGCTGAGTAATATTCCATTATGTGTATGTACCACATCTTCCCTATCCACTCCTCTGTCGGTGGGCATTTAGGTTGTTTCCATGACCTGGCTTCTTCCCTCTCTAGCTGCTTTGGATGTAAAATTAGGTTGTTTATTTGAGCTT
>PVHT020000077.1:35938620-35960424 GCA_004024745.2 Catagonus wagneri
GCCCTGGGACCCAGTGCACGTGAAAGTCTGTGTGTGCCTTTCAAGGATGGGGTCTCTGTTTCCCCCAGTCCTGTGGAGCTCCTGCACACAAGCCCCTCCGGCCTTCAATGCCAGATGCTCCGGGGGCTCTTTCTCCCTGTGCCCGATCCCCAGGCGTGGGGTTTTGACGTGGGGCTCAGAACTCTCAGTCCTGTAGCTGGGTCTCTGTGATGCAGTTACTTTCCAGTCTGTGGGGCTTCCCACCCGGGAGGTATGGGGTTGCTTCTATCGCGTAATCGCCCCTCCTACCTCTTGATGTGGTCTCCTCTTTGTCTTCTGGAGTAGAATATCTTTTTTGGAAGTTTACAGTCCATTTGGTTGAAGGCTGCTCAGCATTTGGTTGTAGTTTTGTTGTTTTTTGGGAGAGAAGTTGAGCTCCAGTCCTTCTATTCCGCCATCTTAATCCAGTCTCCTGATGGTCAGTTCTGTTAGGTGAACTGCAATCAGCTGAACTTAATCAAGAATCTAGGCTCAGTAGCAGGTCCACTAGGCAGTATTGTTAATCTTGGCCAAATTCTCTCATAGAGCTAGAGCTTCAGCTAGCCAGCTGGCAGATCTGACTCTATTCCATATATTGCGAACTGCCCTGTGCATATAATCATTGTGAAAGCTTAGGAACATGAAGAAAATAGAAAATGTGCAAAAACTTTATAAAGTCTCTGCTTATGTCAAGTTTGCTACTGTTTAATGGGCTGAAACAAAACATATGGTAAATCCCACAGCCAGTGTGGGAGGAGGCTACAGTGCGGATACATGAAGACATAAAAAATCAGAGCGAGGAGTTCCCATTGAGGCACAGTGGAAACTAGTATTCATGGGGATGTGAGTTTGATCCCTGGCCTCGCTCAGTGGATTAAGGATCCGGCATTGCTATGAGTTGTGGTGTAGGTGGAAGACGTGGCTCGGATCCGATGAGGCTGTGGCTGTGGTGTAGGCCAGCAGCTACAGCTCCAGTTCAACCCCTAGCCTAGGAACTTCCATGTGCTGTGGGTGCGGCCCCCAAAAAGTAAAAAAAAACAAAAACAAAAACAAACCCAGAATGGTACATGCCATTGGTCTTTCATACATGGCAAGCAGCATGAATTTTCCATCTGAAATGTTGATGTAATAAAATGTTATGATTAGGGTTAATTTTAAGTGTTTTACTGTAGTCTGTCTCCTTGAAAATTAGTTATCCAAAATGGTTTAAAAATTAATTTTCAAGTGAAATGAATGCCAAAAAATCCACTATGGATAAAGAGATAAAAATTCTTTGCGCTAACCCTGAGAAACCTTCAAAGGAGGTAAACTTTTGTACTGATCAAGAGTTGTGGAGTCAGTCTGAAACACATCCCCCCCCACTGCCAACCTATCAGGGGGTTATTCCTCTACCAAGAGCAAGTTTATTTGTAATATCAGGACTAAGACAAAAAGGTCATGTCTTTGAAATTCCTTGGATGTATTACAACAGCAGATCACAATCTTTCTGCCTTTTTAAATGAGGGAAAAGGTTGAAAGGAGATTAGATGCCTCTCTTTTTTCACCTGAAATACATGTTTTCCAGGGATGGAAGTTGCAATTGACCTGCACTGATATCTAACAGTACATTCCTAGGATAAATTAGGCGCTTTGCTGATGCTATGCTTAGCAAGGAAAAAAATTAATCAAGTTTCCTGACATATGGGTTTTACCAGGTGTCTAGTTTGGTCATGATGATATAGGATTTTCTCTTTTGCCCCCTGCTGGAGTGGAACTAAGACTTAGGGCCACACAGGCAGGCATGCACTGTGTTCTGATTTAGAAGCGAACTTCATCTTTTCCGAGACAAAGTTGTTCATGGCCTTGATGAGCTCCACCTGCCCTATTCTCCTGGTTTAGTAAAGGCAGTTCTGGGAAGTCTAGTGATCACTCTGGGTGTGTGTGTGTGTGTGTGTGTGTGTGTCTGTCTGTCTGTGCGTGTTTAAGCTAGTAATTATATAGCTCTCAGTGCTTCTCTCTCTGGAGCCACACTGTCCTCGAAATCTGAAAGTTGGGTGACAGTTCAGTGCTCTCAGTATGTAGACCAGCAGCATCAGAATTACTTGGAAACTTGTTTTAAGTGCAGATTCTGGAACCCTCACCCCATACCCATTGAATCTGAAACTATGGGTGGAGGAGGGGATCCAGCAATCTGTGGGAATTCTGATGCATGCTCAAGTTGAAAGTCATTCATTTGGAACTTCTGCAGTTGGGCTCCCCAGGGTGGTAGCCACTAGCCACATTTAGCTATTTACACTGAAACTGCTTTAAATAAAATGAAATTTAAATTCCAGTTTCTTAGCCACATTCACTGTATTTCAAGTGCTTAATAACCAACATGTGGCTAGAAGCTACCTTATTAGATGGCACAAATTTGGAGAATTTCATTCATCCTTGCAGGAAGTTCTGTCACCCAGCTCCGTTCTGTAATAACTCTCTGGGACACTAGGTCCTTCAAGTACTCCTCTCCAGAGTGCTTTTCTTTACAATGGAGCAGGGTCTTGATTTGCATAAACTCAGAGGTATTTTATTATCTTGTGTACTCTGAACATAATGAGGGCTTCCTTTCCTCTTTGAGTATCTCCTAGTTGTCATCTGTCCATTGAGGCAAGAGGTATAAGTCATGTCTCCCATCGGTCACATTCTACTCACAAGTGTTTTAGTTGGCACACTACGTTTAGCAGCTAAATGAATCTCCATCATTAAAAATTTGGATTGTTGTACATAAAAATTAAAAAATATTCATTTCTCTCCAAAATCTTGGGGTACCTGGCCATCAGTATTCCTGCCTGCTGGACTGGGAAGCGGGTTCCCCTTTACTTGGGTATGCACACGCCAGTATGCACTGGAGTTAGGCACACAGGCCTCCTCTACCCGCATTCGCTCATTTCCGTTCCCTTCGTCACACCCAATTTGAATTTGGATTGTCTGCTATATGCTTCCTATCTTCTTTTCCATAGGGGCTATTAGGATTCTTAAAATCTAAAAAAACAGTCTCTGACAAGTCCTCTGATGACAGGATGGCTTGTAGTTCCTCAATGCAACAGTTTTTTTAAGAGAACTTTTATCAGGCTACTTAAAGTAACAGAAAGAAACAGGTCAGTAAACCAAGAGTGGTACATTCACAGGTGCCATCTCACTTCTGAGGCAGGATCCAGGACTACTGACTTCTGCTAGGCTCGGGTTGCCGGGCAGAGTCTTTAAGACTTTCCCCGTGGTGCCTACCCCAGGAAGCAGGAGCACTTTACAAAAACACCAGAGCAATCTTCTTAGGTCCATATAGACAGCAGAGAAATCTGATAGAAATGTATATCATGCAAATGGAAATCTGGAATTACAAGAGAGCGAAGCTGGGGATGTATTTTTTAAAACTGAAGTATAAACAATGTACAATATTTTGTTAGTTCCAGGTGTACGGCCTAGTGGTCTGGCACTCAAATGCATTAGGAAATGATCGCCACGTCATATCCAGTAGCTGTCTGTCATCAAACAAAATTATTACGGATTTTTTTTTTTTGGTCTTTTTAGTGCTGCACCTCGGCATATGGAAGTTCCCAGGCTAGGGGTTGAATCAGAACTATAGATGCCGGATTATACCATGGCCACAACAACATGGGATCCGAGCCATGCCTGCAACCTACACCACAGCTCACGACAATGCTGGATTTTTTTGTTGTTGTTGTCTTTTTGCCTTTATGTAGAGCCGCACCCGTGGCATATGGAGGTTCCCAGGCTAGGGGTCTAACAGGAGCTGTGGCTGCTGGCCTTCACCACAGCCACAGCAATGCAGGATCCCAGCCGCGTCTGCAACCTTCACCACAGCTCATGGCAACGCTGGATCCTTAACCCACTGAGCAAGGCCAGGGATCGAACCCGCAACCTCATGGTTCTTAGTCGGATTCGTTAACCACTGAGCCACAAAGGAAACTCCCAATGCTGGATTCTTAACCCATTGAGAGATGCCAGGGATTGAACCCACATCCTCATGGATACTAGTCGGGGTTCATTAACCACTAAGCCATGACGGGAACTCCTATTATAGTATTTTTTTACTGTATTTCCTATGCTGTATATTACATCCTTGTGACTTTTTTATTTTGTAAGGGGAAGTTTGTACTTAATCGCCTTCTCCTGTTTTATTTGCCCCTTCCCCTTCTCCCCTGTGGCAATTATCAATTTGCTCTCTGTATCTATAAGTCTGTTTGATTCTGTTTAATTTGTTCATTTGTTTTGTTTTTTAGATTCCATCAATAAGTGAGATCATACAGTATTTGCCTTTCTCTGTCTAACTTATTCACTTAGCATAATATCCTCTAGATCCATCCATGTTGTCACATGAAACCAGATTTTATTCTTTTTTATGGACAAGCTAATATTCACTTAGCATAATATCCTCTAGATCCATTCATGTTGTCACAGAAAACAAGATTTTATTCTTTTTTATGGCCAAGCACTATTCCAAGCAATACATACCAACTCTTCTTTATATTTTCATCTATCAGTGAACATTTAGGTTGCTTCCATATCTGGCTATTCTAAATAATACTGCGATAAATTTTGGGATGCATGTATCTTTTCAGATTAGTATTTTTGTTAGTTAACTACTCAGAAGTAGAATCGTTGGATCATATGGTAATTCTGTTTTAAATTTTTTGATGAAGATCCATACTGTTCTCCTTAGTGGCTGCACCAATTTACTTTCCCACCCACAGTGCATGAGCGTTCTTTTTTCACCACATTCTTGCCAACACTTGTTATTTGTTGTCTTTTTGGTGATAGCCATTCTGACAGGTGTGAGGTGATATTTCATTGTGGTTTTGATTTGCGTTTCTCTTATGATTTGTGATTATAGAGCACCTTTACATGTGCCTATTGGCCATTGAAATATCTTCTTTGGAAAAAATGTCTATTTACCTTTGTGCACTTTTAAATTGGAATGTTTATTTTTTAATATTGAATTGGGAGTTCCCATCGTGGCTCAGTGGTTAACGAATCTGACTAGGAACCATGAGGTTGCGGGTTCGATCCCTGGCCTTGCTCAGTGGGTTAAGGATCCGGCGTTGCCGTGAGCTGTGGTGTAGGCTGCAGACGCGGCTCGGATCCCGCGTTGCTGTGGCTGTGGCGAAGGCCAGCAGCTACAGCTCCTGTTAGACCCCTAGCCTGGGAACCTCCATATGCCACGGGTGCGCCCCTAGATAAGGCAAAAATACAAAAAAAAATATTGAATTGTATAAATTCTTTTATATAACTTGGATATTAACCCCTTATTGTGTCTATCATTGCAAATACTTTCTCCTATACAGTAAGTTGCCTTTTCTTTTTTTTTGGTGATTTCCTTCACAGTACAAATGCCTTTTAATTTGATGTAGTGCTATTTGTTTATTTTTGCTTTGTTGGCCCTCCCTGAGGAAACAGATCCAGAATAAAATACTACTAATACTGATGTCAGATGTACTGCCTACGTTTCTTCTCGGAGTTTTATGATTTCAGATATTAAAGTCCTTAATTCATTTTGATTTTAATTTCAATTAAATTAAATTTATTAATTTAAATTTTAATTTAATTTAAATTTAAAGGTCCAGTTTCCTTTTTTTTTTTTTTGCATATAACTCTTTAGGTTTCCCAACATCATTTATTAAAAAGGATGTCTTTTCCCCCTCGTGTATTCTTGTCTCCTTTGTGGAAATTGAGTGACACAAAAGTGTGGGTTTATTTCTGGGCTTTCTGTTCTGTACCAGATCTATATGTCTGTCTTTGAGCCAGTACCATCCTGTTTTGCATACTATGTCTTTGTAGTATAGTTTGAAATCAGGGAGTATAATGCCTCCAGCTTTGCTCTTCTTTCTCAAGATTGCTTTTTAAAATCTCAGGATTTTTGTGGCTTCAAACAAATTTATGAATTATTTGTTTTAGTGTTGTGAAAAAATGCCATTGGTATTTTGACAGGGATTGCACTGAATCTGTAGATTGCTCTGAGTCAGTGTTGGAAAGCATTGCTAAAGTTGTGGATACAGGGGTGTAAAGAATAAGGCAACCAATCCACTATAATTCCTAAGAATTGTAATTCTTAAGAATTCTGAGTGCATCCTACATATTGAAATAAAGAGAAGATAGTGCTTTTCTTCAAAGGCATATTATAAATTTAATCCTGTTTTGTGAATCCTATTTAACCGCTATTTTCTCTATGCTGTAAAATTAAGATAAAAATACCTACCGCATAGGATTTCTGTGAGAACTATGTGAAATAATTAATATGCAGTCTTTTCATCCTATTTGCCACTAAGTCATCACCAACATTTATTTATTTATGGGGTTTCCATTGTGGCACAGGGAAAATGAATCCGACTAGGGGCCATGAGGTTGTGGGTTTGATGCCTGGCCTCGCTCGGTGGGTTAAGGATCTGGCATTCCTGTGAGCTGTGGTGTAGTCTGCAGACATGCAGACGTGGCTCAGATCCTGTGTTGCTGTGGCTGTAGCATTGACTGGCAGCTATAGCTCCAATTCGACCCCTAGCCTGGGAACCTCCATATACCGCGAGTACAGCCCTAAAAAGCAAAAAAACAAAACAACAACAACAAAAAAAACATTTATTTATTTTTTTCTGCCTTCCTATCTCAGACCTATGGACGTACCCTTAGTTTTTTCACTATTTAACTATGTTATATGAGGCTACTGAGAGATAGTCCAGTGGTAGAGTAAACGTATTTCAGAGATAAATCAACTCTCTTAGACATACAGAGGTAGTGTCATCTTGAAATGCCTTAAATAATTCTCATATTGTATAAGATCAGTGAAAAGCACAATTCGTCATTATTGCATACCACCATCTTTGCCAGGAGTTGTGCACATGTACTGACTCCACGTACTTTGTTTTATGTGAAGATGTTGCTTAGTAACCTTGTATTAAGGGCGAGTGGACAAAAAAGCTATCAGAGGCATTTCTAAGTCAGGTCAGCACCATTATATCCTGGTTTGAAATTGGGAATTCTACTCAAGGTCAATGGACTCAATAACATTCTTCCTTGGTTCCAGTCTTTTTCTCTGCACTGCATGATTTAAACTAGAAACATTAACTACTAAGCAAGTCGGGTTGGGTATCTTACTGTTCTTTGGCATCTAGCACTTGGAACATAATAAATGCTCCAAATGGGTGGATATTGATTGTTCAAAGTTTAGCAATTATTCCAGAAAGTCCAGGTAAAAAAAAAATTTAATGTAAAAGTTAAAGGGGAGGACATGAGCTCTATATTTGTTTATAAAAGATAATAGTAATCCATTCAGCATTTATTCCACTTTGTTAATAAATTATATTATTAATAAAAGTTCATATATTCAACTCAATTAAATGAATATTTATTGAGTATCTTCTGAGTGTCAGTTATTGTGCCAGCCCTAGGTAGGCCAGAACTCAGAGAGGCCCTCATTGTGCAGATCACTTAAAAGCATCAGTAGTGAAGGAGTGCTGTGACCATGAATCAGAAAACCCCTAGTTCACAGTTACTAAGTTGGGGATCAAGATTGTTTTGAGTCCTCTGTTCTGGTGTCAGTCTCCACCACAGGTCTGGAGTTAGCTAGGAATTATTTTGCAGTAGGAGAAGGTTGGTTGAGAAAAGTATATATGGCTTTGTTTCACAATACTCCTGAATGACTGATTATCTATTGACTGGCCAAGATTAGATGTCATTTCTACTCTTAGGCTGTTTTCTGGGGGTAGGAGGTAGGCTCTGGCTGAGATAGGAACCCCCCACCTTGTTTGGAATGGCAAATACCTGGACCCACTATTGCACCCTGATGACACAAAATGGGGATGGGCAACTTCTCAAACTGAAAAAGAGAGGAGTGGGAGGATGTGGGAATGGACGCTAGCTGGATAAAATAGGACCTGTCTAGTTTCCAGCCATATGGCACCCAGCTACCTCCGTGGTTTTGTGATATATATAATTCTCACAATATCATTCTCTCTTTCAACATTAGAGATTAAAAAAAAATCTAATCCCCCTTTTAAACCTTCTCAAATTTCATTTTTTTTCCTTGACCCTACAGCTTTTCAGAAACAAAATAAGGAATTAGTTGTACACTGCCTCATGACACTCTGATGATGCTAGCTCACAGAGCCTGTATCTCACATGTCTTCAAAGCTCCAAGAGCAGGAAGGCCCCTTTCCCAAACCCCAGGCATCTCAAAGGCCTCCAGCCTTGGCTTCTAGGCAGTTAGAACTTTGCTCCTGTCAAAGAGAAGGGAGTCAACTTCCTGTGATAAGGGGTCCCAGAAAGTCTTCCCAGTACAGGGGCAAATGTTTCCCATCTCCCCTTTAAAAGGATTTTTCTTTCCTATTTCCATGCTCCTCTACATTTCCTAATGGATTGGCCGAGATGGAGACTTGTTCACCTCTTCTAACTAGCTTGTTAACCTCAATATGTTCAGATGTAAAATTTATATGTACAAGAGTCACTATAAGGTGCAAACTAGAAATCAACAGGAAGAGCGTTTTCCTTTGGAGGCTAAAATACTGGTATCAGAGGCGAGTTCTCATAAAGGCAGACCCTGAGGCAAAGGTGTCCGTGCCAGGCAGCTTATAATGCCACTTGTGGGGCTGGGGAAGTGAGGCAGGAAAAGGAAAGGAGACATAAACGGTATATTACTGAGCAGTAACTGGGCAGCTGGGACTCTGTACTCCTGGGGCACTTCTAGAGATTGAAATTAGACTTTCTTCTGTTATCCCTCCTGAACAGCAAGGAAGCCAGAGAATTTATTTTCCAATTCTCATCATTGCCTGAGGGCTGCTACCAGGAGTATCACCTCTGGCACTTCCAGCTGCCCTGTGCACTGGCTGAGAGAAAGCCCCCACACAGCCAGCTGCAGGAGGATACTGTGAGCATGAACTGGAATCAGGAGAGCTGGTGGGAGTTGGGCCAGACACCCCTAGGATCTCCTGTAAATGCAGAAGCTATCGGTGCATTTAAGTCAAATGAGTTGGTTTTATCTGTTGAGTGCTTTAATTTGTAGAGAATAGACACACTCTTTTTTTCTAGGATTACAGATGATACAAAAGTCTTCCCGTTAGCTGATGTTTGTGAGTGTTTGTGCATATGTCTATGATGCATGTACACACGTATGTTTTCGTGTGTCCTAAAGGTTAAAGGTGGATTTTGAGTGCATCAGGAGCAACTTTAGAAAGAGTTAAGGTTATGTGGTTTTAGGGGATTTTGTTGATTCCTTGAAAACTAAATGAAGTTACTAAGTTAAGAAAGCCCTTACATTTCTAAGGACCAGTCTCCTCCAGACTAACCTAACTAAACAAAGTTTAGACAACTTTATCTTATGTCAGCACCTACGGAGATTGGTACTCATATACTAATATTCAAATGCTTTTCTTAGGTATCCTTTAAAAGCTTTGGAAAAATATGAATCCTGAGATACTTAGTACTTTAATTATATGTTTAAATATTTACAGTGAATTTGAAATCTCATGTATTGATAATATCAACCTTTATCAACAAAACTGTTACAATCACAATTGAAATTCTTCTATTGATAACACTTTCACCTTCCCTTCTTTTTGGAAAAAAGTATATAAATTGGAAAATACTTGAAAAAGTATTTTCTTCAATGTAAAATTTTTAATATTCCCCTCTATGGTTTTTCATGGTATTTTGTTATAACCTCATAATTTCAATAGCTTCTTTCATTTCCCTTGGGATATTAGTTGGTACTCTTGAAGCTTTCCCTGATCCTTTCCTTTTTCTGTAAGGTAGATACTTCTTGTTTGAAGTCTGTATAAAGTGAAATCCCTTCTCCTGCCAAAGTGGAGAAGGAGATACCCAGATGTTTGACTGGCAGACCAAGGGACCAAGTCAAAATGCTGCTAATACAAATATTCAACCAAATTCTCCAGCTTTCAACTCCAACCTTCACTTGTAATGCCTTCCTCGCTTTCCATCTGCATTTCACTCTTAGCACCTGACTTAGGCTTCCTCAACTGTGCTAAGACAATGCCTACTTGTCCACTCATTTTCCGTCTATCAAATATTCTTGGCACCCCTTAAATATTGTTGTATCTTTCTCCATATGCAGATTAATTCACAAATCCCTTTCATTGCTCTATAGTTGGGTTTAAGGAAGGAATAGAGATAAAATATATAGATACAGCTATAAATATAGATGTATAAAGAGGCAGAGAAGAGCTTTACTGTGGTGCTAAGTCAAGGACTCCACATAGGTCTAAAATATACATCTAAGAGCTACAGGACCTCTTTAATTCCTATGATCTAGTGGTAACAAATATTTGGATGACTATATGCTTTCCTAGTATCATAACATACCATATCACAATATCATATGTCCAAATATTTGTGTCCACTAGGTCATGTGTTAAGTAGTCTCCTATTTTCTTACTAGGTAAAACAGCCAATAATTGTATTAAAATTAAAAGAGGGGACTATTGATTATCCCTTACCTCTGCTTGAAAGATAAGCAAATAATAAACCATGGTTTTAGTGAAATTTGAGTAAGGAGAGTGACTACACACACACACACACACACACACTCATGCACACACACATGCACACACCTTCACTAATTTTTTTCGAGAAGTAGGAATATTTGTAGGATCTGTGCTTTGCACAGGAAAGTTTAGTCTGTAAAAATAGAAACTATTTCATTTCTCAAAGAAGTAGCTATTTCTGGCTGCTTCTGTATCATTGAGGTAAAGGAATAGGGGCATAATGAAAAATTGACCTAGAAGAAAAACAGAGGCCTTGAGCTAGTGTACGTATCTTTTCACTGACCCAGCTGCTCAGGAAACATCAGACTGAGATATGTCCAAATACATCAGTTTGGTCTCTAATTCTGGGCTTAAACTTACCAAGCATTAGTGAATGTCAGAGCAGTTCCCAGACACTAAAGAGGCATCAACCTCTCTGTGCATCCCGCAAGCCTCCTTGTGAGGAACCCATTATTCTGCTACTCAGTTAACTGCTATGGAGACAGAGAACTATGTGCCCAGGAGAGAAAATCTTCCTTTGTGGACTAATCAAAATCCAATGGCTTCTGAAAAAGGCTTGAAAAGATCATTAATTAGGAAGGATGCCTAAATTTGGCATTCAAGGAAATGGTGTACAAGTCTAATAATAAAGGCATAAAGAATAAAGTCCACAGACCATAAGGATGTCTGGGCTCTTGCTGACTTGTCTTCTATGGCTTCAGAGCTCCATTTGTATCTCTAATTACTGGTTAACCATTTGGATTTGATGGTGAGGTTCTTAGGATCTTTTTATGTATTTATCTCTCAGATGTTTTTTTAACCCCTCCAAAGAACAATACACCAAACCAGGAATGGGAAACAGGAGGCAATTTATGTATTAAATAATTAAAAGTTACTCAGTCATAAAAAGAATGAAATAATGCCATTTGCAACAACATGGAAGGACCTAGAGATGATCACACTAAGTGAAGTAAGTCAGAAAGAGAAAGGCAGGTATCATATGCTACACTTACAGGTGGAATCTAATAAAAATGATACAAATGAACTTATTTACAAAAGAGAAACAGACTTACAGCCTTCAAAAACAAACTTATGGTTACCAGTAGGGAAACAGGGAGGGGAAGGGTCAATTCGAAGTTTAGGATTAATATATATACACTACTAGATATAAAACATATAACCAACAAAGGCCTACTGTGTAGCACAGGGAACTCTACTCAATATTCTGTAATAACCTATATGGGAAAAGGATCTGAAAAAGAATGAATATATGTATATGTATTACTGGGTCACTCTGCTATACACTTCAAACTAACACAATGTTGTGAAGAAAATTTTTATATGGAAAAATTTTAGAGAAACATGGGATGTTTGCTGTCTCAGCAACCATTTGGAGATGACCTTTTTACTCTAGCCCCTGATCTATAGTAGATGATCATATAGATCTATAGTAGATGATCATCAATGTTATTTGCACAAGTGATTAAAATATTACTTATTTCCTGTGTCAGAATCATTCTAATTTTCTATGAATGAGAGATTCCTTAATCTCATGTGAAAAGATAGAAGGAATGCTTTTCTTAGGTATCCTTTAAAAGCTTTGGAAAAATATGAACCCTAAGATACCGACCACTTTATGTGTTTAAATATTTACAGTGAGGAGGCCCTGTTAAGACACAGTGTGAATTTAATTTGTAAAAACCTCTTTATGAAATGCAGCTAAGTAAAAAACAAAAAACACAAACAAAAAACCCTCTTTTGCACTTTCAGAGTGGTGGGGTTCAGAGTAATGTTTAATAACAATTTTGTTTTTGTGCTTCTTTTCATTCCATAGACCACTTCCTGAAGACAACCCTCCACCCAACTTCACCTACTTAATATATAAAAATAATGAATTGGATGGAAATTTTTTCCTGAGACTAAAGAGTACTATTTTGATCAATTTTAAATGTTAGTTAATATATTTTATTGGTAATTCAAATTGTGAAGCTATTTTAGAATAAAACTTGATTGCTTTAATAAAGAAACGAATAGTATTTTAGTGGTATAAAGTTAGTAGTTTATTTACCTGTCATGTGAGAATTCAAGGAATATGATCCAAATTGATGGATCTTTCTGCTTCACATAGTCATTCAGTGAGCAAATTCCTTTTCCTTTTAATTTTCTTCCATCCCTTAGGGAATTGTTTGCATGGGTCAAAATCAACTTATTGTTATATTGGAGGTGGCTGGCAAAACGTTAGTTCCTCATTGTTCCAAGAAACCAGTCCTAAGCGGCACATGGCACATTACTTCCACTCACTGGCAAGGCTTTAGTCCCATGGGCAGGCTTAATACAAAGGAGTTGGGAAATCATGACCTAGAGCAGTAGTCAAACTTTTCTAAGGGTCAGATCGTAAACATCTTAGACTTTATGGGCCAGACTAGCTCCGCTTTTGTAGTTTGAAAGCAGTCACAGACAATAGTAAAAGGATGGATATGGTTGTGTTTTAATAAAGCTTTATTTATAAATCAGGCCACCAGACGTGCCCACCAAGCCTATCATGATGGAGGAAGTGGCAGAGAGACCTTTTGCAAAGCCAACAGCTTCTGTCATGATAGCAACAAGTTTTAAAAATCACCTTTCTGCTTCTTATGTAAATAGGATGTTTGCCAATTCTACATAAGGAACTATACCAGGCTAATATTTGGTTTGTAAACCACCTTGTAGATTAGATAAAGAGAGTGGAAACAACTAACCAGACCAGAGTTATGGTATTTAATGAGACTCAAAATCTTATTTGCTATTTCTTCAAGCTGCATTGAGTTAGGAAGTTGAAGAATATTTTTATTCTTATGAGTTTTTCCAGAAGTCTTTATGCTGAATAAGAACTTACTGAATTTTCAAAAAACTTAAAGTTTGTCTTATTTGATGATTTCATAAAAATACCTAGAAAGACTATCCCTCCAATAAAGCTCTTGCAGTACTATCAGTAGATGGATTTAATGTCTGTACTATACTATCAGTCTCTTGGGGTAGATGTTTTATACATCAGAAGTAGTTGTGATAAGGTTGGCCAACAAAATTTTTAATGGTTCTCTCATTGAGAAGTGAGGTAAACTTTCTTTCCCCAGGGAATCCGGGATGAGCGAGTGACTGCTGAACATTAGAATATGATGTAAGCGGTACTGTGCCAGTTTCCATCCTTAAGCCTTAAAGATTAGTGGCTTCCATTTCCTGCCTCTTGTAATACTCTCTGGAAGCCCTGAGTCACCTTGGAAAAAGTCTGATGACACTGAGACCCCCATGTTGAGAGGTCAGTATAACATCATCACTTGACAGTCCTAGCTGAGTCCTGCCCTCCAGCCATCCCACCTGGACCCAGTCCTGAGGGAAGCTGCCCTAGAGCCTTCAGGTCAGCCAGTTAGCCAGCTGAGTACTGCCCAGTGACTTTTGAGTCAAAGCCACGTGGAGCCAAAAAATGGGCCGGCTGAGCCAGCCCTACTGCAATACTCCACCCACAAAAATAATGCAATATAATGAAATGGATGTCATTTTATACTGCTGAGTTTTAGATTAATTTGCTATGCAGGAACAAATATCCAGAAAAGGAGAATAAAGGGAAAAATCTCTCCCTTTGTTCAATTATTGTTGTGTTATTTTTTCTTAATTTGATGCTAATGCTACTTGTTATTAATAATTTTAAAATTAGATCACAGTGTATTTTCTTTCTTTTTCTTTTCATTTTTTTTGTCTTTTATCTTTTTAGGGCTGCACACATGGCATATGGAGGTTCCCAGGCTAGGGGTCTAATTGGAGCTGTTGCAACCGGCGTACACCACAGCCACAGCAACTCCAGATCCGAGCTGTGTCTGCGACCTACACCACAGCTCACAGCAACACTGGATCCTTAACCCACTGAGCAAGGCCAGGGATCAAACCCTTTGCCTCATGGTTTCTAGTCGGATTCGTTTCTGCTGTGCAATGATGGAAACTCCCACAATGTATTTGCATAGTGTCAATATGATCTAAAATTTTCCATAAGGAAAGAAAATTATCTCCCCAGGGATAAAAGTGCTTGAGGATAAATTTTAAAAGCGTAAAACTCCCCCAAAGGACTCTGATTGAAGATTTATATAATTCAAAATAGAAATCTATGAACAAGGCTAAAATATCAGAGTGAAAATAGAAAATGTCTTGCAATGTATTTGCAAGGTGGGAGGTGACATGTTTTGTGGAAGGACTTGGTGCTTTGCAGTTGGACCCAAGGTCACAATCAATCCAGGGGTTGGCTGACCCAGGGCAACTTACTTATCCCCCTGAGCTTGGGTTTCCTGAGCTATAAAATGGGGATAAAACTGCCTTCCTCATAGGGTTACTGTGAGGATTAAGAGAGATAATGTATACAAAGCACTTAGCAGAACACCTGCCATGTGGTAGGTGCTTAATGAATGGCCATTCCCTTCTCTTTTTCATCAAGAAACTGAAAAAACTGAAAGCACTGGTAATACATAGGGTAGTTCTGCATGGAAAAACTCTTCCATTTCTGATTCTGGAAATTATGGAGAGATCCATTTTCTTGCTATGTGACTATCCTGAATATAGACAAGTAAAAAAGGAGAAAAGGATTTGAGAGGAAAATGCATTTTTTTTCAATGTAGGAAAAAAGCAGGACTTTAAACAAAAGATTTTTGGAAGCAATAGATTTTAGAAAAATCTATGTTTTTAAAATGCTGTGTTCATCCAAATTTATGTAACTTTTGTTTTCAATTTTAGGAAGACAAATGTCAAATATTGGCTTGGATCTGACAAAATGGCAGGAAATTAATATATGATAAAAATATGGGAATAGTGACTCCCCAGCATTGGTTTCTATGGAGTAAAGTGTCCAGAATAAAAATAACAGAGCTTTTAAAGTTCACTGATCTTCTCAGACAGGTTGTTGAAAACTACTCACTTCAGGTCATTGTTCTTATGATTACCTACTTATTTAAATTTCTGTTATATATGGTAGAAACTTGGAATTATAGCCATGAAAGGTTAACTTTTAACCTTAAATTTCCAGTTTTGTTTAGATTAGGGTAATAAAAAGGTAGCATAAAGAATGTGAGATACATGTGTTTAATGATTTCTCAGCAGCTGAGCTTAAACCAAGAATCATATCTTTTCAGTTTTCCTGGACAAATATGATTTAATTGAATGTAGTTATTTTCAGTAAACATGATTTATTACTTGTATATATTTTTAGATATATTTTCTTTTTTTTTCATTTCTGCTCTACCCTATTACAAAAAGGATTTAAAGGTCACATGCAATTGAAGATTACATAAAGTTAAGATTAATGAGGAAGAAAAAGACAAATAAGTATATGAATGTAAAATGTAGTCAGAATTGTGACCACCACAACAATGCATACAATAGATTTTATATACTTACTACTATTTGACACAGTGTTGATGCTAAACTTTGTAGCAGCCAATGAGAAATTTAAGTCAGTGCCCAGTTGCTCAGGGTGAAAAACAACCATTCCTAATACTACGATCGGAAGAAATTTCTTCCTAGGGTCCTCACAATGGGGATAGCATTTAGTATGTTCTTGTTTATTTATATCCTTACAGATCTTCATAGAAAGACTCTCACAAATCTGAAAAAAAAATACATAGTCGTGTTGTCTGTTCTGATTTTGGGGTCAGAAAATAGCAGCAGCGTATACATAAACTGAGTGATTTTCCCAGCTACACAGCACCACAGGGGAAAAAGTTAGCGCTGCTGGCTGAGTCAAAGTTCAATTATCAGTGCATTACTACTGCCTTGCACCAGTCATGGGGGAGACTGGCGGGCTTGCCCCTCTCTTCTTCTGCACCCACCTCTCGGGTCTTCATGGTGTCTTTTACATACAGCAATCCCCTTTATGCAAGCGTACTACATGAAGTTTCCTCTATCCCCCTCTGCTTTTTTCTTTTCCTTGCAGATAGAATTTATCCTGCTGTTCCCATTGGTCCTGCACTCCCTTGTTTATAGAGGTAGCACAGCTCGATAATATTTTACAGTCATGCAATGTATACCTCTTGTCTCCTCCCCACTCACAATTGTGAGCTCTTTACAGGCAAGGACTGTGCCTTTCTTCTTATTCTTTTTCCCCTTTCCCACTGCAACCCACTGTCTAGACTCTAGAATGTTACTAAACATTGTAGGCATATGATAAAGGCTGCATGGAGTCATCTTCCTTTTCAGAGTTGTCCTTGGCGTAGAGTTCAACTTGATCAGTTATATCCAAAGAAGCATTGAGGTGAGGAAAGCAGAAGGGGAGTGATTTGTTCCGGCTGCTGCAATCTTGTGGAGAACCCCATTCCTTGGGTATTTATTGTCAAATTCTGTTTTAAGATTCTAGCTTATCTCGTGTTCACAGGAGAGTGTGGCTCAATCTCTGCTGCTTGTACAAGGAAGCCCTGTGACTCTCATTACGAGCCCTCCAAGTCTGGTTGATTTTAGTGAACATCATGGGCTTTACATTTTCGTTATTTTTTAAAAACTTTATGACTTGCTTAGCACACTGTGCTAAGCTGTTAATAAAAATCAAAAGCCCATGGAAGCTTTGCTAATCTACTCCTCTCTTCACTGGCAGGTGTATAGAAGCTGCTTGTATGCAGCAAAGCTTCAGAAGCTGCAGAGGTTTCCTTTCAATGGATGGAGAATGTTGGGCTTTAGTCTTGTCTGTTGAAAGAAGATGAAAAGCAGCCTAAAAACGCTTATGGAAAGGGAATGGACCCAGAGAATAGCTGAGAAGTCACAAAGGGAAGATGTCAGCGAGCATCACCCCTGACAATTCGCTAAGCAGTTTCTAAGCAACTTTTAATGGAAGGTCAGACATAAGCAAGATAAAGGGAGGAGGAAACAACATTATTTCACACAATAAAGTGATGGTGAATGCTGCCAGTTAGAAGGGAAAATAGACTGATCAGTCTCGGCACTTATTCATGCATGTGGATTTTTTGTGGCTACGAATGAATGTCTTTCATAAAAGAGCCTATCCAATTTGAACAACTGTAATAATCCTGGCAACATATATACATTATGATTAAAAAGGCCTTTCTGTAAAGCACACTGTGATTTGCCAACAAGTGTTGACACCCTTATTCCCTCCCAAGCCAGTCCACTGGCATTTCATTCATTCATTTATTGTATAAATATTTGATGTGTTCCTTCTCTGGATTGCACACTGTGCTAGATCAAAAGAGAGAAATGAGCCCAGGCTCACCATCATTTCAAGTCCTCTTCTCTGGGCTGCAGTGGCACCAGATTTTCCTAGTTAGGCTCCTGCCTCTCCAGTTGATCTGTTTCTGTTTCCCTTCCAAGTCCTTTTCTCTCCTCCTGTTCCCAGACTACACGCTTTCCCTCAGCAATTTAATACTTCCTCATGCCTTGAACTCATGCCTTTGTGCTTATACTTCTCAGAATTTTAGCTCTGTCCTCTCACACGGGCTCCAGCCCCATATTTATGTCCAGGGTATTTCACTTTGATATTTCATCATCACTTGTAATCAGCCTTTCCAAAGCAGCAGCAGCAGCAGTCCAAGGTCTATAAAACATGAATAATCCACCAAATAATGCATAATCCCCAGCTGGCTTGAAGAATCCTATTGTCCATCCAGGAGAAAGGGTTGGATGGTGGTGGGCTGTGACCCAGCTAAAGGATGAAGGAGGATAGTGCAGACTGATCACAAAGTGTGTGTGAATTGTGTTGTTTTCCTAAACCATGCTCTGAGGAGCAGTGAGGAGAAGTTAAGTCCTCTGACTACTCACTTTTGCTACATCAAATGGCAATGGAGAGAACAAGGGAATGTGACTCTGGTGACTTTGGGCTCCTGAGTAGGAAACTAAAGGATTTATAGAAACAAGTAATACCTTTTTTTTCAAGTTTAATATTTATTTTGTATTGGAGCATAGTTGAGTTACAATGTTGTGTTAGTTTCAGGTGTATAGCAAAGTGATTCAGTTATACATACACATATATCCATTCTTTTTCAGATTCTTTTCCCATATAGGTTATTACAGAATACTGAGTAGAGTTCTCTGTGCTATACGGTAGGTCCTTGTTCATTATCTGTTTTATATCTAGTGGTGTGTTTATGTTAATCCCAAACTCCTAATCCCTCCCCCTTTCCTGTTTGATAATCATAAGTTTGTTTTTGAAGTCTGTGAGAGTCTGGTTCTCTTTTGTAAATAATTTCACTTATATGTGGAATCTAAGGTAATACTTTCATTTCTTCTTCTAGGATTGACCTCAGTGAATTCTTAGATTTATTTCAGAAAAGGTTTGAGTCAGAAAAAATGCAGATTTGTTTCTAGTTTACTCTAGAGAGATGATCTCTTACAGAAGTATGAAATGCACTTCATGAAGATCCTGACAAGTTTACCAACCTAATCCAGAGTAAGGAAACTGAAATTTGAGGTTTTAGGATGCAGTCAGATACTGTGAACGGTAATATATGTGACAAAGAAAGGTAAATAACAATGCATGGTATTTTGCCAGAGAAAATAGAAGGGACAACCATCATAATTCTGTCCCTAACTGAAGTACAAATGTGAAGTAAATTCAAAAAGTTCTTTCAACCGTGGCTTCTCAAGATAATGAATGAATGAAAGCTTGGTAGTGTGGTAACATTTTCGTAATCTTTTTTAATGAGAATCCCTAGAAAACCCCAATGGACACAAGACCCTCTGACATCATCAAGCAATAATTTTCCCTTTTCATGGGAAGCAAGCTTCATGCAAGAAACTCCTTTCTTAAAGCATAGGCTCTATACTGCAACAAAGGAGGAAAATGTTATGTTTGCAATTTTCAGCATAAAACCAGCTCTTTGTTTAGAAATTATGCTGGCTTGCTTTTCATGCATTGTAATAGAATTTAATTTTTTTTCTAGGTCTTAAGTGCTAAATTAGACTGATACCTAGGGCACATAATAGACAGTATGTCTACCTTGAAAGGGCAAAAATAAAAAGAATTATACTACCTCCCCTCTTTGGGACGATTGTCAGGTCTCCTTTACAGAGCTGGGCTGCATTGATTTCCTTCGGGTTCCCCATCATCAGCACAGCCACGTTAGTGGGAGGTCTGGAGTTGATCAGAAAATGAAGAATTAACCTTAGAAGGAGAAACAGTAAGGGAATATCTGAATGTTGCCTATGATTGTATTATATGAAATCCTTTTACTGGCTTCTGCCTTTTCATAACCTGAAATGTCCATTTCATTGCAATGAACAGAACCAAATTAAGGCCTAGCCTAAATCTAGGTTTAGGATAGTCTTTAAGGAATACTATATAATCACTGTTAAATTAGGTAGGACCTAGCTTCTTGATATTCATTTCAAAACAGATAATTTGAGAAATGAAATATGGATTTTTGGATATTGGGAAATAGTTTCCAGGTGAGAAATAGCAGTAAAGTCCACAATAAGCAGGTGGACTCATGACAGACATCCTAGATCAATTGTTCTCAAAGTGTGGTCCCTAGAGTAGCAGAATCTGTATCCTTTGGGAACTTGTTAGAAAAGGAAATTCTCTGATTCCACCTTAGATTTACTTAAGGAGAGAGAGAGTGTGTGTGTATGTGTGCGCACACACACCCAGGTCAGCGCCGTCTGTGTTTTAGCTAGCACTCTAGGTGATTCTGATGACCGATAACGTTTGAGAACCATTGCCCTACATATAATCTAAATACCTAAAAGTAAAGAGTTTATTAACTCAGATTGTTGGTGTCAATGCAATGGACTATCATAATATCTTATTAAAAATAGCAATTTGTAGAGAAATAAAATAACAAATTTAAACCATAGAAATCAGAATTACACATAGGAGTTCCCGTTGAGGCTCAGTGGTTAAGGAATCCGACTAGGAACCATGAGGTTGAGGATTCGATTCCTGGCCTTGCTCAGTGGGTTAAGGGTCCGGCGTTGCTGTGAGCTGTGGTGTAGGTTGCAGACACGGCTCGGATCCCACGTTGCTGTGGCTGTGGTGTAGGCTGGCGGCTACAGCTCCTGTTAGACCCCTAGCCTGGGAACCTCCCATATGCCGTGAGTGCGGCCCTAGAAAAGGCAAAAAGACAAAAAAAAAACCCCAAAAAAACAGAATTACATATAAATTATAATGTCAGGTAATTAAATTGTATATAACAGGAAAATTAGAATACCAGTTTTGTAAAATTGGAGATTTAGGAGATTGCCTTGGTTGTATGTATGTGGTCGTTTTATTTTTCAGTAGTTTATCATTTTTTTTGCCACACCCAAAGCATGCTGAAGCTCCAGGGCCAGGGATCAAAGCCACACCATAGCAGCAACCTGGGCCGCTGCAGTGATAATGCCAGATCCTTAACCCACCGAGTCACCAGGGAACTACAGGACTTTATCTTTTATTGTTAAAGTAAATAGACATTGAAAAGAAAAAAAATACACCTACCACTTGAAATACCATATTTATTTGTTTAAAGTACATAAAAAATAATATAATTATTTGTTGAACATATGTAAAATACATATTAATTAATAAATGAACAATATTAAAATTTCTCAAATTGAAAGCCAGTTGCTTTGGGGGGATCTCTCTGGTTTTTAAGTGAAAGACACACAGCTGGGAGAAGCAGAGGCTTTCTTGCCAGTACATCTGCTTTCTTTACACTGTTCATAAAATACTTCACACTCTCCAGTTGGAGCCTAGCTTTCCCCAGGGTGCCACAACTGAAACATTCCAGTTAAAATACTTCATAACCCTCAGAGGCTGGAATCCCCCCAACCCTCTTTTTTCTTTTTCTCAACCTCTGACTTGCCAAAGAGGAAAAGTCCATATAGTCTGATTTCACGGAAATAAATGCAAGAACAGAAGCAAATGTATTCTATTTGATTCATTGTTATCTGTAGATTACAGATGATTTAATCTTTAAAAGTTCATGATGTCTGAGGATTGGGTCATTTGAGAGCTTTCACTTAAACAAGGGCCTTTCACCTCCACATCATCATTTAGAATCTAGACATGGACAATGACAAAGTGCTATAAACTCCTGACCCCTAAGATTCGTTCCAGTTCTAAATGCTTGTTGCTTCTATGATTCAACTGCTATTTCATGGCTGTGAATATTGTGCAGCTTCTACGTGTTTTGTGGACCAGAATATGCACTATGACATTTAGGAAGATGCTACAATAGTCCAGGGCTGAGGCCGTATTCTTCTGACTGGAGAAGTGGCAAGTCTGAATAGATACAACTAAATGTTGAAAGAGATGCTGTAATGACTCATCTCACAATTTAGCCAC
>PVHT020000077.1:35960524-36006699 GCA_004024745.2 Catagonus wagneri
GTGAGCTGTGGTGTAGGTTGCAGACGCGGCTCGGATCCTGCGTTGCTGTGGCTGCGGCGCAGGCCAGTGGCCACAGCTCCGATTAGACCCCTAGCCTGGGAACCTCCACATGCCGCGGGTGCGGCCATAAACCCGCGGCCATAAAATGACAAAAGGCAAAAAAAAAAAAAAAAAAAAAAAAAAAAAAAAAAAAAAACAATTTAGCCACATAGACATCTTAGATCCCCTTAGAAGAATATTTGGAGAAATAAATTCTCATGAAAAAGATGGACAGAAGTCCCTATCTTTCAAAATATAATCTCATCAGATTCAAACCAACCAATATTCTAGCAAGTCATAGTGATTGGAGTATATCTGTTTTATGGTTTGATCTAATGGTATCCAATGTATCTGGGGGTGTTTAAGACAATCCATTGAGGTGTGGAGGGAACATGTTATATTTATGTTAAAATTTTACCTAGAAATAAGAAAGAAATATGCTTTACTAGTGTTTAATCTACAAAATGGCACATGTACCTTGGTTCAGTCTGTATGTTACATTAGGTATGCAAGCTATCCCGAGGGAAAGGTGAAAGTTCCACCAATAGAGAGGCTGACTGTAGAGCTTGCCTCGTTAAACTATTCACCGAACTTTTTCGCAGAAACAGACTCACAGACTTTGAAAAACTTATGGTTACAAGAGGGGACAGGTGGGGAGGTGGGAAAGATGGACTGGGGGTTTGGGCTTGGCACATGGACACTAAGGTACACGGAGAGATTGGCCAGCGGGGACCTGCTGTATAGCACAGAGAACTCCACCCTATATTCTGTGATAATCTACATGGGAAAAGAATCTGACAGAAAATGGATATTTGTATATGTATGACTGGGTCACTTTTTGTTATCACAACAAATCATCACAACCTTGGGGATTATACCTCAGTAAAATTTTAGAAAATTATTCACTTGTAGGTCATTTTGCTATAGTTTAGGTAAGTGGATGTAAGAACTGTACTGTTGAATTATAATTTAAGGAATTATGTGCTATTGAATTATAAAGTGGACATTAAACGATCCCTCCCCCAATAAAAAACCCAAAGTAGGGAGGTGAAGATACTGATAATGCAAGCACAAGTGAAAAGTGGCAGAACTGACATGACAGATACATTCAGCTCTGACAAATTCTGACAATCACGAAAACCAGAGTATCAAATAAAATGTGTTAAATATAGAAAAAGTCTTTGGATTGTTGAATCACAAAGTGTTAAACCAAAAATTTTCAGACGTAATGAAATATTTTCAATCATCTAGCCCTTATTAGGAAAGCACAAGTTTTTTCTTAACTGTTAAATAAAACAAAATTATTTTAAATATTGTGCGTTTCATTTTGAGTTCACACTTTGAAGTCAGTCTGATAATGTATAATTTATACACGGTAAAATTTACTCCATTTCAGTGTAGCTTGATGAATTTAGACATGAGTTTGTCATTCGTAACTCTTAACATCTGTGTCATCTTGGTGTTGGCATCTGTTGATCACGTTTTTCTTTTTTCATTCTGTTTGATATTTTTCTGGCTCTTGGTATAACAAATGATTTCTTTTATTAAAACCTGGACGTTTTGTGTTATGTTATGAGGCTCCAGATCTTCTGTTCTATCTCGCTTTCTGTGACACTGTTCTGCCCGGGGCCAGGGCTCACTGCTTTGTTACTACGAAGTGTAGGTAGAATTCCAGGTTTCCCACTTGGTCTCCAAGGGGAAGTCTCCTCACTACTGCTGGAGGGGCTGGGAGCTCGTCCTCTTCATGTGGCCTTGACTGAGCTCATGTTGGGAATTGCCTCATCACTGGATGATGAAAAAGTCCTGACTCTCCACCAAGCCTTCTCTAATAAACCTGAGCAAGGAAAGGGAAACATTCCTCATCACAGCCTGGGAGTTGGGTGAGGTGAGGGGAATCGAGGCTCTTTACTTGACTTTTACTAGTGTGGGTGGAGATAAGACCACGGATTTTTCAGGGTGTTTGGCCTGAGTAGACCGTTTGTTGTCTAAGTTCTTTCTGCCTTCTTAGGCTGCCCCTTTACTGGGGCAGGCTGTTGCTAGTGGGACTGCTTTTGAGAGTCCTCTTTGTTGTGTGTTTGAGATTTCCTGAGTAGTACTCCATTGTGTGAAGGTACTACAATTTATTTATCCATCCACTGGTTGATGGACTGGTTGTTTGGCATTTAGGGTACTTATGAATAAAGCTGCTACAGGCAGTCACATTCAGATCTTTGTGTGAATGTTTTCATTTCTTTTGGGTAATACCTAGAACTGAGATTTCTAATGCTGTTAAACATCTTTTCATTTGCTTGTCATCTATATCTCTTCTTTAAGGAGATAGTTTTGGCTAACTTTTTGAATTGGATTGTTTATATTATTATTTTGTTTTGAAATTTCTTTACATGTTTTGGATGCAAATTCTCCATCTGATACACATTGTGCAAAGATTTTTTCTTGTCTATTTTTATTTATGTTATATAGGATACATAATATATATTAATAATATGATTGATATTATATATGATATGATACACTATGTTTACTCTGCCTAGGGAGTTCTTGTTTCCTCCTCACTCATACTCCGGCTTATTCTTGCTTCATATCTTTTTTTCCTCCAGTAGTTACAGTTGATTCCAGCCAACCTTTTTCACCACTTGCCACTGAAGGCTCTTTATTTCCCTTGTAGAAGCTGGATTAGGAGCCCTAAAAGTAATGAGGGTGTATATGAAGGTTGTAGTGGAATTAACCTTATTATATCATGTATATCACATATGTATAATATATTGATTTTATCAGAGAAAATACACTTTAATTAATTATTTTTATTTTTAATTGAGATTATTGATATACAACATTAAAGTTTTAAGTGTACAACATAATTCATAATTTTTAAAGTTTATATTTCATTTACAGTTATTATAAAAATATTGGCTATATTTGCTATGCTGTTCCATATATACTTGTAGTTTATTTATTTTATATGTAGTAGTTTGTGTCTCTTAATCCTCTATCCCTATCTTAATCTTTCCCCTCCCCACTTCCCTTTCCCCACTGGTAGCCACTAATTTGTGAGTCAAGTTTTTTGTTGTTGTTGTTGGTATATTTACTAGTTTGTTTTATTTTTTAGATTCCACATATGAAAGATATCATATTGTATTTGTCTTTCTCTCTCACTCGCCATAATACCCTCCAAGTCCATCCATGTTGTTGTAAATGGCAAAATTTTATTCTTTTTTATGGCTGAATAGTATTCTATTGAATATATATATATATATATATATATCTTTATTTAGTCATCTATTGATGAGCTATTATGAATATTGCAGTGCGTGTATCTTTTTGAATTAGTGTTTTATTTTGGATATATACTCAGGAGTAGTATTGCTGGGTTATATAGTAGTTCTATTTTTACTGCAAACACTTAATATACTTTTTTTTGCTTTTTTTTGTTTTGTTTTGTTTTGTTTTTGCTCTTTGGGACCACACCTGTGGCTTATGGAAGTTCCTGGGCTAGGGGTCTAATCGGAGCTGCAGCCACCGGCCTATACCACAGCTACAGCAACGTGTAATCCGAGCTGTGTCTGAAACCTACACTGTAATTTATGGTAATGCCAGATCCTTAACCCACTGAATGGAGCCAGGGATCAAACCCGCATTCGCATGGATACTAGTCAGGTTTGTTACCCCTGAGCCATGACGGGAACTCCCAAACACTTGATATAGTTTAATCATTGATCATTAAGTGATTCTAGACAGCGAAAGGAAAGCAAGTGGTCTGGAGAGAGGATTTTTCTCTATGTCTTCTTTTATTCTCAAACTGAATTCCTCCTACTTCCTGAGACCTGATCCTACTTGTCTCATCTCACTAAGTAAGTCATACCACAACAAAGTGGTCACTGCAACCAGAAACCTGGGAGTTAGCCTAGACTGTCCTTTTCTTGCAAACAAGTGATCATTACATCTGGCTTCCTAAATGTTTCTGGATTTCTTCTCTCTTCTCAAGTCCATCTACCACTGTCCTTTTAAAGGTAGCCTTTATTGCCTCATCCAGAGGTTTTAAAATTTTGGTTTGATCAGAATCACCTCAAGGGTTTGTTAAACACAGACCTCAGAATTTCTCAAGGGTTTATTAAAACGTAAGTTCTTGTGTCCCACTCTCAGAGTTTCTGGTTCTGCAGGCCTGGAGGAGGGCCAATGAATTTACATTTCTATCAAGTTCTGAGGTTGCTGGTTGGGGGCCATATGCCCTCCAGAATAGCTATCAGTTAACAGTTAAACAATTAAGTGATCTTAACTCGCTGATGGTCAACAAATAACATAATTTTAAGAAACAATTAAGTAATTAATTATCAATTAACAATTAAAATCTAAGCTTCTTGGTAATATCTAATCCACCCCACAGTTATAAAGAATGCAAGTGAGGGAGGAACTGTGCTCAGTAATCTTGGGAATCCAAGGGTGTAAAAGTAACCTTAATTACTCCAAAGTGTGTGCAACCTAGTGTCTGTCTTGAGGTTGTAGGTAGCAGAAGGGCCGACTTCCTGGACATGCCACCTGTGCATTCACACAGGGTCATGTGCTTTGGATGGCCCCATGCTTGGTTTATTTTTATTTTTTGTTTTATTTTATTTTTTATCTTTTTAGGGCCACACCGCAGCATATGGAGGTTCCCAGGCTAGGGGTTGAATTGGAGCTGTAGACACCGACCTATAGCACAGTCACAGCAACACGGGATCCGAGCCTTATCTGCAACCTACATCACAGCTCATGGCAATGCTGGATCCTTAACCCACTGAGCAAGGCCAGGAATCAAACCTGCATCTTCATGGATGCTAGTCAGATTCATTTCCATTGCGCCACGATGGGAACTCCCCCATGCTTGGTTTAATGCTCTCCAGTTGCCATCCTAAAATTCTTAATTTTTGAGCAAGAGTTTCTACATTCTTATTTTGTACCGGCCTCTGCAATTACCTACCAGTCCTTGGTGACAAGAAGGCCAGAGCTAGGCAAATGGACTCTTTCAGTTTTTGCTGCCATTGCACTGACCTTGATCAGAACTTTTCTTCTAATGCCTATCCAACCGTTCCCTGATGGTTGAGCCTTGTCAGACTTCACTGACTTGGATTCAAAAACACACTGCTCTTCTCTAAACAATGACGGTGGTAAAAATTCTAGTGGGTGGCTCTGGCCACGAGTGCAGAAATTGTCTTCATCCCCTGAAAGAATATTTGGAGATGACACCTGATGGTTGGTTTTCTGGAGAAATTCTCAACTTTGCTGAAAACAAGGAATCCTTGTGCTACTTATATTTTTTTCTGTTGAGAACTGGACAGTAGGTCTGCTACCTAGCAGTGGAATCATAAAATCACCACACCTTAGAGCTGGAAGGAATTATAAATGTCAGTTATTTTTCCTCCCCAGTCACTGTCCATGACCGGATTCTAAATAGGACTGATGAGGCAAAAGACCTTCCATCACCTAAGCCCTTCCTCAGGTATCATCTTTCTATCCTCGAGTCATCTATAATTTGCTTTGAACTCATAAAGTCATAAAACTTGAGAATGTCACCGAAACTAGTGATGTGCCTCCCGCAAAAAGTTATCTTTAGGCCTTTATGAGAACAGCAGTACAATACCTGTTGAAACCCAGAGATGAAACTGGTATAAGTCTGCCCACAGCGTTAGATCTTCATGTTTCCTTGGCTTTTGCCCGTAAAAGAAATGGTGAAATATTACTGCTCATCATCTGTGTGTGTGTGTGTGTGTGTGTGTGTGTGTGTGTGTGTGTGCAAGAGAGACAGAGGGAGAGACGGAGAGAGAGGGGAGAGCGATGTGTATGTTTATGTGAATATGAAAGCCCGATTGTGTAATTTAACATTTGAAAACTTCACATTCCTCCTATGGCTTGAGGGAGTAAAAAGGGCCTATTATCACTCCCAGGCCAGATGTTTCGCTTAACTGAGCCAGTCTGATCCCTGCACCTGTCTGGGACCAGCAGTTGCGGGATTAGTGTAAGAGGCTGAATTTTAAAATCTGGACAACTGTTCGTGAACAAGCGAATGGTGTGAAAATGAACAGGCTTTCAGCATAAAGGATTTACTGTTTATGACATAAGGCGGTGCATCACTGGCTGGCGAACGTGAGCAAACCCTGTTACCTCTCTGTGCATGCTTGTTCGGATACATTACTGGGTAACAATTACGGGGACTGTGAGTGAGGGCAGAACAGAAGTAGGGGATTGGAGGAAACAGAGACATATTATACCATCCATCTGTGAGACAGCCGTAGAGCTACAAGGAATTATATATTATTTCTGGTGGATTATGACAATTATATGAAGGAGAAAACAGGCCCCACCCCCTTGAAGACTTTTTTTTTTTAACCATGCAACGGCAGGGAAGCAGTGGCTCATTACCCAAAAGTCATTCCTTCCTAAATTTGCCTTTCTCATACTCTGGGAGGTAAATATACTAGGTTTTACTAAAGCAAAGTGAAAATAAACATTGTTTTCATGGGTAAGACTAGATGTGACTGGGAAAATTTGTCTGATCTCTATATCTTAAGTAGATGTTTTCTCTCTGTTTAAGGCAACACATGCACACAGACACACAGACACACAGACACACACACACAGACACACACACACACACACACATACACGAGTACGTATTTGTTTTACCTGTCTGGCTAAAATATAAAATATAACACCATCTTTTATTATAAATGAACCTCAGTGTGTTCCCTTTTTTTTTTTCAGCTTTGTCACATCTGATTTAATACGTACGCACATTCTCACACACACATCTACAGATTGCAATAATATTGACTAATGCTAAAGACATGATGCATACTCACATGCTTATTATCTTGAGAGGAATTGCACTAAATTTGGAGACAGAGACTGGAGTTTGTGCACCATGTGTGTGTGACCCTAGGCAAGGCACTTAGTCTCCTTGAGCCCTGAGTCTGTGGTCCCAGGATTTTGGTAAGGATTAAGGAAGCTAATGTACATGAAAAGCACTTTTTAATTTGTAAAATGGTTTACACGTGTTAGTTCTTACTTTCAATTAAATGTATGGCAAGAAAATCTGAAACAAATCTGTATAAGATTATCTCAAGAATGGTGATGAAACAAAATTCACATATGGTAAAAAAACAATTAATGGATACTTCAAATACATCCAGTATACACAGTTTCTTTCAGATAGTTTTAAAAAATGAAATTTTCTTTTAAGGACTCTTTAGTCACACATTAGTGTCCTTTTAAGAACTTCGGTCAGGAGTTCCCTTCACGGCTCAGTGGTTAACGAATCCGACTAAGAACCATGAGGTTGTGGGTTCGATCCCTGGCCTTGCTCAGTGGGTTAAGGATCCGGCGTTGCCGTGAGCTGTGGTGTAGGTTGCAATCGCGGCTCGGATCCCGCGTTGCTGTGGCTGTGGCGAAGGCCGGCAGCTACAGCTCCTGTTAGACCCCTAGCCTGGGAACCTCCATATGCCGTGGGTGCGGCTCTAGATAAAGGCAAAAAGACCAAAAAAAAAAAAAAAAAAAGAACTTCGGTCATATTAGTGTCCTCTCATTCATTCAACCAATAATATAGTTGAGCACCTGCTGTGTGGCAGCCCTAGTGAGGAGCAAGTCACAGTTTTTTCCCTCACAGACCTTCTGGTGGCTTGAGGGAGGAGAGAACAAGCAGGCAATTATGGAAGCAAATATTTGATGACTATCCCAGTGATGCGCTTGGGAAGGGGACGTGTCAGTGCTGTGAGGGCCTATGACAGGTGGACCTGATCCAGTAGGAGGTGCCACCAAGGCTTCCCTGAAGAAGTGACGCTTAAATATTCTAGTCTTTTGTCGGACAGAGGTCACATATGTTTATCTTTAGTTTCAGATGTGGTTTGTAGTTTTGAACTGTGGTTTATGTTGATTTTCAGACACCCGTATACTAGAAAATGCAGACTTTTAATTTTCAAGCTATAATAAGGTATAGGCTGCACTTTTCTTAGGCTTCTCTTTTTGATTTTTTAATTATAGTTGATTTACAATGTTCTATAAGTTTCTGCTGTACAACAAAGTGACCCAGTGATATATATTATTTTTCTTATAGTATCTTCTATCATATCTTAAGTTTCTTTTAGTTGTATACTCTCTGAGTTTCTCCTTTTGGGTCTTGAAGTTGAACTCAGCAAAAAGGGAAACGTATTGCCTGACATAACTGAGTAGGACTAGGACTCTGCTTTCAGGTATGGCTGGATATTGGGACAATAATACAATCAAGGTTAGGATCCTATCCATCTCTTAGTCTTTTCCTTCCTGTGATAATTTTATTCTATGTTGGGCTTTCTCCTTGAATGATCTTCTTTCCCAGTAGTTACAAAGGAAACTCCAGACGGAATTCTTCTGGCCAGACCTGGGTCATATGCCTACTTCTGGAGGTGAAGAGTGGGGTCAACCCCATACCGATCATGATGAAGAAAGGGAGAGAACATGTCTTTGCAGTTGTAAGACTGAAGTCTTCATTTGCTTGCCACTCTCAGCTTCTAGAGTGGCCCTCGTTCCTTGACACACCAGGTAGCACCCTCTAGCAACAGAAACCTTGTGCTTCAAATCTCTGTCTTTCTCTTCTATGACCTCTAGGCACATATTTAAAAGATACATATGTGTATCCATGTGTATGTGTACTTATTTATTTACTTATTATAAGGAATTGGCTTACATAACTGTGGGAGCTGGCTAAGCAAGTCTGAAATCCATGGGGCTGACAGCAGAAAGGACGGGAAGATCGCAAACAGAATGGAATACTATGAACACAGGTCAAAGCAGATCTTTTGGAAAACACACAAACCCATAAATCTCATTCTCACTACCCAGAGAAAACCTATTGGTATATGTCTTTCCTTCCATTTTAAAATACCTCCCATTCATATATATGTTTATTGAATATTTACTGACTATCATAGGCTAGGCACTGTTCTGAGTACTGGAGAGACAGCAGAGGATAAAAAGACAAAATCCCTGCTTTCATGGAGTTTAGAGTCTGATGAGGAAAACGGACAATGGAAAAGATGAATTAGTAAAAATATGTGTCACGATAGATGTTGATCACTGCAAATAGATACAGTAAAGCAAGAAAATATGCCAGGTGAGAGGCACAATTTTCAATAGGGTCACTGGGGAAGAAGTGACCTTCACCAGGAAAGGGTCACTAAGAAAGTGTCTCTCTCTCTCTCTCTCTCTCTCTCTCTCTCTCTCACACACACACACACACACACACAATTATAAAAATTCATATTAGTCTCCTAAAGAAACGACCACAAACTGGCTTGAACAACAGAAATTTATTGTCTCCAGTTCTTGGTTTGTAGAGACATCATCCCCATATCTGCCTTTATCCTCACATGGCATTCTCCTTGTGTGCATGTCTGTCCCCACATTTTCTCTTTTTTATAAGGACACCAGTCAGATTGGATTAGAGACCCAACCTTCCCCAATATGACCTCGTCTTGACTACATCTACAATAACACTATTTCCAAGTAGGATCACATTTGGAGGTACTTGGGGTTAGGACTTAAAATGTATAAATTTGGCGGGGACACAATCCACTCCTAACACTATTTATGCAATTTTTAGGTTTTTGATATTTTTATGTCCTGAAAGTTTACCAGTATCATTAAATATTTCTTGAAAAATGACTTTAATTTTGGCATGACTTTTCATACTACAGAAATGTCATATTGGTTCGATCATTCATTCCTCATCATTTGACATGATATGAGTCCAATTTTTCTCTCACAAAATTTCCCACAGTTTTATATCCCATGTTCTTTTCAGGGAACTATACAGTGTCAAGAGTGGTTGCTATAAGTTTTGGACTTGAAGGATGAGATTTAATTTTTTTCTTTTTGTTTGTTCATACCTCAAGTTTTTACAATGAACATATAACATTTGTATTAAGAAAAAATATCCACCCAATTTATTTTTACAAACAACTTTGCAATTGTTATCTCCATTTCCTTTAGTACCCACCGACATCTAATTTTTTATGAAAAACAGATTTCCCATGTTTTATCCTTTTTTGTAATCTGGCTTTAGAACATATTAACATTAAGTTTTATAACTATATAATGTACATCACACTATGCTGATCACCTTTATCATTTTTTTCCCTTTGATGCTGTTTTCTTGGTTTTTTGCTTGTTTCCAATTGTAGGTGGGGGATTTAAAGACAATTCAAACTAATTTTGATAGATTTATTCGTTTTTTAATCAGTGGATTCTGTGTTTAGAAAACAATGCAGTCCCTTTCAACAGAGTCTCTCTTTTGAGCCAGTTGCACCTGATTGCTGGTGTCAGAGAAAACCTTGGCAGACAAAACACAGAATCACCTGGTCAGCCTTGTCATATAACTCAGCCCTGCTTTACCTAAAGATCCTCAAGGAAAAGACTTTGTTTTTGTTACTGTGGCCTAATTCAAGCCAATAAGAAGATTGACTTTGAGAGGCAGCAGAGAAAGGATTAAGTTGCCAGGCTAGGTAATATATTCCTAAGATTCTTGTGCATTCAGTACAAAACAAAGGAACTGCACTATTTCTTAGGGTCATTCCATTCCTCGGTGACTCACGTTCTATGTGCAGCATTTCTTTTTTTAATTGAAATATATCCTTCTTCCTTCTAGGACACACACATAAAGCAAGCCTCTGCAAAACAAATTTCTGTTTTTAATAATTGTTTAGAAGTGGTTAAAACATACAAAGAAAGTCTTGCTGTTACTTCTGAATATATCTTAATATGTATCTTTTTGTCCTTGAGCTCAGTTTTATGAGTAAAATTTGTAATTCAAAACATTTTAGTTAAGCACAATTTTCTGTCATTATTAAATGTTATTCTGCAGGTAAGAAAAATGCTTGCTGGCATCTTTTAGTTACTTAGAGCAGGGGTCAGTAAACTCTTTTTGTAAAAGGCCAGATGGTAAATATTATAGGCTTTGTGGGCAATACCCATCTCTGTTAAGACTAGTCAACTCTGCTGTTGTAATGAGAAAACAGCCACAGATAACACCTAAATGAATGAGCACAGATGTGTTCCAATTAAACTTTATTTACAAAAAACAGGTGTCAAGCAAGATTTTTTTTTCTTAGAGTAATAAAATTCTGGCATTCAAGAGCACTCTGTCCCATGCCCAGGCTGCTTTTCAAACTTGCCTTTTACAATTTTCCTGTGTGACTCTTTTAGCTTCAAGAAGAGAAACTTACTTATTGTCCTCTGAAGCCACTATTCAACTTCTGTGTCACTGTTCCTCCTAGAAGATCATTTCCTCCCTCTACGCCTGTATAAATTCTCCCTCCTCCACGAAGTCTTCACCAACCACCCTTCTTATTGGGAACCCATAACACAAATTCTGATCATCTCTCCATTTGTCATCCAAACATCAATTTTCTTTTGGGGGCTCTCATAAGTTTACTGAGTTCTTCAGACACTGGTGTAATTTCTGCCCCTGTAGCCAAACATGCCTACAAAATACTGCATTAAAAAGCCGTAAAAGTATTGGAAACAAACTGATTTACCCCCAAGTATGAAAAGTCCTTTACTCCTGATGGAGAAGAAGGCAAACAGGCGAGGAAGCTCTACAGCCAGGGAAAGTGAAGGTGTCAAGGAACAAATACTACTGTGTGGTCTTGAGGATTCACAAAAACATGCAAAACCCAAACCAGGAGAAACCCAGAGGGCGTTCCTGGGGGATACTAAGACAATAACCAGAAAGGATGGAAAGGAGAGTGGAGAATGGAAGCAGGGAGGGGACTGACTGCTGGAGAGACCTTGAGGCACAAGGTGAGGAGGGGGAAAAGCAGTAGTATAGGAGTCATAACATGGTAGGGCAAGAGACTGAGGCTGAGCATGTTTTAAAAGGCCTTTACAGATGTTCATGGAGAAGAGAGGGAGAAGGGAGAGAGAAAAACACCAAGGCATCTTTGGTAAGAGCACAGATTTGGAGACAGATCTGGATTCAAACCCTACTTCTTATATATTTATTTACTTACTTGCTTACTTACTATTTCTTTCTTGCTAATCTTTGCCAGTAAAAAATGAGAATAATAATACCTACCCCATAGATCTGTACTAGGAAATCAGAGATAACCCACAAGCAGCTCCTGGCACCTGAGGGTAGGTTTGCACTACCTGGGAGAAATGACCGCTCTAACGCCAAAACCGTGTCCAGGCTGTTGTCCCTGACAATATACAGAATTGGTTGAGGAAAAGAAAAAAGAATTTATCCCATCAGTAGGTCATTAGTATGTCTAGAACCTTATGCTTTTTTTCTGCTACTATTTACCTATTATGAACATTCATAATTTTAAACTCTTTTCACAGATACATTTCATTTCCATGTCTAAAATATGTGGGATTCCTGGCACATTCTCTTGATGGCTCCCAGTGTCTGCATGTTAGAGCGGCAGGAATTCTGCGCATGAAGGGAGTGAGTTCTGGTCCGCTCTGGCTACCGCCTGCGGTGAGAGCAGGAAGCCATCGCTTACCTTGCCTGGCCTCATTTTTCTCTTTATTGAAAAGAAAGGCCTCTCTTCAACTTTACTTCCTCTTCTTTAAGCCATTTCCTTCTCCCTCTTAATACTTAAGACCACGCTTTCATATTGACCTATGGAAAGCCTCATGATCTCTGCCCTAGGAGGTGCTCGCCCTCAAGGTTGGGCAATTGCAGGGTTGGTGCCTGTAAACCCTGAGAGTGAGCATCTTCAGCTCTGTGCTCTGCACCCCTGACTGGCTTCACTCTAGTTCCAATTTAAAATTAATTTTTAAAATTAAAGTATTGTTGACTTACAACTTGTGCCAGTGTCTGGCACTGTGTACAGCAAAATGACTCAGTTATATATATATCTCTGCATTCTTTTTAATGTTCTTTTCCATCATAGTCTATCCCAGGAGGTTGATTAGTTCTGCTTTGACTACCTCCTCACTTGTCTACATCTCCTCCCTTACAGGCAAGGGACTTCCCTTACATGGGAGCAAGAGTGATTTCCCCTTGGTTCCAATACCTTTCCAGTTGTTTTTCAGCATTTGGTGGGCGTCTTTGGCTGCAAGAACAGAGTGAGCCAACATCTGTAGATTGTGGCTTACAAAGCTTCTGGATTCCTTTCAGTCAAGGACTCTCACTTTGTTAGTATGACATGTTTTTCTTTAAGTTAGCCACAAAGGAATTTAATTGACTCTTTAGTGCCACCTGACACATCCATGTTAGAGTCCTTGTGGTTTAGTGCTTTGACCAGACTATTCTATTCAAAAAAATATTAGTAAGAGCTAACAGTTTTGAAGCACTTTTTGTGTGTGTGTGTGCTGGAAAAAATGCTAAGCACTTTGCTTGGCTTCTTATTTAATATTTGCAGCAAGCCTCTGAAGCAAGTAACTAGTTATTCCACTTTACAAATAAAATAATAAATTTTAGAGAAATTAGTTAACTTTCCCAGGATCACAGAGAAAAAATTGGTTAAGTTGGGATTCAAATCTTGGTATTATGACCCAAGTTCCTGAATTATTAAATAAGAGGTTTTATTGGTGAATCTAGAAGTTTGTCTAGTCCAGTGATGTTCATTTTTAGGGACTTTTTCTTCAAATGAAAGCTTGGTCAAACCCCTAATATGTAAACTAAATAAATGTAGAGGCACTTTATTTTGGAATGTGGGACCGGGGGCAGATGGGAAGTACAGTTTAGAGTCATATCTAATTAAATTCTCTTCTTAAACAATTCCCCCTAGTTATGAATTGAACTGCGTCCTTCACTCCCTCCCCTTCCCCATCCACTGGAAAAGGTATCTTAAAGTCTTAACTCATAGTCCCTCAGAGTGTGACCAAATTTGGAAGTAGGTGCATTTCACTATGACTCTACGCAGAAATACAACCAACCGCCATTATGTGGTCTTTTGACCTCAATAAGTAGATGGGTCTGGAAACCAGGAGATGAAAGTAGGAAAGGCCTTGCTTACCATATTTTCCAGTGATTGCCTTTGGGAATTTATGCTTCCTGGCTGCACAGCTCTGGGCTCTGTGGACTTAAGATCCTGGTTCACGAAGAGGAAATGCTTCCAACAGAGGACTCAGCAAAAATCCCATTGAACTTTAAGCTGTGGCTGATGCCCAGGCATTTCAGGTTCCCCATGCCAGGGATTTGCAGACCAGGAGAGGAGTCACCATCCTGGAAGGCGTCCTTTACCCTGAGAGCAGGAGGAGGCACAGTGGTGGCAGGAGGAATATATTTGGCACCTGAATGATCCACTTGGGTGTCTTTGGGTGCTCTTTTGCCTAATTTTTATAATAAAATGGACGAATGCAGCTACCTTGGCCTGAGTACAACATGGGGACTGTGGATTCAGATACCTAAAATCTGAGGGTCTGGTTCATCCCTCCAGGTAAACCATCAATACTAAAATGCTCTAGTGATGATGAGGAGAATCCAAAATGGATATTAGAGAAAGAAAATGATGCATATCATTTGTGGCCCTGAAAACAACTGCAGTAGAACGGGCTCCATAGCTGGCCCACTAGCCTTCCCCTTGTAAGTTTCCTCTAGGAAAAGAGCGTCTCCAGAATTCAGGAGGAGCTGCTCTCAGAATTTGTGGGAAGAAATGGATCTATACGTTGCTGGTTCCCACTCAGGAGAGATGGCTCTGTCCCCTGTAGCTCCTGAGAGAGCTGCCAGCTGATGGCCTTCAGCCCTCTCCTATCACCCTCTCTGGAAACTGCCCCTGACTGAAGGGGACCATTTGGCTCAGACCACATCCCCTTCCCAGGGCCTCCATACAATTATTGGTTGATTGAAGAGGAGGAAGGAATAGAAAAGCCTTGCCTCTCTCCCCCAACATGGGACAACTCTGAAGAGTCATCCCAGTCTAGAACTCTCTGCAGGGTTGACGGGGACCTTTGTTGTGAGTATATTTCTGGCTAACTCTTCTCTCTGCCCACTCCTGCTTGTTTCTCTCCTTCTCTCAGGCATTGATCCTAAGAGCTCCCTCTAATAAACTCCCTGCATACTCATCTTCATGCCGTGGTCTATTTATCAGACCTATAACAATGTTTCTTTTCATTTTATGTTTAAATATACACGATGGCTGCTTTCATTCATTTATTCAAAAATATTTACTGAGTGCCTACTTTGTGCCAGTTCTAGGCCCACGTTGGCAAACAAATTGGGCAAGGTCTCTGCTCTTGTGATGTTTATATTCAGAAGTAAGAGATAATTATCAAGCAAATAAACTAAGAATGAATGAAAGGACTATCAGTGATTAATGCTCTGCAGAGAATTAAAATGGGATGGTGTGATAGAAAATGATGGAATGGATACTTTTTAAAATTACTTAATGAATTTTATTACATTTATAGGTGTACAACAATCATCACAACCGAATTTAATGGCATTTCCATCCCAAACCCTCAGTGCATCTCCCCACCCTCCAACCTGTCTCATTTGGAAACCGTAAGTTTTTCAAAGTCTGTGAGTCAGTATCTGTTCTGCAAAGAAGTTCATTGTGCCCTTTTTTTAGATTCCACATGTAAGTGATAGCATTTGATGTTGGTGTTTCATTGTCTGACTGACTTCATTTAGCATGGTAATTTCTAGGTCCATCCACGTTGCTGCAAATGCCGCTATTTCTTTCCTTTTGATGGCTGAGTAATATTCCATTCTGTATATATGTACCACATCTTCTTTATCCACTCCTGTATCGATGGACATTTAGGTTGTTTCCAAGTCTTGGCTATTGTATATAGTGCTGCAATGGACATTGGAGTACATGGGTCTTTTTGAGTCATGGATTTCTCTGGATAGATGGGAATGGCTACTTTTAAAGTTCTCTAAGAAGATGCCTCCAAAACTGAGACCTGAACATCCAGGAACTTTGTAGAGATCAAGGGCAACAGCCTTCCAAGTAGAGAGAATGGCTTAAGCCTTGAGGTTGAAATGGGGTTGGCGTTTAAAAAACAGGAAGGAGAGAGTTCCCGTTGTGGCTCAGTGGTTAACAAACCTGACTAGTATCAGTAAAGAGGCAGGTTTGATCCCTGGCCTCGCTCAATGCGTTAAGGGACCTGGCATTGCCGTGAGCTGTGGTGTAGGTCACAGACATGGCTCAGATCCTGTGTGCTGTGGCTGTAGTGTAGGCTAGCAGCTAGAGCTCTGATTCAACCCCTAGCCTGGGAACCTCCATACACTGTGGGTGCGGCCCTAAAAAGACAAAAATAAAATAAAAATAAAAGTAATAAAAAACAAGAAGGTGGCCAGTGTGACTAGACTTTAATGGTTGCCATAAAGCATGAAGCGTGAGATTCTCAGAGGTAGACAGGGCATGGGGAGGGAATGTGGGAAATTTGAGAAGGGAGGCCGTAGTAGGAAATTATTTGGAGAGTGTAAAATTTAAAAATTCTAGTCAAAAGCAGCATAACTGATGGGTAGTGTTGAGGGCTCACTGGAGATGGGGGTCCTGGATTTGAAACAAATAATAAGAGTTGTGTATCTTTTTCCAGCAGCATTTAGCCACTGATGCAAGCAAGAAATGGGCAGATAGTATTACACGTGTTTAGCCCTTTGGCAAGTTAGATTGATGGAAGGAGAGCATAGGAGGGAATTAAGAGTGTTGTCCTGGGAGAGAAAATCTAAGCTGGGAAGAGGGAACTAGGGACAGAGTGCTAATGCCTATTGAAAGAAGGGCAGATTTAATGGACTGGGGATCCAGATGAGAGCAAAGACTCACTTGAGTAGGAGTTTTAAAGCAAGTGGCTAGAGAGACAGGCTGGAAGGTAGCTGGAATGGGATATTTGAAATTACCCTTTTGGAGACTGTGCTGTTGTTGGTGATGGCAGAGTCAAAGGTACAGCTTAAGAATGGATGATGATTGAGGTGGAGTAGGCTTCTTTGCAGGTCAGAAGGCTGAGGGAAATTAGCACTCTGCAGGGATTACCCGCATGGATATAGATGTCACTGATGCTGGAAGTTGCAGAGTCAGAAATTATAGTCAAATTGAATAAGGGAGAATAACTGAGTGTGGTAACAAAAACAAATATCAAAGTCTTATGGTATATATTAAAGATTATGTTTTAACTTTCTTACGGTTTGGTCTTTTTTGCTTGACTCTTTTTAAAAAATTAATTTTTTAGAAAAGTTTTATATTACAGAAAAACTGAGGAAATCATACAGAGTTCCCATCTACTCACACCCAGTTTTCCTTATTATTAACATCTTATGTTGGCAAGGCACATTTGTTACATTTCATGACCCAATATTGATACATTATTTTTAACCAAAGTACACACTTTTTAGATTTTCTTGGTTTTTCCCTAATTTCATTTTTCTGTTCCAGGATCCCATTCCATTTAATAACCATGTCTCCTTCGGCTCCTCTTGGCTGTAATAGTTTCTCAGACTTTTCTTGTTTTTGATGACCTTGACAGTTTTGAAGTGTACTGGCCAGGTATTATGTAGGAAGTCTTTATTGGAATTGTTATGAAGTTCCCATTGTGGCTCAGTGGGTTAAGAACCAGACATAGTCTCCATGAGGATGCAGGTTTGATCCCTGGTCTGGTTCAGGGAGCCCTGGTCTGGTTCAGGGTTAAGTATCTGTTGTTGCTGCAGATTGTGGGGTAGGTCCCAGATGTGGCGTTGCTGTGGCTGTGGTGTAGACCTGAAGCTGTAGCTTCAATTCAACCCCTGGGGATTTTTCATATGATGCAAGTGTGGCCTGACATTTTTAAAAATTAATTACTTAATTTTTTTATGATTGCTCTCTGGACTAGACGGGGGTTATGGGCTTATGGGAGGAAGATCACATGTGCCATTATCATCAGATCAGGTCAAGGCTGCATACTAACAACATGAGTAATCCTTGATGATGTTAGACTTAATGACCTAAGATGTAGTATTTGTCATATTTCTACACTGCAGTTTTATTCTTTTTTTCCCTTTTCATACGGTGCTCTTTGGAAGGAAGTAACTAGGTGAAACCCATGTTGAAGAGTAGAGAGTTAGGCACCCCCTTCTGGAGGGCAGAACATCTACTTGTTATTTGGAATTCTTTTGCGTAGGAGACTTGTCTCTTCTTTCTGTTATTTATTTGTGTATTCACTTATTGTCATCTACTCATTTATTCACTTATTGTCATTTATTTATTTATTTATTCATTTGTTGTCTTTTGTCTTTTTGGGGCTTCACCCTCGGCATATGGAGGTTCCCAGGCTAGGGGTCAAATTGGAGCTGCAGCTACAGCTGCCAGCCTACACCATAACCATAGCAATGTGTTATTATAAATAAATAACAGCTCAGAAGATAATACATACATACATACATACATACATACATACATACATACATACATACATAAATAACATCTACGACCTGCACCACAGCTCATGGCAACGCTGGATCCTCAACCCACTAAGAGAGGCCAGGGATAGAATCTGAGTCCTCATGGACACTAGTCGGGTTTGTTAACCACTGAGCCATGATGGGAACTCCTCTCTGTTATTTATTCAATCACTTATTTATAAGTGATCAGCCACAGCAAAGCCAGATCCTTAACCCACTGAGCAAAGCCTGGGATCAAACCCACATCTTCATGGTTACTAATCAGGTTCCTCACCACTAAGCCACAACAGGAACTCCTGTATATAACTTTTTAAATCAATTGGGTAAAATGCCTAAGAGTGTGATTGTTGGATCACGTGGTGAAACTATGTTTAGCTTTGCAAGAAGCCACCAGACTTTTCTAAAATGATTTTATCATTTTGCATTTCCACCAGCTATGAATTAGAGTTGCTGCTGCTCCACATACTCCTCAGCATTTGGTATTGTTAATTTCTTGGATTTGAGCCATTCTAAAAACTGTATATTTGTATCTGATTCTTGTTTTAAATTTTAGTTCTGTAGTGACAAATGAGAGAATAAGACAAGACTAGGTTATCATAAACTACTCAAGTAATAGAATTATATCCAGAGGCTAATTTGGTGTATGACCCTTCTCCTCAGGTCCTTGATTTAATAATAGGCCCTCTAGGGTCTTTATGGATGTAACTCAACTGAAAAGATTGAAAGTAAGTGGGAACATGAAATATATATGAAAAATCCTGATGAAAGGGTCACAGTATTTTCACCTAGTGTTGTAATTTGATGTCAAAATTCAATTCAGTAAACAGAAACCATTCTAGATTTATTAAAGACAAAATCATTAGAAGAGTGGGAATTGTGAGTTTTGGCTTTAGACAAATAGTAGAAGTATAGTAGAAATAGTAGAAGCTATGATATAGAGGTCAGAAAATGGCTTTTGCTGCCACTATATTGTTGCTGCTGCTTCTGTTGCCCTCCACCCACAAAGCTGGTGACAGATAATGGGACCTGAAGTCCAGCTGCTGCTCAGAGTCACATCTTTGGCATGTGACTCATATACTTACTTACTCCACCTTCTTAAATTACGTACAACTTACTGGTAGCACCATGGACTTTGCAAAATGCCGTTTTCAACTTTCCAAACGCTCTGGACTAAATATCTTCTCCACCCTGTCATCTGTCCTGGGACTCTGCCCCGCATCAGTAACTCCCTTGTCCAGTGACTTACAAATAGGTTTGGACAAAGAAGAATGACAGGGAGAGGGCAGTGAGGGAGGGATGTTTACTGTCCTGATTCCCTTCCTCGAGGCCGTCATGAGTTGACTGCCGTCAGTTTTACTGAAGGCTGAAGCTCCTGTCCAGTGACTCTCTCCAGGTAGCTCTGTCTCTGGGTTCTGGTATCTCTTCCGTCTCCTCACATTTTCAGGCTTATGAATGATAGCAGTACCCAGTTTTTACTAATTCCATGGTACTGTTTTCCTTCACCCTGCCTACACCTTGGTCGATAATCCCTTTATTAAACTCTCCTCAAATTACTCAGTTCAAATGTACAGTGCATCTTCTACCTGGCCCTTGATTGGTTTATTCTCCAAATTTAGGTACAGTAAAACAGCGTGTGATAGAGCCAATGGAAATATTCTTCACACTTGATGACCCCACAAGGTCAAACTGAGAGTTTTGTCTTTGCCCCTTTAGTCGTATAGCTGGAAAAGACAGACTTCTTTTTATCATGGACGTGGAAAGTTGTCGGATCTCATTTTGTGCCTTGAATTGAGAATAGATTTGTTATTCTCTCTCTTGAAGCCGTCCAGAGTCATTAGCAGCAGGTCTGCCTACCTGCAGACCTTTAATTCCTTGTGCCCTTTATACGTGGCATCTTCAAAGCAGGTCCTAGACTATTGCCCTTAGTGGGCAGGCTTTTCCTGAGATCAGCTTATGGCAGATGTGGTTATTGTTGGAAGATTACCCTTGATCTAAAATTTATGCTAGGGGAGTTCCCCGGTGGCCTGGCAGTTAAGGACTTTCCATTACTACTGTGGCTTGAATTTGATCCCTGGCCTGGGAACTTCTGTATACTGAAGAAAATGGCCAAAAAATTGAAAAATAAAATAAAATTTATGCTAGGGGTTACACTCTTCCTTAAGACTGTAACTTGACAAACATAATGCAAAATTATAATCATATAAATAGACAAACAGATGTGGAAACAGTCTTAGAATAAGAGAATTATTTATGTGGTGGTAAAAATTGTGCAACTTCTGTGAAATCTACTAGGAAATCCTTTTACTTTCTGGCTAAGATTTCTTCCTGGAAGTTATAAATAAAACACAACACAAAACAAAACGCAGGAAATTTCTTTTTAAAAAAACAGGTGATTAATTCATTAAGCTCATAGTTAAGATACTTATTTTATATAAAATATGTAGGAGGTAGGACATAAAGAGCAACATATTTTCCAGAAAAATATGCAGACATCTAGAATATAATGCAGTCAATGCTACAAGTAACATGAGTAACTCAGGACACAACTGTTCGTTGAAAAAATTTTTATAAATCACATTATATCTCCTTAGCTTGCTTTACATATTATCCCTATTGTGCATTATTTTAATGCATCAACAGTGTTTTTAAATCCCCACACAGCTAAAAAAAGGAAAATAATAATGTCAAATAACATGCCTTAAACAATAAGAAAACTAGAGAAATTTTCCGTAAGGTCTTGCTAAAATACAATATAACATTTGCCCAATATGAACTTAAGGTCAGTGTTTTTTCTCTGGTAAATGCTGCTTTGGGAGCAAAATCAAGGAGCACTGACTGGCCATTGCACTTATTTTGAACAATGCTTCCATTAGTAGACCTATAACTGTATTTAAGTGGTTTCCTTCCCCTTGCATATCGTCCCGAGGTTTAATAGCCTTAGATCTTTTAGGACAGGAAAACAACAACTTTCGAAAACAGAGCCTGCCTTGAACTTTGTATTTTATCAAATGGAAACTGTTATGTGCATTTCTGAACCCCCTTGTCTTCTACTTCTTGAAGGACAGAGGATGAAGATACTGCTCTGCTAACTAGGTGTGTGTGTGTGTGTGTGTGTGTGTGTGTATGTGTGTGTGTTTTATAAACTCATTAAGTTGTACAGTTCCCTTAATGACAGAGGATGAAGATACTGCTCTGCTAACTAGGTGTGTGTGTGTGTGTGTGTGTGTGTGTGTGTGTGTGTGTGTTTTATAAACTCATTAAGTTGTACAGTTCCCTTAATGAGCTTCTGGGTCTTAGCTAAGCAGTTCTGAGAGACCATCACTGAATTTCGGATTTGCTTTCATTCCCTCACTTTCATGCTTTCCTATTTGCTTATCTCAGCCCCCAAACTAACCAAAAAAGTCTACTGTGAGTTCACTGGGCTGCTTCTGATGAAGTATGGAGAGGTTTCTCATCTCTCCTTCCAACCTTGGGGGTCACTTCTCTACTGCTTCTTCCCCTGTCAGTATCTAAGTATGTTTAGATACCCCCAAGTTAAAAACTACTCCCCCCTGAAGAATGGTATCTTGTCTCTTTCTCCTCAGTTTCTCAACTCTCCCTTACTATGCCCCCAAACTACCCTCCTTCTCTGCTACATCTAAAAACACCGCGGTAAGTGATGACCTTCTTGCTGTGAAGTCAAATGAACACAATCTTTACTTAGTTTTGATATAGATAAACCTTCAGAGAAGATCTGGGCCAAATGTCCTCTTGCGATTTCCTTTCATTGTCATGAACTAAAGGGTTAACGTCTGAGTGGCTGCCTTTTTTTCAGAATGTGTTACTATATAGAAATCAGAGTAATGCCATAGTTCTAATCTAGTCAGCATGTGTTGTCTGTTTGTCCTGTCCTGTGATTTTACAAGATTTTGAATTAGGATATCAAGAAATTTCACATAAGCTGGTGGATTTCCACTGTGTCTTGTAAACTCTGAAGATATGGTAAAAAATAAGCTGGTATTCTCAAATATTACATACAAGCTGTTTGAGATTTGGGCAGTAGTTGCCTCGAGGATGGGATGTGCCTGGCATGTGTGCCTTGGTGTCCCACGCCCATCCCTAGCCTCCGCCTTATTGCCTTGTACCTTAGCCTCATTCTATTTGGTTGTGTTTCCTGCCTGGCCCTGTAACCATTGGAATTTGTGACTCTTGTAGAACATTTCAGACAAATTGCAAATTTAGGTTTTCCCTGGCATGGTGAAAGTGAGATTTTCTTTCTCTTAAATATGTAGTACATATTTTATCCTCCCTTTTGAAAACCCAATGGCTATAATCAATAGACTTCATTGCTATGGAATAAGTCTTCAGCATGCATTAAAGTTGGATTTATCATGGAATCAAATCTTCATTTATTAGAATCTCTTCATTTCTCTTTGTTTATAAGAATCCTTAACGAAACTCATCTATTGCACAAAGCAAAGCGTATTTGATAGCAGAAAAATTACTTGATTTCCAAGAACTTAGCCACCTTGCTGTGTTTGTAGCTTGTCCCTAGGTGTGATTAAACCTTTCCTTTGCCTGACAATTTATCTGAAAGGTGGTATTGCTATTCTTATAAAACGAGGGCAGTGATTCATATTGGCTAGGGTAAACGGTGTGTTTGCAAAACACTTTGAGCTTCTCTTATCAAAGGGGCTATACAAATTCTCTGAAAGGAGTAAGGAGATAATTGTAATCCTATGATCATAGAAATTCATATCACACATGAGGAAGCAGGATGAGTATTTATAACAAAAGCATTCACAAGGATTCATGTAATTCAGAACCAAGGTAAAAGGGTCTCATGTCATAGAAATAGCACTATTAGCAGCCAGATCATTATAGAGGTTGTTTAATTAATTCTTTACTGTGAGGAGAAATACCATTGACACTTCATTATATTGATACTGAAACTACAATTGGGGGCTTTCAAAATGTGTATGTGAAACCACAAATAGACCCCCTCAGTTCTTTGTGAAGGAGGCTTCTGTTTCTCTATTCAAAAGCACTATTTTCTGGGGATGTCCTTGTAGTTCTTTCCTAATATATTTTCACATTTTGTCCCTGGGAGTCTGTGTTTGGGTGAATGGTTAATTGAAGTTTTCATAACTTAAGAAATCATATCCAAGGAGTAGGATGAGAAGTGGAAAACAGATTTCCAGTGGTTTATTAAAATCATCTCATTCAAACAAAAATGACACTCATTACCAGAAAAAAAAAACATTGTTTTATAGAAAGCTGAATAAGCCTAAATCTAAGGCTTTTGGTTTTTTTTATACTTTCTATTCACTTATTTCTTTATTTTATATGATTCATACTTGAGATGGTGATTTTTCTATAAATCTTTCATTTAAAAGGTGGATGCTTAAGACCAAGACAGTGATATTTAAAAATTATAAATTTGGAGTTCCCATTGTGGCTCAATGCGTTAAGACCTATCAAGTATCCATGAGGATGCAGGTTCGATCCCTGGCCTCTCTAAATGGGTTAAAGTTCTTGAGTTGCCCTGAGCTGTGGTATACTTTGCACACATGGCTCAAATATGGCATCGCTGTGGCTGTGGTGTATGCTGGAAGCTGCAGCTCCAATTCGACCCCTAGCCTGGGAACTTTTATATGCCACAGGTGTGGCCATAAAAAAAAGTTATAAATTTATTTTCTTAAGGTGTTTTTTTTCCACTTATTTTTAAAAAGTAAATTGTTCACTAGTGTGATTATTTCCAAGAAATAATTCTTTGGATGTATTTTGGTTTCATAATTTAGGAAGGCACCTAGGATATAAAGTATTCCTTCTTTGCATTTATTTTTTTTATTTATTTATTTGGGGTTTTTTTAGGGTCGCACCTGTGGCATGTGAAGGTTCTCAGACTAGGAGTCGAATCAGAGCTGTAGCTGCCAGCCTATACCACAGTCAAAGCATTGTGGGATCTGAGCTGCATCTGTGACCTACACCACAGCTCATGGCAACACCGGATCCTTAAATCACTGAGCAAGGCCAGGGATCGAACTGCGTCCTCATGGATACTAGTCATATTTACTTCCGCTGCACCATGACAGGAACTCCCTGCATTTATTTCATCTCATTTTCTGTAGATCCAATATTGCTCTTAAGTACATCTTTAATTGTTGCACAACTGGCAGAAATAACCTATATAAAGAATTGCCTTAATAAAGATATGGGAAGGTATTAATAAATGATAGTAAAGAGTAATAAAAGGTTTATGGCACATATGAACAGTCATTCAACTATGAAATATTTTTAAATTTTACATTCTGTGTTCAGTGTCTGAAAACTGGAAAGTGTTATAAATAGCGGAAAAGACCTGACAAGAACCAACCTAAGAAATGAATCAATTTATCGAGTAACTTTTGTAAAGTGGTCTATATACTGTAAGTATAGCTCAACATAGCATAAGATGAAAATAACCTTGTATGAAAACAACTATAAGAACTAAAGGAAATATATATATTCTATACTATATTCTGTAGTCTATCCTTATGTGCTATATTGAATTTATCTGGATGTCCTAAAGAACTTACTGTACCATTGTTGATAAAATTAAACAAATTAACAATACACTTAACATTATTCAGAAAATTGTAGATATTGTTGAAGTCTACAATTTTTTTTTTTTTACATTATACCCAGCTGTACAGCGTGGTGACAGGGTTACACATCACAAGTGGTTAGAAATAGTTCCCAGTGCTATACAATAGGATCTCCCTGCTTTTCCAGCCCAGAGGCAACAATCTACAACTATTAACCCCAGACCCCCCTACAAATTTTAACTAAATTACAAAGTACACTGGATCAGAGGTCCTGACCTATGTTCCTTTCCCCGTAGTAACTATCTTTATTCTGTATATGATATAGTCTTGGGAGCTTCATTAAATCTAATTTAACAAAAGCCCAATTCATCCTTCTAGATACAAATAGTAACTCAATTCAATGACATTAAAATTGAGCACCCCCTATGTATACAGCCATGTGTCCTGTATTACAAGATAAAACAAAAAACCACCCTCAAGGTGATTCAGGTTGTGGGACAAAGCAGGCTAGAGAATAAAGTAGAGTGATGTGTTATGGTAGCGGCCTGACTATCTTTAGTAGACAATGAAGTCTTCCACAGAAGGAAGTCCTGAGTGACACGCAAAGGTTATGCGGAGTTAAAGAAAAGGCAGAGTGAATAGCAGTAACAACGGTCATATGTAGGAGAGAGCTTGTCAATTATCAGTTCTGGGAAACGAAGGTATTTCAGAAGGGTTGAGGGTGATGAGGCTAGAGTTTGACTGGGTCAGTCATGAAAAGCCTCTTCTTCCTGCATCTCGGAATCAGTGGACAGTGCAAATTTCACACAGCTATCAAGTCTGAAACTCTAAGGTCATCTTTGTCTCCCCACTTGCCAGAACCTCCCACATGCAATGGATTAAAATGTTCTCAGTTCTCTTTCAGTTTCTGCACAGATCTGATTCCCTTGTCTCTCACATGATCTACTAGAATAAAAATCGCTACTGGCCTACCTTCCTCCAGCGTTATTTTCTACCAATTCATTCTGTACGCTACTGCCAGTGTACAGTTTTAAACTAGAAGTACTCAAATGATAACTGCTCAACTCAGTGAACTTTTACAAAGTGAATACATTCACGTAGCACTATTTAGATTAGGAAATAAGTGATTACTAGCATTTTAGAAGGTCACTGTATAGAAATCTATAAATATTGCTCAGGTTAAGTCAGTTAATACTGTTGTTCAGATTATCTCTGATCTTACTACTTTTTTTGTTTAGTTACTCACCAGTTGACAATTAAAATCTCCAACTATGGATGTGGAATTATTTATTTTTCCCTTTAATTCTATATCATTCTTGGTTATGTATTTTGAATTTTGAATGTTATTGACATTTATTATCATTATCATCATCATTATTATATCTTCTTGATGAGCTGAACCTTCAATCATTATGAAATATTCCTTTTATGGTGGGTAACAATCTTTGTCTTGAAGTTTATTTTATCAGAATTTAATATAGTCACTCCAGGTATCTGACATCTTCTATTTGCAAGGCATATCTTTTTCTGTTTACTAACTTTCAACCTCTCTGTGTCATTATATTTAAAGTAAATCTCATGTAGACAGCATACAATGATTTTTTTTTCATCTATTCAGATCACCTCTGCCTTTTAATTGGAGTGTTTAGCCCATCTTCATTAATTATAACTGCAATGGTTGGATATAGGTCTACCATTATTTGCTTTCTGTTTGTTCTCTCTGTTTTTTGCACCCACCTCCCTCCTTTATGTCCTATTTTTTGATTATTTGAATAATTTTAAAAATTTTATTTCAATTTATGTTTTGACTTTTAAGCTTTTTACATTATTATTTTATTAATTGCTCTAGAGATTACAATATACATTCTTAACTTTGCCCAGTTTACTTAGAGTTATTATTGTACTACTTCATTTAAAGGGTAGAAATCGCAAAAAAATAATTTGATCTGTCTCCACCCTTATCTTTATGCTATAGTTGTCATACTTATTATGTCTATGTACATTATTAACCCACAAGATAATGTTATAATTTTGTTTTAAACAGCTCTGTTTACTATAAAGAAATTAGATAGAAATAGCCTTTTCTGGGAGTTCCTGTCGTAGCTCAGTGGTTAATGAGTCCGACTAAGAACCATGAGGTTGCGGGTTCGATCCCTGGCCTTGCTCAGTGGGTTAAGGATCCGGTGTTGCCGTGAGCTGTGGTGTAGGTTGCAGACGCGGCTCGGATCCCGCATTGCTGTGGCTGTGGCGAAGGCCGGCAGCTACAGCTCCTGTTAGACCCCTAGCCTGGGAACCTCCATATGCTGCGGGTGCGGCTCTAGATAAAGGCAAAAAGACAAAAAAAAAAAAAAAGAGAGAGAAAAGAAATAGCTTTTTCTTTCTTCCTAGATTGTTATAATTTCCAGTGTTGTTCATTTCTTTCTGAAGATATCTGGTAGTTCCTTCAATTTAAAAAAATTGCTTTTTTATATTTTTATATGGCAGGTCTTCGGGCAATGAATTTACTTAGTTTTCTTATTTTCTTACATGTCTTCATTTTGCTTTTATTCCCAAAGGATATTTTGCTATATATAAAATTTTGGGTTGATCATTCCTGTCTCTCAGCATTTTAAAGATGTTCATCTATTGTTTTCTGTTCTCCATAGTTTCTTCTTTTTTTTTTTTTTTATGCCACACCAGTGGCATTTAGAACTTCCCAACTAGGGGTTGAATCGGACCTTCAGCTGCATGCCTACACCACAGCCATGGCAACACTGGGTGTGAGCCGCATCTGTAACCTACATGGGCAGCTTGCGGCAACACCAGATCCTTAACCGACTGAGCAAGGCCAGGGATTGAACCTGCATCCTCATGAAGACTCTTATCAGGTACTTAACCTGCTGAGCCACAAAGGGGACTCCTGTTCTCCATAATATCTGAAAGAAGACTGTGGTAATTCAAATTGTTCCACCACATGTAATGTTTTTTTTTTTTTTCTGGCTGCTTTTAAGAAATTTTCTTTATTTTTGATATTTAGCAGTTTGACTATAATTGGCCTAGATATATTTTCCTTTGTATTTATCCTGTCTGGAACTCAATGAGCTTACTGAATTCACACTTTTTACTACATTTGGGCAGTTTTCAGCTCATTTTTTTTCTATATCAGACTTTCCTCTTCTTTTGAGATTTCAATTATTCATATCTTAGATATTTTGAAATTGTCCCATTACTCCCTTGAAATACTATTCATTTTTCCAATCTTTTTTTTCTTTTCTTCAAATTGGACAGTTTTCTATTGATCTATCTTCAGATTCACTCTTTATTTCCTCTGTTACCTTTACTCTTTTTAAAAGTTATCCAGTGCTTCTTTTTTTACAATTCAGATATTATATTTTTGAGTTTTATAATTTTCACTTGGTCCTTTTTTTGGTTAATAATTTTTATTCCTCTACAGATATTTCCTATGTTTTCACTGACTCTGAGCATATTTTCCTTTATGTCTCTGAGCACAGTTACAATTGTGGCTTTAAAAATACTTGTTTTGTAATTCTAATATTTGAATCATTTCAGGGTTAATCTCTGTTGATTGTTTCCATTGATTAAATAAGACCAGGTCATAGTTTTCTGGTTCTTTATATTTTGAGATATATTTTATTGTATCTAGGGCAATGCGAGTATTATTTTGTAGAGACACTGGATTATGTTTTATTTCATCTTCAAGGGTGTTTCCTCAAAAATTAACTTGATTGGACTTAAACATCATCATATTCTGCGTTTTGAATGATGGCTTAAATATCAGATCAGTTTCTTTATTTTTATTTGGAATCTAGCCCAGCATGTGTGGTTCAATGGTCAAGACCTGGGCAGTTTGTGGATAGTTTGGGGCTCCTTCTTTCTAGATCACTTCTTTGTGAGATTTCTCTCTCATTTTACCATGGGCTCTTGTTACCCTAAACAAAAATTGTCCTTTGGTTCTTTAAATCAGAAAGATTGGATTTTTTTCTCAAAGTTTTAGTTGTCCACAGCACATCAAATGTCATCTATTCTTCCTCTATCAGGGACTTTCCTAATCTTCAAAGTCCTTGAGGGAAGAATTGTCTTCATTTTTATATCCTCAGTAGCTTTGTATAGTACATGATTTATAGTGGAAGGCAATAAATATTTATTGAATAAATAACCAAATTTCCACTGATATTTCTTTTCTAATTTACTTCTTTCTACTGATTTCTATAGCTCTCTGATAGTCTTCTGATGATTTGTAGACTCAGAATGCTCCTTAACTAGATTTGTTATTTCTATTCAATGTATTTAATTTAAATAATGCATCAAAATTCAAACATACCTTGATTCTGGAAAAACTGCAAGTCTGGATCTGTAAATCTAGCATCCTATATGAGAAACATGCAGACTTTATGCACAATACTTTTCCTCTTGATAATTGCTATGGTCTATTTCACCTAATTAGTAAGATTATTGGGAACAGTTTAAATTCTTGCAGAATTTGTTCATTTGTTGTAAAAAAAAACACTACCTCCTTAAAGAAGAACCATATGCAAGTTGATTTTAATGGATCCCATATGTTAGTGATCCTTCAAGATCTTTTTTTTTCTAATATCTTTGTGAGAAATTAGTACAAATGTACTCTTCAGGAAGAACTTTAGATCCTAGAATCTGAAAACCTAACCCGGATATATTCAATTTCTCCAGTGTCCTCAGAGGAATATATATCTGTCGTATCCACTATTGAATTCCCAGAACTGTTTACAAAGTTTAGCACATAGTAAGTTCACAGTATTCTTTTGTTTAATGAATAAATCAGTACTAAAGTGTTGGATATGAGTCCTTTACTCATTAACACAGTTAAGAATCTTCCTCTAAGCTGTCAACCTTATGATTATAAAGAGCCCTAAATAGGCAACTAAATATGATGGATAATTACTTTCAGAAATAAGATTTTAGAATAAAGACTATTAAATAATTGTTTCAGCATATAAAATTTAGGATTTGTATAGGCAATGCCAAATAACTTTGTTTAACGTGTTATTTCATGTTTTAATCATATTCCTGTTCAAAAATCGAGCTGCTTGCAGAAACGTTACCAAAATATTTGTTTTTTTTCTTTTTTTTTTCTTTTTGCCTTTTCTAGGGCCAGACCCGTGGCATACGGAGGTTTCCAGGCTAGGGGTCGACTCTGAGCTGTAGGCACTGGCCTACACCACAGCCACAGCAATGCGGGATCCGAGCTGTATCTGCAGCCTTACACCACAGCTCATGGCGACGCCAGATTCTTATCCCACTGAGCAAGGCCAGGGATCGAACCCGCAACCTCATGGTTCCTAGTCAGATTCGTTAACCACTGAGCCATGATGGGAACTCTCCAAAATGTTTATAGTGATGTTAGTTGATTGCTTACTCCAGCCATGTAAGTTTTCCAAGCCAAGGTCAACTGTTCTATGTTCTCTGGTACATAATTTTGGAACTTTGGTAGAATGTTTACTAAAACATTTGAAGAGATCCATAAAGAAATATTCCTTAGAAAATTTTATTCTATTCTATAACTGCTTCTGTAACAAAGATATGAATCAAACTAGTTTATCTTCATACAAAATTTCAACCTTCCCTCTTATGCATATGGAATTTAATAGCTATAGATAGTGAATAGCAGAACACCTTTCTTGCAAGCACTTAACCATCTCAAATTGGTTGATGAATGTTAGGAGTGTTTGCAAGCTGGGCATTACAGTTACCTGTGCAGCATGTTTTCAGCACAGATTCTCAGGGCTCATCTGTTGATCTGTTTAATCTTCTTATTAAAGATTCCATAAATTTTTTATATTTTTAAGGCATTCATCTAAAACAGAAATTTGTAAAATAATAAAATCATGCTGCTGAAGAGGACTTCACTCAACTCTAATTTGCCTCAAATTTCAAACAGAACAACAACTAAGCCATCACAGAGAGGTGAGACTCTTTCCACCACATAAATTCAATAGAAACCCATTAATCAATTACTCTTTGCAGTATATCTTACTGTCCATCACTCATTTCCAAGACTAGCCCTTTGTATTTATATACTATACATTACACGTTTTCAGATGGTGAGAATGGAATATTTGAAACTAGAAGATCCAAAATCTTTTTCAGATATGTTCATTTTAATCCATGTCTATGTAAAATAGTAAGTTCTGATCCTTTTAGAGGGTCTGTGCAAAAATATCCTCACACGTGTATCAGCTGATAAAGTACATATTTGCAAAGAGCTTCTCTTTGTTACCAGTAGTTGTCATTGTCCAATGCAAACCTGTGAAAGCCTTTGCACTTTACCTGGTTTACTGTGAATTCTAAATGCCTACAAATGCAAACAGACAGATTAAGAAAATAGGCAGCCATTCCTTTTAACAGGGCTTGTAAGTACCACACAAATTGCACCTCAAATGCCTTCAGGTGTGGTTCTTTCCACATCTTCTTTTGTGCAATCCTGAGGCCAGCGATCAGCTTCAAGCTGAAGAGGGACTAGCAAGACTTCCTCTCTGATCAGAGAGATAAGGGTGAAACACTACCTGACAAAGTTTGTCCTCAGTCCTCAGAAATGACAATTTTAATGGACTACGGTAAGTTCATTTACTTTAGAGGTGAAAAAAAAAAAAACCCGTAAGAATGAAACATTCCCAAGAACCAGGAAATTTAAAGCAAGTATATCAAACACATAGTTATTAGCACTTACTGAATGACAGGGAAATTGGTAGATAGGGGCACTGAGCCAGCACTGAAAATAACAAAAAAGAATGCTTTTTCCCCCCTCTGCTTTGGGACACAGAGGGAGGGGAAGACCAGGGTCTAGAGTTATGGTTCAAGAGGGTACATTGGAAAAGAAGTGTAGAGGATATATACGCATTGCAACTGCTGATTTCCTTCATTGGAGCGTGTCTACAAACAACGTTTGAAACTCACGTTTGGGGAGAGGCTGTTTTGAAGCTGATGTCAAATACCTAAGAAGGAGGCTCAAATGGCCATCATCCCGGTTTGTGCTAGTGATGGCTTGTTGAAGTGCTATGTCACTGAAGAGCAGTTTCACATCAGTAGCTTTCCTGGTCTCACGCTCAAAAACCTACATGGAAATAGAATACCTCTGCTCTTTTACTGTGCGCATGAAAGGAACAAAAAAGAGGTAGGAGCATTCTGATCTTTTAAAACAAGCTTCCAAGCACTTTACAGCCTTTTGAAAAACCTGTGAATTTTCCACCTGATACACGGGTCTGAGTCGCATTGTGTGTGTGCAGTGCATTAGCTCAGCCCTTGTTCTGTGCTTTACTTGCTGCCTGGTTGAAAAGTCCACCCTCGTGGATACTTTGTGCCAGGAGCTCCGTCCTTCAGCCTGGCAACAGTATGTCGGTAAAGGCAACTGAACCACACTTAAGGTGCATTGACAGTAGATTGGAAGTCAGGTTTTGGTCCTCTTCTCTGCCTTTCCATAGGTTTTTTTGGGGGGGGTTGTTGTTGTTGTTTTGAGCAAGTCATTTTGCCTTCCTGGACCTCTGTTCCTTTGTCTGCAGATCAAAGGTATTGGACTGGCTGACTTGAAGTTGCATTCCTTCTCTTTAATTTTAGATTTCTAATACCAGTAGGCAATATTTATACCTGAAAATCTTCCCTTTTTCCTTTGGCAGCCTTTTTACATCCCTTCATGGAAGATGATAAATTTTCATGTGTTATTTTTTTAAAGAGTCAAACAGGTTCTATTCATGTGTAATTTAATATTTTAATTGTGTACAGCGTGGTTTTGACATATTCTTAAGAACTTGCAGTGACTTAACAAAGCCTCATCCAGCTCAAACTAGCTCTGATTTGATTTTCAGAATTATTTACACTGACCAGAATACTTGAATCGAAAATGCAAATCATAACTTTGAATAGAGATTTAAAGTGTGTTTTTGTCACCTACACTATGAGAGACTATGGCTCAGCTGTTTTCAGGAAATAAATCCTTCTTGTGTCCCTCCAAGGGGTGCTCCATTTTTTAGGTGCTCTAGTAAGATTCACCAGGGAAGGGAAAACAGAATTGATGCTAAATCACTAGGCTAGCCAGAAACAGTGGAGGGATAGAGTTCATTGAATAAAGGGTTCAATCAGTGGGGTGGCTGTATCTTTTCATCTGAGTGAGTTCTCTGGATGGGTTATTAACCTTTTCATTTTCTTTTAAATTTTTATTTTCATTAAAATTTTTGTATGATTAGTTTGTATGATTAAAAGAGCAAATTGTTCTGGAACTGCTATTACAATAAATTGTAGAGCAGTTCCTGGTGCCCTCTTCCCTACCTTTGATTCCAACTCCCTAAGCCAGTTGCCTTCAACTCCTTGTTTATTCTCCTGCTGTGTAAGCTTTGATGGCTAAAACTTGACTCTTCAGCTTTGGGCACTTATAAGGACTGGATAGTGTTATAATCATACTAGTTCTTCTCTTTTTCTTGGGGCATAGGACTTACAGACTCATTGCAGGTTACATTAGGAACACCCCACCCCTACCCCCTGAACTTTCCTCCTGTTTGTCAACCCCTAGCTCTAGGCTAACTGGCTGCTTTTCTTTAGGCTTGTTGCTATCATCCTAGGGCTTCCTTCCTCCTCATTCTAAGAATTTCCTCCACCTCTTTCCTGTGCTGGGTGCCCTAATTCAAGAACCCAGCACTGTACTCTTGGATCATTCCCTTACTTTGCTTGTTAGCATGCTCCAGTAGCCTCCTGAGAAAGGGAGCCCATTCTCTTGGCCTTTGTGGATTTAAACACATTTTATTTTTTTGTTCTCTGTTTAGTAAAATTTCAGAAGAAAGCAGACTATATGTTTATCGGAACTGTTTGGCTCAAACAGGAATTAGCAGACCAGTGATTTCTTTGCAATATTAAAGTCAACTTTGGCTAAATGTAACTTCGGTATGGAGTGAACAAGGCATACTTAACTCATTGGGGATACAGCCATGCTTATTTCCTCATAAACTAAGGTACCATTTGGTTCAGAGTTAATTTTCTCTTGGTTTTCTAACTCCAGACCAAAATTGGAGTCATGCAAACAATCAAGCAGACGTCTCTGACTCTTCCTTCTCTCGAACCTTCCATGTTCAGAAACGCAGATTCCTCTCTCTCCAGCTTGATGCATTTGGTCCTACCTGTTTATTCCCATCGCAACATGTAAGCTTCCTTCAACCTCTTCTTATATCTCAGCCAGATTTCTGGGCCCTAACATAAAAATGATTTCAGCATGAATGATGGCCTGAAAGTGGTGTTAATCTTAAATTTTTATCTTCCTAATCAAGAGAGATGCCCAGGAGTTCCCGCTGTGGCACAGTGGATTAATGATCTGGCTTGTCTCAGGCACTGCTGTTTGATCTCCAGCCTGGTGCAGTGGGTTAAGGATCCGCTATTGCTGCAGCTGTGGCGTAGATCACAGCTATGGCTCAGTTTCCATCCCTGGCCCAGGACCTTCCGGATCCTGTGTGTCCAGTTGGAAAAAAAAAAAAAAAAAAGTCCAGAGGTAGGCAGTTGCTGTGTTGTTAGTAGCTCAAAGACATCATCAAGGACTCACAAACTCTTACTGTCTTTCTACTCTGCCTTTCTCCACATTAGTAATATCTCACTAGTAGGCACATTATGGCTGCTGCAGTACTGAACATGAATTCTTCCCAGTCTCCTGGTCTCAACTTGACTTATCCCTCCTCTGTGTTGAGAGAATGAACCATATTCTTCCTTCTGGCATATTTAACAGTGGATACGTTTACTCTTTAGCATCATGAGTTTTTTAGTGGCAGCAACTTATACTTATCTGTATCCCCAAAGAATCTTGCTCATAGGAGATGTTTAATAAGTGTGCATTGAATTAAATTAATTCAAATTAAATTATTGAACTCAAGGTACTTGAACTCTGACTCCAGACATTCCATCAACCTTCAAAGTGTCCTAATAAACTTATCTCTCACTCAAATGAACTAATCTCATTCTTCTTGGAGGGATTTTACTCTGTGAAGGGTATATTGCTGTTTGGTTGGAATGCAATTTACAGATTTGGAATTCCAAGATGTTCAAAGTAAACAGAATACACCAATTGACCCAATTTAAAACAAACAATATTAGAGACATGCTCACATTCTAAACAAAGTCAAATGCTAAAGGAATGGCTATGGAAGGTGTTGATTTCTACTCATTCATTTCATCCTCAGATAGCTTTAAAAGCTGAAAATAAGGACCATTCTTTCATGTTACTTTGCTTTTATTGTCATTCAACTAATTTATTATTTTCTCTTCTTTCTTTCTTTCTTTCTTCATTTCTTTCTTTCTTTTTTTGCTTTTTAGGGCCACACCAGCAGTATATGGACGTTCCCAGGTTAGGAGTCTTAATTGGAGCTACAGCTGCCTGCCTATGCCACAGCCACAGCAATGAGTGATCAAGCCGTGTCTGTGACCTACACCACAGCTCACAGTAACACTGGATCCCCAACCTGCTGAGCAAGGCCAGGGATCGAACCCACATCCTCATGGATACTACTCGGATCCATTTCTGATGAGCCATGGTGGGAACTCCCTAACTTTTTCTTTCAAAGGGCACTAAGCAAATACTAACGGAAAACAATTTATAATTTTTAGTATTGTGACATGTGGACTTAATTTTGCCTACAAAATTAAGTAAAGCAGCACTAAATTAATAGAAGATACTGATGGGATTCTGTATTCTGTCCCATTTGAATATGTAGAGTGATGTCACTAAATATTTTGAAAATAAACAAGCTTTTCCAAACCTTTCTCCTCTCCAAAATTTTTAGGATTTTTTTTTGGCCTTACATCATGGATGAACAGGTATACATTATTGCACTAATAATATAAGTATTTTTAAAGCACTAATGGTATTTTTATTTTAAAAGCTGTTAGCGTTTTATATGTCTAAGATATTATGTCCATTTGGGAGTTTGGGATGGGCATATGCACATTTTTGTATATGGTGAGGATGATCAGTAGAAACCTTCTGTACAGCACAGGGAGGTCTACTGAATATCCTGTGATTACCTATATAGGAAAAGAATCTGAAAAAGAATGGATTTGTGACTATGTGTAACTGAATCACTTTGTTGTACAGCAGAATTTATCAGAACATTGTAAATCAACTATACTTCAATAACATTTTTAAAAAGATCTTATGTCAAGTTTCCAAAAATGTAGTCAAATTTGGCTTTGTTTAATCAATTAATTTTTCAAAAAGCACTAAACTTCATTATCAAAAATGCTAGCTATGCATTAACATTTTTTATGTTTGGTATTCTTTTGAAAAAATACGAATACTGTAATTATTGTAAAAAAATCCAAATTACAGAATTCTCATCACTGAAGTCGTATTCTTAGTATTAGGAATCAACTCTAGATTTTTGTATTGCACACATCTCAAGTTTTGATTTTTTTTAATTTTATTCCTGAGTTCTCTGCATTTTGAGTTTTTGTCATTTTAATATAAAGTCGTAATAGCAGAAAAATTGTCAAGATTGTCCATTAAAAAGGAAGCTGTCAACTACAAGTAAAATAGAAATTTTGAGCATGAATTTTGTCAACTTAATGCAGAGAAAGGATAGTTAGTCTTGACCATTTAAAAGAACAGGATTTTCTTTCTAAGCTAATCACATTCTTGTAAAATAGCCACTTTTGGAAACAGAAACATCAGGATTGTTTAGTTTTCTGTGGAGCAGCATGTTTGGTAAACAAATGTAGAGAATGGGAACATTTTTCAGCTTCCTGCAAAACCTTTAGATGCATTACTGCACATCATCTCTCCAAAGAGAAAATACAAACTGAGAGCAACAACTTAAAATCTGTCCAAATGCACACTTTTGTTATAAACACAAGAATTACGGAAAAGCTATTATGCTATCATGAATTTTTATCATGCATTGGGCTTTGAATTTATTTAAAAAGGCGGATTTTTCTTGGTTGTTTTAAAGCATGTTTGATGTCCTAATGGGAACACATTAAGTTTAAAATTAATTTTTCTGATTTAGAGTTTAAGATGATATCTAGGTAATAATCTCCCAATTTTTCACCAAAACACTTACGAGTATATAAAGACAAAAAATCATAACACTGAAAATTAAGATTAATGATCAACCTATTTCCAGAATACAGTCAGAGGTTTTAGTTCCTTCCATAAGAGTGAAGACATAGGATGAGGAAAAACAGTTGGCAACACAACCAGTCTTCACTCATTAAAAAAAAATCACCTGCATATAAACAGAGGCATTGAGACTTCCATAACACTCCCTGATTATTGGAGCCTGCATTCTCCAGTACTGTAGCCACCAGCCCCATGTGACTACTGAGCAATTTTTCAACGTGTCTACTAGAAAATTTAAAATACACACGTGGCTTGCATTTGTAGCTTTCGTTATATATAGACAATTGTTCCATATCATGGCTCAAAAAGTTCATACTGACTGTAAAACTGGACAGCCATATTTTCACCTGCTGGAGCTTCTTTTTGTTTGAAGTGGCTAGTGTACTTTTCTTCCCTACTCCCTAACTTCATATATCTAAGTAGTGACTTGGTCTCGGAAAACAAGGCAGAAGTTGAAGGTGGTGTTGGGGTGATGATTAACTATTAGAAAGTTTGTTGGAAGTGATAACAAGGAAATAGTTATTATAATAGTGAAGATTCAGTTGAAAATGGTAATTATTCATTTATAGCATCATTGCAGCCTGTTAAAAATAAAGTAGGGTGATAGGATTTGAGCCATACTACACAAAACACTACTTTTCAGTGTAAAGTGAAGTAGGAGCTATGCATTTCAACCTACATTTTAACTATAGACCTGAGATCATTGATGTGACCTAGGACACATCACACGCCTTCTCTTAGCACACATGAAGCTGTGGCAAGTTAACCTATTACTTATAAATAGAGTAACATTGCAAAATTTCAGTTTTTGACAATGATTTGGAAGAGGGGGCTTTTCTTAAAGACCCAAGGGCTTTTTTACAGGCCTGGGTAAGGCTTTGTCTTTGAATGGATGCGTCAACAGACTGGAGTGAAAGAGAAAAGAAGAAATCATTGATAGTTGGTGGTAGTCAAAATGGATTTGTTCAGAGGAAACTAATTTCAGTGTACAGTACCTGAATTAGTCCACCAAGTCAGTGAGACAGGTAATGACAAACCCTGGCAATTCCTGAAGATCATTTACCATTAGATATTAGTTAGTTGCTAAAGCAATGGCTCAAAAATTTAACTATTTTAAAATATCTTCTTAGTCATATTGAAGATACCAAGCTAGAAAGATGTCTTCTTTTTGTAGAACATTTGTATATAATGACACCAATGCAAGGCATGCTTAAGTCTTCACACTTCAAAGAAATGACCTTTAAGTCACACTTAGGGAAAGTAAGTTAAAATCAGCGGGGCATTCCAGTTGCCAAGGACACCTGTAATCATTTCCTTAATTGTCCTTGACAATCTTGTCATTAAAGATGTGGGACATTAATTAATGATGGAACATCTATTCCTGGAAAAATAGGCCTTGGAGGCACAATAGAGCGCTTCTCCTCCATACATTCTTTATGAATGCTGCTTCTACAGTGTGGGTCATCCATGTTGCAAGCGTTGCCCGGATGGCATGTAAACATCTGGAGCACTCGATTGTCTGAGAATTGGATTGAATAAAATCAATGCTGATAATGCTGAAAAATATGTTCAAAACCAATGTTCCCTAAAGAAGCTTTTATGCCTAGATTAGTATCAGTGTTTAATTGACAGCCTCTTCACTTGGTTAATTACTCGGTCTATTGTGGCAGGGAGAGGGAGAAAAGGACAAAAGCATTTGTGTTATGAATCATTGCCAATAAGGGAATCGAATGAGAGAAAGCTGAACACCCTGCCCCAGAATACTGTCTTCCATAAAGTATTCCTTGCACATGATTTTTTTTGAATGACTATCTTTACAAAAATGGAAATTGTTGAAATAGAGCCTGTCTTTCACAATAAAAGTTAGAACCATTGTGTTTTTAAGCGACCGTGGAGGGCAAACTCTGAGGTGAACTTCTTTTTGCCTTCATGTACCTTTCGCTGTAAATAAAAGGACATGAGACACTGAGATATGAAAACAGGTTGATGATGTATTCTTTGTACCTTTGAACTTCAGTATAAACTAAACCTTTTCTACAAAAGGAAGCAGTAATTGGGATACTATGAAAATCTTTATAGTTATTCTTGATAACTTTAATTTACAACACCATTGTATATTTCTTTTCTAGAATGGAAGGAAGTTATAGCAATCCCTATTTACTCTGCAACAGCATGTTGGCATTTGAAGACATTGAAAATATAATTGTGTTCAGAAAACGTGTTCCTCTTAGTCTGTCTCCTTTTCCAGTACATCCTCATCAGTCTGACCTCTGAACTCCCAAGGCTGAGTCCAACACTTAACTCTTGGTCCTCTTCTCTTTTCTCTCTGCATGTACTTCTTTGGTGACTTCAGTCTTTAAATAGCATCTATATATCGATGACTCCCATGACTGTATTTCCATCCGGTACCTCTTCCCTCAACTCCACTTGGATGTCTACTGGGCATTTTTTTTTCTTTTTTTTTTAGGGCCACACTCACAGCATATGGAAATTCCCAGGCTAGGGGTCAAATCAGAGCTGCAGCTGGAGCCTACACCATAACAGTGCAGGATCTGAACCGCGTCTCCAGCCTACACCATAGCTCATGGCAACACTGGATCCTTCACCCACCGAGCAAGGCCAGGGGTCGAACCTGTGTCCTCATAGATACTAGTTAGGTTCGTTACCACTGAGCCGAGACGGGAACTCCTCTACTGGGCATCTTAACATTTTCAAAACTAAAACCTTCTCTGTCATCTGTTCTTCCCACAGTTCTTCTGCCTATCATTCCATTTTTTCTGGCCATCCTATCACTCTTTCAACTGAAGTAGAGCCAAGGAATCTGATGAGCTTTAAAACAAACAAACTCTTCACCACCATTACTGTTACATGTTGATCCTTTCTTACCTGTTTATTACTCTAGCCCCCTCTCTCATTCTCTTCTCCTCTTTCATACTATTTTAGTTTCTTTTTTGAAAAAACCTCAACGCTTTACAGATGCTACCTCCTTTTAGTCCTCATAAAAACATTCTGGCAGGGGTACGAGTATGCCCATTTATACGTAAAGAACCTGAGGATCAGAAAGTTTAAGGCATTTATAAGGAGCAGAACCAGCCTCTCTGATTCTTAATCTTATATTTTATTAAACCACAGCATGTATTGTATTCAGGACTTTAAACACCTGCCAATTTAATTAAAACATCAGAACAGTCATTTTCTGTCACCAGTGAGACTGGTGGCCTGAATTCTTCATTTTGTTAGTTTTGTTAGTTTGCTGAGCCTGTTGTTCCACGTGGGCTAGAAGCCAAGCAAGTCACTGTCCTTTGTGGGAAGAGCAGCGGGGACATCAGCCAAGGAAAAGCAGGGGGAAAGAACATGACTTGGCTCTACCAGTCAAAACTTGATCTGTGCCATGGATACTCATTCAAGTGAATTTATGGGGTTTTTAAAAAGATCACCATTAGTGCCAAAATTCAAAGCCAAAGACTCATGCCATGTTGACTGATGTGAGTGACATTACAGAATTCAGTGGTCAGGCAGGTTTTACAGTTTTATCCCAGCATGCATCACACTTGGATTAATATTTATTTAGGCAAGATATAGATATTTATCTTTTTATTTCTGTTGGGAAAAGGAATAGATCTCATAAGCCATCTAATTTGCCTTCTTTAATTTAGGCCTAGATTGACACGTCTAAATGCATAGGTATCTTCTGCGGGCTTAAAGATTTCTAGAACGGAATTATTTCCATCGTCATAGTCCACCAGGATAGTGGGGATCATGATACTGACCATGTGCTGATTTCTGTACCTAAAATGAGGCCAACAGGCCATTAAAGTCAAGATTAGAAAACATTTATGGAGCACTTACTGCATGCAACGTAGATGTTATTATTCCTACTTTGCAGATGAGGAAATTGAGATTCAGAAGCATTAAATAACTAGCTAAAGTCAATGCCACAAATTAGTTGCAAACATTCTCTCTGGGATCTCCACCTGTAGCCTGGCAGTCTTTCCCCTTGTGATTATTAAAACAAAAATCTAGTACAACAACAACAAAAAGTGAACAGCTTGCATTTTAACAATACTGAATGTAGAGTTTTGTACCAGTCATGCTTAAAGTCCAGCTTAAGAACTTGGAGCCACAAGCCACATTGGTAATAGAGATATAGAAGACTGTTAGAGGATCAGCTAATTGTCTAAAGAATATGTTGACAATATAAGTATAAAAGCAATAGATGCAAACCAAACTCTTTATATAATTTGCTTATAACACCTGTGTAATACATCATAATTTGACTCGAGGATATAATCGGATTTAAGATTTACTATGCCAACATTGCAGTGAGATTTCCTAGATATTTATCACCAATGAGAAAAACGCCTGTAATGTCTATCCCAGAAATTCACACACAGAATTACAGTAACCTGCTGCTTGTTACAGGTTAAGAGGCACGTCCTTGCGGAACCCAGTGCCTCAGCGGTAGTCATGGCTGTGTTTGACAGACACGACTGTATTCCTGCCAGAGGCACGGTTCTTTCTTTCAAAGCATGCAAAAAAATGAGAAGGTAAAAGAAAAAAAGCCATGGGAAAGAAATCAAATGAAAAAGTAATTGATAATGTTTGGCGGGTAGCAGAACCACTCACATGCTAGTTCTGTAATTATTCCAAATTACAGTTTAAATATCCTAGTGAGTATCTGACTAATTTGACTATAATTGTCAATATACCTTTTGGGGACCTTAATTATTTAAAGTCTAGAATTTTAGTTCCTACACGCACACACACATATACCTACAATAATGAATAAAATTTCTGATTTTAAATCTTGAGTTTTCAACTCCTATTCACTCGTCCATCCTTACAAATAAAATTATTTTCCCATCTCAAGAACAGAAACTGCTCATGTCAGAAATCACCAATATTGTCCATTCTGTCAAATCTATTTGACACTTCCCTGTCCTCATCTTACTTGGTTTGTTAACAGCATTCAACACAGCTGACTACCCCCTCTTTTCTCAAACACTTTCTTCTCTTAGCTTATATGAAACCATATGCTTTTGGTTCTAGAGATTTTGTGTGACAAGGCAGTTTAGACTTTGATGCCAAACTGCCTTGGTCTGAATCTCAGTTCATACACTTAAAATGACCCTGAACAAATTAGTTTTAACTTAGCTATAACTCACATCCCTTGTATGTGCGAAATGGGATGATAATAACATCTGCCTGATTAGGTTGTTACAAGGACTAAATAACGTAATATTTACTTATAAAGCATTTGGAAAAGTGCCTGACATATGGTGAGCCCTGTAAAAATATTAAATAATTTTAGTATTGACTCTTTCTGACTGCTCCTTCTTTGTCCTTCTTTGCTGACTCAACTTAGCCTATAAGCGTTGGCATTCCTTGGTGCTGGGTCATTACCTGTACCCTCTTCTGGTTCCACAGTTTCAAATTTCACTTATTCATTGATGAGTCTTGAATATATGTCATCTCTTCTCGGGACTCGAGACTCTCAGATGCACCTGCTTAGCTCAAAACAGCCTAAACCATGGATAAATATTGTAGCTCATATAATAAGAAGTTCTAGGTAAAGTGGTTTAAGTAACTAGTCAATTGATATAGCAGCTAAAATATATCATTACATCCCTAAGGTCTTTCCATTTTTTTCACTTTTTCATCAGCTAGCCCTCCCAGTTAACAGGATGGCCACAGCAGGCATGGTCATCACATTTAGATCCAACAGTGTCTATTGCAGGATTTCTCAACCTTGGTAAAACTGACATTTGGGGCTGGATAATTCTTTGCTGTGGGGACTGTCCTATGCATTGCAGGCTGTATTGTCATATCCCTGGCCTGTACTCCCTGAATACCAGTAGCGTGAGTATTGCTGAATGTGCCCTGGGGTACAAAATTTCTCCCAGATGGGAACCACTAGTCTAATGCCATCAAAGGAGCTAACTCCTTCTGTGAATCTTTTTCATAAATAAGGGAACCGCTCCAAGAAAACTACCTATCAGTTCTCATTGTCTAAGTTTACATCGCTTACCCTTTCCAAAACCAGTCACTAGCAGGGTAAATAGGATTACTATTTTGGTTAAGAGTAACTAGCATTTTCTTGGGGTAGGAGCAGATATTTGAATAGACTTGGCTAGGTCTTCAGAGGACGGGGGTGTTGGTAGGAATAAGCAGTAGCTGGGTCCCACCCATTTCATCTTTGCACTGAGACTGAAAGTTAGTCCATGTCTTTCTTTATCACTCTGTATATTCCAGCCACGCTGCTTTTCTTTCTATTGTTCAAGTGCATATTTCTCATTCCCATTTTAAGCCCTATGTGTTTGCTAATTGCTCTTCTTGGCATTCTCTTTCCCCAGAACATTTTATTGGAGATATTTTCTTGTTAGTTCGGTCTCAGATCAAGAATCACCTCCTCAGTGACTCCTAACATAAATTAGCATCCTTCTGCCCAGTCACTTTCTAGTACAGTATCTAATTTATTTTCTACATGGTCCTTGTTACTTTCTGAAATGTACCTGTTCAATACTGGCTGCCCTCCAACAAAATGTAAACTGCTAAAACAGTTCTTTCGTGTCTTTCATTGTATTCCCAGCACCTACAACAGGACCTGGAATACTATAAGTTCTCAATAAATATCTCTTGTATGAATAAATGACTCCATGAATGAATACCTAGGAAATGTGTTCTGGAGCGGATGGGAGGAATCACCTGAGAAACTCCCAGAAACAGTTGGGGGGACAATTTAGGATGATAATTTTCTATACTCAGTCTGGAATGGGCTCATTTTCATAGATTTGGGACTATAAAAAATACATAGCCTGACTTCCACTTTGGGCCAAGATGGAGTAACAGGGACAGGATTTACCTTCTCACCTTAAACAGCTAGAAAGCAGACAAACTATACGAAATATTTCTTTTCAGGCTTTGGACACCAGTCAGCACAGGGCAACAATTCCTGAGATATGAAAAGCAAATCAGAGGAGCCCTCCATGCCCCTGTAATTAATGCCTGGAGAGTAATCAGGCTGCTTTGCAGGGAAGGGGAGCCCAGGCAGACCCTGGTAGTTTTCCATGTTTGAAGAGAAGGGTTGAGATTTTAGGGGATACCAGAGAAAAATAGGGAGATATGCAGAGAGTGCTCCCTCCCCGTCTATACCTGAATAGTGATGACATGCTTGCAAGGAAACTATCTTGTAATACATGTGACATAGGGTAGACTACTCTGAAGGGTGTTTCCTCAATAATGCAGAAAAGCTTAAGCTTGAGTATAAAAGGCTGCTCTAAATCTGCCTTACTAAACTTAAAGGCTGCATCATTTCACTCTCTCACTGGGAATATACGAGGCTTCTGATTTCTCCACGTCCTCACCAGTATTTGTTACTTTTCATCTCACTGATTATAGCCATCCTAACATGTGTGACATGGTGCTTGGGTTTTGAGTTACGTTTCCCTAATGACTAATGATGCTGATGAGCTTTTCATGTGCATATTTGCCACCTGTATATCTTATTTGCAGAACTGTCTATTTGAATTCTTTGCACATTTAAAAATTGAGTTGTATTTTTATTCTCAGGTTGTAAGAGTTCTTGATATATTCTGAATATTGTCCCGTATCAGATATATAATTTGCAAATGTTTTCTCCCATTCTGTGGTTTGTATAAAAACTTTTTCAATGCTGTCATTTGAAGCACATAAATTTTTAATTTAATTTGATTTCAGTTATTTATTTTTTCTCTTTTGTCACTCATGTGTTTGGTCATACCTAAGAAACTACTATCTAATGCAAGGTAAGTCCAAACGTTTTCTTCTAAGAAGTGTTTTTTAAAAAATAGTTTTATCTATTTAGTTTAAACCTGATCCATTTTTAAATTATAGTAGAACACACATAACATTTATAATCTTAACCATTTTAAAGTCTATAGTTCAGTGGCATTAAATACAGTAATATTGTTGTGTAGCCATCCATCTCCAAAATTCTTTTCATCTTGCAAAATTGAAACTCAATACCCGTTAAGCAATTAACTCCCCATTCTGCCCTCTCCCAGTTCTTGGCAATGACTCCCATTTTATAACAATATCACTTCAGTCTCATGTGATCTTTAGATTACTAATTTTTTTCAAAACAGTTTTATTAAGACTTTTAGTTTCCATTTGGAAATTTAGAAATGCTGTTTAGAAATGTGTCTTTTGAAGGTTATTTTCTAAGGTGATTTTAATAGAAAGCTAGTCATATTCATTTCTGTTTGATCCTTAATTTTATGTATTTAATTTTAGTTAATTATTTTAAAATAACTTTATCAAGTTATAATTGATATTTAATTAACTCATACATATTTAAACTGTACAATTTGGTAATTTTTGTATGTATAGTTGGCCCTCTGTATCCATGGGTTCTATATCAGAGGACTCAGCCAACAATGGTTACAACTATTTAGGTAGTATTTACATCGTGTTAGGTACTGTAAGTAATTTGAGATATGTACCAGTCTTTATATGATCATAAGTTTTTATTTCTCTTGGATAAACAGCTAGGAGTGGAATGGTTGGGTTCTATGCTAGATGATAGTTCAATTTTAAAGAAACAGAAAAATTTTCCAAATTGACTCTATTGTTTTCCATTCCTACCAGCAGTGCATGAGATTTCTACTTCTTCCACATCCTCATCAACACTTTCTATGGTCTGTCTTTTCAATATTAGGATATTAGTTGGTTGCCAGTTTAAACTGGCATTTTCTTTAACTCTGTACATCTCTCTTCATGGATTGCAGCTCTAGATAAAATATTTCAGCAGGCAATTTAAAGCTACATGATGAAGGATAAAAACGGAAGTAAGAGTTGTAAATAAAGTCTATGAAAAATAGCTATAATGAAGTAAAAAAAAAATTGGTCACTCTGCCCAGTTATCTAATTCTTGTGATACTAGGGATTGTATTAGAATTCTCTTATTTCTCAAATATTCTGATATGAAAAATCAGTATGAAGAAAAATTGGAAACTGTTTTTGTAGACTGTTAACTACGACTTTAACATATTGAAAAGACACATAGTGGGAAGCTTCTGAAAGTTGTCTACGTGTGTGAAGTCTTTCTGACCTTTCTACAGTTTGTTTATTAAGATTTGTC
>PVHT020000077.1:36006799-36054176 GCA_004024745.2 Catagonus wagneri
GGTCTAATCGGAGCTGTGGCCACTGGCCTGCGCCGCAGCCACAGCAACGCAGGATCCGAGCCGCGTCTGCAACCTACACCACAGCTCACGGCAACGCCGGATCGTTAACCCACTGAGCAAGGGCAGGGATCGAACCCGCAACCTCATGGTTCCTAGTCGGATTCGTTAACCACTGCGCCACGACGGGAACTCCAAATCAACCCTATTTTTAACCTTTCTCTCCTTTCAGTCTCTTCAAACTTCTCTCAAGGATAAACATTTTCAAAGGGCAATAAAATATTAAACATATGTTCCCATATTCACTTGGCAGATGATTGTTCCCAATGAAGTTGTAAATATCCATTAGGCTTGCTCTATCAGAAGTGGGTTTTTTCTCTTTATTTCCTGCAGATTTCAACTGCAATAAGAGAAACTGAGGGTTATACTTACTCTAATAATGTATTTTTACTTACTCTAATAATGTATATCTCAAATACATAATTTTTTGTCCTTGCTGTATGCGAGGCACTATGCTGAACACTTTGAATGCATTTTAAAATGTTCACAGAAATCCTCTGAATGTTTTTTTATGTTTATTATATGTATTATTATTATTAATGCTATTATAGAGTTTATCAGTACTGATATTAACAAAATATTGAAGAAAAACTTTCACCTTAAGTCGTCTTTATTGGTAGATAATATGCTCACCCTTCAGTATCCATGGACGACTGCTTCCAAGAGACCACCTCCTCACTGCCCCCACCTGGCAGAAACCCAAATCCTCGAATGTTCGAGTCCCTTAGGGCCACAGCAGAGTCAGCCCTCCGTATTCATGGATGGATCCACATTTGATTGAATCTTTGGATGCAGAACTCATGGATACAGAGGGCCCACTGTGTATGTATAACTTGTTTTTAAATTCTATAGTGATTTTCTGTGTTTTTTTTTTCTTACCTTAGGTTCCAGGAATTTACTTTTATCTTCTGTCTTGATAATCTCATCTTTAGGGTTATACCCTCCTACTTTCAACTGAAAGTAGAAGTCTTTCATGTTCTGATCTGTGCCAGTTTCTGTTAGTGTTCATTTCTACTGGGGTCTCTATACACCGTATTTCAATTTTTAAAATCCTCCCAATGTCTTGGATCCCATATATACAAACTAGAGACAATTTACATGGTATAGCCCTCAATTTCTCTGTTATAGCCTACTCCCAAATATACCTGCCAGGTATTTGAACTTTTTCATATTTTTATGTACATAAACATTTCCCTTTGTCTTTCTTTTAAAGCTTTCTTATCAGATTCACTCTCTTTTAATCAGGTTTTGTGGGTCTTGAGGTTTATACAGTTTGGAGGGAAGGGCTCTTTAAGAAAAAGAATGCAAACTTCCGATTATGTTAGTCAAATATTCCGAATGAGAACAGCAATGGCAACAAATTATAAATTTTGAAAAGCTGACAGTATCACAAATGCTACAAAACAGAAGAAAAACAGTATGTTATTTTCTCTTCTTTTCCCTATATACCTTTGTAATACATTTTGTCTTACTTTTTTGGTCTGTCTACTTTTTGATCACCTATTATATAATAAGCAATTTATAAATTGCTTTCCTATAGACAGAATAGAAAGGTAATTCTAACATGGATGATAGAAATTTGTTTTTTATTATAACAGTTGGGACTTATGAAACATGTGAATTCACATACTATTTGTAGTTGTGACAAAAGTTTATGTCCTACCAATATAATAATTCTAGTCAATTCAATTTCATGAGATTCCCACTAAAAAGGGAAAAAATATGTGGTGCATTTGCAATACTCTACATTGCATTACTGAGCAGTAATGACTTCTTTTTTTGATTAAGTGTTCATGAAAACTGAACACTCGGCTTACAATTTTATGCTTTGGATAAGAGGAAAAGTTTTCCATAACTAGTTTCTCCCTCCAAACAATTCAAACCTTATTCCTCCTCAACTACACACTTGTTGGGAATTGGCCTTGTAGGACGCAGTCAGAGAATTGTCTCTGACAGCAAACTGTCTTAATATTTTCTCTGTTCCTGTCCTTCTGTGTCAAACTAATTGAGTTGTCACGATAGGCAGAAGGAGTATCTAGGATTTAGCTACATTCAGAAAAGGCCTCAAACCACATAGCTGAATTTCACGACACTGAAATTCTTTGTTCAATTCAGCTTCCTATTAGCCAGTTTCTAAAAAGGCTCACAGTTCCTCTGCAGTACCATCGCCAGCATGAAGGGAAGAGTAACAGGGAAAGTCAATGTGGAAAAAGATAGCTGTCTTATCTATTCTTATAATATCTTTATTTTGATAATTTTATAAAAACTGATGACTCATGTATGCATTGCTGGAGTCACTCCCAGTATCTTAGAAGGGGCCTGTGCCAGGGAGGGGCCCTGAAGTTTAAGCTTACGTAGCTTGTAGTAAATCCAGCTCTAGTCCTAACTGAGGAAGCTTTGGAAGTATAACTGCCGTTCACATAGGAAAGCCATTCCACTGCCAAATGTTAGTGCACTTTTCTTCACACCCTCACACAAAACTCATTTCCCTTCTCCCTCATTTGATCAACCATATTTATTGAGCACTTACTATACACTACGTTTTGTGTTCAGCTCTAGAAATACGATGATGTATAAGATCTACAGGGTGCTTCCTCTCACAGAGCTAGAGTCAATGGCAATGACTTACCTGTCTTTACCTGGAACACCTCATGTTTGCAGTCAGCTGTCAGCCTCCCTAGGGCCTGTCCCACTGTGACTAATTCTTTAGGCTACATTCAACCTAAGCCTTGGCCCAGATTACACACCATCATGGCTTTCCCATCACTCTGGGCTTCAAGGTCAATTACAAGGCCCCTGTTACACACTCCTGACTGACAGTGTTCCTGATTTCACTCTGTTCCCTATCGCATTATGACTGTTCATCTCCTGAGGACTTCCTTCTGCTGTTTGTTTGCCCTTTCCATACATATGATCCGTCTTCTAGATTTTCGTTACCTCACCTGCCACTCTGCAGAATGCTCCTCACATACAATGTAATTGCTTCACTCTAAGCTGCCCATCATCTGCACAAAATTCTCTCTGAGTCAAATGGGATAGTTTATCTTCATCACTTACCACATCTTTTGGGGGAAAATTTATAAATTCCATTTTCTACATAAAAATCAAATTTCTCATATTTTATTTAGTCTTGAGCAGCAGGAGCATGATACTATAAATTTGGCAATCATTTTAAAATGCATGATTTTATGTAATTCTTTTAATGTTAGCTTTCCATTAAGAAATCATTACTTTTCTAACTGGAGAGAGGAAAAAGACTTGAAATGATGAAATTTTTTGGTTTATGTACAACCAAAATACTTATTGTCTGATTGAGAGCTAGAGCTTGTTCAGGTGGTATTTGGCTGGCTTTGTGAGGCTTACATCCCAGATTAGCTTTGCTTTCCAGTCCAGATGTGGATGTGTGAAATGACCATGAGCCAAATGCAGAAGGATACACAAGTTGGCTGTAAAACACGGTGACCTATCTAGTGGAAAGATGAAACTTGACAGAGACCTGGAGGTGGGTTCAAACTCCACTCTGAGATCTTAAGAATCTGGTATGAAGCACATTTCAGCCTTGAGGGGAAATGGTGAGCCTGAAAATGTACTAGTTGAAAAGTGCAAAAGGCTCGATCTAACATTCTTTGGAAAGGCAATCTCTGTCCTGGTGGATTTCATAGAGTAAGTCTATTATCCCTATTATAGCCTTGCTAATAACAGTTGGAGCTCACATGGACTGAGCCATAATCAGTTAAATATTCTAAGTGTATAAACAATCTCTGTGAATCGATGAGACATGTGGCCTTGAGGATAAAAGGATAACAGGTGTAGAGTCGCTGTTTTCTCAAGCTGGTCACATGAAAGGAGAAAACAGTGATGTGTGCAGCTGTATTTATATCTTGTATTCTATCATGGAAAATGTAGCATTCAATTTCATTGTCCACTCATTGAAAGTAAATCTTGAATAATTCCTTTTGGAATCTCACAATTTAACTGGACATAGAATTCAGCCCTTCACCACTCAGCTCTGCCTAGTTTTAAAATGCAATTCCAATTGGTAAATGTAGTTTGAACTCTGTGAAGTCAAGGTAGTTAAGACCTATATTTTGTGAGAGTCTCTTAGAAATAATGGCACCATTCCATCTGAGCAGGCACAATGCCTCTCTTAACAGATGGCTGGGAGAGAAGGCAGCCAAAAGACCATGTATGAACAACAAATGTGCCTGCTAAGGGCGGGAGTCCAAATGGTGAATGTCGAAATTGTTTTCCATCCCAAGCTTGCAGGCCTGTGGCACAGGGAGTGGGGAGTCAGTTGACTCTTGTCCACTAAAGCAAAATGACCAACAGCTCCCATGACTCTAGGAAAGGAGACCAGCAGACCTGGGAGTGGAAAGTGCTCACTGTCCTTGTACCCTTATGTGGAAGTCCCTTCTTCCCTTTGTTAGCACTGGATTTATCCTGTGCTCATTTACACAAGCCAAAACCTGGGTGTCACAAGAACACAGACAGGCAATTTGGCTTCTCTGGAGATGAAAAGTATTTCCACTACAGGCATCAGGTACAAAGTTATATTGCTCAAGAAGGCAAGATATTATTTATGAGAAGGAAGCTGTCTTTGACAGTTGCTACTTTTCTTATTGTGCTTTAAACAACTTTCTACCAAATAAATGTGGGTCTGATTAGTTTATAATCTCTTATCTGTCTCGTTCAAGAACTGTAAGGATTAGTACAATATCTCAAGTCTTGCTTGCATATGTTAGGACCTCTGGAGTGAAAAACTACAATTTATGTGAAGGTTAAATCTGTATTGTTGAATGATCAATTTTACATCAATGAGAGTTTTTTGGTATAGTCTCATTTTTTGGATGGAACTGAAATTTTTATAGAAATGTGATTTTCTTCAAATCCAATGTCAACAGGTAAAGAGGATATGGAGTCTGAGCTCATATGTTTATATGAGGATGTTTTCTGTATGCAAATGACTATGTACAAATATGAATGTGAGAAATTGTTCATTTTGCTGGATTTATCTATATTAATTATTCACACAACTGGGTTTACTCAGCACTCACTTGAAATGGTACCAGAATGTGACAAGTACAGAGCAATAGGGCAGATAACAGGTCCCATTGTAAAATGAGGTATTTGCTTGTTAGACTTATTGTGGAACTTTTTAGTTCTTGGAAGTGATTCTACTTTTTAAAATCATTATATATTCACAGTGAGTGAAGGTGAGAGGGAAGGAAAATCCACTTGGTGCCATAAAATCCTTATAAGGAAGACTAATACTACTTCTCAAACAGTAGTTGCCCACTGCCCCTCCTCCCTAAGATTTCAACCCAATCTTTATCAGATGGATTGTACTCTCTATTATCATTGGACCCCACTCACATTAAATACAATGTAGATGTAAAGGCCTTTTAAAAATAGCATGTGTTGGAGTTCCTGTCATGGCGCAGTGGAAATGAATCTGACTAGGAACCATGAGGTTGCGGGTAGGATCCCTGGCCTCGCTCAGGGGTTAAGGATCCAGCTTTGCCGTGAGTTGGGGTGTAGGTTGCAGACACTGCTCGGATCTGGTGTTGCTGTGGCTGTGGCCTAGGCCAGCAGCTACAGTTACGATTCGACCCCTAGCCTGGGAACTTCCAAGTGCTGCGGGTGCGGCCTTAACAAAGACAAAAAAATTTTTTTAAAAATAGGTGTTTTTATGTTTCAACAAATGAAAATCTTTATGTAAAATAGGACTGGGTTAATGACTCAAGAATTCTCCCATCTGCTGAATCTAATTGATACAGCAAGCAAGTATTGGTTAATTCTGACAATGATGTGGCTTTGTGAAATGTACTCCGAGACATTCTTTCCATATCTTGCCAGTTTTTTTGTTTGTTTGTTTGAGCCTTGAAGCTGAAGATCAATCATGCTGACAATTCATGTTATTTAAATTTTTAGAAATAATTTACCAAATCCAGAAATAGTATCCCTAACTTTTTTCACAACATAAGTTTTATTTATTCTGGTGACATTTAAGCATTTTTCATCTGTAGTTTAAAATAACATTAGTTTAAGGAGTTCCCATCATGACTCAGAGGAAACGAATCTGACTAGCATCCGTGAGGACACAGGTTCAATCCCTGGCCTTGCTCAGTTGGTTAAGGATTCAGTGTTGCTGTGAGCTGTGGTATAGGTCGCAGATGTGGCTTGGATCTTGAGTTGCTGTGGCTGTGGCATAGGCCAGCAGTTGTGGCTCAGATTCGACCCCTAGCCTGGGAACCTCCAGGTGCTGCGGGTGCCACCCTAAAAAGCAAAGTAAAATAAAATAAAATAAATAACATTGGTTTAAAATCATGTAATTTAAAATGATGTCTTAGGGAGTTCTCTTGTGGCACAGCCGGTTAAGGATCCAGCGTTGTCATTGCATCAACTTGGGTCGCTGCTGTGGCTTGGGTTTGATCTCTGACTTGGGAACTTCCACATGCCAACGGCATGGCCAAAAAAAAAAAAAAAGCACTTGAGCTCTTAGTATTGTTGAAAAGCTGAATTGTACTCAGAACTTATATTCGCAGTTTAATTTCTTAACTTGAATTTTATAGAGTTATAAAATATAAGGTTAACATAGCTCTGGAACCAAAGATCACATTTTTAATGAAAGCAGAACATTTAATTTTATTTTTATTACAATTAAAAAAATTTTTTATGGCCACACCAGTGGCATATGGAAGTTCTGGGGCCAGGGATCAAATCCAAGCCACAACTGCTGACCTGTGCTGCAGCTGCGCAACACTGCATCCTGTAAACCATTGTGCTGGGCTGGAGATGGAACACGCACCTCTGCAGCAACCTGAGACGCTGCCGTGAGATTCTTAACCCTCTGTGCCACAGCGAGGACTCCAGAACATTTAATTAATTTTTTTGATTTTTATTTAATGATTTTTATTTTTTCCATCGTAGTTGGTTTACAGTGTTCTGTCAATTTTCTACTGTACAGCAAAGTGACCCAGTCAGACTTACATATCTACATTCTTTTCCTCACATTATCCTCCATCATGTTCCATCACAAGTGACTAGATATAGTTCCCGATGCTATACAGCAGGATCTCCTTGTTTATCCACTTCAAATGCAATAGTTTGCATCTATTAACCCCAAATATTTAATTTTAAGTGCTGAACAAAAAAAAATCTATCAGGCTGTTTGGATTATTTAATTATTGGAGCCATGCTGCCCTCTACTGACAGTATTGGACAACTTGTTTTATTTGCTCATTACTCTATTGCCTGGTACCAAGCCTGTATAATTTAGACTTGTCTTTTCAATCCTGGTTGCATATTAGACTCACCTGAGAAGCTTTTAAAATTATCCCTATTCCCACCACCCAATAAAGATTCTGATTTATTCACTCATGGCCTGGCCTCAGCTGTTTTTATAAGCTCCCTGAGAAATTCAAATATGCATCATGTTGAGGAATGTTAATTGAGGCACAGAAATAAAGTATTCCCAATAACGAAAAGTCATACCCCTGCCCCAGAGCATTTAGCACACTAGTGGTCAATAGTGTCTGTCGTCTGTTCTGCACTGTCATTGTCAGAGACAGTTTCTATCCAAAAATTTCCCTGGGCGAGGTCACCACACGGGCACAGCAGTAGGTGACACAGGCGTGCAGAAAATCATGCACAATTGCCAGAGCCCTTCTTCCTGTGTCCTCTGCACCCCAGCTTCCTGTCAGCTTCAACCAAAATATAGCTTAGGTGCTATAGCTAAGTCTTTAAAACTGATGTCATCCCTTGTGGGAAGAAGCGCAAACAAGACTGGGAGGATGATATTGAAACTGAAAACAGGAATAGGAGGTTTTTTTAATCTCAGTGTGTGTGTGTGTGTGTGTGTCTGTGTGTGCATATCTGTGTCTGTGTCTCTTTGCGTCTGTCTGTGTTTCCTGTCTTCCTTTTTGGAATGTAATTCCGAGAAGTGGATTTTTATCTGTTTTAGGACAATGCCTGGCACATAGTTGGCCCTCAATAGACATTGTTTAATGGCTGAACAAATAAATGAATGAGTAAGCTTATGTGTGAGACTGAGTGAGAAAGAGTCTGATTGTGAATAAATGTTCAAGGTTATGCAAGAAAGAATAGTCAAACGTAAGCTGGATGAAAGAAAAGACCTACCCAACTAAAAGACTGAGAATACATATCACTATTTTAAAAAAGGTTAGAATGTGAATAGTGAAAAAAGCAAATCTATAGTTAATTTCTGGAAATCTGTGAATTGTGTCAAAACTCAATCATTCCAAGTCCGACCTTAGAGATTATTTAAGATCACATGACTAGAAACAAAACTAATCAGTCACCTTCGGAGCATTTTAAGGGAACCCAATTCATTATACTGATAACTGGCAAATGAAGAGAATCAGCCATTTATCTTGCCTTCCCTGTACAAACTTTACCACTGGGCATCCAAATACAAGTAAACTTCTATAAAAGTATTCCAGTTAGTAAATGAAGAAGAGGGTATAGGATTAGACCATCACAATGAATGAATGCCGTAGGCACTGAGCATCAATAGCTGCTAACAGGACAAAAGGAGTGGTAAGCAGATGTTAGGTGCCTCTGGATGGAAGAACACACCACCTATAAAACAGTCTTCCTTAAAAAAAAAATTGGACCTAAATCTGTCAGAGCTCTAGGTCAATCACCAGTATATACAGAAGCCCAAACTTATAAAGCTGTATCACAGAGATGCAATCAGCAAAATCCAGAATGGAGGAAATACTACAGGACAAATAGCCTGGTTTCACCAAAACTAAATTGCAAGAAGGAGAATCGGAGATGGAATCTACTGATTAAAATCTCTTAAAAGACATATCAACTAAACACAATGTGTTGGCTTCATTTGGAACTTAATTCAAACAAACTGTAAAACTTAACGACATTTATGGCCAGTTGGAATTTAAACATTTACTAGATGTTTGGTATGAAGAATTTATTAATTTTAGGTGCAATATACTATATTTATGGTTGTAAATAGTCCTTATCTTCTTGAACAAATACTGAAATATTTGTGAACTAATTAATGTGTGTGAAGTTTGCATGAAAATAATAGGATGAGGGGAAGCTGATGAAGGTGCAGACACTTTGCATTGGCCCTGTGTTGACAATTGCGGAAGCTGTGTATTGAGAATATGAAGGCGAGCACTTATTTTTTTGCTTTTGTATAGGTTTGAAGTTATCCGTAATAAAAGCTTAAAAAATCATCTCATGGAGGAAAAAAAAAGTCCTCACTAAGATGAGGTGGATTGGGGAGGGGTATTCTTCACAAATTATTTAGAAACGGAAAAAGAAAGAAAGGAAAAAAGGAAGAAAGAAAAGGGGGGAGGGAGGGAGGAAGGAAGCAGAAAGAAGGAAAGGTTTTTAGTAGATTATGTTGTGTCCATGGTTAGCTGTTCATTCATACTGTTTTCCTCTGAAAATCTTTTAAAATAATGCAATACCCGCCGCTGAAGCCAGCGTGCCAAGGGCATTTCCATTTGCAATGAGGAGGAATAGAGCGATTACTATCCTTGCTGTGGGGTTTATGGGAAAGAAAAGGAGGACAGGAATTTGCATCAGTATTGCTTCGCTAGCACATAGAGAATATTTATTCATCCTTTCTAGGAATATTTTTATATCGATACTCTTTAGAAGATGTCTCCACCTGGAGCCCTTTGCTTATGTTTTTCTTTCCTGTGGAAAATAAATTATGATTTTTTTCGTCTGGTAACCAACTGTCAGGAAACTGTAAGCCGGCTTTGTTCTTCCCATCCCATTAAACTGTCGTTTGGCGCTGCAGAGCAGATACTTGGTCTCTAGAGGGCAGATTGAATGAATGACTGATTTGGAGTTTGGTGAATTATTCCGGTAGATCCAGCAGAGGGAGCAGTGACCATAGATTTGCAGACCCAAAAGAGGATGAGGCTGCTTCCTCCAGATTGAATTTAGACACACTGCTTCACATGGAGAGCCTACCAGTTTCCTACTCCACCTCTATTTTACAGACCCTGGAGCTCCGGGTTGATCAGTGAGTATCCATCCACAAGCAGTCCTATGTAGCCCTAACCTCACAGTAGTATAGAAATATTCTTATGGTGATTTGGAGCCTGGGGACATGAATCCCAGATTCTCCTTGGGTGAAATTTTAATCCTCTTCAGAACTGGAAATTTCTTTTTAATTCTCCCCCCTGATTTAATTCTCCAATACCCTTTTCCATTTTCTCAAAGCCTGATCAATAGCGCAGTAGGAGCCAACCTACATTTTTATGCTGCCCAGTTTAGGTCAAGGACTGAGGCTCCTACCGGAAGACGGCCTCTGCTGTTTACAGCCAGCGTCCTTTTACGTGCCCCATGGTAAAGACTGGGGATAGAGCCAAGACAGACCACTGGTGGGTGCCTTTTGCACAAAGCTGAGGGACAGTTAGCTCTGGTGGGCAGGCTGAGGCACTAGGTGCCTTTTCTACTCAGTGTCTTTGAAAATGAACCAAACCACAGAAAGCAAGGCTTAAGGGACCATGGTCTGCTGACCATGAGGATGCTCTAAGAACACGCCAGGCCAGCTCTATCAGATCCTCATTCCATAAAAAGCAACGGAGCCGGACACCAGCTGAGCTTCCCCGTGAGCGTAAAGGTAGATCAGCCTCTCCTGAGCATCAGCTACCTCTTCAATTGGCCACTCTTCCCACCAAACTCAGGGAGAAGAAGATTCCAGACTACGTGTCCCATTAAAACCAAATGGTTGTTATTATTTAGTGCAATATTAATTAGTCCTCATAGTTTCTTTCATAGAAAGAACTGACCCCCTGCTCCCCACCTTGCGTCAGAAAATCTATACTCTGGATGAGTACGTCTCAGACCTCAGTGTACGTAGGAATCACATGGAGAACTGCAGCTCTGAGGGAGAGCTAGAGATTCTGAAAGGGTCTGACCTCATTTCTGAAAGCACAGTCTATGGAACAGCCCCACTGGTATCACCTAGGAGCTTGTTAGAAATGTAGAAGTGAAGTCATGCAGCCGTCATTTTTTTGTTTTTCTTTCTTCCCTCTGTATGTTCAGATGTCCCTGATGCTAGGATGATGATGATGATGATAATTTGGAATACCACTCGTTGAACAGCCATAGCATACTAGCAATTACATACACATTAACTCGAATGCAAAGAGCATTGTCCTTATTTTACTTATGGAAAAGTAAAGCTCAGAGAGGATGAAGAGGGTCATAACCTGCCCTAAGTCAAATACCTGGTGAGTGCCCCCATCCATGTCTATGAATTCCAAAGCCCGGGTCCTGGTCATCCCTCCACACTGCCATAACTGCTCCTTCATCCCACCACCAACCCTATGGGATTCCCCAACTTCTTCTAGAGCCTCCCCTATTGCTTGCTTTTTCAGGATTCCCTATTGCAGATTTTTTTTTTTTCATTACCGCTGCTGTGTCTGCAGCATCTGCACGTGACCTTGTGCAGTACATCTGGTGAAGAGCAGTCATTCATTCCTGAGGCAGTTTCTATACTGGATTCCAGTGGGTCAGATCATTGTGTCCTCTTGCAGAGTTTACTAACTGTCTATTCTTTGTTTTAGACAAAACAGGTTTCCTTCTCTAAGATTGTACTAAAACATTTAATTTGATTTTGTTCACACTCTGATTAATTCCCTCTGTTTGTATCCTCCCTTATAAATGTAATTCCATTTTGAAAAATCAGATTCAAGATAGTTCCCCTCGAATCCATTTGTTGAGGAGGTGTTTTGATTTTCTTATAAAAATAGACAAATTGCTTAACTGAGACTTACAGATGTTTACAGATTAGCTGCAACACTTTCCCCTAGTTTTCCTCTATGCCTATTATCCAATAAATATTTTTGAACACAAACTATCTGTCAGTAATTGTGCTAGGCCTGACAGTATAGTTTTAGTAAAATACACATGGTCCTTGCCTCCATGGGGCTTTCTTCAATTATGGCATCATGGTAAACTGGCTTCTGTTCTTGTGGGCCTATTTGTATGACAGCAGAATTACGATCTCAAGTGTAAAGCCTGAAAAAAGATGCAGACCTAATGTTTTGCATGGAGTATGGTATAGTATAAACAGCAGGCTGGGAGTTTAGAGAATTGAAGCATTCTTTTTCCTTTCCTTTCTTTCCTCCTTCCTTCCTTCTTTCCATCCATCCATCCACCCATCCATCCATCCATCCATATCATCACTCTGCCCTTTTTTGCCCCTTCTCTCCTTATCATTAAATATGTGCTCAACATGTGGATATAGCAGGAATCGAGCATAAGAGATCCATGTCTTTGCAGACCTGGGTCCAGTGAGGAAAGCAAACCTGGGTCATTTCTGTTGCTCTGAGTTGAATGAAGAAATACAAGGTGCTATATGCACAGGTCATAAGCAGGCCTGACTTAGTCTGTGTCTAAGATGCAGAAAACATAAATCTGGAAAACTGTGTGACAAGCCTTTCAGTTCCTCTAGTCTTTGTTGTTGTTTTTTGTAACAGGTTGTATGTGTGTGTGTGTGTGTGTGTGTGTGTGTGTGTGTGTGAGAGAGAGAGAGAGAGACAGATGAAGTTGAATTTAACAGTCCTTTTAATTTTTAAAGCTTTCCTAATCTAAATAGGAGCTTTAGCACAAAAATCAGTATAGATTTTTCACTATAAAGAAAAATTATAGTGTTTCTCATTCATATGTAAAAATGCAATTAACACATAGCAAAATAAAGAGAAATATGCATGCTTGTACTATACCGAACCCTTCAGAATAAAGTCACAATGAAACTACATAATTTCCCTTTCAAACTTAGAAATGCTTTGATATTACAAGTCTCTTAGTAATCTTGCTTCTCTCCACCTTCTCTTTGATTACATGACTGAAATATAACCCCCTGTCCCATGAAGGGCAGCAGTTAAATAACTAAAACAATAGAGTTGCATTTCTAAAACTTGACTTATGAATAAAGGTTATTTTTAGGGACTATCCCCCAGTGTTAAATCAATTTTAAATATAATAATCTCACATATATGTAGGCCTACCAAACTAGATATAAGCCTTATTAAACAAAATGAAATTTTAAATTATATATAAACAGAACCTCAAAACCAACACTATTCGTATTAATATTTAATTTAATATAACAGATGGTTTTGTTTTGCTGAAACCAAGTGTTCATTGGAAACATGAAATGATTGCTGACTGCCGGGGTGTGGGCTTTGTGCTGGGCATGCCCTCCTAGCAGAGTGCAACGTGAAGACTAATGTTCCCATCACTTCTGTTCTTTGTTCTGCCATGATGCTGTCATTTGGACCACAGGCACACATCGTTTGGCCTTAACTTAGCATGAAAGAACCATTTGGGTCTGCATTTTCTTTTTTTTTTTAGGGCTGTACTCACGGCACATGGAAGTTCCCACACTAGGGATCCAACTGGAACTGCAGATGCCAGCCTGCACCACAGCCACAGAAACACCGGATCCAAACTACCTCTGCAACCTACACCACAGCTCAGGCAATGCTGGGTCCTTAACCCACTGAGGGAGGCCAGGGATCAAACCCGGGTCCTCATGGATACTAGTTGGGTTCATTATGGCTGAACCACAATGGGAACTCCAAGCTTTTGCTTTTTTCTCATTAAAATATAGACCATGGAATCACATACATACACTCAGCTGTAGGCATCAAACTCTAGTGACAGTTGGATTAGACAGTCTTGAATAGAAAGTGAATGTCCAGATGATTTCAGAATAAATTTCTATTATACTATAAAAATATTTATAAAATTACATAATATAATTTTAAATTACATTTAATATATAATTATATTACATATCTATAATTTTTATGTGTGTATAATTACATGTATGTATATGTTTTATTTTTGCAATGTATGCATATAATTATAATATATTATGTGACTTATGTGAGTGAGATATTTTGGGATTGAGGATACTTTCATGATCCTTACCAAGAAGTGAGACACCATAGCACTCGAGTCTGCCCAGGTGACCTGAAGCAGTTTTTACAGTTTTGTGCACAATCAGCCACTTCTTCTTCCTCGCTTTTGGGGATCACGGTAGTGTTCATATGGTTTTATATACAAGTTCCTCTGCTCTTAAGCAAACCTGGCCTTATCTGGAATCGCTGTTCTCCGCAAATCCCATCCTAAGCCTTCAGCCTCAGAATCACTTGGTGGCTCCAGGGTGACCTTGTGATAGAGTCCAAACTTCTCCACGTGGTACACAAAGCCTCCAACATCTATCTTCTGCCCACCTATCTAGCCTTATATCCTGTCCCACACCTTCCCCTCACATACAGCCCAGGGTTCTAGAGACATGGAATGACTGGCAAGGATTCTGTGATTCTCTGTTTTTTTTCCATTGTTTGGAATGTCCTCACTTTCTCGCCTCGAAAACTCCTAATTAATCTGAAAGACTTAGATTAGGCATCACTCTACAGCAGGCAGAATAACGCCCACCCCCCTCAAAGATGTCTGCGACCTAATCCCCAGAATCTGTAATTATGCTGAATTACCTGCCAAACATGACTTTACAGATATTTACATTACAGACTATAAAATAGGGACAATACCCAGGAATTACAGCAGCAATTGCACAGAATAATTTAGCACAAGTGAGGGTGACCCACAGTTGTCTCTTTCCAAACTCAAGTTCATCACTGAGTCCATTCCATAAACATTCATAGACCGAGGTCTTAAATCTCAAATGGCCAAGCTGGAACAGGGGCATGTCATAGAGGGGCTTAAAAATGAAATTTTGGTCCCTTAGGTGCCTTGAAGCACTTTTGCAAACATAGTGAATCTCTTTAATAGAGTTTCTTTGTATACAAAGAAAATGGTAATATAGGAGGGGCCAATAAGTCAGCAGACAAGGAAACCAGGTTCAGTTGCAGAGTGAGGAAGAATGCTTTTGTAGCAGGTAGATCCTGCTTTATAGAAAACCAGGGATGAGTGGCCTTAAACCGGGAAGTCACTTGAATAGAAAACTTTTTATGCCTTCATTTGGATTCTGTAAATCTAACAAGCCCTTGCTCACATGATTTTTCCAAAAGAGAACAATCAGCATAGGCTTAACATTCAAGGAAGTCAGAGACTTTTTCTTTGAGGTCTTTTTTATTTAGCTCCCTGTTCATGATAAATCTTATGTGGCATTTGGAAATAACCCACAGTGGAAGGAGCTGACATTCTCTCACCTGAATAACATGATTATACAAACTTTAGCTGCCTTTACCTCCATTTGCTGTTTTAAAGACTTCCTCTCAACACAGACAGTAAGACAGCCAGCTTGAATGCTAAGTGATATTTAACCCTTGGCATTTTCTCATTGGCATTTGATTTTTGCCATAAGTAGGTCTTTTTTTTCTCTCGATGAGAACTGAATGACCCTTACGTTCTGTCTAATGCAGTAGTAAAAGATTTAATAGAAGTGGAACATGATTGCTACAGTATATTTTCAGGCACTAAAGTTCGAGCAAAATGGAATAAGGGCCAGGTGGCAGTATCTACAAACTGTGCTAATAGCTCCATCAACAGTGTTTAATGTACTTAGAGTTATTCTCCACATCCTACTGTTGCTAATACATTTCCTCCCATACCTCCTCTCAACACAAAAATTTTGAGAGGAAAGGAAACATTAATAACCCCAAAGTGTTTAATTTTAAGGTATATTTAAATCTTAATACTGGTCATAAGGTGACCTATTTGACCACTGGATGGCTTATTGCAGGCTCCAATAATTTTGTTGCCATCATTAGTAAAAGTTTTTCACCGAGAAAAGGCTTAAAAATGCACAAGTTTTCTCCTCCATTTACCTTTGGGTTGCACACTGCTTTGAAGATATTTTCCAATGGATCTAAAATGTAAATGTGCCCAGTGCTGTTTGAGGTGAGGCTGGCTGCTGCCTCGCTGGGTATGAGACCGGAGAACCCCTGCTGTCTGTCCAGAGTTTTCATTTCTAGTTGGTTTGTCTGGTCAGACAACCAGCATGGATCAGATCGTTCTATAAAGTCAAAAATAAACACCAGGGCATTTTTTCCCCATTTTTTAAAGTTTTATTGAAGTGTAGTTGATTTATAAGGTCATGATAATTTCTGCTGTACAACAAAGTGATTCAGTTATGCAGATACACACATCCATTCTTTTTCAGATTCTCCTCCCACATGGATTATCACAGAATGTTTGGTAGAGTTCTCTGTGCTATACAGTAGGTCTCGTTGGCTGATCATTCCATAAACCTCAGTGTGCATATGCCAGTCCCAATCCCCAGTCCATCCCTCCCCACCCCCACTTGTCTCCTTTGGTAACCATAAGTTTTTCAAAGTCTGTGAGTCTGTTTGTTTTGCAAATAAGTTCATTTGTACCCTTTTTTTAGATTCCACATTTAAGTGGCATCGTATAATGTTTGTCTTTCACTGTCTGACTAACTTCACTTGGAATGATAATTTCTAGGTCTGTCCATGCTGCTGCAAGTGGCATCATTCCATTCTTTTTTATGGCTGGGTAGTATTCCATTGTATATATGTACCACATCTTCTTTAACCACTCCTCTGTCGATGGACATTTAGGTTCCTTCCATGTCTTGGCTATTGTACATAGTGCCGTAGTGAACGGTGGTAGGAGCATGTATCTTTTTGAATTATGGTTTTCTCTGGATGGATGCCCAGGACTGGGATTGCTGGATCATATGGTTCTGGATCATATATGGATATCATATGGATCAGATAGTTCTAGAGAGTCAAAAATCAACACAAGGGCATTTCTTTTAAACCACAGTGGGAAAAAAAAATGAAGAGGTGACTCCTACCCCGTATAGCACCTTCTTCAGTGAACATTTATTTATTTATATGACTACCCAGCCTCCAGATTGCTATATACAGAGAACATGGGCCTTGGGGGGGGGGGTTGGATGAGCTGCATGAAAGGTGCTGTGAGGCAGAAAGGTAAGCAGGCAGGGTAGTTCAGTTTGGGAGTGTGGTGATTGTGGCCTTTTCAGGGCTCCCCAGAGCATTTGCACTTGGACGTGACAAGGGTGAATAAACATGGTCCAGCTCTTGCCAGGAGCATTCTTCTTTTCCAGCTACCTGGACAGAGCATTTTCATCATATCTCTTGTCCTGGTTTCCCCATTTCATCTCATTTGTCTCTTTTCCTATCCTAGCGGATTTTCAAGCTTTTCAGTTTTTAGTATTTTTGTATGCAGAAAGGAACCCACAAAGAGAAAATGCTTCAGGCTCGTGACAGTCATGATGAAGCCTTGCTTGTACAATCCCATTTGACAACTTCTAATCTGTCCTATGAAGTATTCTCAATATGGATTAGATTTAATAATTTGGTTAATTGATAAGTGAACATGAGAAGAGGTTATCACTGGAATTAGATAATAGCTACTGTCCTTACAAACCTATAAAAAGTTCTCCTAACCATAAGTACTGCGCTTTGTTCCTACTGGAGAGAATGGCCACTGACTCTTTTGTCTGTAGCCAAGAGCAAGGACAGTTTAAAGGAGAAGCAAAATTATATAACTTGATTCTTTCACTCTAATGTGGTTAAAATTATAGAAGGGCTCTGTCTTATATGAGATCCTATTTATACTTAATAACATTAATAGAAACAATTATAATTTAATTATGATTATAATTAAAATATTCTCAATGTACATTAGATATAATGATTAAGAAATGAGTTTAAGAAAAGAAGCCTTAAAACAAAACTTTGGGATGTAAATTTTTCTACATGAGGATGCGTGTTTGATTCCTGGCCTTGCTCAATGGGTTAAGGATCCAGCGTTGCCATGATGTGTGGTGTAGGTTGCAGAATCGGCTCAGATCTGGCTGTGCTGTGGCTGTGGTGTAGGCTAGCAGCTACAGCTCTGATTTGACCCCTAGCCTGGGAACCACCATATGTCGTGGGTGCAGCCCTAAAAAGACAAAAAAATAAAAAAATAAAATAAAATTTGGATCATACTTTATAGTTTTATGTCCTTCCTTTCTCAAAGAATCAAATCACCTTTAAAAACTTGGTTTTAAGTGGGCCTGTAGAATTTTGTTGTTGCATGAAACTTTTCCTCTGTTGCTAATAAAAATGTCACTATCCATCTTGTGGGAACGTAGAGTTAGAAGTAACAGACTTGATGTTCACAAGCAGCATGCATGGATCATAAATCCATAATCCTGAGTGGGGAAAAAAAGTAGGAAACAGAATGAGATGTATAACATAAAACCATTTGTATGAACAAAACTGTGCATTCAAAACAATAATTCAGATTGTGCAAGGGCATAAAAGCAAAGGGCACAGCTGTATCATTTTGTTATACAGCTTTGGCCATATTGACTAAAGGTGAACATACTATACGTACTGTGAATCGCAGTTCCAATTTTAGGCATAAGCCTGTCAGAAATAGGGACATGTGTTCACCAAAAGATGAACCATAAAGTTGTTAGCAGACCTATTAGCACAAGCTAACCCATAATCTACCTAAAGGACCATCAACAATAGAATGGAAATGAACAGTGGTCGAGTCACAAAATGAGCTATTAGCTATTAGACAGTTATAGGAAAGAACAACCTTCAATTTACACAAAAACCGGAATGAATTTTAAAAACACAACACTGAACTAAAGAAGCCAGACACAGACAAGTGCAAATAGTGTGGTTTTGTTTCTATAACATACAAAACCAGCAAATTCAGCCTCTTCTGCTGAAAGTCAGTAAAATGGCCCCCCTGAGCTAATAGTGACTGAAAGGGGCCATGAGAAAGAGAAAGGCTTGTGGGGTGCTAGTAACATCCACTTTTTTTTTTCTTTTATTTTTAGGGCCTCACCGGGGACACACAGAAGTTCCTAGGCTAGGGGTCTAAACGCAGCTGTAGCTGCTGGCCTATGCCACAGCAACTCCGGATCCCAGCCATGTCTGCGACCTATACCCCAGCTTATGGCAACATCTGCTTCTTGATCTTGGGACTGACTGGACAGCTGTGAAATTTGAGAAATTTCAGTTTGTGAAAATTCACCAAGCTGTACCCTAAGGACAAGTGGAATTGTCTATTTCTCTATGATATTGCAGTACAAAGTGTTTTTTTTAAAGATGTACATTAAATGTATAAGAATGGTTGCCTATCAAGAAGGAAATGAGAGTGAATGAATGAATTTCAAATATATGGTTTTCAAGGCCTTATTCATGAGGCTGGCAAAGAACTTCTTAATTTTATTAATGACTTTTAGAAGTTGAGATCTTTTGCTTTTGGGCTTTTTAAAAAACTTCTGGCAGAGAATGAAATTCAGTAGGCAAGCAGATGTGTCTAATTACGATAAATTTGAGTAATTAAAATCTAATACTTCTTCAAAAGTGAAATCAATGGGTATAATTATGACTGAGAAGGTATTTATTTTGCCTTAATGTAGTGTTTTAAACACTGCACCTTTTAAGCCATTTTTATTTTTAGAATATAGTGCTTATTTTCTTTTCCTTTCCCTTTTCTTCACATTTTAACCACAAAACCAACCTTTCTAAGTGTTGTCGAATGTAATCCCAGGCACTTCCTGCCACAATGAGGCATTTTACCTTTCAGAGCCAGGGATTAGAAATCACAAAAGTCTTCTGATTTTAATTCCCTGCAGAGAGTTGTTAAGAGAATTGTTTTAGGTTATCCTGGTGACATTTATTAAGATCAGAAGGTGCAGAGATAAGACCATCAGAAATGTTTATTTTACTAAACTATTTAGATCTTCCCACACTTGCTCAGCTCAGTGACTCTAACTATCCTGTAATTGCCTATATGAAATGCTTACTGGATATGAGGCGAGAATACACCAGCTTAAGGAAAATGCATGTGATTTTCTCTTACATCAGTTTTCATGAATAGTTCTAATTCCATTTAATGGATAAAATGTACAAAATTTCATTAATTGAGTCATTTGTTACGTCTGAATATGTTGCTAGCATATAGGAAAGCTTTCACCAGGCACTCTGGTTTTATTTTTCAACCCTGTAAACTTAATTAGAATTGAGATTTAAGCCACAAATAACAAATTTCGTATCCTCCAATCAATTTCTGTTCTGAGAAAAAGATAATTTTACAAAGAAAGCCAACTTAAATTTTGCCTTCTTGTGTGATTAAAAACAATAATTCTATAAACATCTAGCAGCTGAATCATTTCTTACTATGTCATTGCTTTTACTTTGAGTTTTAAGCCAAAACTGACCATTTAATGTTTGGAAAATGATTAACTTACATGTAATTTCAGAATGATGTGCTTTTTATATTTTTTAATTTTAATTTTTTATTTTTTGTCTTTTTAGGGCCATACCCACAGCATATGGAAGTTCCCAGGCTAGGGGTTGAATCGGAGCTGTAGCCTCTGGCCTACACCACAGCACAGCAACGCTGGGATCCAAGTCACTTCTGCGACCTACACCACAGCTGAGAGCAACACTAGGTCCTTAACCCACTGAGCGAGGCCAGGAATGGAACCTGTGTCCTCATGGATGCTGGTCAGACTCGTTTTTGCTGAGCCACGACAGTAGCTCCTGATGTCATTTTTTAAATGAATTACAAACTCATTCCTGTGACAAACTCCTTCTCTGTGTATCCTTAACTTTTCCTAATTGCTCATTTTTGCTGAAGTTGAACCCTGTCTCATAACATTGGGTTCCAGCAGGCCTCATCAGACTTGCTTGTGTGTGTACATACTGCACAGTGAAATAGAAACTCATGTATATAACTCTTCGTCCTCTGAGGACGTTCAGTGAATAGGAACCCAGAGTCATGTGCTCCATAGTTTACTAAAGCTCGATGGAAAACCCGACTGCAGTAACTATGCAAAGTTCTGGTTAAACATTGCCCTAGCGTTTGCACTGCTCCGTCTGTTGTTTTTACGCTAAAGACTCAGCCCAGGTTGGAGGCAGTATTGACTTTGTAATTAAACCATTTTACCTTCAGAATTTTGTAATCACTGCATTTAAAACCATCTGTTGTGGTGAGAGGGTAAACTCATTTTTTTTTCCCAAGGTAAAGAAAAAAATCTACAGTGACTTTTTTTTTAGTAGACTTCTGATTTTTGGTCCTTGATTTGCTAACGTATCAATAGACAAAAAGGAGGAAATTCTCTGTGAGTGATGGAAAAGGAAGTCTGTCATAGAATTCAAAATAAATGCAGATGAAAGTACCTTCTTACCTGCTGTTTTTTTTTTCAGAGGTATATTGTTTCCTCTTTACCTGCGGAGTTATTATTGATTTATTAGAGGATGAACGCGGTAATATTACAGACAGGTTTGGCTATGTTTCATAGTGTTGGAAACTTCTTGCTAACCTGCCACGATATTATTGGGACAGGAAGGATGCATCTCCCATGGGAGGTGTGGTCCTTATTGCAGCTAGTAAGTTGCCACGGGCAGAAGGTTCAAGGAAGGGAAAATAATTTTTAAATAAGCAATTTTTAAAATAAGCAGTTTATACATATTGGCTTTGTAGTGATGCAGAATCTGTAGGCGGTCCTGCCTTTCTGTTCTCAGGAAAAGGAGGCAGAAGAGTGTACTAATCTGCACTCTGATAAACCTTTTTGAAGGGCGTGGGACCAGTCTCATCCCCACCCCCACACTGGGGACACAAGTGATGTCTGAACTACCATGAATTGCCCCTTTGCATTTGGGAAATGTAGCGAAAAGAATTTGACGCTATGAACTTTGGAGTTAGACCGGGGCCCAAATCATGACCTTGTCACTTTTCAGTTCCTGGGCTTGGAGAAGTTAGTTAACCTCCCTAACTTGACGTCCCTCATCCACAAAACAGTGAAGATAAAAATACTCTGTCACAGTGTCTGTGGGGTCTTGATAGGATACCGTAGTACAAAGTACCTGATACAGTGCCTGGTATAGGAAGCAGAGTGAAAATAATGTCTTTACCTCAATTAATTATCTACTTGCAAACAAATTCTTGAGGCATCTTACCTTTAAGTTTCAGTGTAGTTTGTCAAAAACATAACAAGATATGTGGTTTAATAGTGGACTTTTAAAGCTATTTTGTAGTTCTCTTTGGCTGACATCTATTATGTATGTCCATTTAGGGAGAAAAACAAAACAGAAATAATTGCCAAGTATCATAAAATTCAGTACTAATTGAAAGACTTTTTCTTCTTCCTTTTTTTTCCCCCAAGTAATTTGGAGATTTTGAACAAAAGGCCCAATTCAGAAATTCCCCCTAAATAGCTCGTGGCAAGCCAATAAGAGCTGCCTCTTCCTTGGGACCAAAATGGAAGAGGGGTGAGGAGAAGAGAGGGAGGCTGGGAGGAGGGCACACAGTCCCAGGCAGCACTGTGTGAGCTCAGAATGCAAGCTGTCACCTCAGGGCACTTTGCTTTAACTCTTAGCTCTGCAGCTTACTGTTGCGTAACTTTCGGGGGACCCATCTTATGACTCCAGTACACGGTTTTCTCACCAATGAGATGGAGATAACAATAGTACCTACCTCATATTGCTGATGTGAAGATTTCCAAAGGGATCTCATGTAATCCTCTTAGCACAGAGCCTGGCAACTTGCAGACACTTGGTAGTAGATTTTTTTTTTTTTTTTTAATTTTTTGTCTTTTTGCCTTTATGTAGAGTGGCACCCGCGGCATATGGAAGTTCCCAGACTAGGGGTCTAACAGGAGCTGTAGCTGCCGGCCTTCGCCACAGCCACGGCAACGCGGGATCCGAGCCGCGTCTGCAACCTACACCACAGCTCATGGCAACGCCGGATCCTTAACCCACTGAGCAAGGTCAGGGATCGAACCCGCAACCTCATGGTTCCTAGTCAGATTCGTTAACCACTGGGCCACGAAGGGAACTCCCGGTAGTAGATTTATTTTTATTGCCGGAGCCCGATAATTATATGAGAATGCTTATTGCACATTGGAATTCAACACATGAGAGTTGCCACTGAGGTCACGAGGGTTCAGAAATAGTTAAGAATTTTGGAGTTCCCGACATGGCTCAGCAGAAACGAGAATCTGACTAGCATCCATGAGGACACAGGTTCCATCCCTGGCCTCGCTCAGTGGGTTAAGGATCCAGCATTGCCGTGAGCTATGGTGTAGGTTACAGACGTGGCTTGGATCTGGCATTGCTGTGGCTGTGGTGTATGCCAGTGGCTATAGCTCTGATTCGACCCCTAGCCTGGGAACCTCCATATGCCGCAGGTGCATCCCTAAATATACAAGAAAAAAAAAAAAACGGAAATAGTTAAGAATTTCTTTTACAAGTTTACTCATCCTCTGCCAAACTTGAGGATTGCTTTTTTTTTTTTTCTTTCATGGAGTTGTTTTCATAGGAGCTGTTATTAAAACCATGCTCATGCCAGACAACCGATAGGTAGGTAATCCTTTTTACCATGAAAAGGAAAATAAAGAGTAATTTGCCTTTACCAGCACACTGTGTTAGGCACAAAAAAATTACCTAAGGTGTGTACATCCAATCAAGTTGTATCACTGATGTAATTTATCCTTGAGACCATGGATGGGAGAAAGCCTCAAAATGGTCCTGAAAGGAAAACGGTGTGGCCAATACAAAACTCAGCCTAAAGATCAATCTGATACTGCTTGGGGAATTACCAGTATTCCTCTAGATTTTTATGTGAATGTGTTAATGATACGCTATCATTCGCCTTTGTCCAGTTCAGAGACTTTTCTTGTTTTAATCAGCGTAGATAAAAGGAGGTAAACCGGATGTGAGAGAAAGCATGGGAACCCATCAGCTGTGCACCAGCCACCCAATTGTTCTCTCTGGCTGTGCTCATCTTGCCAGTCAGCCAGGCACAGAGGCCACAGCTTTGATCTCAATCGGACTCTATTTGACAAAGCCAGTTGTAGAGGCTCTTCAAGGAGACAGGAGATTACAGACAATACCATGCTGAAGAAATGCTGTCTTCTAGCCATGGGTACACTGAAAGCCATCTCTTTAATCTGGGATGTGCTTGTTTCAGGGAATCCTAGAAATGAAGCTTCTAGGGAATGAAAGGCCAAGCTTTATTCCAGTTACAAAATCTCCTCAAAAAAAGACCAAATTTAGCAACAACAACTCAGTAACAACTGTGTATGTCATAAAATCATGTGGATTCATTTCAAGGAGTAGCTAAAAAGACCTGACAGTACACTCAGGCAGCTAAATACACTCTATACCTCTTCCCAGGATATGTCCAGCTTGAATTGTTCAAAGTGAGTAAAATCGTAAAATCAGATGATTGAGAGTTGACTTGCAGGCAGTTAATATAAATCCTAAAAACTCATTTCAAACTCTGCTATTGCTGTGACTTAGGAAAGAGGTCGAAAGGGAGAAAAACCAAGTTTAACAATGTCGTGATCTTTACTACAAGATATAGGTGGCTTCAAGTTCCCGTAAAGTGTAAAGCCTTTTTCTTTGAAATTTGAAAACCTATCAGAATTGAGCAACTGGCTTTGTTGATGTCAGACGAATGCACTTTGAGGTTAACCCTCACCTTTAGACTGGTGCATTGCACGGTGGCCAGTCCTTTCCTGTCTCAGCAGCTACAGAACATCAAATAAAATGACATTGCGTTCCCATCACATTTCTTTCCTACTAGATTTGAAAACCTTTGACTTTAATTTTTTAAAGTTAATGAGGAAAACTGAAACCCTTTCTCAGTATTAAACCCTTTCTCACTTCCCTTTAAAAATGTAAAGAAGTTATGCATTTCCTTTTTCTGAAAGGTTTACAATATTGTGTTAGTTTCAGGTGTGCTTATCTTTAAGATGGGGTATCTCATACTCAGAGTGACGTCATTCTAGGGCTGGCTTGATGACTGAACCTCACCTCTCTGCTTCATTCCCACTCCTCTTGTCATTTTGAGAGTTTTTCACATTCTAAGGGTATTTATTTACCTCTAAGAACTATATTGTGCAAAAACTTGTTCTTGTCCAAATTACGTAGCTACCATTTTTACTTCTGGTTTTAGTTGGAAAGGTACAAATCATCTGCTATATTTTGATTTTCATCTTGCCTTGGGCAATTGTAACAATTTCTCTAAATTTTAATATGTATATATCTGTCATCAGCCAATAGAATATCTATCATTTCCCCTTGATTTGGGATCAATAAAATGGGATAATGCAAGGAAGTTCCTTAAAAATAAGGCAGGTATTCAGAGTATTTCTGTCTACACAGGTGGTTCATCAGGTTCAAACAGGCTGGCTGTATAGTAGAATTCTCTGGAAGGTACACATCAGCCCCTGGTCACTAGCAAACTATTTAATACTTTTGGAAATATGCACTGTAACTATTCTTTAATTACCGTTTAAATCTTGAGAATATTTACATTGTAACACAAAATGTTTTATGTTTTAACATTGTTATAGTACTCAAGAAAATTTAATTATTAGAGGAAATCATTAAACAGAAAGTTCCCTCTAATTTCTCTGCCTTATAGACTTCCTGGGAAATGGCTATCAACAATATGAGCCCTAATCCCCTCCCTAACCTATTTTTATTTATTTTTCTATCCCCCCAAATGTATGTTTGCAAGAGAAATGTGGCATCATGTATACATATTTATAATCTTCCCTGAACTCTGCATTGAGATGTTTCCTTGTGTTTCTTTCTTTCCCTTTCTTTTTTTCCTTCCCTTTCTTTCCTCTCTTTATCTTTTTTTTTAAGATTACGCTTTCCATAACAGCAAGAGTAAAACACTTTTTTCCTTTCTTTCTTTTCCTTCCTACCTTCCTTCCTTCCTTCCTGTCTTTCTCTGTTTCTTCCTTTCTTTCTGCTTTTTAGGGCTACACCCAAGGCATATGGAAGTTCCCAGGCTAGGGGTCGAATTAGAGCTATAGCTGCTGACCTACACCACAGCCACAGCAACATCAGATCCCAGCCTCATCTGTGACTTACACCACAGCTCATGGCAATGCAGGGTCCTTAACCCACTGATCAAGGCCAGGGAACAAACCTGCAACCTCGTGGATACTAGTCAGGGTCATTACTGCTGAGCCACGGCAAGAACTCCTCCATATGTTTTAGAAGAGCACTAGGTTTGAAAACATTTTGGAGGGGAAAAAAAGAACTCTCATTTTGTAGAATGTTTGTCTTCAAAAATATCTAATATAACTCCAGGTAACTACCAAAATGTGTTAAGGTCAAATGGAAAACAAGAAGATATTGTTCGGTGAATACCTAATCTTAAAGGATAGCATTTCCAAAGGCTTAAGGAATCTGGAGAAGAGAGTGGATTCACTTGTTCTTACTCCCGCTGGGCAGACTGCAGAGGTGTTCGGTGGATCCCTGCATGTCTGCACCCTAGAAAGATTCAGTATAAAGAGGAGGAAGTGCTCTCTGGCCCTCTTTCCATATCCTTTCTTTTCAGCCCTTATTCTTCTTCACTTCTAGTCCAGCATAACAGCAAGAGTAAAACACTTATTGTGAGCCACTTTCACTCCATTTTAATGTTCCTTTGGAAAAAAAAGAAGAGTTTGGAGACATAGATCATGCTTGTATTCAGATGATATGAAAATTTATATGAGTTATCTATCTTGTCTCGAGTCTTCTGTTTCTCTCTCTTCCTCTCCTTTCTTTTTCTCACTGTGGTAACCAGGGCATAAGGGAAGCTGGAACATGTGGCTTTTTATTTGATCAAGGGTAATGATCAACTAAGCTCAGAGGAAGGGAGGGCAGCTTTCCTAGTTCACCTGCGAAATAGAATCTTTTTACGTGCTCTCCACTTGTGAGCCCATCTGTGCCATCATTAAGAAGGAAAAATCTACAGAAATAAAAGGGCTAAATATAACCGGAACTGGATATTTAAAGTTTATTTGAATATGCAAATGAAGGGACTGCAGCTCTATGAATGAAAGTGTGTCCTCTATTCAGTTCTGTGACTCAAAAGACCCATAGATTGGTTGCCTTTATGGTTTGCTTGCTTATTTTAATATTCTTCTCCTGCATCATCATTTTTGTCTTTGCATATTTCTTTTCTTTATTTCTTTTTTTTGGATCTTAAGTAGAGATAAAAGTCTCAGGATTACATCAAGAAACACCAAAACATGCAAATGTTCTCTGCAATAGATGTTTGCTAATCGTAGTTTCCAGAACAAATGGTCTTCATTTGGGAAGAATACTAAAGGGGAGAAATTCATTCCAGAACTTTTTAGGTATTTGCTACTCTGATATGTTTCTTCCAACACTTGAGGAAAACTTATACAGTATCCTGGAGTTTCTATGAATTCTATTTTTCAGATACAAGCTATTCAAATGGTGTTAAAACATCAGATTCCCAAAATGACTGACGGAAAAACTTACTGAACACCATTGGGATCCCAGACCATTCTTGCCCAAGCACCTTTCTTGCCCATATCTGTTTCTTTATGCTATTGTAGGGCTTAGACTGAGATTTTATTTATTAGCTGTGTTGTCTGTAAAGACAACCACTGGAAAATAAAGTAAGGTACACCTGTCAATGGTTATTGTCCCTAGAAGCCCCATGTTACTAGACCTCAGGACAACAGTGCCTGGAGACTGACAATGCTCATTGGCGCATTGACAGATTACTTCCGTAGAGGCTTCTAGAACTGCTGTGGGAAAGTAGTGGTAACTGGCGTGGGGTAAGGGCTAAAAAATTGCCGTGTCACCTGTGACCTTCAGAAGAGAAAGATGAGAAAAGAGAAACAGGATGGTCACTGATAAAGAATGAAATTATTAAAAATGAGCTGATAGAGAAAGAAAGCTAAGGAAGTCACATGTCATGCTTACAAGGCTGTTGGGTTCTTTTTGGCCTCGCTCACAACATGCAGAAGTTCCTGTGCCAAGGATCGAACCCGAGCTACAGCAGCAACCCGAGCCACTGCAGTAACAACACCAGATCCTTAACCTACCTTCTCACAAAGGAACTGCTCCACAAGGTTGTTTTAAACTTGCTGTTTTCACATTATGACTGTCTTTTTTATATAATTAAAAAGACAATGCATTAAACTTTCATCTTGTGAGAACTAGCACATAATAAGCATAGTGGGACACCTTCATCATATTTCTAACCCTCTATTCTCCAGGTCACTTATGGATGTGGAGGAGTGACTCTGAGAGATGGACTGGGGGTCAGGAATGGAGTAAGAATGAGTTCTCTGTATATGTGTGTGTGATGCAGTGGCTTAAAACATACTGTAATTTTATTCAGGCAGCCAGGGAGATCCAGGAAATGTGCTCACTAACTTAGATTTTACTGAAATCTCCACCTTATCATTATTTTGTGGCTGTGTTGCTTTAGTAACTGAGATTGTCTTTTGGATGAGGAAAACCTCATCATGAGGCTATTTTATTGCTGAAGTAGCAATGAAGAAAGAAGGACGCAACCAAATAGAGAACTCTTTCTGATTGGATTATGCTTTCACTCACCAGTCGCCAGATTCATTTCATTCTTCTGCTGGGATTTTGCCTGAGCACTTGGCAGACCGAAGTTCACAAATAATGGGTCCGTTGCAGATTCTGCCAAAGTATATAATTAGCAAATAGCGTGTAAATAGAGAATATCATGGTAGGGTAGTGAGAAAAAAATACAACAGTCAGTGCATCCCACTGATGCAGCCGAGCCTGGATAAAGATACCTCTTCCAAATCACTCCATCTCTTATCTGCATCTCCCCTATACCTTCAGTGTCTTCCTCTGTGTTGTTTCTCTTTACTCTTTAAGTATGCTTAAATTTTTCCAAGTCAAAATGAAGAAAAACAAATAACCCTCTTTTAAGGGTTATTTCTAAGGGTGTTTTGCATTCATTGTCTTCCTTTTCGCACTTCTTATTACCATTCAGTCTGAACCTCTACAAGCTGGCTTCTCCTCTAAACACTCCACTCACACAGCTCTTGCAAAGCCCACTGATCTCCGTATTGCCAAACGCAATACATATTTTCCAAACTTTCTTAATGAAGCATTTATGCTCTATTTGCCACTATTAGGCAAATAATGATCTAAGATCATTAGATATTCTTGAATCATTCTACTTCCTTGATGTCAATAGAAACTTTCCCGTCTTTCTCCTCCTGACTTTGCCATCAGTCTCTTCATGGATGCCTTCTCTGTATCTTCTCTTTAAACACAGGATTTTCTCAGGGATCTTCTTTTGGCCCACTGCCCAGCGTCATCTAAAAATTTTCCTTGAACAATAGGTTTAACACAGTTTTAACTAGCACCTTGTCTTAAGTCCATGAAAGGCATATTCCCAGCCTTTATAATTCCTGAGTTTTAGACCAGAAATAGGTCAATCCAGGCATACCTCAAAAGCACCTCAAAATTGATGTGTATAAAATTATTGTTTCTTGTCTTTAACTTTACACCTGTCATTGAAACACTACACTCCATCCTATATTTCTTTACTTTTTCCTTCTTTTTTGGGAAGGGGGTGCTGCACCCATGGCATATGGAAGTGCCCAGGCTAGGGGTCAAATTGGAGTCACAGTTGCTGACTTACAACCACTGCCATAGCAACACAGGTTTCGAGCCATGTCTGCAACCTATGTCACAGCTTGTGGCAGTGCAGGATCCTTAACCCACTGAGCAAAGCCAGAAATCGAACCCAATCCTCATGGATAATGGTCGGATTCTTAACCTGCTGAGCCACAACAGGAATTCCCATCCTATATTTCTTTATTGGTTATTGATGTCACCACATAGCAAGCCTCCCAGATCAACCCTCTTCTCTCCCACCACTCTTACCACCACGTATAATTAATCAAGTCTTACCTTTTTGTGTTTTACACCTATTGAATTCATCGAAAGAGTTGCGACCTTAACTTTTTTTTAACCTGGAATATTGTAGTATCCTCCTTGCTGATTATACAGAGTGTAATTACCCAAGGAATTCCAGGCACAGCTCTTCTATAACACATGGGGCTTCCTTCCATGAGTTACCTGTACCCTAGCAGATCCACCAACACACATACTTGCCTCAAAAAACCCAGTCCACGCAAAGTTGATCACCTTAGTATAATTTAGAAAAGTCCCTGATTGTTGGACCTTGTTGTTTGCACTGACCTAGGGCGAAAAATATGATATTATTTCTTCAGAGGGCTATGTGGAAGATGTGTCTGAATCATTCCTTTTATATAACGGAATGTGCATTACATCTATCCTTGAAAGCAGAAAGCAGATGAGTTGCTAGGCTATTGAGAGGTGTGTTTGCATGGATAAATAGTTTCAAGGGAGGAAGCCACGTGTTTATAACCTCATCAATATCAACTGAACTTGAAAGAATAAATTGTGACATTGACATTGATAGGGGATCATATCGCGTGACCCCACAGTGCCTGAATTTCACTATGCGTGGTTGCTTAGTGGCATTTAGCCTCGTTTGATTCTACTTACTTGTGTTCCCCATTGTGCATTATGTTTGTCTCTTGCCTAGACTATTGTCATATCCTCATGGATGTATGAACGTGGATGTCTGTGTTTCAGAGGTCATTTTTAGCAACTAGTACAAGACTGTTTTGTGATTATCTATCTTGAATCAAATTAGTTTCTTCTAATATTCATGAATGTTAAGGCAGTATGTTAAAAAAAAATAGCAGAAGTTCCCATTGTGGCTCAGCAGGTTAAGAACCTGACATAGTGTCCTTGAAGATGCAGAAAAAGAAAAAAATAAAAAATGGTTAAAGACAATTTAGGTGATAAAACTTTATTTAAAAACTCTTTATTCTTTAACTCCTTATTTCCTTTCTGAGAACTACAAAATGAGAATGTAGGAAGTTTTTATAAGATAAAGAGTAAAGAACAAAGAAATAAGTATAAATCTCAGATCTAGCTTGGTGTTTGGGGCCTGGCTAAGTGCTTATACTGCATTTCTGGCCTTTTTTTTTTTCTGGGCCACACCCATGCCATATGGAAGTTCCCAAGCTAGCAATCAAATCGAAACTGTAGCTGCTGGCCTATACCACAGCTCATGGCGATGCCAGATCCTTAACCCACTGAGCATGGCCAGGGATTGAACATGTGTCCTCATGGATACTGGTCAGATCATTACTGCTGAGCCATGATGGGAACTCCTCTAGAAGCCATTTATTAAGTTCTTATGTATTAACTTTTTAAAAATCTTAAGCTTAGACACAGTTAAGCTTCTATCTGCCTATACGTCATTGAGGTCCATCAAGGTCTATTTCCTTAGTGTTTCATTATCACTTTGTCACATATTAGGAAGACTGATAATTGAGCCAAAAATTTCCATTAAATGTTTGTGTCAAATGCTAACGTCCTGAAATATTTTAGAGCTATTAAATCTATTGATTTTTATAAACATTTCATCTCTATTGACCATTTATCATTCATATTTCTACACTTTCTACTCTGTTCACAAAACATAAAGGAAATCCCAGTACCTATATACAGTGATTACTTTTGACATCTAAATATCTTATGCAGCTTCCAAATGCAGACAAATTTTGAAAGAGCATATACATTATATTGATTACTACTTTCTCCAACAGGAAAAGCAAAAATGTCTTAGACCCATGCTGATGAGTTTGGGCCCTGTTCTGAGGTCAAAGAGGAGCCAGAGGACAATCTTGAGCAGCAGTGCAGTTTTTGTTAAAAGGAAGCTCCCTCTAGAAGTGATGGAGAAACTGATGGAGTAGGAGCTAAAAAGCTATAGTCCTGATAAGGGACAAGAGGACAAGAGTTTGCTCTGGGACATTGTCCATAGGGATGAGGAGGATGAGATGAGAGCTCAGAAGGATAACCAGAAGGAACATGGTGACTGGAAGTGGGGACAGTGAAGGGGAGTTTAGGATGTCTTCCAGGTTTCTGACTTCCCTAGCTCTGTAATGATGAGAAGGAAAGCGTGGTGAGAACACAATGCAAGAATGAAGCTAGTGGCTCCTGGTCCATACATGCAGAGCTTCTCTGTCTGCAGGACATCTTGGAGAAGATGTTCAATAATCAGTAACTGGATGTTCAGCTTAGTAGCTTGGGTTTTCCTTACAAAAATAACAGAGAAGAGAAGGCACCTTGCCCCTAACTTTGCAGATATGAAGGCATTAGAAAGATCCAGCACACTGGAGTTCCCGTCATGGCCCAGTGGTTAAGGAACCCTACTAGTATCTATGAGGACGCAGATTCAATCCCTGGCCTTTGCTCAGTGGGTTAAGGATTCGGTGTTGCCATGAGCTGTGTGGTAGGTTGCAGATACAGTCAGCTCCAGTGTTGCTGTGGCTGTGGCGTAGGTGGGCGGGTGCTGCCTTAAAAAGACAAAAGACAAAAAAAAAGAAAAAAAGATCCAACACACTAATATTTTATGATTATAAATTCAACTATTTACATTTTAAAATACTGCTTTAATTGACTTTTAATGGGGAATAAAATTAATCGGTGAAAAATATTTTTTTCCTGGAGTTCCTGTCGTGGCACAGCAGAAACAAATCTGACTAGGAACCATGAGCTTATGGGTTCAATCCCTGGCCTTGCTCGGTGAGTTAAGATATGGTGTTGCTGTGACTATGGTGTAGGTGGCAGACACAGCTCAGATCTGATGTTGCTGTGGCTGTGGTGTAGGCCAGCAGCTGTAGCTCTGATTGGACCCCTAGCCTGGGAACCTCCGTATTCTGTGGGTGTGGCCCTAAAAAGCAAAAGAAAAAAAAGAAAAATATTTTCCTTCTTCCTAATAGAAATTTTCACAGAAAAAAAATATCATGTTTTTATGGCTACGTATTCTAGGTCTGAAAATAATGACAATCAGACAGAAATGAACATTGACAATTTCTTCCCAGAATTATTGATTTAATAGAGAAAGAATCTACATCATTTTATGAACTCAGCAAAATATGTATAAACATAAATTATTTTAAAATATTTCTTCTAATCATGTTTTCGTATTTAAAAACCAGACCATATTGTATTCTATGGATGTCATTTCTATGAAACCGTATTGGAGTAGTTAATGATTTACCACATTTTGCTTTTTTCCTTTACGTTTACATAGTAAATTCTTATTTAACCACACCAGCCTAGGTTATCTTGCTAGATGAGTCAAGCAATAGAGCAGCCTACATTACACATGAAACACAAAAACAGTTTACATTGCTTACAATAATACTACTGATTCCAATAATACTGGATTTGAATAATAATAATAAACAATAGTTACCATTTATTGAGTCTACACAATGCGTCAGAGACCATCATGCTAAATATTTCATAAGCATCAGCTCAGTTCATCCTCACAAAAACCTTTTGTGATAGGTAATATTATTAAGCTCCTTTGACAGATGATAAAAATGAGTCTTGGAGAAGTTGTTTAACTTGTCATACAGTTAATGTGTTTTCAGATTTTTCTGACCCTGAAGTAAGTGTTTTACATGGCTACATAGTTTTGCCTTGACTTTGAAATCATATTTTTTTGTTACCCCTGTCTTCATAGTTTAACAGAGACTTGAACAACCATGTCAATGCTCACTTCAACATACAGATTAGTCTTGGTTCTTGGGGTGATGCCTTTGTAGGATAACTCAAGTCTGTCCCCATCATCCTGATCCTTCTTAGTCCCATCAGCACTCTATCTGAATCTTTCATGGTCACATGTTCTCAAATGCAAGGAGCCCACAAAATCCTATGCAGGAGTTTCACTGGGGGCAAGTCACTTAGTACTGAAGCATGTGTCAAAGAAAAGCTGTTCTTTTTGGTTTCCAAAAGTCACTAGTCAGTTCTTGGCCACTTTCCCCTTATCTCCCTGGGAAGCATCAATCAGGATGTGTAGAACCACTGATATGCCAACAGGTTATGTTTCACTGAAGAATCAGTGTACCCTCAGAGGCTTTCTCTGCTAGTTTGATGTCCAAGTGCCTCCATTCCCTCAGGCACCTGAACACTCAGCTTCCTGTGAAAAAACATTGGGTACCATCTTTAAGGACATATTCTAGGTAGAGTTTCTTTGGGGAGTGGAGAGTTGAGATTATAAATTGTAGAGGTATCCAGGTGAGGTGCAGTGAGTGAAAAACAGTACATATGTTGGGGGATGAGATGGCAAATAATAGAAAATATTACCCCTACAATTCGAAGGTGAGAAGTCTTGCCATTTTGTAATATATAATATGGAAACAGTTCTGTTTTCCAGAGGTCATGTATAAAACATTAATAAGCTAAAGTACACAAAGCTAAATGGCAAATCTTGATTAACAAACTGCCCCTGAGGCTCATATTTGCTCCTGTGTGTTTGAAGATGCTTGAGGGCTGTAAATCTCTGACCCTCATTCTATTGATTGGTAAAAACACCACCCTTGTTTTTAACTAATAAAAACAATGGTTTCTCTTTACTTTAGAGCAGGTATCATATTAAGTAGTTAATTTTTCACTTTTGTAAATGTGTTCCTCACCCAATTCTTACTCAAAGAGTCTACGACATCTATCTTAAGAAAAGAGGTAAAGTCACCACGTCACACTGAGAAATCTTGGTTTTGACCTTCTCTTCACCTTTAGTTCCCTTCAACTTTAGGATTAAAATTAATCACATCAGCTATCCAGAAAAAAAAAAAAACTTCATTTAAAGGCATTAACAGAGCTTTCCTTTCCCTGCTATTTAAATATTTCCCTGATATTTCAAGGGAGAAAGTGTGGGACTGAACTTGTGGAAAAAAGAAGAGCAAATTCTATTAAAACTTATTTTAGTGGTTGAAATAATCAGTTAAAAAAAAACCTTAATTAAGACCCTCATGAAGAAAACCAAAGCCTAAGATTAATACAATGTTAGATGTCAATTATACCCCCCAAAACATAAGAGAAAACCGTGAGATTAATTTCTTTAATGACGTTGTCATGGAAGACATCGAAAGGGCTTCAAGGCTATTTTTAATAGTGGGTCCTAGGAAAGTAATGCTGTTCTCATCAGGAAAATATTTTAGCATTTCAGAGTTATAAACATCTCAGCTTAACATTATTACCAGTCTCTTCTCATTTTGTAGGTCTTTCCAATTATATGTTTCTCGTGTTTTTTAAGTAAATCACCACAATCATCATTAAAGTTTGAAACCCTCAGGAGTCTCTTTCTGCACTCATTCTGGCCACTCTTCTAATCTCTCTGAGCTCTGCCACACCTTTTCATCTTTTGCTTCCAGTGATCAGTTCCTTAAGTGCTGGATTCGCATCCTGAATTTATCCTGCCTGCTCTCCCCTCCCCCCAACAGTTCCCTTTCCCATTATCGCCTATTTCCTACTTTTTCTTCTATCTCAGTAAGTCACTTCTTTCAAGAAGTTCCCCTGACCAGGTCTCCCCATCTAATCCCTGCCCTGCAGGCATCTCTAGGAGCTCAATTCTTGTTTTAACTGCTCTGAGGTCCTTTACATCTTTTCACAATTTTAACTCATAACTTTTTTTTTCTTTTTGTCTTTTTAGGGCTACATCTGTGGCATATGCAAGTTCCCAGGCTCGGGGTCAAATTGGAGCTATAGCTGCCAGCCTCCACCACAGTCACAGCAACGCGGGATACGAGCCATGTCTGCGACTTACACCACAGCTCATGGCAACGCCAGATCCTTAACCCACTGAGCGAGGCCAGGGATTGAACCTGTGTTCTCATGGATACTAGTCAGTATCCGCTGACCCACGATGGGAACTCCTCATTACTCCTTAATTGTAACCAACTGTGTATGTTTCATGAGAGAGGAACCTTGTCTGTTCTTATCACCACTGTGAACACACATGTTTGTTAAAATGTGGGATTTAAATGGAGTGTCTCTTGGAAGAGTCAATGTATTATCTCCTTGACAAAACCTAAACAAGCCTGAAAACACTACAAGACATTTCATTAAGAATACTCAAGCAATAAGTACATTTTAAGTCTTGAGATGAATTGAGATACTTGTAAATAATGAGATAAATTTTTAATAGGAACAGTAATCTATAAGTGTTTTTATTTGTGCTATTTAGAAATATAACAGTATTATCCTCCTCACTCTTCAGTTTTCTTTGATTATTGAGTTGTTATTGTTTTCCAGAGATGTAAATGACACAGCATTCTCAACAACAACAAAAAAGCTTCGCGTGCTATTGAATGGACAGAGAGACTTTTATTAGAATCCCTGATGTGATAAGCAAAAGGGTCAAACTAATGAGGGGTCAATTTTATCTTCATAAACATCTGCATGAATATGATTGAATTGTAGATGTTAGAAGAGAAATTTGGGGACAAATCAGAGATCTCTCCAACTGGATTAGATTATACAAAAAAAAAACTAAATAAATTATTCCACTCATCCTGGGAATAGATTTTTTTTAAATGGCAAACTTTTCTAGCATAGTATTTTATAGCCAAGATCAATAAAAATTAAACACTATTTATAAGATTTTGATATTAGAAAATTAGTCAAAGACCTTTTTACCAATCAGAACAGAGACAAGACCTTATTTTGTAATCAGATATCTCAAAATTAGAAATAGATGTTCCTTGGAGTCTACTTAAAACTGTCTTTCCCAACCTTCGCTAGTGCCTATAATCAAGTAGTAACTTAAATTTATTTTCTTTTCATTTAATCAATGTGCTTTTGGAACAGACAGGTTGTGTTCTCTGCCATTTACAAACTCAAGGATTTAATTTAGAATTCAATAATTGAATGAGATAGTTTAATGACCTTTTATATAAATTCATCATTTCTTATCTTTCCCAAAGCACGAAATGTCCTGTATGCCATAATCATTCTTGCTTACTTTTCTGAAAGGTTTTTGTTTAAATTTCTTTAATTCAGCTAGGATTGTAAATCTGCCTTCAAAATACAGTATGAACAGTTTACTGCTTCAGGCCTTACAGCAAACAGATCGTAGCTGTTATTGTGAGATTTGTATGACAATTAATTTCACTCCCTTTACACTCAGGTTTACAAAGAAATCTGAGTATCTGTAACATCCCTTTCCACGGAGTTTGAACATACTCTCATTTGCCTCCTGCTTTTTTGAAAAGGTGGAATTTTGGGTTTGGGTTTCAAAATTCATTTGTCTCAAATGTTCTCTCTTTCCTTTTTTCTTCCTTTCTCCTTTCTTTCTTGCTTCTCTTTTTTTCTCGAGGGTGAGTGGTGAAGGAAGAGAAAATGCACCGTCTGGGCTAACTTCTAAGGCATATGCTTTGTCCTATTTTTGTGGACTCTGTCTGAGCATAAATCAGTGGTTCAAAAACATAATCAGTGAGCATCTAATCTGTTGCTTATCAAGTTTGTTTGTTTTTCCGAAGAAGATGAAACACCTGCTGCTGTGGATTTGATGGGATAGCCAGAGCAGTTATACTCCGGATGGCTAAATAGACACTGTGTCCATTAATGGCTCCAAGGGCAAATTTGAGTGGGAAAAGGAGCATTTGGCATTGTTCCTCACTGGTCAGGATGGCACAGACACACCTCTGGGGTTCTACAACACATCTAGGAACCTGTTGTCTCCGCATTCCATTAGAAGGACCCACCCATTGACACCTATTGGACCCTTCTGCCAACTCAGCTTCTTTCTAGCTTTCCTTTCTCTCTGCTTCTAGCTCTCTCTTCTGCCTATTTTTATCTCTAGGTTGTGTGTGTGAGTTTCTCAGTCACAGTTCCTGAAGAGATGATCTGACTGAGTTAGATACTATTTAATATAAATCACCATTATTGGGTGAAGTTTTGAGGCAATCCCTTCACAGCTTACTGGTCTACCTCTATTTCGCCATACAATGTTATTGGCCTTTGAAGTGAGACTATTCTTCACATCTGTCTCATATGTTGTAGAATAGCCACATCCCTGGTCCTCACACTAAATGCCACTGTACCTGCCCTCTTTAGGCACCATGTCAATGAAGAATACCCCCCTTCTCATTTCCAATATAAGTTCTTGACCTGGGTGATCTTGAGAGTCTCATGAATTCTTCTCTCTTGAAGCAGAAACAAAGAGAAAGATTTTATATCACAACTATAACTGATATTTAGCTTAAAGTATTTTTTAAAATTCTTTCTGACCTGAACTTATACTTGGGAACATATAACCGAGGATAACTCTAATTTTTCTTAGTGCGGCACTACCTAGAGAGAGGAGAATAAACCAGACCCCTTATGATCTATGATTCTGTGTTAATGACCTGGCTGGGTTTTAGTTTTTCTTCAAGTTGTTATAAAACAGGTTCTTGGCCTCTGAATTGTATTAAGAATTCACTGTATTGACTGTAACATTCATTTTTCATTATGCCTTTTATCTTTAGTAACAACCATAATGTAAGATTTGAAAGGTAGTACCCCAGGAATTGAGTTATAAATCTAGCATCTTAAAATTTTTAACCTTAATTTTGCAATCCACATAAGCATTAACTTGAACAGGTCACTTCTTTATAAGTGCTATTCCACAGCTTCTAAAAGGTACTTGAAGAATATTTATTTACTTTTAAAAATATAAAAAAGCTAGGCTAGATCCTCTTAACTGTACTAAAATTAGCCTGGGAGTTCTCTTGTGGCAAAGCAGGTTAAGGATCTGGCATTGGCATTGCAGTGGCTTGATTTGATCCCTAGCCCAGGAACTTCCATATGCCATGGGCACAACTAAAATGAAATAAAATGAACCTAAAGAATAATACAAAATGCTTTAAGCAGCCACACTTTAGATTCACAGAGGAAAGAATTCTTAAATGATGAATGTATATGATGGGCAGAAAGATATTAAATGTCTCAAGCTCCTTTGGGTAAAATTAAAGATGCTGTCACCTTTAATTCATGCTGGAATGACACTGCCTCTCCAGGGGCTTTTGGAAATATGGGAGATGTTTCTGATTGTCACATGGATTTTGGGGGAGTGCACTGGTATTTAGTGTTTGAGGCTGGGGATACTAAACCTTGTGCAATATGCAGAATAGTCCTGCAAACCAAATAACTGTCCTATCTGAAAGCCAATTGAGAACCACAGTTATATTTCCAGTAAACTACCAAGTAGTCCACTACCTGGGGAAAAGAGCAAGTTGGTGTTCTTGACATCAAAATTCATCACCCTGTTATGATGCACATGAAACCCAGTTGGTGCTCACTTGTCTTGTGAGCTTTGTTCTGCTCTGATAGTTCCCCTCACCTTGAAACTAAGGGTTGGAGAGAGTATCAATATAGGGTCAACTGTTTACACTGAAATGCTTTAAAAATAGTGTTAAGGAAAAATTTAGAGCATCTAGGCAGTCACCAGTCCTTCAATGTCTTTGAAATGATGCTCATGTCTCTTTGAAATGATGCCTGTGCTTCCTCTCTCTCCTCCTCCCCACTCACTCTTCTTTCCCATAGTTTCTGCACTTACCTGCTGGGCACCTGGATGAGAGAAACAACACCCCCCCCCCCGCAAATGGCTTATTATTAGGCTCATTCTTCTTCTAACATGTCTACCTCCCCCCAGCTGCTGCTAGGTGTTCCCTAAACATCATTTCCCCACATTGCTTTTTACTCAAAAATCTTTAGTTGAGCTTCTACTTCCTATCACCCCTTCATCATTACATCAAAACTTATTAAAGTAATGACACTGTCTTTTTCATCTCCATAGTTTTTTCATCTTTGTATTTTCCATTGTGTCTGATGGAAAACTCAGGTGATGACTATGTATTCAATTCCTACACAATGGTAATTTCATTCTCAATGTTTCAGACTTAAGTCCCAACACGTCTTAAGGCTGTTTTGTCTTCTCCTTCAGTCCAGGCACTTATTAATTTCACTTTCCTTTTTACTCTTACGATATTACCATGGCAAAGAATAGGACGTTTAGTTTGCTATTTCTCATGATCTGGGATTGTTGTAAAATATTTCCGTTAGTCAGTTAGCTCATAAACCACATACTACTGAGCAAATGGTAGCGACACTCCAACAAGTCCACAGGTAATTGTTTATTGCTTGCTGAAAACAACTTCACAGTTTGTCTTAACCAAATTACATCATGATGTATCATGGGTGTTTGGAGCTTACAGATCTTTTTATAATGTACCCAGGGCTTACAATATGACTCAATCCTTAATATATATCATAGGAGGCCCATCATGATACTATAAGAGAAGCCTATAAAGTTAATGGAAATTTCCAGCTATAGGCCATGAGTCTTACAGTACATCTTTCAGTTGAGATACATGAAAAAGAAAAAAAAAAAAGATAAATGGTGTATCAAATTGTATTAATTTATATGTAATGAATCCTTCACTTCTAAGTTTGTTTCTGCCTCCAAATGATCCTTGAACACTCATTCATTCTCAGTTTCTAAGCAAAGTACTCAAAGACTGCTTCCACATCTGTAGAAATTCAGTCTTCAAGTCACAGTTCCTCTATATTTATATGCATGTATCTGATATACAAATGTTCTAGAACTATTGCGTTTTGACCAACAATTTTCACTCTTTAATTAGATATACAAAGGAGTTTTGCCTGCAAATCCCCAGCATTCTTTAGAAACAGTACCAGCCCTGAAAGCAACCAAGCCTTAAAAAAGTTTCTATACTTATTTCTTCCTATCTTTTTGAAATAAAGAAGGAAAGCATTTTTAATCTCCATTCAGTTACATAGAATCAGAATACTGCTATGTAACAGAAATCATCATACTAATGCACAGAAATTGAAAGTCAAGCAACTTTGGTCTAGGCTGAATTGAATTAAGTCTTGACCTTGTAAACATTTCCATAGGAGGTAGACCATACACATTTGACTTTTTGTCAAATAAGGGATAGTAAACAATGATTCTGAGATCCTAATAAATTAAAGGTATTTTAAAAGCATTAAATAAACATTTCTCTCTTTTTTGGAAACCACAAATGAAACAGCACAGAGATTTTCAATAAATTAAGCAGTGAAATATTAAATCTTCATAGTTGAAATGTCTGCATCTTCAAAGCTTCACTGGTTCCATTTGATAATGTTTGAAACTATGGTTAATAATGAGACACATTTGAAACAACCCGTGTGCAAGGCACACTCTGCAAGTATTTCCACTCACTATGGGGTTGTCCGTAACTTTGTACCAGTGACCTGAAGAACAATATCCTGCCACTGATATTCCATTTTCTCTCTCCGATGGCAGTCTGAGTGGATAGGATTTGAGGAGTAGAGATTTCTAAAGTTTCAAGCCCCACTTGGTTTAAGTGCCTCCAGCCGCTGCTCCCATGAACACAGTGTTGATGGGTGGCAGAGACGGTACCATTTCTCTACCACTTGCTCCATGGGAATCCAGGCTTTCTTGAGCCGGATACTGATTCGAAGTTCCGTACATACACTGGGAGGAGGAGGAAGGAATTGGGGTTTGCAGGCTTGAGGCTGTAAGGGAAAATATAATCAGCAATTGAAAACTGACTGACATTTTCTTTTCTCTGTAAAACGAAGGCCACTGGTGTTAAGCCTTCGTTTTTACTTGTGCATTTAGCACACATCTCTCTACTAAATGTATGGTTTCTCAGAGCAATCCTCATCTTTTCTTCCACTTTCCGCCTTGCCATTCTCCCAGAAATTATTCCTTCTTTCACACATTTCACAAAGAAGACTCAAGTTCAAACATTAAATTCAGACAATTTGATCACCAAACTCTATACCCAGACTACCTCCTCTTTCCATCCATACCTCCACAAATGTAGTTCCAATGACCATCTCCTCTTACCTGGACCAACACAGCAGTCTCCTAACTAGTCCCACGGCCCTCACCTTTGCTTGCTCCACCTCTCTTCTGCAGAGCAGCGAGCATCATCTTGCAGAAGTGTATATATCAAGCTGTCCCTCTTCTCAGATACTACAGTGACTTCCCATTCCTCCAAAGTCCAAGCTCCTTGTCTTGGTTCATAATACCCCAGGTGAATTGGTCTCTGCCTTCTGATTTATTTTTAATCCCCTCTCTTCACTCACTGTGCTCAAAACACACTAGTCTTCTCTCTGCCCATTGAATTTTCCCAAAGTGTTCCCATTTCAGAGACTCTGCACCTTTCCACTCCTTCTGTCTGCAACCCCACCATCAGATCTTCACATCATTGCCCCATTCTTTTTTTTTTTTTTCTTTTTGCCTTTATGTAGAGCCGCACCTGCGGCATGTGGAGGTTCCCAGGCTAGGGGTCTAACAGGAGCTGTAGCTGCCGGCCTTTGCCACAGCCACAGCAATGCGGGATCCGAGCCGCGTCTGCAACCTTCACCACAGCTCACGGCAACACCGGATCCTTAACCCACTGAGCAAGGCCAGGGATCGAACCCGCAACCTCGTGGTTCTTAATCGGATTTGTTAATCACTGAGCCACGAAGGGAACTCCCATTGCCCCATTCTTAACACTCAGCTTTCCACTTAAATGTTTCATCCCAGGATTGTTTTCTCAAGTACCTTACCTAAAGCAGCTCCTCCATTCCTATCTGTCATTTTACCCTACTAATCGACTTGAGAATATCTGAAATTATCTTTTTTTTTTTTTTTTTGGCTTTTTAGGGCCACACCTGCGGCATATGGAGGTTCCCAGGCTAGGAGTAGAATCATAGCTGTAGCTGCTGGTCTGCACCACAGCCACAGCAACTCAGGATCTGAGCCGCATCTGTGACCTACACAACAGCTCACAGCAACGCTGGATCTGTAACCCACTGAGCGAGGCCAGGGATCAAACCCGTGTCCTCATGGATGCCAGTCAGATTCGTTTCCACTGAGCCAGCAAAGGAACTCCCTGAAATTATCTTTTTTAATGCATATGTTTTTTATTTTCATTGCCATGGCTCTCCCTATCAGAATGTGAACTTATAGGCAGGAACTCTGTCCTGATCACTACCATAACCTCACACATAAAATGAGGTTTGGCACATAGTAGGTTCTCAAAAATTTTGACTAACTGGCTGACACTATGTTTCCTACATTTTTGGTTGCTGCCTTCTCAGTGCTGTCTTTCTTATTTTTCTAAGTACAATCTTCTCTGTCACTAAAAACCAGGCTTTGTAACTAAGGAAATATAGTTATAAGTCCAATTCCCCTTTGCCACTTACCCACCTACTCCCTTCTCTCTATTAACCAGGAGGCCCTCTTTGAAATTTACTTGCAAGCCAGCTCAGACGACTAAAGCTTAGGCTCCATGCTACACCCAAGCTATGTCCCATCAAAGCTTCCACTATCTCTACAAGTAAACAGAACTAACAGTAACAATAGCAACACAGTACATTTTAGTCTCAGAGTGCGAAAACTTCCTGAAGTGGAATTTTCTGCTTCATTAGAGTAACCTAGAAGCAATGACCATCTGCAGATGGCATGAAATGAGCTGGGTGACTCTGCTCAGGGAGCATCTGTAATGGTCACGGGAAAGGAAGAAGTGCTTCCTATTGAATTATTGGAAAAATACACCAAGTGAGGAGAGATGGAATTTGTCTCATTTTCCCTTCTGCTCTGTTTGGGTCTCAATGCCCTCTACTTATGCTAATGTGAAATCAATTCCATCGGGAGGTTTCAGTCATCTCATGTAAACAGTAGCACTCTGCCTGGATGCCTACATGGATATATACTTGCCTTGTGATACCTTATTAGCAGTTTTAGAAACTAAAATATGCATTTGTTACTGCCCCTTTTCTCAACTCACTGATTTACTGAGTGTTGACTAGCTGGTGATGCATCTAGTAGAAACTGCAGTATTTTCTTAGAGATATCAACCTGGTTGGAATAAGATGCTAGGCGGCTTCATGGAAAACATACAGTTTTGCTCATTTTTACTTAAAATGTATGTTATAGAATCAAAAAGCAACAAAGGTGCTACAGAAATGTCTAATCACATTTTATACACAACTGAGAAAATGATAGTAACCTTCATCACAAGTCATCATTTTTTAAAATCTGGAGTGGTTTTACACTACTGATGGATATTATGGGTCCAAAGAACTATGCTTGGCACTGGCCTTGTTTCCAAGTGACCAAGAGAGAGTGGGAAAAAGACATCATTATTGCCCTTGTAAAACTTATAGTTTTTTTAGACTGAATTTGACAGGTTATATTAATTTTTTGCAGACATAATTAGTGCCAGATATTCTTTTTGGAAAGAATAAGAGATCTAGCAGTAGGTTGCATGGTGACGTGTATATCGACAAATGTAAGACTATTAGTAACAGATTCAAAAATGTAACTTCAGAACCATAGTGATAAATCAACTGTGGCAACATGAATGCCCAGTTAACGCTGCAGGCCTCAATGTGAACAACTTTTTTGAAGATGTTTTCAAGAACTACTAATATAATTTACCTACTACTGGAGTTCGACATGCAACTGAGGGTGAGGTGTCTGCGTAAAACGAGCTGGTCTGTTTTCTAGCGCTGTCATCTAAAATGTTGAGGGGGTCGTGGATGTCACTGTAGGGAGGCAGCGAACGAACACTGCTGATGACAGAGACGTGCTGATTCACCATCGATCCAAGTCTGTGAGACTCGGGGTAGTTTATACTGCTTCCATAGTACCCTAGAACAGAAAATGTCAAGAATATAGAGTTGACTTAGTACAAATAATACAAGCAAAAAGAAAAGACAAGGTAATGGGATAGAGCTTTAAAAATAGCATACCATAAATATTACATTTATATCTATACCTACAATACTGTTGGATTTGTGCTTACATATGGATATGCTGCACTATGTTACTTTTTGTTTTAAATAATACATAGGAGTTAGTGTATTATTAATTTTGAGACATAAGACTACACTTCTCCCATATCTCCCTTACTAAATTAGCAACATCTGCTTATGAAGAAAACAACACCGTTAGCCTCTTGCAGAGATTACACTACTTGTCAAATACCAATTTTATTTACAGATTCATGTTTCTAGAAGAACTGATCTACACTGAGGAGAGCAGATGAAAGCAGCTTCTATATAGAGCCTAGTTTGGTGGCTGAATAAGTCTATAGATCTTCCCAACTCAATAACTTCAAGTGTCTTGTCAGCCTAACAAGAGGCACTGTTGAGTCCTCATCTGTTAGATCTGCTGCTAATTCTCCAGAAGAAAAAAAAAAACTTATTTACTAAAATATTTTCAAAGGACAGCACATTCTTCTTTGGGGTCTTTAAGGCTGGTCTGAAACATATGGTTGGACATAGTATTTTTTCATCATGTGTGGTATTTAGAAGGGCAACTTTAATAAAGTCACAAGAACCAAGTACATGTTTGTATGTGGCAGAAATTAGCTCCAAATGTCTAAGATTCCATAATCTTTAGAAAGCTCTATGTGAAATGACACCTAATTCAGTGAAGGTGGAACTCAACACCTGATTTTGCCTTATTGCCATCTCAAAAGCCAAGAAGAATTACTTAAAAATTTCAATACCATTAGGTGAATTAGGAGGCAGCGTTGCTCCTTGGCAGCTGGCAGCCCCTGCATTGCTCAGGAAGTTGAAGCTTCCTGTATTTAAAAACTGCATACTGTGTGAATCTTGGCCATGCGGGGAGGGCCCATAGTTGGAAGGTGGCCGGGAAGCATATGGGGACCCCGCGCAGCTGCCACCGAAGAAGTCTCTAGAAAGCTGCTGTTCACTCCAGGCCATGCATCGACCGTGCTCTGGACGATGAGCGTAGAGTCCTGACGGGGGGTGCGGCTGTGCTCTAAACACCGTCTGATAGTTAGAGTTGGTCCCGTAGAAGTCATGGTTGGCTTGAGGAAGAGCGGGATAAATAGGCTCGGAGTATGCTGAGCAGTGTGAGGGGGCTGACAGTACTGGACCCACACTTGGCGGTCTCCCTGCCATTGGTCCCTGGTTAATGACACTTCCTCGGCTCGCCATGGCTGGAGAAATGGGTGGTGTCATCAGATGACTGGAGCTCTGGGAAAGCTCCATTTGACCTGGAGAAACGTTACCAGAGTGTTCACTAGTGGCAAATTAGAATACTTGGGCTCACATCTTTTAACATTACTCAAAAAATTTATTAATACACTTTTTTTCTAACTTAGTTCATTTTTAACCTCCAAAAATAACAGGACTATGGACCTACAAAACTCTAAGTTTAAAAAGCATCATCACGACATGTATTTATTCACAACCGTAGCAACTCTGGGAGTTAGTGACTATGACGAAAGTCTTGGATGTCTTCATCCTTCCATGAGTTTAAAGTTGATTAGAGCTCAAGCCTGGGAAAGGCAAGGGGGCCATAATTAAAAAACAAGCTGAGTGTTGAATGGTTTGGAGTTTAAGGTAAAAGAAAAAGGCAGTAATGTCAAAATGACCATAGCTTCAAAGCAGCCAATTCAAAACTTCATGCAGGAGTTCCCATTGTGGCTCAGCAGTAACAAGCCTGAGTACTAACCATGAGGATGTGGGTTTGACCCCTGGCCTTGCTCAGTTAAGGATCCAGTGTTGCCGTGAGCTGCGGTGTAGGTCATAGACCTGGCTAGGAGTTGCTGTGGCTGTGCCTGTGGCGTAGGCCTGTAGTTGCAGTTCTGATTTGACCCCTAGCCTGGGAACTTACATATGCTGTGGGTGTGGCCCTAAAAAGACAAAATACAAACAAACAAAAAACCTTCATGCAAACCATGAGTTCTGAATGCCACCAAATCTCTGGGCTTCTAATTTCTTACTAGTGGAATTAGACCCCTAAACTATAAGACCCTTCCAGGCCCAAAATTCTGTGTGTCCAATGGCGTAAGGTATATAGAAGGGTTTCAGAGAAGACATAAGGCAGTAAACTAGCAACTAGTAAGAAGTTTAAGCCATAAACGTTCAGACTGACAGAAAAGGGATCCTAGGCCAAAGAGGAAAATTACTGTAATCATTATCCTCAAATAGCTGAATCCACTTTTTAATTAAGGAGAAAGAAAGTCTCCTCAAAATTCAAAAATGAATAAGCAGCTCATATTTTTTGACCTTCAAAGCATCTTACAGATTTTGTGGACACCTACTTACTTTTTTTTTTCATTCCACCGAATGAAAATAACCAGTTATTTGTACTTCTGGTAGAACCAAGAGATTAGGTCAAATCGTGATACCAACCTTAAAAACAGTATTGATGAAAATGGGAATGACAAACGTTGAAAATCACAAAAATATTATAAAGCTTTATTATTAGTCAGCAAAGATAAGCCTTTATTCTTGGAACACCTGGAGGTTACCAGTTCTAAGAACACAAAGGAATAGGTTCCTGTGAGACATACTGAAGCCTACGTGGTTTTCCTGGTTGTTTCACACACAGCCTACCTGTGAGCGGCATGTTGTCTGTACTCCCAGCAGGGAATGGAGGCAGGGAAGAGGTTAAGCCTCCGGGTTGATCGGATGACAGAGGGAGATAAGCTGTTTCCACATGGCTTTCATTCTTCACAGCATCGCTGGGAACAGTGCTCCCTTTATTACGGTTGGCCAGAAAGCATGAACTTGGAGAAGCAGTGAAGGCAGCTTTACTTGCATCTGGAAAGATTTTTTAAAATAGGAAAGTTAGGAGA
>PVHT020000077.1:36054276-36078740 GCA_004024745.2 Catagonus wagneri
CCCTTGCTCAGTGGGTTAACGATCCGGCGTTGCCGTGAGCTGTGGTGTAGGTTGCAGACGCAGCTCGGATCCTGCGTTGCTGTGGCTGCGGCGCAGGCCAGTGGCCACAGCTCCGATTAGACCCCTAGCCTGGGAACCTCCACATGCCGCGGGTGCGGCCATAAACCCGCGGCCATAAAATGACAAAAGGCAAAAAAAATAAAAATAAAATAGGAAAGTTAACATCATTCTCACATTCCTAGTGGAAAAGCCCAAGTTAAGAAACCTGAAAATGTTCTAGGGTTGCGTCATAACTCTGGAAACTCCTGAGAAATGTTTTCCATAGGAAATAAGGCAGGTCTTTGGTTTTGGCAGTGGTGCTGGTTTTTAACTGTATATTTGTGAGTGTAAGGTCCGTCTGGGGGCACTAAATAATTGGCTCTGTAGTAAACGGCCTTCAAAATGCAAGTCATACATCCCCAATAGATCTGTTTCCTTCCCTCTCTATATTCCTTATGGAACTTCTCCCTATACCATTTGTAAGGAGGTATAGCACATGCGTTGTCTGGAATTACAGTGATTTTTTGCTATTGTAGTCACTTCTCCAATTTTATCTAAGTTCTCAGAAGTTAAGAATATTGATCTGTATTCTTCAGAGTTTCCTGGAAAGTACCCTGGCTACTCTATGTATCAATGAAGGGAAGAAAACATAGGGTTCTGTACGTGTTAATATCCTGTGTTAGCAGTGACATCTTGGGGAAAAACCCTGAGACTGTTATAAAATCCACTTAACGTGTGCTTACAAACTCCTGAACTTAGGTTTCAACAAAGAAATACGCAAAACAAGATATACACTTTAAAGTACCTGAATTCTTCATATACTTGTCCAATAAATTCTGTAACTCCTGCTCTTTGTCATTATTAAACTGGGTCTCCATGGCCAGCAGAATGTATTCATCAAGAAGCATTCGAATCAAATGGAAGGAACCTTGTTTATGGATGGGGAAGGGGGAGAGGGCATTGTGAGATGAAATAAGGGAGAGAAAGAGAGAGAAGTCAAGTTATCTTTGTGACCATCTCACCACACTTCACAAGGAGCAACTGAAATAAACAAATACTTGTTGGACTTTAAATGACCTGCTAAGACCAACATGCTTAACTTGGGCCTCTAATCTTTCTGTGTACCGCCTGCCCAGCTCACTGTGTGTACTGTCCTGCCAGCTCTTTGGCCACTAATTACATCAAAGGAAAATACGGATGAAAGTGAGACATGCTTTATGCTTTAAGAGGGCACACATTGGAGTGTGATAAGCTTTAACCTGAGGAGAATGAGCTCTACTCCGCTCTATTTCTGTTTACTTTGTACTAAATAATTAGACAATGGCCAGCATGGTCTGAAAAAAGTATCAAGTAAGATGTCTTTCTAACCTGGAACAAAATGCTCTTTCATTTGAAAAAAAAAAAAAGGGAAAGAGTAATCTTCATGTGGAAGATGTCCCAGAAAACCTTAAGTTTATTTTTACTATTTAACAGATTTCCCAACAAGTCTTTTTTTCATAATAAAGGTAGGTTTAAATGCTGTATAATTTAAGAAACCTTAAACAGAAGCAAGCTGTTTCAAACAGACTCAATATATTTTGTTCGTCCCTCAATATAAGTTCACTGATTTTATCTAATTCTGCTGAAAATCAAATAAAGACAATTTTATTAATTGTAACTATTTTATAATGTGATGATTTCTCAAAATGCAACTACTAAATGCAGAAGTACCGTCCATGAGATAACATTATAATTACAAACTAAGAGTCTGAGAAATTTCAGGGAAAAGAAGGTATTCAATTTTTGAAAAAGCTAACTTGACTCAATTTTTCATAAGTCGTATAGATCAGGAAAGATGGTTCAGAAACATATGACAGCATGTCTTCTAAGCTGCTCTTTGATTCTTGGAGTACAGCTATGCGGGTTCCTGGAAAAGATGCAAACATTTGCCATATTGCAATGAATAGTGCCTTTGGAAAATAATGTATTAATTATTGTTTATTTGTTTGTTTAACAAAGAAAATTTATCCAAGCACTGATGGAGTATAATGGTGATAGCTGCTATTTATTGTGTTTAGCTGTTAGGCAATGTGGTTTTATTTATATCAATCACCTCATTCAAGAGCCTGTATAACCCAATGAAAGAAATAGTCTTCCATTTCTACAATGAGCAGACTAACTTAGGCAAAAGCCAAGCCAACGAGATGCAGTGTTAGGAGTTAACCCTGCAAGTGGTCTGATTCCAAAACCTAGGCTAATAACCACCATTTTCTATTGGCTCAATAGTCAGATGTGAGAAGTGACAGTGCCACATGTTTAAAAATTGATAGGAAATGTGACTGAAGAATGAATGATGTAAGTCATCTAAGAAGAGTTTTATAAAGCACTTAAGATACCAAAACTGGATGCATTGTTCAAGGTGAGATTATGCATTACTCGAGCACCAAAAAAGCTCCACTTCAGCAGAAAGTCTTGAGCCCTCTTCTTTAACGATCTTCCATTCTGTTTGCTGGTCTAAAAGTAAAGGGACAAAATGAAACTATAAAAACCCGTCATCTCATTATTACATGCTTCCTACATGAGATCAAGCAGTAGATAAACTTTCTGACAAATGCACAGATGGCATGGCATGCTGTTTTATCATCAAGTCAAATGATTTGTTCCGGGATTTTCATTTTTAGTCTGTCTTTGCTGTCATTTTTAAGGTTAATAGATCTTTATTTGGGATGTTTTTGTCACATAATAGGACTGAACAATAAAATGAAATAATTTACAAGGTATTTTCTCTCTTAATTTTCCTTCGGCAGAGCTTTCAAAAGAGCAGAAGGTGAAGTGTGAAGGAAAGGTTATATATTTCTGTGAATGATTAACTCTGACTTCTCTGGTCCTGAATGATAATCTGTTTTCCTTCCAGGAGGAAAAAAAAAGTCCTTACACTATAACTAGTTTCCTTGATATGGAATGGCTAACACCAACTGGTGATGGATATATTTGTTCTTATGGCCTTGTTTCATGATGGATGACTTGAAGGTTAACTGAAAGAGTTGAAGAAACTCATAGAAAACACAAAAGACTGAGCGCCTAGAATTTTAAAATGTAGATATTTAAAATCATATTTTCTGTCAGCTTTTATGAAAGTGTGCTTTTTAAGAAAAGAGCCAGATCTTTCCAGTTTCTAAGTTTCTCTCTCACTGTTGGTGTTACTCTGATGTAACTTTACTGACTGGTAGGGAAGGCATAGTGTCTTCTAGTCTGTCAAAAAAATGGTAAGCAGAATTGAATCCATGCCTAGTGCTCTCAAATCTGCCATACTTCTGTGATATTTGGCTTGCCTTATTTGCAGGGTTTCAAAAGCTTTTCAAAGCATTTTTATACACAGCCTGTTGGCACCCTCCACCATTCAAGCATTCGAGAAATTATAGTGAGTTTAACATTTACCATTATCAAAAAAATTATTTTCTGAATTTGTCATTGAAAAATACCTTAATAACTCTCTGTTCTACTACAGTATCCAACCATTCGATAAAAGCCTCCACAGTGGCATTCTTCTTAAGGAGATCTTTCAGTTCTTGGAACACTGTGATAGAGTCATCTACCACGCAAAAAGAAAAAAAAAGGGAAAGCAGAATATCATGCTTATCTTTGAACCCAAGAGAAAACCTAAAATTAGAAATTATTAATAATTTTATAACATAAAAAGGAATGACAGGTATATTAAATATGTTAAATAAATTATATATACATATATTTCATATCCTGAAAATGGTAACAAAAAATCCTTAGTTCTCTACTTTTCAAAATTTTCTTCATAAGTGTATCTGTCTTGGTATATATTGAAATATAAGTTTATATTCATACACTAGGGAAGAATAAGTTGTCAATAGAGATGATTATTCATTTTGATAATGAATGATAATGAAATGAAATGCTTTCATTAAATGCAACAGATTAGTTGAAAGCTAAGGAATGAACTAAGCTAGACTTGTTGATTTCCTGCTTTCTGAAATATCCTTCATCTTTATCAAAAATTAAATTCTGCCCTGCAGAATTGAGCTATTTAAATGAACAATCTTTTACCATGTAAAAGTTAAAGGGGGCAGTTTAGAACTATCATTTTATTAAAGAGTTTGAGGTTTACTGAATCCCGAAGAGTAATATAATATTATGTTAGGAAATAGAAAGCAGGACTGAGGCTGAGGCTGAACCATCCCCAGAGAGGAGTGTGCTATAGCCTATAGGAGGCTGCACTTTTCTGTCTTTTCAGAGAGAAATGGTGGGACAAAGAGTGGGTTGTTATCGCTTGAAAATGGAGCCTGATTGTCTAATCACACCTACTAGCTTGGTAAACTGTTAGATTGTCCAAACCTGAGCAGGGGATTTCTGCTTTGAAAAACAGTATTGCATTGAGATTTTCTGATATGCAGTAGGTACCATAGGATGCCAAGAGTGCGAAACACGTGGAAATGTGTATGCATATAACATAAAACTCATAGAACTCAAAAACTATTTTGATTATTTCCAGGTTTCTATCTATTTAGGTTATTTCTGGGCCAGGAGATAATGGATGGCTTTTATTTTCTTCTTAATATTTTCTGTATTTTCCAGGTTTTTCACAACCGGTAAGCACAACTGTTTTTAAAATAGAGAATGATTTTTTTTAATTAAAAATATTTCTATTAAACCAGGTTTCTCAAACAGATATGATTTTGTAGTCCAAGGGGACATTTGGTCGTGTCTGGAGAATATGTGGTCAAAATTTCAGGAGGCTGCTATTGCCATGTAGAGGGTAGCAGCCAGGAGCGCTGCTAAACATCCTTCAATACAATAGGACAACCCCACAGCCCCATCAAAGAGTTATCCAGCCCTAGACATCGACAACACTGAGGTTGGGAGACCCTGCTCTCAACAAAGAGGGGAGACTTACATTCGGTGTAGATATCAGAGTCAGGGTCTGTGCTGCCTGAAATGGTGAGAAGGGCCTGAGATCCAATACTGTTCAAGTCAACTTTTTCAATATCAGATACCATAGAATTCACGACATGCTGGTCAAAGAGAGCTGGTCTGGCGATCTGAATGAAGAAAGTAAAAAAGATGCTAAACTATATCCTGATCCTCCATCTAAAGAAAAGTTGTAGCTTCTAGAGAAAGTTCCTTGAGGGAAAGTACCATAAATAAATCTTTTCTTATTTTAAAACTAAAAGCAGTAGCTGAGACTTATGATCATTTCTTTTAAAGTTCGAAAGCTTTTGAAATAAGAATTTTTTTTTAATCCATGATCATAAAATAAGAATTTTACAGGGGTTCCCATTGTGGTTCAGTGGGCTAAGGACCTGATGTTGTCTTTGTGAAGATGTAGGTTCCACCCCTGGCCTGGGTCAGTAGGTTAAGAATCCAGCATTGCTGAAAGCTGCAGCATAGGTCACAGATGAAGCTTGGATCCAGTGTTGCTGTGGCTGTGGGGTAGGCTGGCAGCTACAGCTCTGATTTGTCACCTAGCTCAGGAATTTTACCACATTGAAAATTTACCATGCTAGTGTTTTAAATTTTAGGGGGCTAAAAACCTCCATAAAGCAAATGATCTTTTGATGGGAGGAGAACTATACAAACATGCGATTCTAATTTAAGAAATAATTTTTTCTCACTGTTTAAGGGAGTAATTTAAAATACACTGTAGGTTTCACAACATCATCTTATCACATGGGTTCATTCTCCACAACTTATTAATTTTATTGATTGGATTCGTTTATTGATTGAATTCATGTGGCAAATAAGAGTTTTACATTTTACATTGCATTCAAAAGGTTGTTTCCTCTTTATTTTCTGTTTTGAAAAAATTTAATTTACAAAAAAGGTGCAAAAATAGTGCAGAGTATGTATTTCTATCTATATACTCTTTATCCAGCTTCTCCTAATGTCATCACCTTACATAATTATTGGACATTACCAAAATCAAGGAAATCAACATTGGTATAATACTTACAACAAAAAACTACGGACAAATTTGAATTTCATCAGTATTTCCGTGAATGTCCTTCTTCTTCCCTAAGCATTCACTCTAGGATTTCACATTGCATTTAGCTGCTATCAACTTAGTCTCCAGTCTCTGAAAATTCTCAATCTCTGCTATCAGATTATTCAATTGTGATGTTGTGACTTACATACCCTCAGCTTATCAATGTACCTGTGCAAGATGTAAGAAAGATGTTTGTCGTTTCAGAGATGATACAAATCTTCGCACAATAGGTATTTTCTTATCAGTCAGGGCTTCTGGCAAATTTTCCAAGGATGAAACAACCCATTGTTCCCAATTTTTAGCGAAATTTCTTATGTCTGCTAACAAACTACAAAAAAACCCCAAAGAACAAAAAATTATGTTTTAAATCCTAAATAGTTCAAATGCATTAAATAAATATAGTTTAATGGAGATATACTATTATTCTGTGCTACCAAGAACATGACTTTGAGATCAGACAGACCGAGCCTAGGTCTGCCATTTATCGTCTCGGCCAAAATACTCGATCTCCTGGAGCTCCAGTTTCCTCATCTGTTAAATGGGAATAAGAATAGTGTCCATGTCCCAGGATTATCATGAATATTCCATGAACTAATTCATGGAAAGTGCTCAAGTTAAAACCTGGCATGCCAAAAGTGATCACTTTATTATTAACAATATTAATTCATAATTCAAATATTTTCTATAAAGTATTTCTGGGAAAAGTAAGTGTGCACTTGATTTTGCATATCTTGGTTTATTGAGAGATATACATAGGGATCATCATATCATTTCAGGTATTTAATATTTGTTTCTAGTATTATATTCTTATAATCCAAATGTAACTAGAATAAATTATTAGAAACACCTAATTATAGGAATTATTTAGAAAATTGCAGGAAGTTCCTGTTGTGATGCAGCAGATTAAGGATCTGGTGGTATCTTTGAAAAGACTCAGGTCGCAGTTGTGTCTGGGATTTGATCCCTGGCCCGGGAACTTTCATATGCCACAGGGGTGGCCAAAAAAACAAAAAGAAAAGAAAATTTCAAGTGTTGGTTATGGAGATATTCTGAAACAAAAAAATTTAAAAATCAGTCAACAGGAGTTCCCGTTGTGGTGCAGTGGAAACGAATCCGACTAGGAACCATCAGGTTGCGAGTTCAATCCCTGGCCTTGCTCAGTGCGTTGAGGATCTGGCGTTGCCATGAGCTGTGGTATAGGTCACAGACATGGCTCAGATTTGGTGTTGCTGTGGCTGTGGCATAGGCTGGCAGCTGTAGCCCCGATTAGACCCCTACCCTGGGAACCTCCAAATGCCGTGGGTGTGGCCCTAAAAAGACAAAAGACAAAATAAATAAAATAAAAATCCGTCAACATCTCAACAATACAGATCTAAATATACAGATCTAAATATGTTTAGGATGGAGCAGTGACATGGTACAGGCGGAAAAAAGGCGGAGTTTGGGGTCAAAGAGACCCATATTAAAATCTAGGCTCTGCCTTTTACTAATTAGCTGTCTCAGGGCAAATATATTAACTTCTTTGCACTCCTAGGTTCCTCTTTGTGAATTTGGGATTATAACTTAAGTTACTTTGGAATAGTCTGAAAACTTGTTTTAAAAAAAATTTAGTTGTTCAATGATAAAAAATTGGTTAAATAATGTATAGTATTTTTCAGATGTTGGAAATCTATGCAATCATTTAAAAAGGTAATGCTGATCTATATTTGTTGATATGGAAAGATTTTCACAGTATATTGTAGTAGTATGTATACTATGATTCCACTTATTTAAGACTCCCAGAAGAATTCCGTGAGATAATAACCTAAGACATTAAGAATGTGGTAAGACTATGAGTGATTTTTAAAATGCACTTATGCATTTTTTTTTCATTTTCTACAATGAATATGAAGTACTTGCATACTTAGAGATAAACACATAAATAGCACTTTTCAGGCTGGTTGTAGGAATTAAGTGAAATGATTTATTTAAAAGTTCAAAACCCATCTTGTGTTTAATGAAAGTCAGCTCTTATTACTATTAGTTACATGGCTGAATGCCTGCCACTACGTAAGCATAGCCATTTTGCCGTGACACAGAGGTGTTAAGTATACCTAATTCAGAGCCCAAATTAGATGTTTGAAGACAACATATTAATAATTAAAAGAAACCACTGACCAGGACAAGACCAACTATTATTTAAATAAATAAACCAATCTAGAGGGACAGGTAAATAAAAAATAAAATTTGGTTTATCAATTATCATGATAACTGAGTACCAACTATATTCTTCTATATATACTTGTACCCAGAAATACTAAAGTAAACTTCATTACTTCATTAAAATTTTTTAAACAATTGGCTCTTTTTTCAAGTTTCTACTTGAAAAGACTTTGTGAAAAACTGTAAAGCATCATTACAATTTGAGGTCTTATTCCTTTGCTGAAAGAAGGTGATAATTCCATTACACTACTTTCTTATTTTGACATTTAAGACCAAAGTAATAATAAATAGAAAATAATTTTCCTTGTAGGACAATTAAACTTAAACTCTAGTCATAGACTTAACCTTAAACTCTAGTCAATTTCCAGTAAAGAACTTTCTCAGTATCTTAAAAGTCAACGACACTTAAATATTTATTTTCCACTTGGGCAGCTCTCAAATTAAAGCGATTTGAAGATTGTTCCGTCGATTTTGTTCACTGAGGTTTGAATATAAAGACTGAGGCACATCTCTTACAGCCAACAAAGGGACAAGAACATAATAATCTTGATAAATGAAGGAATTTCTCCTTAATGTTTTCCTTTACTATAACATGTAAAGTTAAATCCTATACAAGCAAAGATGATATTTTATTGACTGAACCTACCTTTCAGGCATTTCTTGCATTGTTGCAGGAATGAGTACATCTGTAAGAACCTTAATCACAGCAAAAGAGAGTTAACATAAATCCTGACTTAATATTTCTATAGAAACACAATCCATGTCAATTACTTTTTATTCCTAGCTTTCTAGAGAATAACATGTCAACTCATTTCTGAAAGTCATTATTTATCTCTAAAATGAATGTATGGAGGAGGTGTGTGTGTGTGTGTGTGTGTGTGTGTGTGTTTGTGTGTGTGTGTGTGTGTGTGTGTGTGTCAAAGAGAGGGGGGATATAAGAACATAGTTAAGCGGGTGACACTAATATACTGAGTACAGAGAGCTCATTATCTGAACATAAAGAACATTGAAAAGAAAGGGCTAGACTGAGCTTTAAACATGAGTGAGATGGTGAGGAGGACCTTGACGGTGAATAGTTCTTGATGAGAACCTGTAGAAAGAAGAAATTAGTACTGAAGATCTTGCAGAAGCTCATTTACATGGCTCTACTTGCAGTGCCCACTGTCTTCTCCCTGGTCCACCATAAGGAGGAAAACCTTTGTGCATGTAAAGGTAAACTCCAGACTTTTGTGCTGGACTCAAAGAAACAGACCATTTGTGGGGGGTGGGGCGGTGGGGGGTAGGGGAGAGGGTGGGGAAGCTATGCCTTAAGGACATTTCTTGGAGGTGTTAAATGACAGTCCTGACAACTTTACTTTGATGCTGGTAAATGTGTGTGCACGAGCTCAGGCCTTTATTTACCTACTCTTGGAGCCTCCTTCTCTCCCCTTTCTGGTTACTTTCTCGTGTCTTAAACATTTCAGTCAGTGTAAACTAAACCCTTTCCCTCCAAATGATGAGATTCTAATTTGACCCAGAAAAGTGAGGCAATCCTTGCTCTCCTTTGCCCTTCTTACACTTGAACTTGAACTAAAGGTAGAGAATCCTGGGCACTTACTCCTCTATTCTCTTATCCTGCAATGAGGGAGAACTGAACAGAGGATGAAAATACGAGGGCCCTCCTTCTGGTTCAAGCCCACCTACAAGCTCTTAATGTGCAAAGTTGCTTCTGGACTGAGTTTATCCAGCTTCTGCTGCACTTTTCTGTAAAGGTGAGAACATAGTAGCAGCAACTAACTTAGAAGCATTTTACTTCCTAAATACTTAATGGTGTTTTTGCTCACTTGGATTATGTTTTAAAAGGAAAGCTTTTGTTTTTTCCTTATAGCAATTTAACAGGTTAATGTAGACAAACTTATTTTAAAATACCTAGATTGCAATACAGTTTTTTCCCTCCACTTGGACCTGTGGCTGCTCTAACTAGGGAAGAGACTGTCCGGGCGATTAGCTTCATCCTCTTCCCCCACTGACTGTCTGGCTAGATGGCCAACCAGCTTCTCTTTGTTTATAATATCCTCATGATCCTTCTGCAGATACTTAGGAACCTATTTGGTTTAAGAACGAAATTGGCCATTGATGCATTAATGCTAGAAATTTCCAAAATTTTCAATATAATAGTCCCTTAAGAGTGTTTAATTCTGCTTTCCCCAAAACACTGATATTATGGAAAAGCCACTAAGTTATTTACTCTGAAAACACCTTAAACGGTTAATAAAAATTAAGTTTTTAGTGGAAGTAGGTCACACTTAGAATCATTCTTAGATTTAAACAGAAACTGATTTCATTTTGCTTAATATAAATTTACTTTAAATATACTTAAATTTACTTTCACTATTAAATATACACTATTAACCTGTTTACTTTCTCATCGGAAAAAATTAATAGTGTATCTTCAGCCAGAAATAACAAGTATATTGAAAATATATAGCAAAAATGTAGATGGAATGCTCCTTTTTTTTGTCTTTTATCTTTTTAGGCCCACACCCGTGGCATATGGAAGTTCCCAGGATAGGGGTCAAATCAGAGCTGCAGCTGCCGGCCACAGCAACACCAGATCCAAGCCCCGTCTACGACCCACATCACAGCTCACGGCAACGCCCAATCCTTTACCCACTGACCAAGGCCAGGGATCGAACCCGAGTCTTCATGGGTACTAGTCGGGTTCGTTAACCCCTGAACACAACTGCGATGGATGCTCTTTAAAGAGTCATATGGCTGATGTTTAAGACATCCTAAAGAGCTTACCTTATAGAGAATTGAATCACAAACACAGAAAATGTCAATGATAACAGGGTTTTCAAGCAGGGGAAGAAGATGATCAGGCATTCCTTGCCAAAAGTGTAGTAAGAAATGCTGGATCTAGTTGAGAGCGAAAAGTGTATACATTAAGATTTTTCCTTAACGTGAACTAATATAACAAACAGGACAAGAACGTTTACATAATACAGTTAGCAAAGCATTCTTTGTCACTCTTACCTCCTCAAAGTTTCCATTTATTGCATTGTCCAGGATGCACTGGCAGTGAGTTTTGTACATCATTATCAGGGTATCAACCTATTTCAAGGAAGAAAAGTCTTAACAAAAGGACCTTTTCAATGCTGCCTTCGTTTTGTTCATGCATGCATTTGTTCATGTATTCAAACATATTTTAAAAAGTCCTGTTATGTGCCAGGCATTGTGCTCAATGCTGAGGAACCAAAAATAAAGGCACAATTCTTATTTCAAGGAGCATACTGCCTGGTGAAGGGAGACAAGCAAGCAAATGGATGATTGCAGAGTCCCACGAGAACAATGAAAAAGGAGACTGTGCAGGGAACTGTGGGTCAAAACGACATTGTAGTTTTCTACCCAATAAGAAAATTACCTTTGATTAGAGGAATACCCATAAAATGGTAAAATACATTAACTCTTCACACAGTTTTATTAAATAGGTGCTTACACAGTGTGGTATAGTGGTTTCCAGTTTCAGTTGTAGAATCAGTTAACATTGAGAATCAGCTCCACTGTACTAGTTTGCTTTGTCTCTGACTCCAGGCTTTATATCTTTAAGTAAGGTAGTAATAATACACTACTCATAGGTGTTAAGGAAGATAAAATAAGATGTGATGCACACAGAACAATTTCTGGTACAAAGTATAAGACCTTACTATATTACCTAAAATTAGTAATAATTTCAAATGACTCCTGTACCAAAGAAAGATTTGAACATCTAATGTCTGCTATGAAAATTCTCTAGTTTCATGCTACCGCTGATATTTGTATTTCATAGATGGAAAGTTTTAAACATATTTTAAAATTTGCAATGGATTAGAACTAGGTAATATTCTGGCAAATTAACAATATTCAAATTCAAAAAATATTTATTTTATAAACTAGAAATACTCCTATCTGTTACAGGTTGTGTGTCCTGTGTGAGCAAGAACAGGTTTAGAGATTAGAGGTGTGAACTTCGCCTGCAGAATACCTGGATCTGAATGCTAGCTCTAATCTACCACTTACTAGCTATGCAATGTTGAGCAAACTACTTAACATTTATGTGTTTTAATTTCCTCATCTATAAAATGGAGATGATAATAACAGTAATTATCTATTCAAGTTGTTAGGAGGACTAAATAAATTAACATGAAAGTGATAGAGTAATCCATGATACATGTTAAGAAATTTACTGTTGTTAGCTATTTTTGTCTCCATAGTATCCAGGATGATAATGGTGAGGGGAAGTGTCTTTGCTCTCCAGCCCTTATCCGTGCAGCCCAGTGACAGCACATATCTTTGTGGTTTAGCGCAAAGCTGTATAATGATGACATGCAAATTATTAATCCACCTGAAAGGAGGTAAGCCAACTACAGGTCGCCTCTGGCAAGATATGTCACTATTAATGTAAATGAGATATGCTATATACTTTAAGCAATGATATATTTTGAGATGGGTCGCCAAGACATATTTTTTTAAATGAGGATAAGGACAGCATGAAACATAGAAAGGAATTCATAATGCTTGTCAAGAATTAAGCCTTTGACGCCTGAAAACCTGCTAAAGTACAAGTGAAGTTTTATCTTCACAAGTATTTACATTTATTTGTGTCAAAATGTTTTCTTCTATACGCAAATCATCAAAGATGTTAAATCTTACTATTGGCACTTTGTTTTTTGTTTGTTTGTTTGTTTTTGCTTTTTAGGGCGTCACCTGCAGCATATGAAAGTTCCCAGGCTAGGGGCTGAATCGGAGCTATAGCTGCAGCCCACACCACAGCCACAGCAACCCAGTATCAAAACCGTGTCTGCGACCTACATCACAGCTCATGGCAAACACCAGATCTTTAACACACTGAGCGAGGCCAGAGACTGCCTGCAACCTCATGGTCATTAATAGGATTTGTTTCTGCTGCACCACAATGGGAACACCCTGGCACTTTGTTTATATAATATTTAACAATAAATATTGTTTAATATTATTATTTAATATTATATATTAAATATTACATATTTCTTAAATACTATACGATATATTATTTAATATATATTTGATAACATTAAATATCACTTATTTATTTAACAATAAATATTATTAAATATTTAACAATACATTTCCCACTATAGCCTGTTTTGCATTCTTTATAAACATAATTTTGCTCAATTTTCTGAAAACAGACATCACACTATAGAGGGCAGGGGCAGAGGCAAGGCTTAGCTCTAGTCAACTCCGTGAGCATGTGGTAGGGGTGGCAACTACCTTGAGTGATACTTGGATGGAGCAGAAAGCAGACCTCTCAGCTTAAGTCAGCCCCTCATTGGGGTCAGCTTCTCACTAAGCAGTCTCCATCCTTTATGCTTCAAGAAAGTAGGTGCTTAAAGTGCTTAGCTTCAGCCCCACCCCTCTTTCTAGGACCTAACAAGTTACCTGGGGAACTTGGCTACTGGCTGAGAAAGTAAAAGACCCAGCTGTCCTCAAGAGACAAAGAGGAGTATTAGTCCCCAGCGCTCATGATGGGGTCCACTGGGAAGGAACTTAGAAACACGGAGTTATTTAAGCATCTTGAGTCGTGCATGAGAAATGGTCTACAGACCAGTTTTTCAAGTTGACAGGTAAGGAATTCCTTGGAGGCTAGCAAAGAAGCTGAAATAAACTATTGGGACATGTTCCTCATTCCTGCTTTTTTTCCTTTGTTACGCTTTCCATCTACCTTCCTCACCTGGTCTATTTACATAGCAAACACATCCTCTCCACAAAGGTGAGCCAACAATACTCTCCCCCAAAGAACTGTGCTCCCTGAGGTCCTGCAGATTTCTAAAGGTTTCCCACAAACTGCCACATGTCAACATTTACTGGGGGTGGGGAGTTCCCTGGTGGTCTGGTGGTTAGGACTTGGTACTTTCACCAATGTGGCCTGAGTTCAATCCTTGGTTTAGGAACAGAGATCCCACATTAAGCCACTGTTCTCTGTAGCCAAAAACACATTATCTGGAGGTGTCTCAAGTCTGAAGTCATAATATCACAACTTATTTCTATAAAATTAAAAAAATGATGTGATAACCTTGAGAAATGAGATGGGAGAGGAAAATAGTAGGAAGTGGTCATGCTTCAGAGGACTTGCTTGGAATTAGCATCTGAGAATTATCTTCAATATTTTGCCTGTTCTTAACTGGGAGAGTAAGTCTGTCATTAGAATGAACCCTAGAGGTTACAGTGCATCTCTGCTTATCTATCAATGACCTTTTTAACAATGTGTCATTTTTATTTCCAGTTTCTACAAAAGCCCATTACTAAGGTAATGCAGCTAGACATTATTAATCATTTTCCTCTATCTTTACACCTCAAAAATATGAACTGACTTAAATATACTATGAAAGGTATTTTCCTCAAATGCTATTGAAAAATGAACTTTAGTGGAAAGAAGAATGCAGAAATCTTTATGCCCTGATTTAATAATAGATTCTGCTATTAGCCAGTAGATACCCAGCAAATGACTCTAGAAATTCAGAAGTAGAGGAAGATTTAGCTTTAGACTCTACTATGTAAGCACTGAAAGTTTGTTTATAAAGTGAATTTCACAAAGCTGTTTTTCCGTAATTTTCGAAAATTTTGCAACCAGAGCACAGGGTTTTAGAATTGAAAGGAATCTTTGGAATTTTCAAGGGGGTCCTGGTGTACATCTAGGTATCTCCCCCTCAACAAATTCTGTCCTATGTGCTTGATGACTACTTATTGAAATTAAATGGAGCTAATGAAAAATATGATGCTTATAATTAAAGAAACTGCAAGTAATAGACACAGTCTGGTATTTTATTCCTTGGCATTGAGTTTTAAATAAAAAAATAATCTTTAGTCTTTTGAGGTTTATTTTACCACCTTCTGCTTATGTACTATCATGGAGATGGTAAATAATTAATTGGAAAGCCCTTAATCAATGTTAGTAAACATTTGGCGCTCCTATAAATCAGTCAATTATGTTTGATTATGTAGATTTCTGATAGCTTCCTGCAACAGCCATGATATTCCCAGCAAACTGAGATATGGAACCAACATATCATAAAATCAATAGAGAAGTATCTTTAATTGATACCTTATCTTTAGAAATGCATCCTTGGTACACAAGGTGTTGAGCACTGGGGAATTCTGGAAGAAGTGTTCCAGTTTTTGAGCTAAGCGAATATTTACGAGTGAAGCCACCCTATAATTTAGAAAAATGAAAAGAAATAAATAATTATCAACTACTTGGCTCCAAAATACAATTCTAATAAAGTGGAAACCTATAAAATTTCATTATTCTTCATCCTGCAAAACGTGAAAAATTAGGAGATTGGGTAAATTGTTTGTTAGATCAAGTAAGTGAATAAAGTAGACATTTAAGCAGAATTATTGTTGCCAAATCATAAACAGTTTCACAGTTGGTATGTTTTTCTTATAGTTTGGATTTCAGTTTTAAACATCTGTCAGTTTTCACAACTTTAATTTTAGTTCACAAGTTTACATTTGTTGATGACATGTTTTCAATGACCTTTTAGACTACTGAAATTGTTTTAAAAGGGAGGAAGAACAGAAATTGCCAAATTCATTTAAGGATTAAATAGGTGAGATGATAAGAAATTAATTTATTCAGCCTCAGAAGTAATTAGTGGTAAAACTGTGACTGGTTTCAGATACCCAAACTAGTGTCTGGATTTTCCCACCTCAACCTTCCTCCCCCCACCAAATTCAGATATTTGTTCTTCTTTTGACTCCTTTGGGGAAAGCACACCTCTGGTAGTTTTCAGAAATTAGAAAAAGTGACAAATAATACTGCAGTGCTAGTGTACTTACAAGAAACTCACATGTAAAGAGAGAATGCATATTCATGATGGAACCAGAGCCTTAGCAAATCAGTCTCCCAGGTCACTACTGATTGTTCCTTTTTCACAAACAAAATTTTAATAAGCTGGTTTGTAATAAAAAGTCTTGGCAAAGAATGAAATGACTATGGTAAAGGAAGTAAAGTGATCCTGACTAGGACCAAACTTCATTCTTTCCAGTAGTTTTCTTACATTTGCTTTTCAAGTTTCTGTTTCTTGGTCACTGTCATATTGAAGATATTTACTAGACAAAAACTTCATAACTTACATGGATAGCCTGGGTCCCTACCCTGTCTTATCATTCCCCAAACTTGTAGATTCTTATAGACTTACCAGGAAATCAGAAAGAAGTTGGGGGGACTTTTGAGTCTTTAAACACCAGATACTTTAGAAACAGTGATTTCTTATTGACTGATTTGAATTAAGCTTTCACACAAATTTTATATTAAAACTGCAGTAAAAACTTATTACTTTCAGCTTAGGTTTTAGTTTTTAAACTCATTAATTTTTTACTTTTCAAGTATGGAGAGAGAAAGATTATTCTGATTAAATATTTTTAATAAATTAGTAAACAACTACTACATAAATGCTTATCATAAGCTGAAATAATAGTACAGTTGATCAAATTAAATTTAGTCTTAATTCAAGATAGGCTTCAAAGATTTTTATTGCTTCATGTTATCATTTATGAGTACCAATATTCACTTCACTGTCAATGAATTGTACTATCAATGAATAAGGAAAAATAATACAATGCAAGAAAATAAAGAATTTAATCTGGAAGGAAATGATATGGCAAAATATGAAACTAACATTTGATATATAAACATAAAAAAAACCTAAATTTCAATTTAGGAAGTTACACTTTTTTCTTATAATTTTTCTTTTGGGTGGACTATCATGTTTTTTCATCTCAAGATGTAATTTGGTGAGATTGGAAAAGAGGGACAAAGAAATAGAAGCCAAAAGTGTAAATAAATTTAAGTTATGAATATGAGAATCTCATTTCCATGTAATAAATATAATTAGTAATCAAAAATTTTTCTACAAAGGAAAAAAAAAAGGCCTAGGATATTTAACAAGGGAATTTTATCAAGCATTCAGGAAACAAGTCATTTAAAAATTAAAAGTTTTTTCCCAATGGAAAAGAAGTACCACTCCCAGACAAATTGGACAAGGACAGAAAAACAGAGAAAAATTATAGGCTAATCTTGCTTACTGTCATACTTGCAACAGTACCAAACAAAATGCCAAGTCCAGCGAACTATAAGCATGACCATAGCCATGTTAGATTTAAATTGATCACATTAACAGGAAAAAAAAAGGAGAATAACATGTAGTATAGAATCAATTCACCTGATGCAGAAAGAGCACTTATTTAAAATCCAGCTACCATTTACTATTCCGTGTGTGTGTGTGTGTGTGTGTGTGTAAATCAGGTGACTTTTCCATTGACTTTATATTCAGCAACTTTGCTGAAAATCCCTTGTTAATTGTAGCAATTGTTTGTTCTGTTTTAGTTAGTTTTCAATGTAATCAACAACATTAATTGCAAATAATGCCAGTTGTTTCTTCCTTTTCAATATTTAATCTTTCATCACTTTTTTTTTTCTGTTCTTACTGTTCAGGCTATTAATTCTAGTACAATGTTGAATAAAAGAGGGGAGAATAGGCAACGTCTCTTATTTGTGATTTTTAAGAAAATGTCTATCCATTTCCTTATCATGAAGATCAACATACACATTGTGGGAGTTTCAGAAGGAAAAGGAGAGAGAGAAGAGAGATTATTTGAAAAAATAATCCCTCAAAACATCCAAAGTTTGATGAAAGACATGAATAGAAACAACCAAGAAACTTAATAAACTCCAGATAGGATGAACTCAAAGAGATACACTAAAACACATTATAATCAAATTTTAAAAATCTGAAGATGAGAGAATCATGAAAGCAGAAAAAGAGAAGCAATTCATTACCTACAAGGGATTCTCAATAAGATTATCAATAGATTTCTCAGCAGAAACTTTGAATTCCAGGTTGATGTATTCCAACTGCTATAAGAAATAAACTGTCAACCAAAAATCGTATACCTGAAAACTGTTTCTCAAAAGTGAAGAAGTAATTAAGACAGTCACAGATAAACAAAAGCTGAGTGAGGTTGTTACTACTTGACTTGTTCTGCAATAAATGTTAAAGAGAGTTTAACAGGGTAGAATAAAAGGACACTAGATAATATCTTGAAGTTGTATGAAAAAATAAAAATCTCAGTAAAGGAAAATACATGGGTAATTTTTTATTATAACAACAGCTGTAACTCTGCTTTTGATTTTATATATGATTTAAGAGACTTTAAAAAAAACAATTATTAGTCTTAAAGCTAATACTATTGTGAGTTTGGTTTATAACTCCAAATTTTGTTTTCTGCATAACTTAAAGACTAATGTATTTCTAAAAAATACTATTATTGTATATTTTTGGACACACAACTTATAAAGATCTAATTTTGTGATATCGATAACTGAAAGAGATGGAGACAGAGCTGTAAAGGAGCAGAGTTTTTATATTATTGAAATTTATCCAGTATAAATTCAAATTAAACTGTCATAAGTTTAGGATGTTAAATGTAATCCCCATGGTAACCAAAAAGAAAATAGTTATATAACACACAGTAAAGCAAGCAAGAAGAGGATCAAAGTGGTTCACTACAAAAAATCAACTAAACACAAAATAACAGTAATGCAGGAAATGAGGTGGAAAACTGCTCTGTGGCATAAAAAAAGCAAATAGCAAAATGACAGAAGAAAGTCACTCCTTATGGGCAATTACTTTAAGAGTAAGTGGATTAAATTCTCCAATCAAAAAAAAGTCTTGGCAGAATAGATTTTTAAAAAGTATCCAATTATATGATGTCTACAAGAGACTCACTTTAGATACAAAGACACAAATAGGTTGAATGTGAAAAGTTAGAAAAAGATACTCCATGCAAACAGGACCAAAAGAAAATAGGGTGGTGAAGGGCTATGCTAATATCATGTAAAATAGGCTTTAAATAACAAAATATTATAGAAAAATAAAGAAGGACATTATATACTAATAAAAGATTCAATAAAGTAAGAAGACATAACAATCATTAGCATTTACACACTTAATAACAGACCGTCAAAATATATGAAGCAAAAAAATGACAGAATTAAAGAGAGAAATAGTTCTACAGTAATAGCTGGAGACGTCAATACCCCATCCTTAGTTATGCATGGAACAGCAAGACTGAAGGTAAGTAGGGAAACAGAGGATTGAGCAGCACAATAAACCAACTAGGTCTTATAGACATATGCAGAACACCCCACCAAACAACAGAATACACTTTTTTCACAAGTGCATATATAACATTTTCCAGAAGAGATCATATATGTTGGCCATAAATTGAATATCAATAGATTTTAAAAGAGATATAATACAAAGTATCTTCTCTGATCACAATGGGATGACAGAAGGAAAAATGGAAAACCTCACAACTTTGAAGAAAACAATATAGATCAAAGGAAAAATCATAAAGGTAATTAAAAATACTTAGAAATGGATGACAACAGAACATGACACATAAAAGCTACAGGATGCAGCAAAAGTAATGCTGAGGGAAGAAATGCTAAAGGAAGACAGCTGTCAAATCGACAACCTGCATTTACAACTTAAGCAATTAGAAGAAGAACTAGGGAGTTCCCTGGTGGCTCAGTGGGTTAAGAGATCTAGCATCGTCACTGCTGTTGCAAGAGTTCCATCCCTGGCCTGGGAACTTCCATGTGCTATGGGCACGGCCTTAAAAAAAGAAAGAAAGAAAAAGAACAAATTAAACTCAAATGGACAGAGGGAAGGAAATAATAAAGATTGGAGAAAAGATAAATGAAATAGAGAACAGAAAAATAATGAAGATCAAGAAAATCAATGAAACTTTTCTTCACAAAGATCAAAATTTACCAACCCATAGGTAGACTGACTAAAAAAAGGGAGAAGATTCAAATGACTGAAACAAAAAGTAAAAGATAACTGAGTCTACTGAAATAAAAGGATCTTAAGAGTACTGTGCATCAGCAAACTGGATAATTTAAGTGGATAAATTAATAGATACTCAAATCCTACTGAGACTGACTCACAAAGAAACAGAATATTTTAATTACTTTATAACTAGTAAGGAAATTGAATTGGTAATCAAACATCTGAAGAAAGAAAGGATCTGGACCTGATGATCTCACTGGTGAATTGTACCAAACATATAAAGAAGAAATAACACCAATACTTCTTAAAGTTTTCAAAAAATTAGGAGGAGGGAACACTTTCCAATTTATTCTCTGAGGCCAGCAATACCATGATACCAAAGTCAAAAGCACTTCAAGGAAAGGAAACCACAGACCAAAATACCTTATAAACACTGACAAAGAAATCCTCAGCGAAATACTAGCAAACTGAATTCAGCAGTGTATCAAAAGGATTATACAGCATGACCAAGCAAGATTTATTCCTATAATGTAATGTATTATTCCTGTAATAAGATTTAGTCGTGTAAAGGGATGGTTCAGTGCACAAAAATCAGCCATGTAACATACCACATCAATAGAATGAAGAAAAAATAAATACATGATTATCTCAATTTTCACATGAAAAGTTTGACACCTTTACAAAATAAAAACACTCAACAAACTAGGAATAGAAGGAAACTACCTGAACATAATACAAATCTTTTTTTTTTTTTTTTTTTTTTTGGTCTTTTATCGTTTTAGGGCCGCACCCGCGGCATGTGGAGGTTCCCAGGCTAGGTGTCTAATCAGAGCTACAGCTGCCGGCCTACACCACAGCCACAGCAATGCGGGATCCGAGCCGCGTCTGCAACCTACACCACAGCTCACGCAACGCCAGATCCTTATTAACCCACTCAACGAGGCCAGGGATCGAACCCAAAACCTCATGGTTCCTACTCAGATTCGTTTCCACTGAGCCAGGACAGGAACTCCCATAATACAAATCTTAATGAAAAACCCACAGCAAACACCCTACTTAATGGTAAAAGATGGAAAGTATTTCCTGTAAGAGTAAGAATAAGGCATGGCTACTCATTCTTCTATTCAACTATAAATTCTAGCTAGAAAAATTCGGTAAGAAAAAAAAAATAAAATGCATCCAAATTAGAAAGGAAGAAATAAAATTATCTCTGCTTGTGGACAGTAGGATCTTATATGTGGGAAAACTTAAAGATTCCACACAAAAAAAAGCCAGTTAGAATTAATATATAAATTTGGCAAAGTAGCAGGATACAAAGTCTAGATGCAAAAAATTAGTTGTATTTCTATAATATAACAATGAACAATCCTAAAAGGAAATTAATGGTAACATCAAAAATAGGTAAGAATTAACTTAATCAAGGACGTGAAACTACAAAACACTGCTAAAAGAAGTTAAAGAAAACATAAATGGAAAGACATCCTATGTTCACAAACTGGAAAACAATTAAGATGTCAATATACCCAAAGCAATCTACAGATTCAATGCAAAATCTCAATGATATTTTTTGCATAAATAGAAAAATCCATCCTAAAAGTCACCTTGAGGCATTCCAAAGAGTAAAGGCAATCTTGAAAATAAATAAAATTGGAGGATTCACACTTCTTGATTTCAAAATTTCTTACTACAAAGTTACAGCAATCAAAACAGTATGGTATTGGAGTTCCTGCAGTGGTGCAATGGGATCTGCAGAGTCTCAGCAGCACTGGGACACAGGTTCAATTCTGGTGGACATAGTGGGTTAAAGACTCCGCGCTGGCACAGCTGCGGCATAGGTCCCGGCCTGGGAACTCCATATGCTGCAGGGTGGCCAAACAAAAAAAAGCATTGTGGTGTTGACACAAGGACAGACCTATAGATCAATGGGCTAGAATAGAGAGCTCAGAAATAAACCTTCATGAAAATAGTCAAATGATTTTGACAAGGGTGCCACGAATATTCAATAGGAAAAGGCAGCCTTTTCAACATATGGTGCTGGTGAAACTTAGCATCCATGTGCAGAAGAATGAAGCTAGGCCTTTACTTAATACCACATACAAACATTAGTTTCAAATAGATCAAAGGCCAAAATATAAGACTTAAAATGTTCCAGCTGTGGCACAGCAGGTTAAGGATCCAGCATTGTCCCTGCCATGGTGCAGGTCCAATCTCCAGTTCTGGTCCAGTGGGTTAAGGATTCAGTGTTGCCTCAGCTGTGGCATAGGTCACAGCTTGGATTGGATCCCTGGCCTGGGAACATCCATATGTTGTGGGTGCAGCTGGAAGACACAAAAAGCAAAAGCAACGTGAAACTCTTAGAAGAAATCAGGGCAAAATCTTCACAACATTGGATTTGGTGATGATTTCTTGGAAATGATACCAAAGGCAAAGACGACAAAAACGAAATTAAACAAACTGGGCTTCATAAAAATTAGCAACTTTTGTGCATCAAAGGACATTATCAACAGAGTAAAAAGGTAACTTGGGAAATGGAAAAAATATTCACATATCTCATTAATATGGTATTAACATCCAGAATATATAGCGAACTTGTGAAACTTAAAAACCTGACTCAAAAATGGAAAAAGTGCTTGAATAGGTATTTCTCCAAAGAAGATATACCAATATTCAATAAGCACATGAAAGATGTTCAGCATTACGAGTCATTAGGGGAATGCAAATCAAAACCAAAATAAGATACCGCTTTACCCCCATTAGGATGGTCAGTATAAAACACACACACACACACACACACACACACACACATACAGAGAGAAAATAACAAGTACTGGCAAGAAGGTAGAGAAATTGGAATCCTTGTTCACTGTTGGTAGGAATGTAAAATGGTATAGTGCTGTATAAAACAGTATGATGGTTTCTCAAGAATAAAAAATAAAATTACTATATGACACAGTAATTCCACTTCTGTGGGTATCTCCCAAAGAGTTGAAAGCAGTCTCAAAGAAATATTTGCACATCCATGTTCTTAGCAGTATTACTCACACCAGGTAAACCATGGAATCAATCCAAGTATCCGCTGACAAATGAATGGATAAGCAAAATGTTGTATATACATACAATATTATTCAGCCTTAAAAGGGAGAAAATTCTGATATATGCTACATCATAGATGAAACTTGAGGACATTACGCTAAGTGAAATAAGCCAGTTACAAAAAGCCAAATACTGTATGATTACACATACATGATGTACCTAGAATAGTTATAATCATAGAGACAAAAAACAGAATGGTAGTTTCCAGGGACTAGGGGAAAGGAGAAATGAGTTATTTTTTAATAAGTATAGATTTCAGTTTTGCAAGATTAAAAAGAGTTCTGTGGAGAGATGGTGGTGATGGTTGCACAACAATACGAATATAGTAATAACACTGAACTGTGTATGTACTTAAAAAGTGGTTAACATAGTAAATTTGATGTTAATATTTTACCAGAATAAAAACTATTAAAAAGGCAATTACAGATGAAATAAGGACTTCAGTTTTAAGAGTAATTGTATACTTTTAGAAAAATAAATAAAAAATATTTTTACAATCTGTATTATAGAGATTTTTTTAAAAAGACACAAAAAACACTAATTGTAAAATTTAAAATTCATCAAAAGACACTATAGAATGTTAAGCCATGCCACCAACAGAGAGAAGTTATTTACAACACAAAAGCTACAGGATATTAGTATCCAGAAAATATAAAGATGTCTTTGGACCAAATTTTTAAATAAAAAAACTATGTGATCTGAACATTTATAGAATAGAATTGACCAATAAAAATCCAAAAAAATATTCACGCTCATAACTTTGATGTAGTTATCAAAAACAATTTTCAAGTGAAAACCACAGATACCACTTTATACCCATTGGACTGGCAAAAACGGAGATGTCAATGCCAAATATTCCTGAGAATGTGGAGCCAAAGGAGTGGTCACACACGACTGGAGAGACCTACACTGATAGACAATCATTTTCGAAAACAAGTGGATCTTAACCAGTAAACATAAGTAAGTATATCCTAAAACTCAGAATTCCACTCCTGGACATGTGTACCTAGACAAGAGGCGTAGTAATAAAGTTTTTCAAGCAAAAAGGAAAAAATTCTACCAAAAGTGGAATTAATAAATGCATTGTGATATTTTTCAACCATGAAATATTAGCAGTACAAATAAAGGCACCAGAACTACAATATATTAACACTGATGAATCATAAAACCTAATGATGAATGAAACCAGAAAGTTACAGAAAAAAATTTATTTTTATGGAGGGCAAGTAATAAAACATTGGTGATAATAAGCTGCACAGTAGTAAACACTACATACCAGT
>PVHT020000077.1:36087093-36136063 GCA_004024745.2 Catagonus wagneri
CTTTAGGCTTTTTTTTTTTTTCATTTTATTGGAGTATGGTTAGTTTACAATGTTGTATCAGGCTTTTTGTTATATTTTCATATACATTTATTGGATCAATGGTGGTCTTTTTTAACAATCTTTTAAGTATCTGATATCGGGTAATGATAACTGAAAAATTACCCCTCCCAGGTTAACTGGAGGTTGTTTAGTAGGTCCATATAAAGAATCATTAGTTGCCCCGAATCTAACTTAGCTCTGTCCTTAGTCCTCAATCACTCCAGGGATGCCTAACAAATAACATTTATTTCCATATTTTCCCAATAAGGATGATAAATTCCTATTGTTTGGCTTGCAATACATATTACAACAGATATACAATAGAAATGAAATAATTCTTACCTCATTCTTCAGCTTGCTTCCAGAAAACCTTAAAAAGCAGAATATTTTCCATTAGTTAAAAATATATGTACAGTTATAGCTATCAAAGAAATGCAGGGGACCTACAAAAGTAGCGACTTTATACCACTTTTAGTGAAATAAATCTGAGGAAATGTGTTTTTCAAAGGGACTCAAACATCTTTCCCAACTTACTAAAAAAGTCAGTCTATTAATGGAAGGTAAAATAAAGTGTGTTTAGGGAAGTCAGGTAGGAGTTGAGACAATCAAAAAACACTTGATATTAAATATGTATATGTGTTCCAGCCTGTATTTCACTTCACAGGGAGTAGTAGCTCTTAAGCTGCTATTACGTTCTTTGCTAATATTCGAGTTCATCTTAGTATTACTAATTTTAGTGACTAAAATTACTTTTTGTCCACAAGAAACTTTATTTACTTGCTTTTTAGGTTGCACCCATGGCATATGGAGGTTCCTAGGGTAGGGGTTGCGTCAGAGCTACAGCTTCCGGCCTACCCCACAGACACAGCAATGCCAGATCCGAGCTGCACCTGTGATCCACACCACAGCTCATGGCAACACCTAATCCTTAACTCACTGAGTGAGGCCAGGGATCGAACCCTCAACCTCATGGTCCCTAGTCAGATTCATTTCTGCTGCGCCACAACCGGAACTCCCACAAGATGCTTTACTTTTAAACATAATCCATTAATTTGGGAGCTAAGAACAGTTCTGAGTAAATCATACTATAAGGTAATCTCAGATGCAGATTAAATTTTCTAGAGCTCTGGTATTTTTGAAAAAATGTTAATTGCTTATTATCACTGGTTTCATTGGATGTCACCTTACTTGACAATAACCTCCTCGTGACAGTTGATGGCAGATTACAGCATTGTGTTCTTTCTATTTATTTGTGTCTTTTTTCTTTCACAGAGACTCAGTAGGGCAGGTCAGTGGCTTTATCTTACTAAGGTAAGCTGGTCTATCAAAGTATATGTGATTAGAGATGATTAAGGATTTCATCTTTGTAAGGCACTGTCCAAGCACACAGATCTTTAAAGCAAGTTATCTCTCAGAAAAAAAAGTATATATATTATATATATAAATACATATTTAGTAAAATAAAGGTAGAAAGCATATAAAGTATATTTATATATACTTATATTTTACTAAATCTACCTTGAAAACAGACTCAGCTTTATAAATAAATACTAGTTAAGAAGCAATTCTGCTTCCCTGATTTCTCTTTTACAACTCTCTGGGACACCTGGTTCACCATTAATCTCTTATTAATGATCACAGATTACATAAACTGCCCAATCATTGTAAATGTCCATAGTTGACATTAAGGTTTGATGCTTAAAACATTCCAGTAAGCAAAATTAGTAAGTAATTTTATTCAATAGATATTACACATATTTAAAGACATACAGAAAACTTGTCTTGAAGATAGTGGAACTCTACCTTGTCAGGCCTTTTCCAGAATAAACGGAATGGTAATATGCACTGCTCTCTTTGATGCCAATCCCATAATAATGATACCTAGAACAAGAACAGGAACCAGCTCTGTGTGTTAATCTAGTTTTTTTTGAAGGGGAAAAAGAGACTAAAGTATAACTGAAGTAACCAGCAAGTAAGAATGGTAACCCCTTGATCTGCATCTTCCTTTCTTGATTTTTTTCAAGTAGCGTCTTAAGGTGTCTCATCCTTCTTTAATGGTAACTAATCCTACTTACGGTTGTATTTCTGGCTCCATGCTTGAAAAAGAAGGAGAACTGTCTACTGCCAATCCCCCTCAAATTTTTAAAAAAAATAGTTTTGAAAAACAGCAACAAAAAAAAATTACAATTGCGGGCATTTAACTGTAGGCACTTAAATTTGTAAATGTAGACACTGACTCTAAGTATATCAAGTGTATCTATTTGCAAATTGGTTGGTTCAATTTGAATTTAGTCAACTGAATAAGAAAACCATGGGTTTCCTTCAATCATACATCTCTTGAATGGAGAAAGAGTACAACGTCATGTGTGAGTAAGATGCTGATGTCATGCATAGGAGTCACAAGCATGTGACCCCTTGCAAGTTATTTACCGCATGAAGAATAAGAAGCTAAATTCACCGTCATTTTAATTTCAAACTTTTGTGCAGCAATGGGGGAAAATACCTCTGTGATGAATCAATGGAAACATGAAACATGGAATGTAACAGTGTTATGAATAATTTGCTATAAACGCATCTATGGATCCTGAGCCACAAGGCAAATATAGAATCTCATGGAGTTTCAAGTCCAACCTCATTCTCCTAAACTGCAGACTCCTGACATGCTACATACCCAAGTACAATGATACAAACTGATACAAATGCTAGTCAAAGAGTGCTAACTTCAGGAGGGTGGCCAAACCCTGCTAATTTCTGCTTTCAGAGCCCTTCCCCCCTCTACCCACCACACAGAACCATTACCTATTTGGTTACCTACTGTTTCAATATGCATTCATTAAAGACCAGGAAAGTAATGAAACGAAAGAATCAGGGAGTTTCCAGTAGACTTCAGTGTATCTGTATTTAAAACTTCATTTCTTGGCCTCACCATCTGAGTTTAAAGTGGTCAGAGCAATGAAGAATCTAACTTTGAAGGCCCCTCTGCTGACTTCAGTAATAAAAAAAGGGACTTGCAGAGCAATTCTACCCCTAAATCTTTTCAAGGGTCAGGATGAGGGTACAGTGAAGGTCCATGTACCACATATCTAATTACTTAAAATATATAAATCAAGCTAACAGAGTTCCCTGGTGGCCTAGTGATTAAGGATTTTTGGTGTTGTCACTGCTATGGCTCAGGTTCAATCCCTGGCCTGGGAACGTCTGCATGGCTAAAAAAAAAAAAAAGAAAAAGAAAAAAAACAGGAAAAAAAATCCAGCTAAGAAATTGTGAAATAAAATGTCCCTGTCCTCCTATCTTGATAATGCACATCTATAATGCTCTGGTACGTAGATTTGAACTTTGAATACTAGACTCCTAGAGTTCCACTTGGAAGCACGATGGTTGGGGGAAGCGCCACCCCAACCCCGTCCCTTCTAGCATCTGCTCCTTTATTCACTACAAGAGGCTCTTATGAGCACGTTAGCCCCCTTGTCGAAGACCGACTTCACGTACACCCCAAACAGTTACCCCCCAGCCTCCCATCAGGGCTGTCTCCTGAGGATGCATGAGGGAAGACGCCCACATAGCCCAGGCCTGAGGCTGTTTGGACAGGGAATTTTTGGGCCCCAGGGACCTGAAATGTGGGCTAGAAAGGGGATTCAGCCTCTGGGTGACACATTCACTCAGGCTGTGGACTCCTGTCTCCTGCAGAGGAGACCAGCTGCAGGAGGACAGGAACAGAGCCCTCCAAAGTGTGAGGCCCAGAAATGGCTTCTTTCCTATTAAGTTCTAAGGGCAATACCATGGCGGAGAAGTTGCCTCTATAACGACCTTGGGCCATGTGAAATGGAGAAGAAAGAGTTTTTCAATATGAAAAGAAATGACATATAATAAATGTTTTCAGAAAGAGCTGAAAGAGTAATGGAGTGTGATCAAGGTAAATGAAGATATTTGGTGAGTGTGGCAGGTTGGAAACAAGATTTCAAGTCCTTGGTTTTGGTAGAAGGACAAAGCTGCTTCTGTTCAGGTAAGAAAATAATCTTCTGGTAGATTTTTACAGTAAGAAAATAATCTCCAGATAAATAAAGGAAAAGACCATCTCAGGTGAATAGGAACAAAGGGAGAAATGAAGGAAATATGACACTTAAGCAAACTCCAAAATACTGAACTGATTTGTTTCTAATTAGAAACTAAAAGAAGAAAACGCTGGTCAAAAAGACCTTACCAAAAGCAGCTGTATTAATAGAAAATGATAAGGGAAACACCTCAAAACCACAACAAAGCAGATTTAGGTGATATTCAGCCAAGCATATTAGAATTAGTGAATGTAAGTCTGAAATAACTAGAAATATGTTTCTTTTATGAGATTTTCGAACTAAGATACCGAAAGAAATGACTTCATATTAGAAGAAATAAAGCAAGCTCATCTATTGCAATGGAAATACATTGTAGTTTCATGTTCTTTTGCAAAGCATGCTGTTTCTTCTACAGACTCTATAGTTTAAATAACTTCACTTTAGCCGTTTGCAGAAGCAAATACACATTAAATGTTGCTTTGAAAGTTGAAAGTTTTCTTTTAGTATAACTTTGATCTTCTTGTTTCTCATCTACCATCCCTTTTTCAACATGTAAGTAGTATTAGACCATGGTAAAGTGGTTTGCCATGCATTTTGAGAAGAAACATACATTGCCTTCACAGGTGGTAGACAAAAGTCATTAAACAAGGCCAAAGGATAACCACAAGTTCAACGCATATTAGAGGCAAACTAAGTCCTGACCACAGTGTAAGTTCTCCGTACAATGATAAAAAAACAGACAGGGATAATCAGGCTAGGAACGTAGGCTTCCAAATCTTACCCTAGTCCATAGCTTCCTAGAGCCAGACTGGGTGCCAGTCAAGGAACAGTGCCCACATTGACCAGCCTTGAGGCAAGTTTTACTTCCATTTTTACAAATCGCCTGGAGATCGCTTTTTGTAAAAATTGCAGCATCCTTTAGGGCCCAGTAAATACTGACTAACATGGATTTGTAGTTCTTCTCACACTTAGAAATTTTAAGGAAAGGATATTTTTATTACACAATTCATTTGTACCTTATTTTTATAAAACAACTGTATTATTTTGTTCCTTCCCTTCTAGTCATTAGGACAGAATATCTTTAAAAAGAGGCATATATAATATCTCCACCTACATTTAGAAACAAAGTTTTATATATACATAGCCAGACATACATTGATGCAAGGAAGGTAACTTGGTCAGCTCCATTCCACTCTACAAATGAGAAACAGCATGACCTTTTCTCCTTAGCAATGTCTCCTAATTTAGACAGGCTGACGTAGCTGAGCATGTTATATCAACAGTCAGAAATATGCTGGTCAATAGGGAACCAGAAGAAGAGTGAACTCTCTTTCCTTCAAACATGTATTCAGTGCTTACTGTGTGCTTGGTGCTGAGGATTCAAATTGAGGCAGGTGAGGGTCTCTGCCTTGGAGGAGTTTATAGTCTTGTGGGGCAAAAGTATGCAAAGAAAGAACTGCAATACTAAATTAATATGTGCTAAAATTGAGCAGGTAATACTAGGTACTAATAAAAATAGTTACCACTTATTGAGCAACTATTACTTGTAAAGAACTTTATGTATACTTCATCTCAAATTTCCTTAGCACAGTTCATATCCAATTCCTTCTAGAGCCAAGAAAATAATATTTCCCCATTAATCTTCCTTTTAAAGTCTGCCCAGGTACATGTTATCATGAGTGATGATTTAGTGTCTTTGAGAGGAGATAACAAGTGAGCAGCTCTGTCTTCCTAATAGCAATAGATAAACTCATAAAACCGGGGAAAGTGATTTCATGCAAAGTATACATGGATTTTTCATCACACTTGCCACATTTTGTATCATTCTTTTGTTGTTAATGTATTACACTAAAAGAAATCTTTCTGGGAAATATTTGCCAGAAATATTCTAGATAACATAAATATATACTGGTGAATGTTGAATAAAAAGTGAGGTTCATCTCACTGTAGGATAACTCATTTTTTTTAAATATGTATACCAATATCCAATGCCTACTCTGTAGGATACTCTGAATGAGATTCCCAAACATGTCACAGTTCTTCCTCCCTATAAGACTTTTATCTATTTTTACTTAAAAATATATATGATAAATGCTTTAAAATCCTAGGTATGATTAGCTAATTTCTCTAAGCAAATGTTTCTATAATACAAATACTTTGTGATTGCCGAACAGAATTGTGTTCATTCATTAGCATCAACGGTCCTTAGCCTTATATCAAGTGACAGATATCATTTACATTTAAGGAATAAAGAAGAATTATTAATTTTTTTGCCCACGTTTGAAAGTGAAGGTGTTATATCTTAATAGGACAAATGAAATTATTGTTCCTCTTTTCTAAACTAAAATATTTACCTTGTGTCTAATACTTTTCTTCATTTGCTGATCAATTTATAACTGCACCTATACTTCTTTTCCATTTAGTCATTACATAGAATTCCTGAAACATATGTTCCCACTGAGCTAGTAGCTCTGATGTTAGTTTACATTACACAAATGATAACTGATAAGGAAATGATGGGATTAAGCTGTTCAGGGACTTGCAATAACTTACTATGATAAGAGCAGCTGCCCTATCAGCTTTATTAACCCACTAAATCACTACTAATAAATAAGATAATAGCTTTTGTCCATCATGTCTGAAAACCAAGATCTGACTGATCAAAGTCTACAAGAAATTAAAATGTAACTTCAAATCAAACAGTTAACTGTGTGCCTGAAATCTCACGAAGTCTACTCGGTGGGCTCAACTATGTTTTCCTTTACACTGCTGAGCCATTTTGAGCAAGGGTGGGACATAAGCTCTGTGGCTAATCATTGTATCTTTAGGGACTAGTCAGCACCAGGACACTAAGTAAAATGCTTATTAAATAAACGGATATTAACAGGGAAAGTTTTTTCACAGCACGTACCCTATCTTACTATTCTACACACCTCAAAAACTCTTTAGTACCATACTCTGTACATCAATAAAATATGAATAGATTGATTATCCTTGCTATAATACATAAAATAGGCAAGAATTATTTTTCATTAAATACACTTTTGTACCTATAGAATATTTCACTTTTATTTACTCAAAATTGACATTTAAAAATTTTGCACAGAAAAAAATATTATTGGCATTGGGAATAATCAAAGAGAAGGAAAGAAAAACCACAAATGCAAAGTCAGTTTTTATCTTGGTGTAGAGAATGTGCAGAATGTGCCATTGGGCTTATCAGTTTTCTTGGCAGGGAGAGGATGGTAAGAATGAACAGAGGGATGGAGTGCTGAGCTTATTATTTATCTATAAATAAATTATACCAAATTTATCTATATTTTTGAAACATTCAATAGATACTTAATGACAGTATGTTTCAGAAAATATATTAAAAACTACAATAAAAAGTTTTACAAACAACTAGTAAAATTGAGAGAAATTATACATTCCTCTCTCTTCAAAATATGCTTACTTCATTCATATTTGTGTTTCACCTATTGTTCATATTTCTATAGACATAAAAAGTTTTCATTAAATATAAATTTTTGAAATATTGAACATCTAATAGAAATGATGATTATGAGGATAATACATAAACATAAAAAAGTTTTGGAGAAAAATTAAAAGCAGAAAGCAAAATTGTGTTTTGTTCTACAAATCAGATTTTCTAGAAAACCTACCTCTAAATAAACATAATTTTTTAAATTTATTTTATTTTTTTTTGCCTTTTTTTTGTAGAGCCATACCCACAGCATATGGAGATTCTCAGTCCAGTCGGAGCTACAGCTGCTGGCCTACACCACAGCCACAGCAACACCAGATCCGAACCATGTCTGTGACCTACACCACAGCTCACGACAACACCACATCCTTAACCCACTGAGAGAGGCCAGGGATCAAATCCACAATGTCGTTGTTCCTAGTCGGATTCACTTCCCCTGCACCACAATGGAAACTCCTAAATAAATATAATTTAAAATGCCTTATGATTGATGCATGAAAACTGTTGTTAGATCTTTGAAGAGAATCTAATATATTAATAAACATTTAAAACTGGTAGCTCAGAAAAAATAAAGACAATTTAAATATCAAAAAATCGAAAGTTCAATTAAACAAAATTTTTCGTTGATATGACTATTTTCAGAAATAGGCTTCATTAGCTGACAAAGCACAAACTTTAGAGCCAGAAAAACCTTGATTTAAATGCCAACATTATTATTTTATAGTATCTGTGTGACCTTGGGCAAGTCGGTGATCTTTGAACTGCAGTTTCCTCCTTTGTAAAACATAGTAAAACATAGCAATTTCAATCTTGTATTGTCATTGTAAGGATTAGAGTGTGCATGTTTTGTGTGTGTGTGTGTGTGTTGCTCAATAAATAATAACTTTTAATTGCACTGCTGATTTTTCGATGCATTAAGTGGTTAATATGGTGTTAATTTCATATTATTATTATTAATAATTCCATCATTATTACGGATACTGAGTTTGAAAGCATATTCATGTTCCATTCATTCCTATACTTTTCTCATTTAATTCTCACACCAAACCTAAGAGATAATGTTACCCAACTTAGTGATGAAAAGCCGAACAATTCATCTAGCTGTATATGGGAACATAGGATTAAAGCTCAGATTTGTCCAATTTTATTTTATATTGGAATTAGTTGATTTACAAGGTTGTGTTAGTTTCAGGTGAATAGCAAAGTGATTCAGTTACACACACATATATATATATACACATATATATATATATTCTTTTTCAGATTCTTTTCCGATAGAAACATCCATCTTTTATTTTATTTTATTTTATTTATTTATTTTTTTGCCTTTTGTCTTTTTAGGGTCACACCTACGGCGTATGGAAGTTCCCAGGCTAGGGGTCTAATCAGAGCTGTTGCTGCCGGCCTTCACCACAGCAACGCCAGATTCGAGCTGCGTCTGCAACCTACACCACAGCTCACAGCAATGCCGGATCCTTAACCCACTGAGTGAGGCCAGGGATCAAATCCACAATGTCATGGTTCCTAGTTGGATATGTTTCCGCTGCGCCACAATGGGAACTCCAGATTGTCCAATTTTAAACCTCAAGCTCCTAACCACTAGGCAGTGCTGCCTTTTGACATAACTATCTTCCAAGATAAAAAAAAAATCTAGGGCTATTTCCTGGAAATAAATAAAGACAGGAAAACTCTCTTGCTAAGAATAATTACATCAAAACGTTATCAAAGTACACAAACTCTATATCTTGCCATATCTTTCAACATATTTAGTTTACATATGGAAAATTCCACTTTCCCCATGATATTGAAATACCAAAAATATAATACGGAAGTTATAAAAAGCAAATGGCCTATCAGGAAGGTAGAGAAAAATTCAAATTGTTAATAGTATGCTCTTGGGCACATCTGCTTTTAGATAACAAATTGCCTGAAGTCACCACATATTGTTACATAAACCATACACTGGAGCCTCACTGTGTCACAATGGACAAGGTTAATGATTTATGCCTAATCCTAAAGGCTCCTTCTAGGATTAATTGACTTTCTCTGCAGCCTGCCTGACTGTCCTCTGGTAGATCCTGTGAAGAGGATTTCTCTGCATTATTTAGCCTCCTTTTCTACTATCTATCTACTTCAAACATTATCTAATCTTTTCTCTACCTACACAATTCAGTAGGAATCAAATTCAGTAGAAATCAGGCAGTTAAACTGATTCAACTTTGAAAAAAAGCTGACTTGGTTAGAAGGAATGAGCCATTTTTGTCCTTTTTCAATCTGGCATTACATTTCTCAGGGCACAATACTGTTAATATTAATAGAAATCAATTCAATAGACATTAATTGATAATCTACTCTGTAGCAGACCACAGAAAAAAATATGAAAATGGGTGAGACAAAGTCTCTACACTCAAAATACTCTCTTTTAAGGGGAGCAGATAAGTTAATTCTGCGTTAAGATAAGTATCAAAAACTGCTATGAGATTGTTCACTTTGGAGTACACCTGAAACTAACACAACATTGTAAGTCAACTTCACTCCAATAAAATTTAAAATAAAATTAATAAAAATTTTAAAAATTGCTATGAAGGTGCAAAGAGCGAGCCTATGATGAATCAAGAAGCTAGGTAAAGATTCAAAAGAAAAGGAAGTTGATGAGTCCATTCTTTTAAATGGCTAGGATTTCAACATAGCTCTAGGGGAAAGGGGCATTGTCCATGGAGGAAGACAGCATAAACTAAAGAATGATGGAAAGGGAAGCAAAGGGCACTGGGCAATAAATTGCTGGGACACAGGCTACATGCTGAAAAGTGAGAAGCAGATGATAAGGTAAGAAAATGGTTTGTGGCTAAGTCATAATGGATCTTGAACGTTAAAGTGAGAAAATTTCGCCCTGAGCAGGTGAAAGCATCTAAGGATGACAGAGATATGATTGAGTCTGAACTTTGGGAGGTCAGTTTGGAAGAGTTGTACTGAATGGACTAGAAAAGACAGAATCGAGGCCAGGTTTTGAAAGTGAGAATGCATAGAAGCAGATTCAAGAGAATTCATAGAGCAGGATCTATCTTTTGGCAAACGACTAAGGCTGAGCTAGGCAACAGAATAACCACATGTGGGTACTAGACACTTGAAATGTAACTAGCCTGAATTTCAATATGCTATAGGTATAAAATACACACTGGATCTCAAATACTTGGTAGTAAGAAAGACTGTAAAATATTTCATTAACAATTTTGATTTTTGTTAGATGGTAACGTCATAATGTTCTAGCTATGTTGGATTAAATAAAACATATTAAAATCAATTTCATCTGTTTCATCTTACTTTTTTAATGTGGCTACAAGAAATTTTTGAACTAAGACATTTCTCCAAAGAAGACACATAGATGGCCAACAAGCAAATGAAAAGGTGCTCAACATTGCTAATTACTAGAGAAATGCAAATCAAAACTACAACGAGGTATCACACCTCACACAGGTCAGAATGGTCATAATTTAAAAGTCTACAACTAATACTAGAGAGGGTGTGGAGAAAAAGAAACCCTCTTACACTGTTAGTAGGAATGTAAATTGTTGCAGCTACTGTGGATAACAGTATGGAGGTTCCTTAAAAAATTAAAATTAGAATTTCTGTATGTTCCAGTGATCCTACTCCTGGGCAAATGTCTAGAGAAAACTTTAATTTAAAAGGATACATGCACCCCAATGATCATAGCAACACTATTTACAATAGCCAGGACATGGAAACAACCTAAATGTCCACTGACAGATGAATGGATAAAGAATATGGGGTACATACATTCAATGGAATATTACTCAGCTATAAAAATTATGAAATAATGCCATTTGAAGCAACATGATAGACCTAGAGATTATCATACTAAGTGACATAAGTCAAAGACAAATATTTACACAGTATTTTTATGTGGAATCTAAAAAAGTGACACAAATGAACTTATTTACAAAACAGACTCAGACAATAAACTTATGGTTAGCAAAGGAGAAAGCGGATAGGTATAAATTAGGAGTTTGGGATTAAAATATACATACTACCACATATAAAATAGATAACCAACAAGGACCAACTGTATAGGGCAGGCAACTCTACCCAATATTTTGTAATAACGTATAATGGAAATGAATCTAAAAAAGAGTTACATCAACTATATTTCAATACAATTTTCTTTAAATGATAGAAAGGTGCCAAGGAAGATGAGTAACAGTAAAATAAGCCTTTGAGTTTCTGCCCAGGTAAAGCAATGGGCTGGAGAAAGGCATGTGACCAGAAGTAAGGGACATGAGCAGATAGCTACCGCCAAGAAATAGCAAAGAGAAGAAAAATAACAGAGCAATGGTGAAGAGTATAGCAGGTTTGAGATGATTTTATTCTTATCAACACAGCAGAGATCTGGATATGCTGTAAGCAGAAGGAAAGGAGAAACTAATAACACAGAGTATAGAAAGAAATAATGGATGAATAAGAACCTATTATTGGGGGTTCTACAGGGATTGCCACAAGAGAAAAGTAAAGCTATAAAGTTTCTGAGAGAGAATAAGTGACTGCTTATTTTATATTTATATTCCCATTGGGTCATTTGTGCATGTCATTTGTATTGAAGGGAAAAGAAGGGAATATTAAGAAAGAATCTGGGAGAAGTTCCTGTTGCAGTGCAAGGGGATCGGTGGCACCTTTGCAGCTCCAGGATGCAGGTTTGATCCCCGGCCCCACACAGTGGCTTAAGGATGCAGTGTTTCCTCAGCTGTGGTGTAGGTCAGTCACAAGCGCAGCTTGGATCTGATTCCTGGCCTGGGAACTCCATATGCTGCAGGGGGGCCCAAAAAAAGGGATGGGGAGAAAGGGAGGGAGGAAAGAGGGGAGGGAGGGAGGGAAGGAAGAAAGAAAAAGAAAGAAAGAGCAAGAGAGGAAGGCAGGCAGGCAGGCAGGAAGGAAGGAAGGGAGGGAGGGAGGGAGAAAAGAGAAGAAAAGAAAAGAATAGAACCTGGGAAAGAAAGATTTAGAAAGGAAAATCAGAGCATTGAACCCCTGGCTTTGGCCTTGCTCTTTCGAATTATTGTGAATTTTTTTGGTCACTTAGGTAGCCAAAAGCATTGCCCTTTCATGACAACAGTACCTGCAGTAATGGTTTTAAGATTATTAAAAAAAGATTCACTTAGATTATTTCATCAGAAAAAAATATATTATGATTTTTCTGTGTAAATTTTGCTTTTTAAACGCTACTCAAATCCACATTTCTTTTTAAGTCTCATAGTTGGTAAAAGTCTGCTTTACCAAGAAGAGAGTACCTGGTCCTATTCACTGATAAAGACAATACTTATTTCACAGTGTGTCAGTCCTCAGGCAGAAGGCATCCTATGTACAGATGTGATATGTGCTCATCCACGTGTCTTACTTTGAATGGCCTCTTGTTCCAAGCCGCCGAGTGGTCAAGAGGGGAAATTTTTGACGAATTGTCTAAAAAGAAATTCAATTATTTTAGTTTTTTGAAAGCTGTGGTTTGACTGCAAGCCTCTCATAACCAATTGATTTTAGAAAGCAAATATTGAACTTTGATAAATATTTAGTTGGAAAAAAGTAATATCATACATATACTGATAAGCAATGACACATCAGCAAAGGGAGGGGGGTACTTTTCTGAAGAGCTTGTTCTACTGCCCTTTCCTCAAGGCCAAAGCAGATCTCACCAATATCTGCTCTTGCTTGATGTTACTACCAAAGTAATTATCACTTTACCGAATTACTCTGCGGGCAGATTTTGGGTTTTTTTTTTAATAATAATTCTATGCAGAGATTTACCCACAATTAAATATCTATCTCCAACCCTGAAAGGACACATGAGGCTTTCTCTGCCTTACTAGATCTTTACAGCAGTGGTTCAAATTTTTTATTTTCTATGTTCCTTTCAATAAGTTGGCTAAAAATTAGCATCTGATTGAAGAACGAAAATCTCTTCTACATAGAACAGTGGTTTTAACCTGAATCTTAGGCAACCCATACATGATCTCCTGAAGGCTCCATGGCAAACCTCATGTATGTGCTAATTTCTTGAGGACTGGTTCTGCAGTTTTTAATCAGATTCTCAAGGCATTTCGTGGCTCCTCAGACAGTTAACCATAAGGTAGACTAATAAAATATTTCGGCTAAAATGGATATTAGAAATTGTCTTATGCAACCTCCTCATTTTATAGAATGAGTGAAAGAGTCTAGGCTAGAACCTGAATCACTGGATTACCGTGCACTTATCACAACGTCTCCTGTAAACAGATAACTTTTCAAAATAAACGAATAAGTTATTTTATTTTAAAACCCTGGGAAGCCAGACCACAGTCATCATTATTTTCTAGACAACGAGTCCCTCTACAGGTTAGAATTTAGATTTCAGTTTATAAATGATGCCACATTTGAGGGCCAAGCTTCCTACAGTTTTTCTGGGATATCTTAGGTTCTTGGACAAGAGAGCGGGACAAGAATCTCAAAGAACAAGGTTTTCCCATGAGACTGATACTGTTTCCTGATTCTCAAAATGATATCAACATATATAAGTATAGTAATGCCAGTTAAATAGATTCCCATCCTAACCACACAGGTTGGGTAAAGAGGAAGGTTTTTAATGAGAGAAATATAACCTATCCCATAACAACATCTAGGATTTTGGGGTATAAATGTACTCAGAACAAGTGGAGAATCAGAAGAACTACTCATGAGACAGAATAAATAGAGTCAACAATTACATTAACAAGATGCTTGTCACCTCTGCTTAATTTTGCTTCTCAGTACAGGCCATAACATACTCCTTGATGTATCCCTCTTTGAAGGGAAATATTGCCGCTCAAATGGAGCTTTAAGATCACATTAAATCTGATAGCCAGGGTTTTAATATTTAAAACATACAGTAGTTCAAGGTAAAACGAATAGTAGGTACAATCTAGTTAAAACACGTAGTACAAATACAGCCCTTAAGAGATTTCATTTATAAAACAGAGCTCTTAATATTCTGTAAGAAAATTTGACCAGATGAATTTGTTTCTATATTGTCTGCCTGACATAACTTCAATAGTAAGGTAATATAGCCAATATATGCTCTTTACCTTTCCAAAGGTGGCCGCACAGGCTGGCTCCAATTTCTCTTTCCTGCAGAAATCTAAATAGTGTGCATAAAGGATACACCGTGGTAAACAGACTCCATCACATACAATGTAATTCTCTTCAAGCCTAAGAAAAAGGGCAAAAAATTAAGTCAAACCTTTTCTTTATTTCTTCTTCCCTTTCCCCTTTCACATTGATTTAATGCTCCCTTTGAATACAGACCCTATACAAACGAGTTCATGAACAGACATGAGTAGACTTCTTTTTTTCTGTATACTATTAAAAATAGGATCACAAAGATTGAAGTTAGAAGAACAAGACACCCAGTGAACACCCAGTGAACTGCATTAACAAATGCAGTTAAAATAACATGGCTAAGCAAAAACCACTCCTGCTCGTCCACATCCCAAAGAATAGGTCTTACTTCTTTGTGAATCTTCACTGTTCGCCATGATTTGCTCTGCGATAATCAAATATGAATAGTGAACTTGAAGGTGATGGCTTTTAAAAATAACATTCTCAACACTAAAAGGCTGCCAAGCTTCAGGCTGGCAAATGCCTACAATCTCTTACTGTCATTCACACACTAGTTCTGAACACTGAATAGTTAGGGCAACATGGTAATACATTTATTTGCAAAATACATGAGTAAATTAACTTCACTTAAGTTTGAAATGGTACTGATCTATTTCTACCTCTGTACCTTTTGTTACTGTAATCAGTACTATAATTATCTGAAAGATCCTTCACATTTGAAACCTAATGTTATTCTCTATAGTTGCCTCCAAATATGACATGTATAAGTTCAGCTCTATATTATAAACATAACTATATAAACTTTGAAAATTCAGAAGTAATTCTATTCAATACGGATGTCTGCAATTACAATTAAACACAATTTATATAAAAGTAATAACATATTTAAGTGTTATAAATATCTGAACGACAATAAAAAAATCAGAACTTGTAGATTCTACTCTTAATTTTTCTAAACTTTCAATAGATGATCTTGGCTAAAATTTACTTATACTCTTTATATGTATACTAAAATCGAAATTGCTGCTATACAAGAGCAATGCAATATACAATGTGCATTCAGATTAAAAATGAGTGAAACTCTTTGGATCTCTGACTTAATACATTCCCAAAGTGCTTGAGATAAAAGTTACAGGACGCATTTCCTAAGCAGGTAAAGCATCAAACATTCATTTTTCTTTTCTTTTCTTAAACATCATTTTTCTATGACAAAGGAAAAAAAAGAATCAAAACCCCAGTAAAACTTGCATTCATAAAATCAAACACCTAGGTGACAATGAAAACCGAAGTTACTAAGGCAGATTTTTCACTTTAATTTTCAATTCAGTTCAACTTTTTAACATCCCCACTATAATCTATAATCTTAAGGGAAAATTATCAGAATGTAAATAGCTCACTTAGGTTTTTGTAAATTATCTAATGCTTTTTTAGAAGAGAGTGTGGAAAATTCAAGCAAAAATGATGACATTTTATAGTTTAAAATATGAAAATAACAGAAATATTCAACTATTTAAAAATATATTTTAATGACATGCATATAATGCCCACTTTTCCCCGTCATTTTTTGACATTGTAGGCATTGTCTTTATCTTCAAAATACTGAGTAATGCCAGACATAAGTACAATGTTAATTGGGGTATGACTATTCTTTAACTGGAATGCATTTATATTTATAAAATAAAAACTCAAATTTTCTATTAACCCAAACTAAACTGATAATGGAAGTGATCATTCAAGAGACCTTCATAATATATCTAAAATCAAAATGTTTTTTGCCCCAATTATCCTAAATAGTTGTGTCCTAAATATTTTAGATAATTAGTTCAATGCTATGATATCAACTTCAATAGTTAAGCCATAACTTTAGAAGGATATTTAGGTTATATTTCAAATATTTGAAAGAATTGAGGATATAGTCACAAAAATTTAATATATGCAAATTTTAATTCAATGCTTAAGTCAAAGAAAATGTACTAGCTATTTTAAGATGCTGGGGTTTTTTATTGTATTTTTCTAAGGTTTAGGTCACACTTAACATATAAACAGATTATGAAACTTATCAGCAAATAGATATTTTTACTTATTAGCATTTTATTTGGAACTTGACGGGAAATTTATATTTCTGTCTCTTTACACTACATAGGAAGTTTTAATAGCATGTTTTTACTTTAGATTCCTCTTTCTTTCAGAGCCAACATTACAAAATGTTCTGTGATGTAGAGAGTCTACTGATAAATTCTTGGTTTTAAAAGATTTTCCACACAGTCCAGTTAGTGATATTTCACTATAATAAATCATATATGACAGGCACTATAAAAAGAGTCGAACATTTATTTAAATTAATAGCGACATCTTAACTGATTTTTCTATGTCTTCTAGTTCTAGTGTATTTCATCTACGTCCAATACACAATTTTTAATTTGCCCTCTATGGATAAAGGCAATGTTAACATCCTTCCTCCTTTTAAGCTGTTTTTAAGAATGATGTTTTATAAACATAAAACTACCAAATAACAAATATATATGAACTGAACAGATTGCATGTTAAACAAATAAGTCATAAAAACATTCATATTTCTTACATTCGAAGAAATTATAGTTTTGATCAATAATGAACCAAGTAAGGGTCTTCATTTGCATTGCAGATCATTTTCACCAGTACTGGAATATGTCTCTATACTAAATAGTCAGTGAAAAGAATTTTTGGATGAAGTTTTAATTGGTCTTTTAAACTTCTCTGTAAAAGATGACGGAGAAAGGAATTGAAAAAAGCAAAGATTTGGAAGATATTGATTGTAAAAATTCAACACGTGCTTAAGGGTACCCCTGTGGGAGAGTCTTACCACTGCAGGGTGAGCTGAGTCTGCTTCTTTTTATCCTTCATAATCTGGGTGATGGTTTTTTTCTGAGAGAGGTGTGAATCCGCTGCTTTGGTTTTGCTGTCGTGATTGTCTGCATCCTCCTCTTCAGAGGAGAAGTTACCGTTGCTTAAATGCATTTCTAATTGCAAAACGGAAAGATGATAAAGAAAATCATAATATAAAATCAGTTAGCCTCTAAATGTACCTTGGCGTCAAACGGGGTGGCCTCTAGGGTGTTCGGAGGAGAGCTATGCCAAATCCCGTAGACTTCATTTCTATTTGACAAACATGTTCCTAGGGGAAGTATATGTACGTTTGCGGAGTCTTTATGTTTATTATTAGATGCCCTTTTAAGAATATATCCGCTTCCCAATCAAGTCCCAGGAGGGGACAGAGCACTCACCTGATTTAACCCCCACGGGCAGCTCCGGGTCGTCACCTTTCTCCCCGCTGCCCAGCGCGCCCCGAGACTGCGCTTCAGCCGCCAGATACACCCTTTCTTCCGGGTAAACGAGCAAACCCTTGCTCAGGAGCTGCACGCAACAGTCCTCCTGGACTTCGGGGGAAACTTGGGGGGAAGCCTGCGCCTGCAGGAAGGCGTCTTCTAGCTCCGAGACCTTGGCCATCCTCCTGACCGCCGAGACTTGGGCACCCGCTGCTCCACCGGCTCCCAGCGGAGCCCCGAGCCCGGGGCGGGGCGGGGCGGGGCGGAGCTGGGGACCCGGGGCCGCTGGGGCGGGGGTGGAGGCCGAGGCCAGCGATCCCTGGAGCGTCACAGGGAAGGAAGGCCCGGCACAGGTACAGCTCGGACAGCCCTGGGGAGCGGGTGGGCCGAGGCGGGACTGCCTTCCTCCACCTGTCTGCCATCCGCTCAGCTCGGAACCCACTTCCTCACCTGCGCCCAAGGAGCCTAAGTGATGGAGTCCATTCCTCACATCTCCTTCCCCCTCTGTCCTTCCTTTCTCTCATCTTGCACTGGGACGGAAGGCCTTTTTCACTCCCAAAGGTCCCGTAAGAACCAAGAAAGCTCCGCTGTCGTCTCCCGGGGGCGAAAGTAACTGTTCTCACCCCTACTCCCAGGAGACAGAGATGCATCAGCGCACAGCCTTGCCTCTGCACGCTGGGGACAGGAGAGGAAGATCCCAGAGTCTTTGTACAACATGGGCTGGGTCGATTTATTCCAGGAGTAATCCTAATGGTTGGTGAAGGCTCTGCTCAGTGACATGGGACAATCGCCCTTGCTCCCCCGTACAGAATGCTGGGCCTCTTGGCCCTCCAGGACCTGGCCCTGAGCTTAGAGGAAAAGATGCATTCGCGCCCTACAGTTTGTGATTTAAATGCGACCCTGAGGATGATTCCTCACCTCTTAAACCTAGTAGCAGTGTTTTGGACATTTTTAAAATGAAAAATGGAATCGCCGTTTTTCACTTCCAACCCAAAATGGCAAGGGTTATGTGTGGTGAGAAGCATCTGTTCTCTCTTTAAGAAGGAGAAGTCAGTAGACTTGGGGTTTGTGTTGCTTGACTGCCACATAATGGTTCGTTCCTTCCATCTTCTGTTCTGACAGATATGCCCTCTGCTTACTATACACTTGGTGCTCTCCAGAGAGAGCAAGAATCCTGCTTTGGTTCACATTACGTCACCAAGACCTACAACCTGTCATCCTCATTTGGAGTATTAGAAAGAGAAATCACCCCTGAACCTTAATTTAACATTAAAATATATTACATCAAAACATAACAGAAAAAACAAAATGAGACCCAAGGTGGTGCATGGCTGAAGGGTGAATTATGGGAGGAATAATACAATACAAGAGCATTACTTTGCCTAAGATTATGATTATATTTGACCCTTTCCCATTTTTTAGCACCACTTAGATCAAAAGTTTTCTCCTTACCTTGTACCTTCAGCACGTGGGTCCAGGCTGGGGCCATCCACCCATCCATGCACCCAAAGCCCTCAGGCTATAACCCCACTCCACCCCGCAACAACCTTGCCTATCAATTTCCTTTATCCAGTTCCCCCAAAGCCTCAGAGTTTTCTCAGTCCAAGTGGCTTAGCTCTACTCTACTAAAGTTTAGAATGTTCCTTCTTTACAGAGACACTCTCAGGTTCATTCTGTAAAGGAAGTCCTAGCGGTTAATGGTCTGTACACAAAAAGACTTCCCACTTATCTCACATAATCAGAAGAAAAACATTCAGGAAAATTACTGAGATTTAAAATTTAAAAAAAAAAATATCACTTGATAGCCAGGTTGATTTTATGTGTGTGTGTAAGTCATACAGACACTAAGTGAATATCTGGCAATTATCCAGTTGAATTGATCAGTGACAACACAAACCATTTAAGGCCCTAAGTGAATTTTTGCCTTACTTTTAAGTAAACTCTCTGCCTAACAAAATAACATGTCAGATCTTTGTCCTTCTGGTCAGAAATAGAAATCTGAAAGACCTATAATAAGTAAAGTAATTGAATCAGTAATAATTAAAAAAGTCTTTCAACATATAAGAGCCCAGGACGAGATGGTTTCAATATTGAATTATACGAAATGTTTAAAAAAGAGTAAATAGCAATTTCTCTCAAACTTATGAGTGGTGTTCTGAGCAGGGGGGAAAAGCTGTTATCATCCTAAACTGCCGTTTGTGGTTATTACAATTAATTTGATTTCATAAGAACGATAGAGACTATATCGTTTAGAGACAATAGTGATAAGCATGTCATAAAATCCTAGGCAGAAAAATAGGTAAATACGGAAAATCATCTTTTAAAATAGTGATCCTAACAGGTTTTTTTTTATATTTCTATTAAATAATTTGTGTAAGCTATAGATTCTCTCCATATGAGAAGAAAAAAGCACATGAATATACTCACCTGTACAGTCATAAAAATCTCGCATGCAACTTGACAGGTCCCAAATAAAGAATATCTGAAAAAGTTGACTCTGTTTGAAGAAAATGGCACAACGATACGTGAAAAAGGAGATTCTTGGACGTTTCCAAACGACAGTATCTTTGTGACTGGCAGCACCACATTAAAGGGGAAAGAAATTTAGTCAGATGCATTTGCACTTATTTTCTTTGTGACTCTGGACACTTGGTCTTTCTGTTTCTCTCTCTCTAAACTGGAATCAAAATAGTACCTATCTGTAGCAGACTTCATGGGTGCTTGCTCAGATCCTCTTTGGATCCTTCTCACATTTTTTAACCACCCTTTCTCCAGCTTCAACTTCCTTTTGATTCCAATAACCAGCTCCACCACCACTACCACCTAAAAGCACCTGAGACTCTTCTTTGGAGAAACCGCCCTTGGCTCCCCGACTGCCCTTGCCCAGAGGCAGAGAGAGCACAAGCACCTCAGTGTTTATATATCCTCTAGTCTTTATCCAATGACTGATGATTAAAGAGATTAAAGCCTAGTTTACTAACCTCACAGTAGATAAATCTGAGTTGCAGTTTATAATCCAAAGTTCCTCTGGGGGATCAGGTTGAAGGATCTTTTGCTGGACAACTCCTGGCATCCCATTCTTGTTTGGCTTCTTCCCCTTCTCAGTTCTGCTACCCCTACTCCTTTACATGTTTCTCCTACAGCTTCTTAAAAATCACGTTTGTTGATGACTGCTTGACTCATACTCTGCTGACAGAAGACACCACATTATATGGCTGACGTAAGAATTAAATGAAAAATTATTTAAAAGAATTTAATACAGTGCCTGGAACAGTGGGGATTCAATTAAAAATATCTAATATTTTTATTCTAAAACTGGATCCCTCCTAGTACTCATAAGCAAGGAAAGAAATTTTCTCTTTCATTGAAGAATTCTGAGAAGCATCTTGCTCCTTGACTAGACTCCTTCTGGGCTTAGTATGATCTTGAGTGATCATATATTATGATACTTTCTTCTGTGGAAGTTCACGCCTCACCTAATTTTTGGTTGCTGTTGTTCACCAAGATTATTTTTTAAATATAGAAAGTAATTATTTTGCCCTCAGATAATAAATTTTATGTTGTTGCTGCATTCAAGTAAAAGCAAGATCAGTTATGAACCTAATATTAAATTCCCCCAAGTACACAAAGCAAATACTGATTTTGACAAAGATGCTAAGACCTTTCAATGAAAAAAGAATAGCAACAAATATTGCTGAAACAACTGGATATCTGCATGCAAAAGAAATCCTTTCCACATGAATTTGAAGTTCTTCTTCACACTATATGCAAAAATTAAGTCAAATGGGCCAGAAACATAAATGTAAGAGCTAAAACTGTACAACTCTTTGAAGGAAACCTAAGTGTAAATCTTTATGATCTGAGATTAAGCTAATATTTCTTAAATATGGCACCAAAAGCACAGCAACACACGAAATAAACTGAATTCCCCACTAAAATTTGTCCATCAAAGAACACAATCAAGAAAGTTAAAAGAGGAGTTCCCATCGTGGCTCAGCAGAAAAGCGCCTGACTAGTACCCATGAGGATGCATGTTCGATCCCTGGCCTTGCTCAGTGGGTTAAGGATCTACCATTGCTGAGGCTGTAGTGTAGGCCAGTAGCTACAGCTCCACTTTGACCCCTAGCCTGAGAAACTCCATATATGGGTGTGGCCCTACAAAGACCAAAAAAAAAAAAAAGGAAAAAAGAAAAACACATGGAATGGCAGAATATTTAAAAATCATCTATCTGATAAAGGTCTAGTACCCAAAATATATAAAGAATTTTAAAATTCAACAATGAAAAGGTAATAGCCCAATTTATAAATGGATCAAAGATTTGAATAGACATTTCTCCAAAGAAGACAAACAAATGTCTAATAAGCACATGAAAAGATGCTCAATATCATTTTCATTATGGAAATGCAAATCAAAACCACAGTGACATAGCACTTTACTCCCACTGGGATGGCCATAATTCTTTAAAAGGAAAAAAGAAAATGTGGAGAAATTGAAAGTCTCATACACTGCGTGTAAAATGCAGCCACTGTGGAAAACAGTTTGGTGGTTCCTCCAGAAATTAAACATGGAGCTACAATATGATCCAGTAATCCAATTCCTAGGTATTTACCTAAGAAAGCTGAAAACATGTTTCTACCAAAACTTGTATACAAATTTTCATGACATAATTATGCATAATAGTCAAAGTAGGTACAACCCGATGCTCATCAACTGTTGAGTGATAAATAAAATGTGGTATATTCATAAAAAGGAGTATTATTTAGCTATGAAAAATATCAAAGAACTAATGTATGCCACAATATGGTTTACTGTTGAAAACAATGGTAGGTGAATGAGGTCAAATACAAAAGCCACATATTGTATGATTCCATTTGCATGAAATGACCAGAGTAACAAAATTCATAAAGGCAGAAGGTAGATTAGTGATTGCCAGAGGCTACAGGTAGGGGTAATGGGAAGTGACTGCTAAATGAATACGGGGTTTCTTTTTTGGGTAATGAAAATATTCTGGAACTGGTGGTGATGGTTGCAAAACATTGTGAATATGCTAAAAAAAAATGCCAAATCAAACACTTCAAAATGGTTAAAATGGTGAATTTTATCTCAATGAAGAAAAAAATCTTTACATAGGCAAATTCAGGTTATTAGGATATCTTACCAGATAAGAATGACTACTTAGTCCAAAACTTTGCTATGAAGGAAATTTACAAAGTTTGGACAAAATTCCCAGGCTTATGCTTAAAAGATGAGCTGTTAGTTTTGCTATTGTCCTGTAAATTTCATATGAAAGTTCCCAGGCTAGGGGTGAATTGAAGCTGCAGCTACAGGCCTATGCCACAGCCATGGTAAAGCCTGATATGAGCTGCATCAACAACCTAGGCCACAGACTGTGGCAACATTGGATCCTTAACACACTGAGTGAGGTCAGGGATTGAACCCACATCCTCACAGACATTATGTTGTGTTCTTAACCCACTAAGCCACAATGGGAACTCCTGTATTTGTTTCTTTAGATGCAAAGATGAGGAAAATTTTGAGTAATAAAATTTACTTCGGAGTTCCACTGTGGCACAACGGGAGCGGCAGTGTCTTGGGAGTGCTGGGCCTCAGGTTCAATCCCTAGCCTGGCACAGTGGGTTAAGGATCCAGCACTGCCACAGCTGCGGTTTAGGATACAACTGTGGCTCAGATCTGATTACTGGCCTGGGACCTCCATATACCACAGGGTGGCCAAAAAGAGGAAAAAAACAAAACAAGCAACAAACAAAAAAACTTACTTCAAAAGGTTCACATAAAGATGAAATGCAATAATACACATAAAAACACCAAATGAAAAATAACCGTTACTTTATAAATCTGTATATATGCAGACAATATGTACTTTATTTTTTATTTGACTTTTTCAAGAAATTCACACAAGTGGTAAACACACACAGAGACCCACATACACATTCCATTTTGGGGAGAAACAACATCTTGTGCTCAGTAAACTCTAAACAGCTGTCTAAAGTTTCTGGCTATGGGTGGAATGTAATTTTCATAGGCACGCCTCTTCTCCTACCCCCCAAAACCAGCAAATTCTGCAAGTGCTTTTTCAAAATGAAGTGTCCACAGAGAGACACACTCTATGGGGAGAAACAGAATAAGATATTCCAAGTATGAATCCTAAACCTCCAAATAAATTAACCATATTTGAGGTATAAACAAACACTATTCGTTTTCAAGCTTTTTAGTTACAGTGTTATATTTACCATGTATTTTCTTAGTGGCCTTGGGGCTATTATTTCAGATAAATAAATTATGTAATAAGATATGCTATTTTATCAACAAGATGAAGATACCTTTTCCCAAGGCAAAGAAATAAAAGCAAAAATAAACAAATAGGACCTAATCAACTTACAAGATTTTGCACAGCAAAGGAAACCATAAACAAAATGAAATGACCACCTACAGAATGGGAGAAAATATTTGCAGATGGTGAGACCAACAAAGGCTTAATTTCCAAAATATACAAACAGCTCATATAGTTCAATATCAAGAAAAAGTAAACAACTCAATCAAAAAAATGGGCAGAAAACCTAAAGACATTTCTCCAAAAGAAGGCATACAGATGGCCAATAGGTACATGAAAAGATGCGCAACGTTGCCAGTTACTAGAGAAATGCAAATCAAAACTATAAAGAGTTATCACCTTACACCAGTTAGACTAGCCATAATCAAAAATCTACAAATGATAAACACTGGAGAGGGTATGGAGAAAAAGGAACCCTCCTACACTTCTGGTGGGAATGTAGATTGGTATAGCCACTATGAAGAATACCATGGAAATTCCTCAAAAAACTAAAAATAGAGTTACCTTATGATCCAGCAATCCTAACTCCTGGCCCTACATCCAGAAAAGACAAAAACTCTATACATGCACCCCAATGTTCATAGCAGCACTATTTACAATAGCCAAGACATGGAAGCAACCTAAGTATCTATGACAAATGGATAAAGAAGATGTGATATATGGATATATATATATATATATGGATATATATTATATAAAATATTCCTCAGTCATAAAAGAGAATGAAATAATGCCCTTTACACATGGATGGACTTAGAGATTATTATACCAAGTGAAATAAGTCATATGGGAAAATGACAGATATCACTTATATGTGGAATCTAAAAAAAATGATACAAATGAACTTATTTACAAAACAGAAACAGACTCACAGCCTTTGAAAACAAACTCATGGTTACCGAAGGGAAAGGGAGGAGGAATAAATTAAGAGTTTAACAGATACACACTAATGTATACAAAATAAATAAGGGCCTATTGCATAGCACTGGGAACTATATTCAATATCTTGTAATAAAAAAGAACTTGAAAAAGAACATATATGCACACACATTTTGTGTGTGTGTGTGTGTGTGTATATACATATACACATATGACTGAATCTCTTTGCTGTACACCTGAAACTAACAAAATATTTTAAAAAACAGATAAAGACATACCAGTGCTCATTTGGGAGAAATAATCCTAATATTCCCATCATAACAAGGCAAATAATTAAAATTAAAAGATGTACATTGTATAAGTATGAATTTTTAGTCATGTTTTAGCTACTGTCATGGATGATATCAAAGAAATGAGATGATCCAAAGTTTACCATAGCACATATGACTGATCATAACTTTGTCCTTTATTTTTTGTAATCAATACCTGGCTCCAAACCTGCTTTTCTTCTAAGTATACCTGTGTATATCATTGCCCCATTGTGACATACACTCTAAATGATTCCTTAACTTAGAATCCCCATTCCATGAATATTGAAGATCATAGCTTCTTTTTTCTAAGCCTTTTTTGTTTTTATAAAACTGACATGTGAATATCCTGATTATAATCACTTGACTGTATATCATGATTTGACTAATAATCGCTAGTAATTTTGATGAAACACATGGCTTTTTAAATGTGATATTGAAATCAATATCTCTTTTCAGAACTCATGTAATTTCCTCAAGGTAAGCAAGATTAGTTTTGTTTAAATCACTAATTCTGTAGCTTGTCACTCAATGGAATGGATACTATGCCCACTAACTCCAGGTTGTGGTTCTAAGACAGTGTGTACAATGCATTTACTCCTCATCCCTCACTCTGTTTGAAAGCTTTTGAGCCCCATATATCATCTTTACCAAACAATTTATCAACTGGAGGAGCTGAGTAAATGTTACTTTTTCCATAACATATTGCCTTTGTGTGCCAGTAAAGGACAGATAATGACAGAATAACGTAATAAGTTACTAAATATTAGGTCAAGAGAAGAGATAGGTGGTTAAATCTAATGCAAGGGTTTAAAACGGTACTTCTTGAAATTGGACCATCTGTACCAGAGTTACGAGAGCTTCACATGAAATACACAGCCTAACTCAGAACCAGGGAATCACTGCATAGAATGGACTTTATCAATATAGTGTCATAAATTTCTCACACTCAGACATGGAAAATTGGCTTTTGGGAGACATGAGGGTGGATAATATGGCTCAGCCTAAGCCACAGTTTAAAACCTTAGAGACATAATAAAGGATCTGTCAGCCAGATTATGATTTAGCATTGGCTTATTCAGAATGGCAATGCACAAGAGATCTGGAGGACTGAGGAACAAGAAGGTGATCACAATCGCTCAGTAGTCTCAGCAGTGCTTTCCTGCTCTATCATGCCATGGCTAACGGAGAAGAAAACAACGTTATATCCAGCTCCCTGAAGTAGACAGTTGTATCTCTCCTCACAGACAGGACTCAGCAGACCAGAGGCTCTGAATACCCTAAAAGAGACTGAGGGGACTCAATGCTCTCCCCTTGGGAGAGCTCTGTTGGGAAACTGCTCCATGGAGCATCCATCATTCTCTCTGTTGGTGTGTACCTCCCTACATGCTGTTAGCAGTGCCTTTTCTGCTTTGAAGAACAGGAAAGCTAATACTAAGAAGTTGTTTACACATAAAGTCATGGAATAATTCTTCCATTTCCATAGTCAATTGGTGAATACTATTAAATGGATAGGACACTACATGTGCCATATTTTTCTTGATTATTATATGAAATAATTTATACTTGAATGAACTAATTCAATAATTATTGTATCAGAAAGCATGTTATGCATGTTATCTTTTTATTAGCCATATAGTTATGATGTGAAGTGATATTTCAAGGGAATTTTTATTAATCTACCTAAAACAAGAAAATACAATATAAAATAAAAAATATAGAAAGGTGATAGAACCCATTTTTACCCTTAGATAAAAACTGTTTGCTAATCAAGGTTGGCATCCTAAAGAAAAAAACATACAGAATTCCCACTGTGGCACAGTGAATTAAGAATCTGACGCAGCAGCTCAGGTTGCTGGGGAGGCAAAGGTTCAGTCCCTGGCTTGGCGCAGTGGGTTAAAGGATCTGGCGTTACTGCAGCTGCAGCTTAGATTTATCCCTGGCTCAAGAACTTCCATATGCCATGGCCATAAAAATGAAAATAAATTTAAAATTAAAAAGCTTAAAAATCGTGCATTTTAGGTTAAAAAATAAAGGCAGGGAGGGGAAGTCAATAAAAGAGAAGTAAAAAAGTGGCTTTGACATTAACATTATAAAACCAAAAATAGCTAAAAACATCGTGATTCATATTTCAAATAAAAAGCCTTAATGAATATTTTCCTAAATGCTGTAGTACTAAAAATGTCTCTCTCTCTCACTCTGTCTACATATACATCAAATATGTTAAATTTTAGCAGCATATCTTTAAACATCAATTGGATGCATCTAAATAAATAAGAAAATGTATAACTTTGAAAATAATACATCAGGAGATCCCATTGCAGCTCAGCAGAAACAAATCTGACTATCATCCATGAGGACGCAGGTTGGATCCCTGGCCTTGCTCAGTGGGTTGAGGATCTGGGGTTGCCGTGGGCTGTGGTGTAGGCTGCAGATGTGGCTCGGATCTGGCGTTGCTGTGGCTGTGGCATAGGCTGGCAGCTACAGCTCCAATTAGACCCCTAGCCTGGGAACCTCCTTATGTTGCAGGTGTGGCCCTAAAGAGACAAAAAAAAAGAAAATAATACATAAATAAATTAAAAAAAGAAAATAATATATCATGTTAAAAATTAAATGGCACACACAGAGAACTAAAGGAAAACTATAGTAACACTGACATGGAAAACAAATAATTATATATGATTACACATTTTAGGTTGATTTATTTTTAATTTCTGTTTGTTCACATTACTAGAAACTTAACTCATTGGCAAGTAATGCAACATAAAATCAGAAAACCAAAGTGTATATTACGCCTATTCACAACTTAAAAGTAAATGTGGACTAAGCTTCAATTTTATGAACTGAATAAATAGCCACTTCATCCTTACAGTATAGCTATTATAACTACTAATTTATAACTTAAGTCACATCAAAAAAAGTGGTTGATTACCTGTTTCTAACCCTGAGTTAATTTTGGAGGGATACATAAAAGTCAATTGGTCTCTCCAGAGACTGTAGGCAAATTGTCAAGGTCATTCATTATAGGACTTGCTGATGAACCATGTAAGGAAAATTAAACTAATGGAAAATTCTCCTACAACAAATTTCCATTAAATAATCTATGAATTGCCAGTTGCCTTCAGCATGCACTTAGTATTGGAAATAAGAGGATCAAAGAGGACCATAAAAAAAGGAAATCGCAATAGTTGAGACAGGAAGCGATTAAGGGAAAAAGATGGACTTGAGTAGAATCAGAGTCATGGTAAGAATGATTTCTGTTCTGACCCTGTTCCTGTATATTGATAATTACAAGCCTATAGAGAGAAGAAATAAATTCCACAGTGCCAACAACAGACATATGTTATACTTTCAGTTATTTCATCATCCACTTTGATGTGAATGAATCCAACATTTAAGCTATAAAAATTGTTACCATGAAAATTTGTGGAAATATGGATACATGTCATACATAATGAATTACTGAGTTTAAAGTTAAAATCGTAAAGTGATTTTTTTTCAAATTCATGACTTTCTGATGTTTAATTCACTGCATCAGGGAATGGAAGATACTATGTCTTCACTGCTTCACTTTGGCATTTCAGCCCGAAGCGCTCTCTGTATGCGTAGCTTTGTGAAAAACCCTACTCTTGTGCAGGAAGTGACGCTCCCTTCCTCTCAGGGATGTACTTTAACCTCTTCAGTGAGAGGACACCCAGGCTTGCAGAGGAAGCAGGCTACCTAGCCTGGCCCAGCAAAATGATCTCTGTGTATAGACTGATGACATCCAAAGAGAGCTGAACCTCGCATTCACCTGTGTTCAGTCCTAAGGTCATACAGTAGGGAAATAAGAAATGCTAATGAGACTACGGTGAATGGGAGAAAAGAAAAAGGAAAAAAAAACCTAAGCATTTGTCATATGTAAATGCAAATTTAAGAGCCAGAAGAAATAATCAAGATAAATGGAAGGGAGCAGAATTTGGCATTCTTGGAAAAAACATGTGGTGGAATGATAGCACATTGAATCCCATGAACTAAATGGAGATTTAAATTCCTCAGGAGTGAAAGAATAAATATAAAGCATTTATCAATGTCTATGTCATCAATGGTATATAAAACTTTGCTTATAATTGGTGCTCAATATTCATTATAGAAATTAATAAACTTTCTGAGTTTTAATATGCTAATATTGTATATAACAGACACTATGTGCTGAGCACTGTGTTAATTACTTTATTTATCTTATTTTATCCTCACCGATTCTATGAGATAGGTGCAAATAATGACTTTTTTTATAGATGAAAAACCTGAGACTCAAAAATTTAAGTGACTCTCTCAAGGGCTCATGGTTAGTAAACGACAAACCAGGATTGAACCCAGCCCTGCTTGATTTCAACATTCATAGTCTTAATAGTACAGTGCAAGCTTGTTAGACCTCCCACCAGCGCAGGTCTATGTCATATATATACTTGGACAGTGGTTCTCAGTCCTATCAACTCACATCTTCACATTCTGTTGTTTATAAGAACTATTTTGTAATATTCTCTTTACCCAAAAGAAAGTCATAGATAATAACACCATATATTTAATCAATATAATGCACTAACTCTAATATAAACAGTAAACTAAAGAAGAATAATTAATAAGTAATATGCATTTCAAAATAGATATACTAAAACACTGTATTAAGAAATCTTGTGGTATTAGCATCCAAACATAGAATCACCAATAGAAGAGTTATACTTGCAGGGTAATACTGGTGGGGATTTTTTTGTAACTGAAACACATGAGAGATATTGTAGTTGGTGACATAATTTTCTGAATGGTAAACCACACTTCTTGAAGTTCTAATACAAAATATAGTGGTTATATTGGCATAAGACAACACAAAATTTGGAACAAAGAATATTATCAACGTAAAGAGAGACATTTCATATGTATAAATGAGTCAATTCTTTATGCCTTTAATACGTATGATTCAAAACAAAGCTTCAAAATTCATAAAGCAAAAAATAACAAAACTAAAAGAAGTGACAGAAAGTCCACAATTATACTGAGCATTTAACATTCATCTCAAATGGTATTACTACTTATAATAGTAGACAGAAAGTGGAGTTCCTATTGCAGCTCAGTAGAAAGTAACCTGACTAGTACCATGAAGATGCGAGTTTGATCCCTGGCCTTGCTCAGTGGGTTAAGGATGCAGCATTGCCACAAGCTGTGGTGTAGGCCACAGACAAGGCTCAGATCCCACGTTGCTGTGGCTGCGGTATAGGCCGACAGCTGTAGCTCCGACTGGACCCCTAGCCTGGAAACTTCCATATGCCGCAGGTTTGGCCCTAAAAAGCAAGAAAAAAAAGGGGGGAGGGGGTAAGACAAATATCATATGATATCATTTATACGTGGAATCTAAAATATGGCATAGATGAATCTACCTACAGAACAGAAACAGACTCACAGACATAGAGAACAGGCTTGTGGTTGCCAAGGGGGAGGGGAGAGGAAGTGGGATGAACTGGAAGTTTAGGGTTGGAAGATGCAAACTATTACATTTAGAATTGATAAGCAGTGAGGTCGTAATGTGCAGCACAGGGAACTATATCTAATCTCTTGGGATAGAACATGATAGAAGATAGTATGAGAAGGAGTTCCCGTTGTGGCTCAGTGCTCAACGAATCGGACTAGGAACCATGAGGTTGTGGGTTCGATTCCTGGCCTTACTCAGTGGGTTAAGGATCCGGCGTTGCCATGAGCTGTGGTGTAGACTGCAAACGTGGCTTGGATCCCGTGTTGCTGTGGCCGTTTTATCCATGGAATGCAAGAATACTTTGACATTCTAAAATCAATCAATCAAAGCGTTCCTGTCGTGGCGCAGTAGAAACGAATCTGACTAGCATCCATGAGGACGCAGGTTCAATCCTTGGCCTCACTCAGTAGATTAAGTGGCTTGGATCTGTGTTGCTGTGGCTGTAGTGTGGGCCAGCGGCTACAGCTCCGATTCGACCCCTAGCCTGGGAACCTCCATATGCCGTGGGTGAGGCCCTAAATAGACCTAAATAAATAAATAAAATCAATATAATTCACTACATTAATAGAATTAAAAAAAAATCTCACTAGACACAGAAAAGGCATTTGACTTAAGTCAACACCCATTCATGTAAAAGCATCAGCAAACCAGGAAAAGATAAAAATTTAACTGGGCTCAAAAAGGAAAACTTTTGAGAAATAATGAAGGAAAATAGCTGAGACAGTGTTTTACTATTGTCTTGCAAAAGGAATTACATTGGTAAAATTGCACTTCAATTTAGGTTTGCAAGCAGTCACAAAGACGATGATGATGATAATGACTTTGATGATGATTATGTTCTATTTGAAAAATTCCAAGGATTCAAAACCTTGCTGGGAGTCTTCTGGTTCAAATGAATGCAGAGGGAAGATAGCTTCAGATTCAGAGACTTCAACTGAGCTGAAATTTAACATACATTTCTCTTTAAAACTAGGCTAACTTTACTTTTTTGAAGCCCCATGTATGCTCACGGTGGACCTTGTAATCTTATTAATTCAGGGTGCACTCATTCATTTATACAGTCAACAGTACTTCCTGAGTACTTATTTATCTCCCAGGCACTTGGGATTCATCAATGAACAAAACGGAAGAAGATCTTGCCCTTGAGGAGCTCATATTCTACCCAAGAAGATGAACAACATGATAGAATTATGAATAAATAAATTATGTCATAAGTTAAAAGGGCATAAGTTTGGGGGGAAAAAGTCAACATAGTACAGGATAAGTAGGATCACAAGTGCCAGGAGGGTGGGAGTACCAAGGGTGGGGATAATTAATAGCATTATATAAGGTCAACAGCCATAGGCCTCCTTGAAGGTCCTATTGAGATGGTGACATGTGAACAAACACTTAAGGGAGGTGAGGGAGTAAGCCAAGAAGCTACACGGAAGAAGAGTATTCCAGGCAGAGAAAACTACTAGAACCGTTTGCAGGAAGGAATATGCTGCCTTCTGGAGAACAGAAGGCCAGAGTGGCAGGAGGAGAGCGGGCAAGGAGGACAGCAGTGGTGGCTGGAGTTAGAGGAGTAATAGGGACTGCACCCCATAAGGCCTTGAAGATCACTGTAGGACGTTTACAAGAAGTTGACAGAACTTTGCAGAGTTTTAGGTAGAGGAGGGACATGATCCGACTTTCATTTCAATGTTCCTTCTGGCTGCTGTACTGAGACTTGGCTGCAGGGGGATGTTCTGATGACCACTGGCTAACAATTTACCCCAAAATATAGTGCTAAAAAACAACCACTCTCTTATTATATCTCTTGACTTCATGAGTCAAAAATTCAGGCAAGGCTAAGATGGGCAATTCTCTGTTCCATGTGGCATTGACTAAGGTCACTGCGTGGCATTCTGCTGGTGGAAGGGCTGCTCTGGATAGTCCGCAATGGCTGCAGTCACATCTCTAGTGTTTTGGAAGGCTGAGCTGTGACTGTCAATGGAGCACCTACACATCTGTCCACCACAGAAGGCTTGGGTAGTTGGATTCTTATGAGGAAATTCAGGACTTGCAGACTATTCCAAGAATCCGGGAAGTGGAAATACTTGGGCCTGGAAATTGGCACAGTGTCACTTTCGTGATATGGTAGGAGTCAAAGAAGTTACAGAACCAGCTGAAATTCAAGGAGAGGGGCCATCTATCTCATCTCTCAAAGAACATATGGCAAGCCCCCACACTTATATGCCTCCCACTTGTAAATTACACTCCCTCTCTCCCCACATCCCTAAATGTATCTATCATTCCCTTATGGCACCAGGCTCAGGCTAAGTTTAAGGATCTCTTTGTCTAGATCACAACCTTTCCCAGCCTCCTACTTCCCACAGCCTCTGAGATCTTACTCTAATCGGGATGGGGAAATCTGCTTGACATCATCATGTATGTTTTCAAATCAACTTTGTAAGGCAAATACTTTATGTTCTCTCATCTTCCAGGCTTCATCTTTGCATTCTTCTCTCCCACAAGTTCAACCCCATCAAAAGTCTTGGCTTTAAGACTGTTGACTCTGATGTACAATTTTTAAAAATATTTTTAAAAAGTCTATTCAGACATTTATTTCCTTTCTTTGCTTTTAATCATCATGAGAAAATTAGTGTCACAGTGCAGAAAAGACAGGCTTAGGAAAAAACTGGAGGCAGAGAGGTGGTTTAGGATGTTGTTGCAATCTTATAGGCATAAGATGCTGTGGACCTAAGATCCTGCTTTGGATTGAACCAAGGATTTATTCTCTTGCCCAATTATAACACTGAAAATTATTATTTCTTCTTTAGGTTATATTGACTCAATTCAAAATATAGTTTATTATTCTGTAATTCACCATCTCATAAAACTCTTGAGAAAGTCTGAAAGACCTTGTCAATCTTCAGTACACATTAACCATTATCATCATTAATAATAGTAATGCTCTGTATCTTTTTTTAGACTTGATTTATTTACATTTTTTTTGTAGTTATACAAAAGTCAGACTGAAAGTATAATTATGCTTCTTCTTGAGTTCCAGAGTCATTTATGTTAGATGATTTTTCAAGTATAGTAACATTTGATTAAGCAGAACACTCAAGTCATGGCTGTCTTTTTTTCAAAGGCAGAATTTGCAGTCAAAAGAAGAAGTAGAAACCGTAGTTCAAATACAATTCATTGGAGCTCAGAGAAAGAAAACACAGTGATTGTTCAGTTCACTAACCAAGAAGATCCTAAATCTGAAGGAGTAGTGGGCCTGGTTAGCTAACCACTGAACAAAAGTCTAGAAAAACAGAGTCATGCAAGGACCGGTGCTCAGAAGATAAGGAAAGTGAGCTGTGAGCTGAGCTGAAGACCTGAGATACAAGGAAATGGCTGACAGAAGTAAAATAAAAATTGCAAAGGCTGAAAACTCTTGAGTGGCAACTAGAAATGGCCAAATTACAGCATGGGCCTAGGAATTAGAAAAATTATGTGATAGGAAAGTCAGGGAAAATATGAATCTCAAAGTAATACTGTGAATACAGATTTTAATATGAGTATAAATGTGAGCTCTTGGACTTACAACATCCACATAGTGGGAACCCTGCCTGCATTGTACCCGTTAACTGCTGACTGGAGGGTGTCTTTAGACAACAACACCCAATGCTACCGCTTACATGTGGAAACTAAAGAGACACAATGAACTTCTTTGAAGAACAGACAATGACTCACAGATTTTGGAAAACCTTGGTTTTTCAAATAAGACAATCTGGGGGGTGGGGGGATGCACTGTGGGTTTGGGACACCAAATCTATCGAATTGACTTATGATCTTTGTACACCTATAACTGAAATAAAATTCATTGTTAATAAGAAAAAAAATACTCTGTATCTTTAAAACTAGGAATTTTCAGCTCTCTAACTGAATAATATTATTTAGAGTTACCAGTAGGTGGGGATGTTGAACAATGTTTTTCTAAGCTGTCACAAGCCTTGTTCCTCACATTAAAAAAAAAAAACGGCCTATGAATAAAGATCTTCCCTATTACATTACAAAATCTCTTTTTAATGGAAATTTTTTTCAAAACTTACTTTTACAGTAACTTTTTAAAGTTTTCAAAATAACCATAGAAGAGATTGGATTCAGCCTAGAAAGTGAACTCTGGAGCTCCTGGAGAAGCTCTGTCACTGCAAGGGTCCTTCTCGTGCCTTTGGAACTCCTAAATCAATGTCTCATCTCCATTACAGATTCAATGCTTTGAGAAATGATGGGTAACTGCCTGCATCTGATCCACACGCTGAAAACACTAGGGTAGAGCCTGACACTACTTCTCCTTTCACTAATCATAGTTATTTAGCAACTACTGATGCCAGGTGCTAAATTAGGTGCTTTGCACACCTGGCATTATTTAATCCTCATAGCAGTCCAAGGAGGTCAGTATTATTAGCCCTGTTTTAAAGTTAAGGGAACTGAGAAATTAAGTTACTTAGTTAGGTTCCATCCACTATTAGGTGGTGGAGACAGAATTTCAACTCTCTCCCTTGGTTGACTCTCATGTTTTACTTCTCACCTGTCTAATAAAATACTAAAAGGGAAACTAACTTAAACATGTGCAGTGTTGGTCACATCTCAGCTTCAAGTATTTAATTGACGGTCTCTCTGTGTTTTATCCTAGGAGTCAATTCTGACTAAGAGCCTAAAGAGGAAGTGATACTAGCAAATATTATCTCCATCAGTGCCAAAACTACAGCATTCAATTGAAACTGCACCTTCATTCTCATCGTGGGGTTTTGTTGGCCGCTATGGAAATGGCCAGTTTAGCAACAAAAGAACAATATTTCCTTTGTCTTACCCATGAAGTTCTTTCCTTAGACTTGCTATTATAACCTAAATGGGCATTATTTTCTATTTAGAGAAAAACCATGGAGAAGGGTGTGAGAAGACAAGAGATAAAGAGTGTTAGAAAGTAGTTTTAATTCGTATGTCTAGCAGAATGTATAAAGAATCCCTTCAAACCAGAAAGAAAAGGGGTAAGTCCCATTTTCAAATGGACAAAGCACTTAGACAAGAATTTTGTAAAAGGTTTCTCCCCATGGCTATATCTCTCCAGGATGAATGAAGGCTGAGAAGTCAGAGACCTGGGCTAGGGTGAGAGGCTGGGGTGGGGAGATATGCCTATTGGTTTAACCCAATGTTTCCCATTTTATTTAAAAAAAATTCCTTTTTAATAAAGGACATCTAGTAATACCATAAGGAAGTTTAGGAAACATTGACCTACAGATTTTATGCTTTTTCTCTTCTTCTTGCAGCTCACATAAAGTTCTCAGATTTTCCTCACACTCAAACTAGGAAGGAAGTCAGCAGACACCACTCTTACTAGCATTCTATCATTCCCTAAAATTAAAACTCTTCGATGCTTTGTTTTTCTCATATATCCTGGAGTATGTTTTCCTAAATGGAACTAAGTTTTTGTTTACTTCATAATCACAAGAAAATGCTTTTATCATCTTTTGTTTACTAAAGCAAGCTATAGTGGTTTTTAAACTAACCATGAAAGTGAAATGTAAAAATACACTAAGTGAGAAATAGTAAGAGTTCAAAAGTTGAAAATTGTCAACCATTATTCTTTTCCTGTTTTTGAAACCAAATGGAAGAAACTCTTTGATCTTTTGCATTTTCCAAGATGGACATACTCTGTTACTGTTAGGTAAACACAAAGAACCATGAAGTTCAAAATAAACTTTCTGGTCACACCTCATTAAAAATAATATTTACTACATACTTAAGTAAGAGAAAAGACAATTTGCATTTTATCTTTTATCCCATTTTATTTGAATATCTTAAGATAACTATAATATTAGCACAAAAATATTGAGAAATATTATGTAGTTTTCTTGAATATTTATCTACTTTAAATTATAGTCTTCATAGCCAAGTAATTTGGCTTCCTGAATCTAGAAGCCAAATCTGGACTAGATCCTTAGTGTAGCTGTTATGGAAATTGAGAAAAAAAAATATATGAATTCTAGATCTGGTAATTTTTCCTAAGTAATGACGTCAGCAAATTCTGTTGGCTCTACTTTTTCAATACATCCAGAATTTGACTACTTCTCACTTCCTCCGCTGCTACCAGACTCATCAGAGCCAGCATCATCTTGCCTAAATTGTTGCAACGGCTACCAACTCACTTCCAATCTGTTCTCAACACAGAGACAAACTGATCCTTTAAAAATATCAATCGGGCTCTACCCCTCCACTACTCAAGATCTTCCAATAACTTTCTAGTTAGAACCAACGTCCTTACAACGATTTGCACAGCCCTTACATATGGTCCCTATCTCTTCTTTAATTCATCTCTGATGGGTCCTCCTTGCCCCCTTTACTCCAAATGCACTGGCATCCTTGCTGCTCTGGGCGCTCCCTCTTCAGCCTTTGTCCTTACATCCACTGGAACACTCCTTCCTCCCACACTCACAGGCTTCTCTCTCTGACCTTTTCTAAATCCTTGCTCAAATGTCATCTTCTCAGCAAGCCCTTGACTGACCAACTTACCTGATCAACATTCCAACCCAACTCTGGAACTTTCTATGTCCCCTCAGTGCTTTTTAAGTCTTTTCAACCTTCTTAATATCTTCTAATATATTATAAAACTACATTATGTGTAACTATTTGCCTCCTCCATTAGAACGTAAGCTTCATGAGGGCTGGATTTTTTTTTCTGTTTCGTTCACTTCTGTTTTTCCAGCACCTAGAACAGTGCCAGAGACATAGCAGATGCTCAGTAAGTATTTATTGAGTATGAAGATACTATAAGCATGGTTTAATATATCTACTTACTAAGAAAGGAAAGAATCTACAGGCAAATAAAAAGCAACTCTGATCACCTGCCAGGCAACTGAGGCAAGTTTAGATAAAACATGACTCAGAATAGAATTCCAAGTATAAATGATCCAAGTTCTTGCTACACTTCCCCAAAAGCATTGAATTTGAATTGCTACATAATCAGTACACTTTGACAGGACCTCAGGAAATGGCTAATAGGCTATCATTACACATATGGTTATGATTCAGCCTTATTTCTTGTTTCCAGCTCCCATTGTCCACTTCACAGTTTTAAAGAATTATATACATTTATTTCTACATTATTTGAGGACAAATTTATGGATGCAAAGAGCTAAACGATGCTGGTCAATTGAATCTAGCCAACTAGGATTCCACACAGCAGTCATAAGCGTAACTGTTATCTTTCTAAATAAGTTATCTGTTACAACTTATTTCCATTTAAATAAATTATCTTTTGTAATCGCAATAGAGATTTTACATGTTTGTTTTCAAGAGCTCTTTTATCTCTTTCTGTAAGTTAACTTTGAAAAACCCTTCAATGATTGCTTGCCAACTGAAGCAGCCAGACCTGCAATAATTCCCCAATCTGGTTTAACAAAATTTGTCTGCCTTTGTTTGAGGGATTAAATCTGCTGATTATCTGGAATCTCAAGGGAGACAAGCTCAGTTTGTCTCTTACACAGTATCCTCTTCCCCACTCAAACTCACCAACCTCTTTATTTCTGCCTGTATTGATGTAAAACCTATAAAGGGAAAGAGCAATCTTGCAGTTTTTTCTCCCCAATAACCTGTTCATGTGACAGAGTTTCTGAGTTTGTTGTCTAATTACTTAACATTTACTTTGGCCTGTTCCTGCTACTGAATTGAAACTAACAGCTGCATGTGTAGCAGGTATAAAAAAAAAAAGTTATTTATCCTTAAAACACAAACATGCGATACTCACAACATGAACTGTGAACCTGGTGGAGTATGTTGAAAACAAATAAGTCGGTAGTGAACAGTGTGTTGGGCTTACAATCAGCCAGGCGCTTACTAGTCCACCTCATTAGGAATGAGGGTGGGGGATGAATACGAGGGGAGCAGGTGTCCTGATTCCCCAAACAAATCTTCATTTTGAAATCAAAAACTGGAGAAAACCAATGTGAACTTGGCGTTTCTGCTTTAAGCTTGTGAGTGGGCTTCACCAATACTCAGCTCTCAGAGTTCCTCTGCTGCCGCAGGTTCCTAAAGCTACATCCACTGGCCAAGAAGGGCTAAGATGTAACCACCCATTTCTGTGCTGCTCCAAGGTATTCATACATTTGTTCAACAACTAGTTATTGAGTGTCTACCATGTGCCTAGGCACTGTATAAGATACTTGATATAGTCAGGTAACCCTATGACAATCTCTATCCTTACAGAGCTTTGAAATAAATATAATGGAGATGGACAGTAAACAAATAACTAACTGCAAGAGATACTAATCAGAAAATGAACAAGTTCTCTAAGTACTTGACATTTAAGCCCAAACCAAATACAACCAGGTTGAAAATACTCTAGTGTCAACATCTGTGGGGTAAAAAAAAATACATATCTTTAGACTTTTTCAATTTTGAGCCCAACGCAGTAGCCTCCATAAGAAGGAATAGGCTTGTGACTCGTGTAAGCATCTGTTGTGTAAAGAATGTTTATTAGGGAATGTGGGGATACAGGAACACGGATTGTAAATTCCTGAAGAAAATTTATGTTATAAATTGTACATTATTTATTTACCATACAGAAGAGAGAGTTGAGCGGTTGTCTTGGACTATGTATGTACACATCAAAAAACTGATCGAAAATTGAGATGTTCACTCAATCAACTAATTGTATCAACAGCATGAAAGTAATGATCTGGCAGGTTTTTTACTTCCACTGCATTTACAACGTAGCTTGATATGGAAAATGGCTTTCAAGCATGTGCAACTTATACAAGAAACTAAAACCTTCTAACTTTTTTAGAACTCCACTGAAAATAAAATCTAATTTGAAATTTGAGAGACTTAATTAATACATAAAAGGAAGACTGAAGCAATGATTGGATTGTGAGGTCAATCCTTTGGGATTTTGATTCCCTTGCCTATTTTACAGTTAGGGATGAGATGGGGAAAGAGGTTCTTTTATAACTAGAACAGTAAAATCAGAGTTAAGAAGATGATGAAATGCTATATTACCAGTCCATGTGAGACTATGAAAGCTAGTTCTAAAAGGTAACCTCATTTATTAAAGTTCTTCTCTTAAAAGAGAGGGGAAAACACACACACCTCAAATTACAACAAAATAATAATTTTAATAACAGCAATTTTTGTGTGATTGGTAGAAAAAATAAAGAAAATGAAAACAGCTGTTAAAAATGAACATTCAGCCTGTTCTATTTTGAATTAATAAAACTGTTGCTGCCACTTAATTTCACCAGAAAATAACTTTCCGGAGTTCCTATCGTGGCACAGTGGAAACAAATCTGACTAGGAACCATGAGGTTGCAGGTTCGATCCCTGGTCTCGCTCAGTGGGTTAAGGATCTGGCATTGCCATGAGCTGTGGTGTAGGTTACAGACACGGCTTGGATCCCGCGTTGCTATGACTGTGGTGTAGGCCGGCAGGTGCAGCTCCAATTCCACCCCTAGCCTGGGAACTGCCATATGCCACAACTGTGGCCCTAAAAAAAAGCAAAATAAATAATAATAATAATAATTTAAAAATTTTTTAAAAGAAAATAACTTTCCTTCTCTTCGTTTTGTGGTAAGTAAAGTTAGTAGACCTCATCTCCTTAGAGTGAACCTCTCTAGCTATGTTCTGCTCTGTAATGGGCGAGAAGTATTTTGTGGGTCTTTTGACTGGTGGTATAAATGATGATGAGTACCAAGCAAATGATGGAATTGTTGGTGGGAGATTAGTGAGGATGATTTGAGTAACAACTGGGTAACAACAAAGACAGGATCATTATCTCAAGAAAACATTCCTGTGTTTCCTGGGAAGCAAGGCTCAAACTGGGTCTAATAGACAGTAGTGCCTAACTTCCCTGGGGAAAACAGACTGATAATCCGATAAAAGCACTGAATGCTTTCCCCAGAAAGATCCACATAAGCCTGTTCACTCAAAATGTTTACACAGACTTTGACGAAGTCCATCCACAGACATCTTAGGGTGCCTTGAGTCGGATAGTATCCCCTATGTTGAAGGTTAAAAAAATTAATTACCCAATGTTAATATTATAGTTTATAGTAAAAAATGCTAGGGGATAAATTTCAGTTATAGACAGGAGTACAGCAGATGGTGTGTGATTGAGCAGAAGTGTCACAGTGATTAATGACAACTCAGTGTGCAGTAACATGGTGATGGATACCGAGACGAGGTAAGTAAATACAGAGGAACAGGGACCCCACAGGGAAAAAGATTGCAAGACCAAAACTTGACTTAATTATTTTATATCTTTCTTTTTTTTCTTAGCCAAAACTTTTCATAACCTTCTTAACAACCATTTATAATCTTATTGCTATATTTGATATCCAACTAAATGATGAAATAAATTACTTAGCTAAGCATGGGTCCATTGGGGATCTAGGCCTCTGCCATCTAATTCTACCTCTAGCCAAAGTCTGCAGAACTTTGTGATTTACGGTATGATGGTATCACTCTAGCAGTCAATGCTGCATAAGCACGTATGAATTGAAAATCTGATTTTTGCAAGTGAATGATAACAGAAACAGACTATATAAGATGTTGATCATACCTAGTGAATCCTGTAGCTCAACTTAGCTTTCTGGGGCTGCAGTGAGTCAATCCATCATCATTGCTACAAGACTAATAATGACAGAACAACACATCCTTATTCATTGATTTTCCATCCCTACTATACTTGTCCAAACAGGGCAATGGTGTCTTTATGAGTTACTTGGGTAACACTATCACTTCTGTACTATTCCATCTAAATGACACTAGCCTTATATCCCTTCATATAAAGATAGTTACAAAGAAATATAGAACGTTGAGATCAAAAGGAGGAGCAAGCTAGTGTCACCAGTAATTCATCTCTCAGAATTTCTTTGGGATTTTATCTTTCAGAAACAGCTAAGAAAAAAAAAACTTTTGAAATAGTAAGTTATTGTGGTCATTTTTTCTTTTTTTTTGTCTTTTTGCCTTATCTAGGGCCGCACCCATCGCATATGGAGGTTCCCAGGCTAGGGTCTAACAGGAGCTGTAGCTGCCAGCCTACACCACAGCCACAGCAACGCGGGATCCGAGCCGCGTCTGCAACCTACACCACAGCTCACGGCAATGCTGGATCCTTAACCCACTGAGCAGGGCCAGGGATCGAACCCGCAACCTCATGGTTCCTAGTCGGATTCGTTAACCACTGAGCCACGATGGGAACTCCTATTGTGGTCATTTTTAAGTGTTTATAGATGGCAGAAAATATGTAGTAACTATAGATTCAAAATGATGACTAAAAGGTTTGTCCCTGGTCTGAAATTAGATTTTGATTAAGCAGAAACTACAACAATAAAGATAATGTGTCCAGTGAAATTCTAAAGTAATTAATATACTCTATTTTCCTTCACTCTGAACTCAGTAATGGATAGCCATTTTAGGGAAATAATAAGCAGCTAGTTGTACTATTACAAACATCATTGTCTCTACCAGGCATGCCATTTAAGATGTCTTAGAGAGAGCACTGAACCATGACTTAGTCACTGTAGAAAGCACTCCAAATTTAGGAATTAATAACTTTCAGTTTGGCTTTGGGAAGAGGAAGGAGGCAGCTTCTAAGTACTGAATGTTCGTATCCTCCCAAAATTCATGTGTTGAAACCTAACCACGAAGGTGATGGTATTACGAAGTGAGGCCTTTGAGAGGCTCTGCCCTCCTGAATGGGATTAGTGTCTTTATAAAAGTGTCTTTGAGAAAGTTCCCTTGCCCTTTCACCAAGTGAGGCTATAGCAGGCTCTCAGCAGACATCAGATCTGCCAGCAGCATCATTGTGGACTTTCCAGCCTCCAATACTGTGAGAATTAAATGTTTGTTGATTATAGGCCACCCAATTTATGGTATTTTTGTGACAGAAGTCTTAATGAATTAAATAGGAGCTAATTATTGAGTGCCTACTTAAATACAGGAGCTTGAAGTTCCTGTTGTGGCTCAGCGGGTTAAGAATCCAACTAGTCTCCTTGAGAATGCAGGTTCAATCCCTGGCCTCAGTCAGTGAGTTAAGGATCCAGTGCTGCTGCAAGCTGCAGCGTAGGTTGCAGATGTGGCTCGGATCTGGTGTTACTGTGGCATAGGTGGGCAGCTGTAGCTCTGATTGGACCCCTATCCAGGGAACTTCCATATGCCACAGGTGCAGCCCTAAAAATGAAAAAAAAAAAAATAGAATATAGGAGCTTTACAAATTGATTCAGCACAAATCTCAAAACATACCCATGAGATAGAATATCTTAACCATTTTACATATGAGAAAATTATTGTTTGGAAAAGTTCAGTAACTCATTCATGGTCACACACTAAGTGGTGGGCAGAGCCACCCTGTCTGTCAGCGTCCAAAGTTTGAGCACTTTCTGCCACGTGACACCGAATTTTACAGAACAAAGGCTTTCAAAACCTTCTGTTTTCCTATCTTGTGGAGGCCCCCTTATAGAAACAGATTTCCCAATTTAGATTATACTTACTAAATTAAGAAAGTGTGATTTAAGTTTTGTCAGATAACAAAGATCTTAAAGAGTGTTAAAACTGCAACTCAAGATATCATTGGTATAACTTTCGTCACTAATTTTTCAAATAAATGTCAGGTCTGGGCAATATGACCACATGAGGGTCATTCCTTAAGTATCGCTGAGTTGCTTTATACTTATGAGATACTTTTGCTGGACAGTTATCTGAATTTAATATTTTTTTAGTATATCTTCACCAAAGTCATCTTTGAACTTGTAATAATAGCAGACCCTGGAGCTATATGGGCAAAATAACTAATTTCATGAAAAAATAATTTTTTCCATGTGCATATGTACAAATACATAAATGAATAATAAAGGTAAAGATGGGTAAAATACAATTGCTGAACATTTGAAGAGTCTTCAAACTCATGAATATTAAACTTTCTGGACTGAAACTCACTGGTTTGGATCCTAAATGGAAATCCTGCCACTGGTAAAAATGGTAAGACTTAAGGAAACATTTGACAGCGAAGAGCTGTGACTTCACTCTTCAGCTGGCATAACCCCATATGCCAATGTCAAAGTGTAATCTGAATGATGAAAAATATCTTAATTGTCATTGTACTCTTCTATTTTATGAAATTTCTTTAAACGTATCTGCTACACGTTAAATAAGCTGGATGCATTAGATTTGGAATGGCTTGCCCATGATATATTTCTCCCTAACCCAATGCTGGTAGAAGACTGACTTTAAAAAATGAAGTTAAAATTGTTTAACTTCTTCTTGATGGTACTGGTTACTGAGATTTATCTATCTTTTGTTAAATTCTGAAAGATAACCATAAAGTCATCTTAGTTCAGATTCAGAAGCATTTAAGAGTTCCAAATTTTTAAAAGTAGAATCCACAAACAGCCGTGGAAATATCATTGATCTGTGACAGATCTTTCTCATTCAAAGCAAATACAGATAAGTTTCAGACAAGTTTCATCTCATTTTTTGTTTTTCCCATCATCACAGAAACTCTTTATTTCTAACACATGTAAACTGGAGGTGATAAATATCTAAACTTAGCTGAATTTCATATTTTTACATAGAGCTTTTCCAGGGAAATAAATATGGGGTGCTCTTTTTCTAAACAGTCTGTAAACTAATTTGCAGCTTTTGTGCCTTGAATGTGATACCTGTGAAAATGCAAAACTGTCCACTTCTGCAGTGGGGAAAACTTTCCCAAATGGCTCCCTCTTGAAGATTCCATAAAAGCCCTTGACATGTCAGTGGAGTAAAAGAGCATCACAGCAAGGAGCTGGGTTTCTAATCCATCAGCCTACACCCGGAGTAACTGCGATCACACATCAACAGTGGGGTATGAGAGTCTGATAAGCTCTCATTGGTAAAGAACTGTTATGACTGTCATCAAGTATTTGAACACTGAGTGTTTCTGGCCCCTGACACTGCCCTATACCTTCCATAGTGTTTACAGGTGAAATAGGAAGCATATTCTTCGCACTCTGTGAGCTCAGTGGTTTCTAAGAACTTGCAAGAAGTGAGCAAATGAGATAGAAACATGGCACTATTGATCATACTGATTACCTGTCTTGTGATTATTTTTGCTGCTTCCCAGACTTGCCAGACCCCTGACGACTTCGTGGCTGCCAGTTCTCCAGGACATATCATAATTGGAGGTTTGTTTGCCATTCATGAAAAAATGCTTTCCTCAGAAGACTACCCCAGGCGACCAGAGATCCAGAAATGTGTTGGGTGAGTAAAGCCTCAAAGAACACAGACTTCAAGGTTATACCATAAGACTAGGGCATGTAAATGTTTATTTGTATTAACATCTAAATTATTTTAATAAGATATAAGCTCATATTTTTAAGTTGCATATAGTTAGTCTTGCAATTCTTCCATAAAAGAGACACATATTAGCACTACATGCATAATCATCTTCCAAGTATAGAGGCAATGAATGCTTCCCATTAAATTATTAATTGGATTTTTGACTAAAAAGAATAACCCCTGAAGTCATGCGATAAAACCAATGAAAAGACACCGTAGCTTGTCCACTACAAGCATAAACAGCACATCTGTATTTTTATCACCCACAAATGTGGGTTGTTTCAAACCTGGATCTTTATTTAATTCTTTGTTTAAAACAGACTTAACATTTTTCTCTACACTGACATGTTTTTCAGCACTACGAATGCTTTCAGATAAAATGTGACCCCACATCTCTCGAAGACTCCTTCCTGGTATTCACCCCAGAAGTTGGGCACTTTGAACTGCTGTGATCTTAATCAGTGGTTATCAAGAATACCAGTGAACACCCCAAAATAATTAATTAGGGTTTTTCAGAGCACTAAATTGGTGCCCAAAGAATGACTGCATAATCATAGGCCAAAAAGTAAGGATAGACAATGCTAGAAAGTCATTTGACCAATGAGCAAATTATTCTGGAAAAAAAATCACTGAACATCCTTTCTCCTTATTGTCACTCCTTGAGAGAATACCATTCATTCAACATGGAACAACTATTTATCAAATGTCTACTTTACCGAGGCCCTATTCTAGGCATGAGGGATACTGAGGTAAGTACCAAAGAGGTTCAAATGTTCATGGAACTAACTTGAGGGGAACTCTGAAAGCAGTACAAATTTTATTTGTTAGACAGATCGTTACTTTAACCTTTCTCTTTCCTTTGTTTCTTTCTTTAAATTAAAAATTTAACGCTCATTTGCCAAACTTCTCATTTAGATAGTCTGCAAGGACAAATAGCATTATTCAATTAGCAATTTATCATAAATCAGTGAAGTAAAAAGAAACTTGAAAATATCAAAATGCTGAAGAAAAATATCCCCTTTTATTCATTTAAAAATACTTACTGAATTCTTACTATGTATTAGGCACCTTTTGTATATAGTAGTGGGTGAAATAAACTTAACAGTAAATCAGTAATCAAACAATTCAGTGTTCTGGAATAAGAACAAGTCCAGAAGTCAAGTGGGTAAACCCACTAAAAGAGGAAACATCTGTGCCTTGGAACTCAAAGAGTGCACATTACCTAGGAGGAAGCTATTGGGCTTTTACCCAGGGCATGTTTTATATGTGATTCTTAAAAGTCTTATTAAGAACAACACACACAACAGACTAGCGTCAGATAAGTAAAGTAAGTCTAAAAAAGCAGATACTTGGATAACAATAAAAGGCTGACATCTAACTACAAAAAGGAAAAAAAATCAGAAAATCTACAGCATACTGCAGAATACTAAAATGAATATTCCAAATGGTCCCAAAATTAATCAAGAAAGGGTTAAATCCTGTTCTGAAGACTCCATTTAAGAAACTGTAGGTTCCTATATATTCTTCAGAAAAATTTCCATCAAAATTAAAAAAAAAAAGGTATAGGTCCTTCAAGTGGCAAGCTTCATTGATTCAGGAATTTATTATAAGGCAGAAATGAAAATAAAATGGGATATCGCCATGTCTGTAGAAGACGTACATTCTGATTTCAAAAAAAAAACTTGTTTCTCAACAGCTTTGAAATATCAAATTTTCTTCAAACCCTTGCCATGATACACAGCATTGAGATGATCAATAATTCAACACTATTATCTGGCATCAAACTAGGGTATGAAATCTATGACACTTGTACAGATGTCACAGTGGCAATGGCAGCTGCTCTGAGGTTTCTCTCTAAGTTCAACTGCTCTGGAGAAATCGTGGAGTTTAAGTGCGACTCTTCCAGCTACATGCCAAGGGTAAAGGCGGTCGTAGGTGCTGGCTACTCAGAAATAACCATGGCGGTCTCCAGGATGTTGAATTTACAGCTCATACCACAGGTGGGTTTTATTCTACCTCCCTTTGTTGGTTTTGGTCAGATTATTTATTTTGAAAGGATCAGGGTAGCCTGAAAAGTGTGTCCGGGAGATGCTTTGACTTCAACCTTTCTCTTCAGTCAGAGAGGCTGGGCTATTATGGATAATATAGTAATCAAAGCACTAAGGGAGCAGTCACCCCTCAGTCTGTCAGGTCTAGTTCCTGAGAGCTTTCAGCATGACTTGGATAAGACAGAAACTTGTGGGCACCTGAGCTACCTTGTTTCTAAAATAACATCAGTCAGGTGCTACAAACAAAATTGAAGAGTAAGTGGAGGGTAAGGAAGCATGGAAATCCAGGAAGACTTCTCAAGAAGGTGACATTTGGCCTGAAACCCGAATGAATGGAGACAGCCAAGAGAACATGGGGGAGGAAAAGAAAGTATCTAGCCTGAGAAGACAATAAGTGCAAAGCTGAAATGTTCAAAGAATAACAAAAGGTCAATATGGCTAGATCATTTTGAGCAGAAAGAAACAGAGTAAAAGATGCATTTGTAGAGCTGGACAAGGGCTGGGTCACATAATATCTTGTAAGCTGCGGTGTGGTCTGCAATTTTGTTCTGAGTATGATAGAAAGGCTTTGAGCAGAGACTGAGGAACTACTTAGCTTCCTATAATGCCAGCCGATAACTAGGAAGTAAGCAAAATAGTCTCTGAAAGATGAAAATACATATTAGACAACCCTGCACTAAGTTCCTGCACATTACTCAGAGTCAAGCAAGTTCCCTTAGCTTTGATTTTGAGCTGACTAACTTTTATATCACATCACTCTGTAACTTACTAGGTCACTACTTTCTAAGCTTGACGAAGATAAGAAGCCAAAAGTTAGAAGAGGCTTATAGTCAGATTATCAAGAAATCACCACCGATATAAGTGAACAGCTGGAAATATATATACATGTATATACATACACACACACATATATATATGCATAAGAAATATATAACTTTCTGGAACTAGACTAAATGAGTGCAATATCCATGAAAGACTCTTGAGAGTGCTGTTATAGCCTAGTGAAGCTTAAGCCCAAAATAAAACAAACAAAAAGAATTATTCCACCAAATAGCTCAGAGATAAGGCTTTGGCCCCAAATTTCTAGACTATGTATAAGATTAGTTAGGTGACATGTAAGAAAAGTAGGCTATTTTTAACAATGGTTATTTAATGTTAAATTGTAATTTACATGATAGACTACACAATAGGAGAGCAGGCCCTCCATAGGTAACAGTGATTTTACAGAAGCCCAGGTCACACAGTGAAGGTGAGCATAGCAATGTCACGTACCAGGAAGGGAACTAAGATTTAGTGACTGTCCACTGTGTGCTAATATCCATTTAAATTTTGTCCTTTAATCTTCACAAGAATCCTGTCATTTCACAGGTAAAGAAATGTTAACTAACTTTGCCAAATTTGTTAGAGTTAGGATTCTAACAGTTTATTGGACTCCAAAGCCTACTGTCTTTTCCCCATTACCATGTATAAACAGTAAAAAGAAAAAAAGAAAATTCACCAAGCAAGTGCAGTTGCGGCTGTGGAAGATGGTAACTC
>PVHT020000077.1:36136163-36166627 GCA_004024745.2 Catagonus wagneri
AGACACAGACACAGACCATATGTGACTGACCAGTATTTTACATGTGGTCCTTTAGAGAGAAAAAAATTGCTGACCTCTGATCAGATGATTATTTGTCTGGATGCTTTATTTTACTTAGAATAAACATCACCAAAGTTGCTTTTTATACAAATTTTGAACAAACTAAGTGTTCCAAAATTCATTTTGCTCATTTGGCTGGCTGCATTTTCCCATATTTATCTCCAAGTCTTTAAATAATATCCACTATTGGCTCTGGCCTGAGATATAAGATAGATAGAAATGGATACAGGCGTGTGGGTGGAGATATAAGATAGAATCTTGAGGACTTCTACTATTCAAACAGTACTAAGTGACTGGAAAGCAATAACTAAACAATCACCAAGTACTAAATATCATGATTTAAGCTGTTTATAAAGAAGTCCCTCCAAGGGAAAGGATACAAGGGACCAAAGAATTTAGAAAACATTACGGAAACACAGAAATCAAAGAGAAGCACCCCTACTATGAATAGCCGCCTGCAGCTCATCAGCACCGTAACAAAGATGCTGTCCCTTTCCAGGTGAGTTATGAATCAACTGCGGAAATCCTAAGTGACAAAATTCGATTTCCTTCATTTCTGCGGACTGTGCCCAGTGATTTCTACCAAACTAAAGCAATGGTCCAACTGATTCAGAAATCTGGCTGGAATTGGGTTGGCATCATAACCACAGATGATGACTATGGACGACTGGCTCTCAATACTTTTACAGCTCAGACTGCGGCAAGTAACGTGTGCATAGCCTTCAAAGAAGTTCTCCCAGCCTTCCTCTCAGATAATACCATTGAAGTCAGGATCAATCAGGCACTTGAGAAAATCATAGCAGAAACCCAGGTTAATGTCATCGTGGTATTTCTGAGTCAATTCCATGTCTTCAGTCTCTTCAGTAAAGCCATTGAAAGGAATATAAATAAGATCTGGATCGCTAGTGATAACTGGTCAACAGCCATCAAGATAACTACCATTCCTAATGTTAAAAGGATTGGTAAAGTTGTAGGATTTACCTTTAGAAGAGGGAACATGTCCTCTTTCCATTCCTTTCTTCAAAATCTGCATATGTTTCCCAGGGATAATAACAAACCCTTAAATGAATATGCCATGCTCTTGGCTGCCTGCGCATATGCTAAGGACAGTGACTTGAGTCAGTGCATTTCCAACTATTCTCAGGGGACTTTGGCCTACAAGGCTAACGAGGACATAGAAAGGAACTTCTCCCTGAGAAATGACTTCCTGTGGGATTACACTGAGCCGGGACTTGTCCACAGTATTCAGCTCGCAGTGTTTGCCCTTGGATATGCCATTCGGGATCTGTGCCAAGCTCGAGACTGTCTGAACCCCAATGCCTTTCAACCATGGGAGGTACTAACTCACACATCTAAGAAAATTCTTCTACCATCATTTTCTTCCTTGCTTTAGTTTACAAATATTTATATAAACTGCTTTTAATAAGTAGATTCTTTCAGTGTTTGAATAACCTGCATTTCTATCACTAGTATTTTGCTTTTTTTTTCTTTTTGAGCAAAGAAAGGTTTATTGCAGGACGATGTAAGGAGACAGGTGGCTTGTGCCTAAAAAAGGCCTAAACTCCTCAAAGGGTTTCAGCAAAGCACCTTTAATGGCAAGGTGAGGGAGAGGCGTGGCTAGTTATTGCAAACTTCTTGGTGTCAGATTCCTTTGTTCTCATAGCTATCCACATAGGTCAGGTCACAATGTTCCTGCAAAGTATGAGGTTTCCAGGACTATCCTGCTGCAGAAACCACAAGTTAAGTGTCTGAGCCAACTGACCCAGTTAACTGCCAGATATGTGTATGGACACCTTAGATCATGTAACACAAATCAGTTCATCTGATGACTGCAGCTGCCGGTCTTGGAGGGTCCCTTGGGGAAAGTGGAGGGTGGCTGTGGCTCACTGTGGGGCAGGACGCCAGAGGCCACGTCCCAGAGAATAATCATTGACATCAATTCTCTGTTCTTAAGGATGATCGAGTTTTTATTTTACCTTCACCTCCTACTCTGACCCACCAAAGTTGTGTTCTTTCATTTTTCCAAGAAGATTCTGTTGATAGTGCTAGTCTCCTTTGGTTTATGGATTTGTATCTGATCTTGCAGTTTTTCAAAGCTTCATATTAATTCTCTCTCTTAATGCTCTTAACAAATACAAGGCCAGGCAGGATTAATGATCCCTTTTATTATTGTTAAACATTATGGATAAGGAAACTGAAGCTAAAAGTACCAGAAGTATGACTCTAGTCTGGATATTCTGACTCCATACCCCTTGCTTTTCATGGTGTCTCTGGTAGTTATAGTCTCAATGCCTCCAGTTATGACTCTTACTTAGGGCAGTCTCCCTAGGACCTGGTCTTTTTCACGAATGTCGTTTGGTCAGTCATAACAATTCCTGCCATATCTCAGGTTTAAATGAAACACGAATTATGTAAAAGAAGTCTTTCCCCTTCTCCTCTTTGACAGTTTTGTAGAAACTCTTAAAGATGAATGTGGCCAGGAGTTCCCCTGTGGTGCAGCGGGTTAAATATCTGGCATTGTCACTGCAGAGCAGCTGGAGTTAGTGCTGTGGTGGGGCTTGGATCCCTGGCCTGGGAACTTCCACATGCAGCCAAAAACAAAAACAAAAACAAACAAACCCCAAACAACTTAATGTGGCCCTATTCAGTGAACATTTCCCGTGGCATTTTTAAAATATTCATACACAAGGCATTTAAAAGCAAACTGCTGCTTTACATGATAAATTTTACTCCTCTGAAAGAAATTTTTCCATCATGTATATTCAAAGCCAAACTTGTCTGTCTTTAAGGCAGAATCATGTTCCCCACAAAATATATCTTAAATCTGTTAGAGGAAAAAACAAAAAAGTAAAAGGGAACAAGATCCAATTCTTCTGATCACAAAAGTGAGTGCCCAGGGCAGGCTGTTTCTACTTGTGTCATTTTTACTTTAAACACCCACAAACACAAGCTCCAAGGTCTGGGGTGATCAACTTACATTTGAGTCGATCATGTGATGGTCATAGGATGTTTTAAGTTGCTCATTTTTAAACAAGTTTTCACCTTGTAAATGCAAGGCAAAAAAAAAAAAACCTATAGAGGTAAGACTAGAGATTAGGAATTTTATTTGCAATTAAATCCTTTAAAAATATACATATTTTTCTGAGTATATACATATTTATATGCCTAGTGAATTTAAGATGCCTGTTTGGAAGCATACACTTAGTTGCATAAAACTTTAATGAAAGACTGGTAAAAAAATAAAATAAAATAAAACCTGTATGTTAAGTGGGAAACTACCAAATGAAATTTTAAGAATGAGAGGTTGAGAAAGAGGAATGGAGAGAAAATAAAAATCAGATAAAGGGGAGGAGCTATAAAGATACTCAGAAGGAAAGAGAAATACAAATAGCAATAACTATTTATCCACCAGAGACCTGGGAAAGTGTTTTATATCAAGAATATGTCTCAAACATGCTGAGGAAAAATCTTGAGAAAGTATAATCGAAGCAGAGTCTTCCAAAATGTTTTATTTAAACACTAGAAGCCTGGGATCATTCCATATTCCCCTGGGAGCATGGTTATCTAGAAGCAAACAAAAACAGACTGGAAAGGAGGAACAGACGCCTGCCTTGCTCCTTTGATCACGAGTCAGTGAGCCACGTTTATGCCAGATTCAGAAGGAGGAATAATGCAAACAATTGTCTTTTTATAAAGAAATCTCTATAGACATTGACTTTGAAAGATCAGCAACATTTAGAGTCACTAATCAAAGATATAGTCCTAAAAATTATTTTGTCCCCTGGCAAAATTCATTAGTATTTCAGTAATACTTTCTGAATGATTTTAGATTCAAATAACTTTAAAGGAATTGGTTTTCTCCGAAATTTGAGGGTAATCTTTCCTTGGCTCTTCACTTGGTGATATCCATGAACAGAATTCAGGGACAGCACAGTCTTACTTAGTTTCATCTCAACAGATTGTTTTAGGTTCCTCACATGTGTGAGGATGCCGCCTCTTTGTGTGAAGAGTGATTTTGATCTTTCTGCTTTCCTTTCCTTTGGATGATATACAAGGTAGGGAGTGATGTATGTGGGATAAGAGAATGTATACTGGTCAAACTACTAGTCACACAATTATTTAGCAAATATTTGCTGGATGTCTCAGTGTTTCAGCCATTGTGTTGAGTGCTGAAGATACTATAGAGAACAAGACGATTCTCTTCCTAAAGGAGTCACGTGTCTAGTGGGGTTTACAATGAACCAATTAAGGAGCTGATTACAGTGCAGAATAAGGTGTTATAATGTTCCACATAAATACAAGATGGCAGGGAAGTGTATAACTGAGGCAGCTAATCCAGTATTAGCAATTCAGAGAACATTCTCCAAGTTCATGACATCTCTGATGAATGTGATAGATGAGTGGGAGTTAGGCAGCATAGAAGTACTCCAGTAAAGTCACAGAAGAGACGTAAAGCATGACATCTTTAGGGAGCAGAAAATACTGCCTTAGAACTGGAGTCATTTGTAGAAATTAGAGGCAAAGGAGAGTGGAGGGGTAGTGAAGAGTCTTATCAATCAGAGCATCTCTAAATTTGATGGACAGTTAAATTACCTGGGAATCTTATTTTCATGCTAATGCTAATTCAGTAGTTCCAGTTATGAGGAACCTGAAAGTCTGCACTTTTAACAGTCTCTCAGGTAGTGCTGATACCGCTGGTACAAAGACCATCCTTCCAACAGAAAATCTGCAACCTATGTTAAAAGGCTTGGACTTGAGAGAGCAAAGGGGAGACAATTAAAGCTATTCCTATTTTTATTTAAAAAAAAATTTGGCCACACCCCCTCACGGGGAAGTTCCTTGGCCTGAGATCGAACCCCAGCCACAGCAGTGACAACACTGAATCCTTAACCACTAGACCACTAGGGAACTCCTGATTAAAGTTGTTTTCAGACAGAAGAGTGATGTGACTTGCTTCCCAGTGTAGAAATAGCATTCTCCCTGCAATGTGCATTGATTAGAGGAAGACAAGACAGACAGGGAAAGACTAATTTGGTCATCCAGACAAATAAGGATGCTTTATATTACAGGGATAAGTACCACAGGCACTAAGGGTGTGACAAGGAGGATGGAGAGGAACATATATGGATACTTCAGAGGAAAGATGAAGAGCAGCTGGAGATAGATTGGATATAAAACATGACAGAAAGAAGCAAAGATGTTGCAAATGATTCTAAATTTGGGCAACCGGTGCCATTTGTTGAGATGGAAACAGAGAAAAGTGAAGATCTGGTGGGGAGAATTATTAAACATTCTATTTTGGAGATACTGAATTTGAAATTATGATACATTCAGGTGTAGTGGGCCAGAAGCCAGAAGAGGGATGGGCCAAGAAGGGAATGATTTTGGAGTGAGGAGAAAATACTAATAATTTTTAAGATCTCCTATACTGAGTATTGATATACATCACCTCTAATCTTTGAATATTACGGTAAATCCAGAGATTCATGTTCATTACACTTAATCCTGAAGAACTGGCAAGAGGAAGTGTTACTGGTGACTGACTTGCAGCAGTTTAGAGATGGAGGGGACTTCGGCAGTAACGGTCTGGCCTCTGGTCACCCATATAGTTCCCAGTGAAGCTGTCCCAGCCTTAGTCCAGTGTGATTTTTTGCTACACCATGGAAAACTTCACAAAGGAAAAAACATAAGGTGCAGATGCAAGGGATGGAAGGGTGCTTTCTCTGCTATTCTCTAATTTACTCACGTACATGCCTCTTTTCATAAGCAAGCTCACTCATGGCGACGCAGTGGACCGCAGAGCAGCTAGGGACATAGAAAACAACACCAACCACAACAGCTTAACTGGAGTGGCCTCCTGCCCTTGTGTTCTCAAAAACAGGTCATTACCATACAGAGGTGAATTATATAACCATGGAACTGCAAATCCTACTCTCTAAATTTTGTAGGATCAAATTACAGTGAGTTTCAGAGTCTCTGAAAAATAATGGATGGAAAAAGCCTTTAACAGCTTAATAACTGTAGCATTACTGTTCAAAATTTACCTTAATCCAGAGCAACTGTTCGATAGACTATTTAACAAGTAATGAATACACCGTTTTATCTGCTTCCACTTTCTTCCCCATAAGAACAAACAGAATTATACTAGTTTATTTATATCTTACATTGTTATCATTATTTACATAAGGTATATATATTAGAGACTTACTATGTAAAAATGTAATTAAGTGGAGGAAAAAACTGGTGGAAATTATAGTTCAAATAAAAGAATGGAAGAGGATAAGCTCCCAAAAGAACTAAGTAACTGGGGCTTATGGAAGGAACAGAAGAAAAATCAATACACAGGTAGAGATGGGAACATTGAAGGTAGGGCTTTACTTCTATTTTTGCTCCCTCCATATTTTTTGTTCCAGGCAATTGCTGGAATAAGATTTTGTTGGTTTACTGTGCCATATTAGATCTGATATCCTGCTTCTTTAAAGCAATACAGATTAATCTTTGTGAATTAAAAGAATTAAGAAATCTGTGGGGAAATATAATAAAATCCATGTATATACCTGAGTACATATGCTAAGATTTTGCTAAAGTGATAGTTGGTCATTGACAAGACTATTGTAGGTAACACATTTAAAATACAATTTGCTTTTCTCATATTCTATTTGCAAAAAAAAAAAAAAAAACCACAAAGAAACATTCACAAAAGAGGAAAAATAGACGAAGTATAATTCTATTCAAATAGAATAATTTCTGCCTTGTTCTATGGACTTTGCACCCAACAAAAGCCACATAAGCCTCATATATTTAGCTGCATAGGCTCAATGTGTTTTTACTTAACCATAATTATATGTCAAGTTAACCGTGGAATCAGAACTGCTATGTTTTCCTCTCCTTCAGTCCAGTGTTCTTTCTCTGCAGCACAAACTCAATATGGCTGCCTCATTTGTCAGTAAGACATTTTGCGTCCTAGTTGTATTGCACATAAATTCTCACTGTACAAATTAAGTGACAAGAAAAGTAATTTTTCATTATATTTCTTTCAAGTTAACAAAAATCATTTTCTGAACTAAATTGGAAATAGAATTGAGAGGTCACTTTACTATGTGAACATTTACTGAAACAGATTTGAAAGCCACTGGAGATGGTAAGATCCATGCCAAATGAGTAATAAAGTATGGATTTAGAGGGCAGGCACTAGCAGTTATCTTAGGCCCACCAATTAAACTTCTCAGGCAGGGACACTCTGAAGTACATGCCTCAAGAGCAGGGTGTGGTGCTATTGTTACTGGACTGTCTCCCAGCTCTGCAAAGCTCTGTCCCCTCAGCCTTCAACTGGAGGGTGGTGAGCATGACAACGACTGATTTGGATTACCTACTCAGCCTTGGCCAAAGACCCAGGCTGACTGTGACTCCAGAAAGAAAGGATGAATTTTCCTGCCTTCCATAACTTCAAATGGCACAGTGATGACTGATCTCAGTCAGGAGGGGAAAAGCAGTGAGGAGGTTTTTAATCAATATATCTTAAGGTGCAATGGAAAGACCTCAGAATGAAAGTCAAGATGTATGTCCTCAGACAAGGTCCTTCACCCCTTGGCTGGGATCTTCCCTCAGAAAAGAGGAAGATGAATCCTGCTCAGCTTCCTTCACTGAGTTGTTACGGAGTAAAAGGACATCACAGATTTGAGTATTAGCAAGTAATATATGGATGTCAAGTGACATTATTAGATGATAGACTCAAAGTATTTTTATTTATTTGCACAATATTGCTATTAGCTAATAACAGGTATTTAAAGGCATTAAGCTAAACTTCATTAACTCAACTTATGCCAGGTACTGGGCTAAACTGTTTTCATGCATAATTACATTTAATCCTTACAATAATCTTATTACATAGGTTTCTTTTACCTCAGCCAAAGCCTAGAAAGAAATTGGAACTGTCAAGATCACACCACTAATGAAATATGGAACCAGAATTAGAGCTCAGGCATCTGCCCCAGAGGACTCATTCCGAAGTTTTGCAATGTGGAAAAATAAAGATGCTCAGATGTTATAGGCTAGAGACACTACCTCCATAAACATTAACTTGCTTTCCCAAATTCACAGAGCAAGATTTTCGTGAAAAGGGGGTTAGAATTCTCAAATTGTTGCCTAGTTGTGAAGAACCTTCTCAACTAGTTGCCACACTCACTAATCCAGAATGTCCTTTTTCTCATTTTTAGGTGATATCCCTTGTGAGGTAGTATTATAACTGGGGTAGCCGATACACTTACAATATTTCTATCAGTCTTTATTTCTGTTTTTATTTTTCTTAGTTACTTGATGTACTGAAAAATGTGACATTCACGGATGGAGGGAGCTCATTTCATTTTGATGCCCATGGGGATTTGAATACCGGATACGATGTTGTGCTCTGGAAGGAGATTAATGGCCACATGTCTATCACCAAGATGGCACGATATGACCTGAAGAATGATGTCTTCATTGTCACAGACCAAGAAACAAAAAATGAGTTCAGGAATCTTAAGGTAATTTTGTGGTCAGCTGCTTTGTAGCATTCAAATTAGTGGGTACTTCGACTGCAAAGTCCTTGGCCCCAGCAGGACCTCTAGTGATCCTACCACCTGTTCTGTCTCCAACTTCCCATCTTAAATTCCATGGTCAACCTGTATATAACTACCTTGTACACACCCTCAATCCCCTTGCTTGTCTCTCCCTCTTCATCATATATATTGGACCGAAGTATAGTTCTGGTTAAAGTAAACTCTGCCTAATCAGTGTAGCCCCCATGTAGCTGAACTTGGCAAAAACAAACAAAAAAGAAAAAGAATAGGCGACCTACCTTGCTGACTATTCTCACTTGAAATTCATGATCTGAAACCTACAGTGGCTCCTAAATGCTACTGAGCATTAGGATAATTTCTGCAATAAGAGCTGTTTTTAATCGTGATAGGACATCTCCAGGCTCTGTAGGGGAGACACTCAATGAGGGGGAGGTGATAGGATAACAGATGACTGAGTGGAGCTTTTAGGGACTAAATGGAAGGGGCTGACAACAATGAAAAGAGGGACAAGTCTTCCTTTCTGAGAGAAAAACCCAGAAATAATTCAAGGAGGTACTACTTGGAACCTACTGGAATCAACAATATCTTCATCAACTAGGTCAGATTTCAAGATTCACTCGTCAATATGCAGGCTAGCTGGAGTATCAGCATTTTTTTAAGTCATCAAAACCCACGGTCCACAATACCAAACAATCTTAAACCCACTGATAGTCCCAGATTACCAATACTAGACATTAGACTATCTTTGCTGTCTCTTACATGGGGAGAGAGAAGGAACTGTGTTGCTAGGAAGAAGGGTTTCACTTTTATCCCCCTAATGATGTACAGCTTTATCTCGTAGTTAAATCCTTTTGTGTCTTCTGAGCATGCTCCAGGAGTGTGGATACTTCAGATTAAAAGTTTTCCCTGATGAATCCATAAGGCAGATAACCTGCTGGCTGAACACCCAGATCAGCAATAGCTGTGGTGAGAGGAAGAAAACCGTCACTTGCGAACACAAGGCTACTAATCTTGGCTACTTTCCTCTCTCTGTCAGGTCATTTTCAGGTCCCAGAGAAAAAACTAGTTAACTAAATACTTTGTGCCAGGCTAGAAATAGTTGTTAAGAGAATCTAGAGAAAGCCTCATTCTGCTTTGGCTTCCACCCAGGGTAAGAGTGAGACAATAGTTTTTTTATCTCACAACATGTGCCATGAGAAAGGATTATGAATGAAAAAAAAAAAAAAAAACAGCTGAAATACTGAAATACAAGGAGTTAATAGCTATATTGGAAACAGAGGGTTCCATAAAAGTGGAATGCTGTGTGTGACTCACATGGTGACATGCAGAATTATAACCAATTTTCTCTGGATGACTTAAATATTATGTATACATCTAGCATTATGTTTTTAACTAGTAAGTTAATGAGTTTTAAATTCAAAATTTTCCTTTTTCTTAAAGTTTAGATTGGACATGCTCCTTGGACAGCATGATTAATAACCTTCTTCAAAAGAATATGAAAATCCAATAATTTACTATTTTCTTATATAGCTGAACTCCATATACCACAGGATTGAAATTTTCCAAACATCATTTCTTTCTTTACTTCCACCACTACAAATTTTGCCTTTCCTACGGACTTTTTAAGAGTTAATTTTCCTTATTTGCTTACAAATTTGTTAATGTGACAAAAACTGTGTTCTTCCTAAGCAGTTTCAATATCTGAATTATTTTCTATGTTTTAAACTTGTTGAAATTCCTCCAGATGAGAAAACTATTCTATTACACTATGAAAAAAAGAGACCAAAATACTATTTTGTAATTAAATCTTTTAAGTCAAAGACAGGATAAATTTTTTTAGGATGAATTTTTTTTAAAAACCTATTTGGGATTTCTTTTCTCTTTGCAGCAAATTCAATCTAAATGCTCCAAGGAATGCCTCCCTGGGCAAATGAAGAAAACCACAAAAAGTCAACATATCTGCTGCTATGAATGTACGAACTGCCCTGAAAATCACTATAGCAATCAGACAGGTAATTATACACTATAATATGTACACTGACACACCGGACCCATGTCTCTTAGGCTGATTTTTTTTAACATGAATCCTATTTGATTTATTTTTTTTCATTTAAAAAATAAAAGATGTCTTATGCTTCTGCTAGATTAAATTCCAGTGAGATTTCATTTGATCATGAAATCTGCTTTAGTCTAGCAGCAGGTGCACAACCAATACCGAAAAGATATAAAAGCAACTTTACTTCCAAGGGAAAATGTCATCTCTTCCACTGGACTTCCTCTCGGGCACCTCTTAGATTAATACATGTTCTCTGTCAGTTTTTGTCCATGTGTTCCCCCACACAGACATGCTTGTCTTGTAACTTGAGCACAATATCTATAAATAAATAAATGCTGAATTAACTAAACTGAACATGATGAAAACCCAGAGGTGTGCCTATCCTGGAGATCTCGCTATTCCTACCAAGAGCTAACAGTGAAGCCTGATAAGGAAGGAACTTCTTTGAGAGGAAGAGAGGAACCGTTGGCAGAGATGAGGTGCTCCTTGCTGATTATCTGCCAAACCTGTTTTTTTAACAATTTGACAAGATCAGAGCAAAATACACAAATGAAGAACAAGAGTGAAGTCAGCGGCTTTTGAAGTCCTAAAAAGAGCCATGGTCACTTTTCCTGGAGTTAAGCCTAGTTCAAAAGTATTAAATTCCTCAGTTTATTGTAGGATTCTTACTCATCTTCTATCAAAGCTGAGAACCCCAGAGCCAGAAGAGTTCCCAAAAGTTCATTCTTTTTCCTTATTGGCTCCAGGGGGAGAAGTGTCCCAATGTAAAAATTCCAACAATGTTCTATCAGTGTTTCACCAACATGCCATTTATCTCAACCTGAGGCGGGTTGTGCTGTGTAACAAAGTAATTGAGTGGAAAATATTCCAGGCAACACGGTATGCAGCAACTGCCTGCCAAGTGGGATAAATAAAGCACCAAGACGCAGCATTTGTTTCTCATAAAGATATAGGAGTCTTGGAGTTCCCGTTGTGGCAGAGTGGAAATGAATCCAACTAGGAACCATGAGGTTGTGGGTTTGATCCCTGGCCTTGCTCAGTGGGTTAAGGATCTGGCGTTGCCGTGAGCTGTGGTGTAGGTTGCAGACACGGCTCAGATCTGGTGTGGCTGTGGCTGTGGCTGTGGCTGTGGCTGACAGCTGTAGCTCCGATTCGACCCCTAGCCTGGGAATCTCCATATGCTGCAAGTGCAGCCCTAACAAGCAAAAACAAACAAACAAAATCTGGGTTTTCTTTTGAAAACCAGGACGAGTTGCTTCCTAGAAGTGTAGAACTCTGGAGGAAAAGCAAAGATTTCAGGAGATCTGAAAAGACATCATCTCCTATTCTTCTTTAGGTCTCCAGCACACAGTACACAGCTCTTGTGCATAAACAGGGCCAATAAATGTTCACTGAACATAAAATGGCAGATGCTAGCAGCAGTGGTTAAGGGGAAAGCAAAGAAGAATGGATATTTGTAGGAATTAGGGTTTAGAAAGAAGAGGAGGCTGGAAACGTGATGAAGCTTATAAACAGAAACACAACCTGACTTTGACATTGATGGAGAAAACATAGGTACTGTGCAATGTGATCTGCTGGATGATGGGAGAGAGGCTTTTTGAAAGAAGCTAGAACTCCATCTTCAGGAGGCAGGAATGGGGAGCCAAATGCAATCATATTCCCAGAGAGTCCCCTCTGACATCAACTCTTTATGCCACTCTGCAGGCAGGATCGGCATAAATCACTTTCCAGCTTATCACTGGCTTGTGAGAGGCTCAATATTACTAATCTCTGGGGGAAGAAACTAAACTTTAATTCTTCACCAACCGCCATTGACTACAGTCTTGTGTTATCCCACTTTCAGAGAGCAGTTGGGGTGACCCAGCCATACTGTTTCTGTTTTTAAAAGAACCCGCAGCCTTATTTATAATAGTAGCTCCCACCATATTAAGTGTCTAATATGGTCTATGAAAGGCATTTTGTAAATACTACCTCACTGAAGGCAGCACCTCAGTGAGGCAAGGTCTATTTGTTTTAAAAAAGGATTTGGAAAGAGGCTTAGAGAGTTCAATTACCTTGCTGAAGATTACAGGAATTGCAAGTGTCTGAAGGAGAGTTTGAGATGTCTGGTTCCAAAGAGGCTAGCGTCTATCTCAAGTATATTCGTTTCCTTAAGACTCACAGCCTAGACAGCTTTTTCTCTTTTCCTTTTATTTCTCTTCCCTCTTCCTCTTCCCTCACCGTCACCCTTTCTCTCTCACCTTCTTTGGGTTGTGTGCATGCTTTATATTAATAAGTAACCAAGGAGTTCCCTTTGTGGCTCAGTGGTTAACGAATCCGACTAAGAACCATGAGGTTGCGGGTTCGATCCCTGGCCTTGCTCAGTGGATTAAGGACCCAGCGTTGCCGTGAGCTGTGGTGTAGGTTGCAGACGCGGCTCGGATCCCGCGTTGCTGTGGCTGTGGCGAAGGCCAGCAGCTACAGCTCCTGTTAGACCCCTAGCCTGGGAACCTCCATATGCCACGGGTGCGGCCCTAGATAAGGCAAAAAGACAATAATAATAATAATAATAATAATAGTAAGGAACCAATGTGACACTTATCTATATCTGTTTTTCAGCCAGATCACGAGAAGTCTTGATTGTAGCACTGCAGACAACCAACCACCCAGTTTAAATGTTTGTAGTGTAACTGAACCTCCTCTGTCTTTTAGATATGGATCACTGCCTTTTATGCAACAATGAAACTCACTGGGCCCCTGTAAGAAGCACAATGTGCTTTGAAAAGGAAGTGGAGTACCTCAACTGGAATGACTCCTTGGCTATCCTGCTCCTGGCGCTCTCTCTACTGGGAATCGCGTTTGTTCTGGCCATTGGCATAATATTTACAAGAAACCTGAACACACCCGTTGTGAAATCTTCCGGGGGGTTGACAGTCTGCTATGTAATTCTCTTCTGTCATTTCCTCAACTTTGCCAGCACAGGTTTTTTCATTGGAGAACCACAAAACTTCACATGTAAAACAAGGCAGACGCTCTTTGGCGTCAGCTTTACTCTCTGCATCTCTTGCATTTTGATGAAGTCCCTGAAAATTTTGCTGGCCTTCAGCTTTGATCCTAAGTTGCAGAAGTTCCTGAAGTGCCTCTATAAACCCATCCCCATCGTCTTCACTTGCACGGGCATCCAGGTTGTCATCTGCACACTCTGGCTAATCTTTGCAGCACCTGCTGTGGAGGAGAATGTCTCCTTGCCCAGAGTCATTATCCTGGAATGTGAGGAGGGGTCTATCCTTGCATTCGGCACCATGCTGGGCTATATTGCCATACTGGCCTTCATTTGCTTCGTATTTGCCTTCAAAGGCAGGAAATTACCAGAGAATTACAACGAAGCCAAGTTCATAACATTTGGCATGCTCATTTACTTCATAGCCTGGATCACATTCATCCCCGTCTACACTACCACATTTGGCAAATACTTGCCAGCTGTGGAGATCATTGTTATTTTGATATCTAACTACGGGATCCTATGTTGCACATTCTTCCCCAAATGCTATGTTATTCTTTGTAAGCAAGAGACTAACACCAAATCTGCCTTTCTCAAGATGATTTACAGTTACTCTTCCCACTGTGCAAGCAGCCTTGCTGTGAGTCATGTTTCACTGGACTCCGCCAACAGCAATGTCACAACAACCAGTCGCAGCTCTGGCGGCAAGTCTGCAGCCTGGCAGAAAAGGAAAGATTTCCAGGCATCAGCATTCGCATGCATATGCAGAGAAAATGCTACGTGTGTATCTGATGCTTTGCCTCGAAAAAGAACTTTAAGTATATGAACGAGTCCTTAAGAGAGGGTACACTCCAGAATAAAACGTTTCTAGGGTCTTTGCCTTAGGGATGTGCATTTACTTTCCAAGTCAATATAGCCATACATTTCTTCACTACTGCTATCTTCATCAAATTTTGATTGAATACTCCCTCTGTTCAACCACCTGTTTAACAAAGAAAAACAGAGCCCTCAACCTGACACTCCTTTCCTTCTTCACTACCTCCATCTGCCCCAGTCTTTACCTCCTTCCGCTTAGCCCACAGTTAAAGGTACCTCTTCTATTCAAAATTAGCACATAATGCATCATCCTTATTCCATCCTCTTCTCAAACCCCTTTTTGTGGGTTCTCCTTCTCTCTTGAGCATCTTTACTTTCCCACCTCATCTGCTCAGTTCAGCTAAACAAGCACTCAAGCAGTTACCATGTGCCAGGTGATATGCTAAATACAAAGGTACAGAAAGGATCAAAGCATCATCTCTGACTTTAAGGAAAGACTTTCTGGTCCATCTAGCTGGTCCACTAGACACAAGCACCTCCCCTTCTACCAAGCCTTTCTTTCTGCCTCTGTCACAGCGGCTATTACACTTTAATGCATTTACTTGTTTTTATTCCAATTCTTCTACGAACAGGCCTACTATGTACCAGGCACGGGAAATATAAAAACGATAAAAATGAACAGGTTTTTTTCCTTTCAAGCAAGGAGTTTACATTCTAGTATTTTTACCATTTTTGCACTGAACACTCAATTCTTCCTTGATAACAGCTCTCTCAACTGCTCTTCCCTCTCCTCTCTACTAGTATTACTATCATCATCACGGTTTAGGCCCTTAGGACCTTATCCCTCTGTTGTTGGAGGATGCCAACTACAGTTACCTGCCTCAAGGTTCTCCTTCAAATACAAAGAATGCATCATCCCAAATCAATCATTCTCAAGTTAGTTCCCAAACCACCCTTCTCCAATCCAGAAAAAATTATACAAAAGGACTTATTTATAAAACAGAAACAAACTCTCACACTTCAAAACCAATCTTATGGCTACCATAGGTGAAACCATTGGGGAGGTAAGAACTGGGAGGGTGGGAATAGCATGCACACTACTGTATAAAATAGGCGATTAAAGAGAACTTACTATATAGCACAGGGAAATCTACTTAATAGTTTGTAATAACCTATATAGGAAAAAAGAATAGATATATTTATATGTATAATTGATTCATTTTGCTGTACACCTGAAATGAACACTACATTAAGTCAACTTGACTCCAATAAAATTAAATCTAAAAAATGTAATAATTTCCTACTGCCTTCAGAATTAAGTTAAATTTCCCTACCTTGCTAAGCAAGACCTTCCACAGTCTTACCGCAACACAGACTGAGTGTTAAAAACAAACAAACAAACAAAACTTCCAGATAAATGAAAAGAACTGAGATACTAATCCCAGCTGACCATTTGGCCTCAACGTATTTCCATACAATGTGGTGAAAATATCTCACAAAATTGCTAAGTGTGTAAAATATTCTGATGCACACGAAAAGTTGTAAGAAATGAGTATTCTCCAGAGTTCTCTTGTGGTTCAAAGGAAACGAATCTGAGTAGTAACCTGAGGACCCAGCTTCGATCCCTGGCCTCACTCCGTGGGTTAAGGGTTCGGCATTGTTGTGAGCTGTGGTGTAGGCTGCAGACATGGCTCAGATCTGGCATTGCTATGGCTGTGGTGTAGGCCAGTGACTACAACTCCGATTTGCCCCCTAGCCTGGGAACCTTCATATGCCGTGGGTGTGGCCCTCAAATTGAAGACCAAAAAAAAAAAAAAAAAGAAATGACTGTTCTCTTTGTTATTTCACTGGCTCACTGTCCTGTTCACACGAAAACAGCCTCTCCTGTTGACAGGAGAGCAAAGCTGTGGGACAGCTTCCAGATTCTCGAATGTGATCACACAAAACAGACATCCCAGCACTGGTGTGCCAACAGAACAATAAAAGGAATATTGTTTCATAAGAGTTGTGAGTTTTACTACAGTTACATAGCTTTTGACAATTATTCCAGGAGAAAAAAAAGGTGCTACTCAATTTATGAAATTAAGTGAATCGTTCGTACCCAGAGCTACTCCCTTGCTACCACATGAAACAAACAACTAAGTGAATGCCTACTGTACTTTTCATTTTCTGTTCACTTTTGAGGCTTCTGAATTCACTGCAGTGTCAGTTCAAAGATTTTTTTTTTTTACTTTTTTGAAATAAAGGACTTCCTCTTTTTATCATAAAGGCAATATCTAAATATTATCAAGAAATAAGAAAATAAAAATAAGCAAATGAACACGCAAAAAAGGACCCACAGAGTTATCCCCTTACCTGGCTCACAGAGATACACATTCTAAAATACCTTATTGTTAAAATGCAGGGATAGGGAAATAATACACACTGTACCACAACTTTTCTTGGCAAGATAAAATTAGAAGCTGATCGGCCCAGGTTGTAAAGATCCCAAGAGCAAAGTCCAAGTATAATTATTATCTATGCACTCTGGGTTTGGTATAAAACCACCCCCCAAACTGGCAAATTAGACTTCCTGAAAAATTTCACAAAAATTAGACTTCCAGAAAATTAGAAAACAATTAATTGCATAATCCTCAAAAGCCTCAAAAGATAGAGAATGAGCACGTGAACAATTAAACTTGGAAGTGATAAGTAACACTCGCGTTGTGACATTAAAAGGGAAGGTGTATGGCCTTCTCTACTTCTTCCCCTCTTACTGGCTTCTGTGCAGCAATGGAGCTGCCCGTATTGGACCAAGAGATGGAATCTGCAAACTGAAGAAGGCAGAGCGATAAGACTCAGGAGGTCGCAGTCCCTAACGCCCTGGATCTGCTCCCCCGCCCCCCATCCCTAGATTGCTCATGCTTAGAGCATATGTAAGAAAAACAAACAGCCTGCTGAATTCATGTATGAGCTGCCTGTCTGCTTTGATGAGTGGCCAAACACGAAAACGATGTGGCGTGTTGGAAGACTGAACACAGCCAACAGATGCCTTCACATCAAGAGTCCTCTACAGGAAAATCTCAAGTAATTGAAATCTCTTATATTTCACAACTTCTGCTCTTAATTTTTCTGATATGTGGCATTACCTTTCCAGCCAAAATCAAATTATAGGAAGATGAAATTTTGAGACGTCCAGACCTAAAAGTAATCAAGTATCTTCCCATTTTTGCAAATAGTCATTCTTTCACATCCATAAATATGTGAACTTGATCTCTTTCTTGCTTGTGAGACATAGGCATGGTTGGAAAATGTACGAGCTAAAAATGTGAAGTCCAGTCTGCACTCAACCCGTGGGTCTGCGTTACAGTGTTTCCCTTCTAAAGAGCTATCCACTGTGGATAATCAGATAAACAAAAAACCAGGGATCCAAATTCCGGGAGTCACCAGTGTAAAACTAATGGAATCTATTGTATTAGAAAAATTGTTATGTCCTTACATGACACTGAATGGACATGAGAACAGATAGTAAAAGATCCCCATATTGGTAAAAAGCACAGGGAAAATCAAGTGTTAAAGAGCATAAGTTATTGATTATATTTGCAATGACCTATTTCCAAAAAGATATATGAAGTAAATTTTTTTTTTTTTTTGTCTTTTTGCCTTTATCTAGAGCCGCACCTGCAGCATATGGAGGTTCCCAGGCCAGGGGTCTAACAGGAGGTGTAGCTGCCGGCCTTCGCCACAGCCACAGCAACGCGGGATCCGAGCCGCGTCTGCAACCTACACCACAGCTCACAGCAACGCTGGATCCTTGACCTGCTGAGCGAGGCCAGGGATTGAAACCGCAACCTCACGGTTCTCAGTCGGATTCGTTAACCACTGAGCCACGAAGAGAACTCCCTGAAGTGAATTTTTAAAAAGGAAAATATATTCAGTAAATTCTCCCCCCCCCCCTTTTTTTTTCTTTTTGTCTTTTTAGAGCTGCACCTGTAGCATATGGAGGTTCCCAGGCTATGGGTCAAACTGGAACTACAGCTGCCGGCCTACGTCACAGCTACAGCAACCCCAGATCTGCAGCCTACCCCACAGCTCACGGCAAGGCCAGATCCTTAACCCACCAAGCGAGGCCGAGAATTGAACCTGTGTCCTTGCGGATGCTGGTCAGATTCATTTTCTCTGAGCCACAAAAGGAACTCCTTCCTCCTTCTTTTTATGGCCACGCCTGCAGCATACGGAAGTCCCTGTGCCAGGGGCTGAATCAAAGTTGCACCTGTGACCTACACCACAGCCATGGCAATGCCAGATCTGAGACACCTCTGTGAACTACACCAAAGCTTGCAGCAGCACTAGATCCTTAACCCACTGAGTTAGGCCAAGGTTCAAACCCAAATCCTCATGGATACTAGTCAGGGTAACCTGCTGAGCCACAACAGGAACTCCAAAATCCTTAAAATATATATATTTTAAAAGGCAAATCTATAGTGGAAAGGGTAACTAATAACTGAAATTGAAGTTAGGAATGGTGGTTGTTTTGTGCTAAATTTAGCTCTGGGTATCACTGGCCAATAAGAGAAGTGGGCAGCATAGCCCTCAGCAGGCATAACTGCAGGAATGTTGGAAAGTTCGTAGTCTGAGGCTTGTTTTCTGGTCTCAGCCCCTTCTGTTTTTGCTGTGTAACCTTACCAGGCCCTGTCCCTCTTCACAATTCTTTGAGGAATTGTCTACTCTGTGTGACACTGAAAGGACTGTCAAACCTGCACTACAGTGGTGCTACTTATTTCCCAACTCTGTCCTCAGTAAAGTATCAGATACATGCTCACAGTTTTCTTTTCCCTAGGAAGGGGGTTAAATACTAGTTAGTTACTGAATGTGTTTAATCACCAAGTGAGAAATAGACATTGTACTATGAATCCGATTCCATGGGAAACAGAATATTTCGAGAGAGTTATTTATTATTGATATAGTCCAAGCTAGACAGAAAAATTATCATTCCATTCATGATGAATTTATAGATTTGATATTTCTTGCTTTCTGTTTATGGAAACCTGGGGAAGTATAAAAGCATTGTTTGGATTAGTAGATTAAAAAAGTAGAAGCCAATTTTTGGAACATTAGCTCCAAAGTTTGAATCAACATTAATGTCGGAAACTTCTTTTCTTTCAAATATCTGTCCCCACTCCCCAGAAAGAAAGAAAATATACACACACTTTTACCTATACCACTTTAACCTCCAGGATGGGGGAGAAAATGCCGAGTCACTCTACTAAAGCACAAGAGAGAGGGTTCTTCCTTTGTTCTCTTCTTAAGATCCAGTGTGTATTGTGTTCTGGGGCTAACCCTAAAAACCTGGTGTGCAAGGCTTGTAACGAAGTTATAGTGGAAGCCGAGAAAACAAGTCGCAAGTTAGATGCATAACCAAGGCTTCCAGCGGTGACCGAGGCAAGATGAAACTTGCCTGTCCTATTTCCATGGAGCATGGATGAGATGAATTGCTTTACAAAAGCAATGGCTGTTCAATAATTCACAGGGCTTTTATCATGTTCATATCTTTTTTCTGGCCATGCCCTTGGCATATGGAAATTTCCAGGCCAGGGGTTGATCCAAGCTGCAGCTATGACCTACGCTGCAGCTGTGGCAACAACAGATCCTTGAACCCACTTGCACTTGGCCGAGGATTGAACCCATGCCTTAGCAGAGGCCTGAGCTGCTACAGATTCTTAACCCACTGTGCCACAGCAGGAACTCCTATCATGTAAAGACTTATAAATCACACACACAATTCTATTTTCTAGTAATTAAAATTTTCTCTATAACCATATACAAAGTTTCAGTGGGAAAAAAAGAGGGGAGAACAGTTGGTCACAGATTGGTCTTCTCCTCGTAGTAAACATCCTTAGGAATGCTGGAAGAAATGCCATACACACAGTAGTCCCTGAAGCTCCTGGCCAGGAACAGTTATGTAAGTGTTTTCTTGTCCTTGATATTACCTTTGTGTAGTAATATTAACCTCTCAAAGAAATATTTCTTGATATTGTTACCACATCTTAACTGTGCCTTAGTTTTCTTATGTGAAAAAAATGATGATAAAAATGTTTGCCCCATCTCGCATATAAGGTTTTTACAAAGATCTAAAGAGATAATGCACATTAATGTGTTCTGAAAGCTATAAATCACTATTCGAAAATATTATTACTATCCTCATCACTGTTATTATTTGTTTTCACAACAAACTTGTGAGGTTGGTAACTATTACCAAGGAGGAAATTAAGGAACAGTACGATTAAGTGTCTTGCCTAACGTCCGCGGCTATTTGGTGGCCAAGTTGACATGAATTTAGACACTCTAACGCCGTTAAACCTTTATAAAGCTGTGTACTCTGAAAATCAAGAGAAAAGGTTTCCAGAGTTGTATATGAACACTTTTTTCACTCCTTCTGCCTAAAATGTTTAAACTTTTAAGGAGGTATATTAAATAAACACAGACATCCAAGTATCAGGTTAGAATAATAAACCAGTTTCTCCAGTGAATCTATCTAAACCACATACAGAACAAGAGGTAAGGGTGTGTTCCACCACAGTGTTTACCCTACCAGCAAGAGACAGATATTCTGGAACCTTCAAAGTACATTAAATTTACTAGTTTGGAGATAGGAATTATTAGATACTGTAGATGAAAGAGTAATTCAGAACAACCTTTTGGAGGACAACTTGTCAATTACAGAATAGTCTCTGACTTAGCAATTCTCCTGCTAGAAAATTTAGACCTAAGACATAAATTCTCAACTACACAAAGATATATTTATTTACATGATGTTTCCTGCGGGAATCATTACAATAAATAATATGAAAATTTTAAAATGTCATACAATTTAAGTGTCCATAAAAGACGCTTTGAATAAATGATGGTACATTTGTTCAATAAGACAATTATTCAGTTCCTTGAAAAAATGAAGTAAGTTTATATAATCAGCTACTAAAAGGCCCTGCCATCTATAGTGAATGATGGAAACCAGTTGCAGAATAGTATAATTTTTGCATATATACTGTATATAAATATTGGGAGGACAAATATATATCTGATAATATCAGTTTCCCCGAAAAGGTGATTGAGTAGACTTCCACTTGGCCATGTTTCACTACTGCCTGAATTTTCATTACAATGAGCATGCTTTACTTCAGAATAAAAACTTAAATAAATATAGTTTCTTTCCTTTTTATTTTTTTTTTATCTTTTTAGGACCTCACCGATGGCATATGGAGGTTCCCAGGCTAGGGGTTGAATTGGAGCTGTAGCTGCCAGCCTATCCCACAGCCACAGCAACGAGGGATCCAAGCCGCATCTGTGACTTACACCACAGCTCACGGCAATGCTGGATCCCTAACCAACTGAGCGAGGCCAGGGATTGAACTTGCATCCGCATGGACACTAGTCAGATTCGTTTCCGCTGAGCTACGATGGGAACTCGCCAGTTTCTTAACCAGTCCATTTGCTGACTTGGTGTTATAGCAATGAAAAATCATAAAAGACATTTTATGTAGCAAAAATAGAAAATAAAAGGTAAAGAATATTCTAAAAGACAACAGTAATGATAAAGGTGGGAGAAGTGCCAAGAGTCCGTGGTCCTTCCAGATAAAGTCACAAACTTCCCAATGCAATACTGACAGAAAAATAATCATAGCGAGGGAGTTTCCCTCATGGCACAGCAGAAACTAATCCGACTAGGAACCATGGGGTTGCAGGTTCAACCCCTGGCCTTGCTCAGTGGGTTAAGAATCCGGCATTGCTGTGGCTCTGATGTACGTCGCAGATGCGGCTTGGATCTGGCCTTGCTGTGGCTCTAGCATAGGCCGGCAGCAACAACTCCGATTAGACCCCTAGCCTGGGAACCTCCATATGGTGTGGGTGCAGCCCTAAAAAAAGACCAAAAAAAAAAAAAATAGGGAGAATGGAATTTTAAAACTCAAATAAATATATTTATATGTTATATTTAAACAGTCAACGAAACAAGAAGTAAATGTTAGGAAAGTGAATACTGTTTAATAAACATTAAATGCATTATTAGTATAGAGAAAATTGATGAAGATCTAAAACTTATAACCCCAGTGAACTCCAGGTCAATCATTTGGTTACAGAAATGCAAAAAGAAAAAAAAAAGTAAAGCATTAGTTACAAGAAATAAAGCTAAACTAACATTCCCAAATTTAAAGTATGAAAAAAATCACAACATCGTATTACTCAGATTTTTTCTTCCTTTTTATGGCTGCAGCTGCAGCATATGGAAGTTCCTGGGCTGGGGTCAAATCACATCTGTGACCTACGCTGCATCTTGCTGCAACACCCGATCCTTAACCCACTACTTAACCCACTGAGCATGGCCAAGGATTGAACCTGTATCCTCACAGGCACTATGTTGGGTTCTTAACCCACTGAGCCACAATGGGAACTCCAACTCAGACATTTTTTTCTTTCTTTGTTTGAACTATTTCCTTAAGTGAATTTCCCAGAGCAAAACTGTTGGCACGCATGCACATGCGCGCACACACACACACACACACACACACACACACACGGTTCTTTTTTTGGGGGGGGTGCACCCAAGGCATATGGAAGTTTCCAGGCTAGGGGTCAAATTTGCAGCTGCTGGCCTACACCACAGTCACAGCAAAGCGGTATCTGAGCAGCATCTGGGACCTACACCACAGCTCATGGCAATGCCGGATCCTTAACCCACTGAGCGAGGCCAGGGATCGAACCTCCATCCTTACAGATGCTAGTTGGGTTTGTAACCTGCAGAGCCACAACTGGAACTCCCTTACATGGTTCTTGACAGGTGTCAGGAATCAAATTCAGAGCACATGTTTTGAAAAATATGATAATATATATTTATAAATGAATTAAACAAAATATTTGAACTAAAGCCCATCCAGAATCATATATTTTGTAATTAATTACAAGATAAAATCAGAAACCACCTGTGCCCACCACAGAAATAAAATAAATTTTAACATGCTGCATAGAAAGGTAAATATGTATATTAGGCTGCAAAGTGGAAATGATTTATGATCTAGTAAGAGAAAATTTTTAGATGTCATAGATGCTATACTTAGAACTTGTATAATTGTGGATATAAAGATTCTAAGGAAGCACAGAGAAATAGAAAACATTCGTGTTCAAGAAGTGAGAATATAGGATAATTTTGTTATCTTTAATGTTATTTTAATAATATATAATATTATTAAATAACCTAATGGAGCATATTGAAACATACAGATGATAAAGAGTAAGATTATTCCCATCAACTTGCAACTCTATTGCCACTATGAAGTAAATGTAGTAAATATGAACTGGATGCCAAAAGCACAAGTGCTTTTTTTTTAGGGCCAAACCTGTGGCATATGGAAATTCCCAGACTAAGGGTCAAATCGGAGCTGCAACTGCCAGCCTATGCCACAGACACAGCAACACCAGATCAGAGTCACGTCTGCCACCTACACTGCAGCTCAAGCGAACAACAGATCCTTAACCCACAGAGTGAGGCCTGCATCCTCATGGATATTGGTCAGGTTCTTAACCCACTGAGCCACAATGGGAACTCACACAGCTGCTCTCCAATCAATAAATACCAATTTTAATTGTCTGGAGGCTGAGAAAAAAAAATCATGAAAAAAAGCAATGCCTGAAACAACATATACTTTTAGTGGAAAATATCGTAGAACGTCTATTAGGTTTACTTTGGGGGGGGGGGAGTTGTGACACTAAGCTCATAATTAGCTTCCAGGCACATCACATACCCACTTGGTAGCTCAAGCTGGCTAAATGGCTGGCAGAATGTCTACAGTAACCTCACTTTTTCTACTGACACTTGAGAATAGCCTATACTTAGAATTTTTAACCACTAAAAGGAAAAGGAAAAAACAGAAAGAAAGTACATATATTTGAGTGCAGACTACAGGCTTCGAGCTAGCTCTCGGAAGGGACAGAACTCATCCTTTTCGTAAGTATCATGAGACATTTAGGATTGGCCCCTATTCTGCAGGTGTTCATTCCTAAAACAATTTGAAATACTGCTGCCACCTAGTGGACAATTATTTTTACTTTCATTTGTGGACTATAATAGTATAACCGGAACTAGGATCCTCATGCAACACTTTTAAAACAATTTCATGATAAACAGTAATGTTGGATGTTTCTGTTTAATGTAATACTAATAAACATAGGCATTAAACTAAAAGACATCTTTTTTTAGTTTACCAAACAGAAGTAATTAAGAAATGGTAATGTAAAGATACGTTCTTAAGAATTTGCTTTAAAATTGACTCTAAAAAAATTACAGCTTTTAATTTTGTCAGGGAAAAATCCCTAAGTTTCAAATTTTATACATCTCCTTCCTTGGGGAAAAGCGGTTATAGAAATTGCACTTTCTTCCTAAATATTTGAACTATAACGCATGTGAACAAAATCTTCATTAAAGAAATTAAAACTTTTTCACCATTCATTCATTTAAAATTTCTTGTTGTAGTCTTTCTCTTTTTCACTTTAAGAAAATCCTTTAGGAGTTCCCGTCATGGCTCAGTGTAAACGAATCTGACTAGCATCCATGAGGAGGCAGGTTCGATCCCTGGCCTCGTTCAGTGGGTTAAGGATCCAGCGTTGCCGTGAGCTGTGATGTAGGTAGAAGACGTGGCTCAGACCTGGCGTGGCTGTGGTCAGTGGCTACGGCTCTGATTCGAACCCTAGCCTGGGAACCTCCATATGCTGCAGGTGTAGTCCTAAAAAGACAAAAAAAAAAAAGGAAGAAGAACATGAAGAGGAAGAAAGAAAAAGAACAAGAGGAAGAAGATCCTTTAACACTTCTTGTAAGATTGGTTTAGTATGATGAACACTTTTAGTTTTATTTTCATGTTTGATTTTTGGATAGCCTAGTAGGGATTACTCTTGGATGTTTATTAGTACTAAGCTTTTGAGAACAGATTTTTAATATATACTTTCTGGTTGAATGAAAGAATGAAGAAATAATGAAATAGCTGATTTTTAACCTCTGTAACACTCTGTCTCCTAGGTTATGCAGTTTTAATCTTAAAGAAGTTCCCGAGATTTTGGTTCTTTAACCCAACGCAGACCTCTTGTTGGAGAGCTCTGATAATTTAAATGATCTGTGGGACTAGTGCCCTTTTGATTAACTAGAGTTAACTGAAATTAACAAATTCTTTTGTTACTCTTCATCATCAGGATTATAAATAGTAAATAAATAGGGATGTGGGATGCAGGGTTAGAAAAGGAATAGGTAAGAGGTTGGCACCATGAAAGTTTTACATGATAATATCTATGTTTTAGAAAAATCTCTGGAGGCTAGGTGAGAAAGGACTGGAGACAGAACTACCAGACATGGGGGAAATACTTTGGAGGTCATGAGAACAGGAAGAAAGAAAGAAAGGAAGAAAGGAAGAAAGAAAGAAAGGAAGGAAGGAAGGAAGGAAGGAAGAGGGAAAGAAGGAAAGAAAGAAAGAGAAAGGAAGGAAGGAAGGGAGAAAGAGGAAGAAAGGAAGAAAGAAAAAGAAATATAATTAGCTTTCTTTCTATTAGGAGTTGACTGAAAGGTTTTTTTCTTTTCTTTTTTTTTTTTTTTTTGTTTGTTTTTGGTTGTTGCTCCAATTCTAGGGCTAAAGAAAGTATCACTCACACAGCTGTAATTTTTTAAATGTAGCACATTGCAAGATAATGACATTTTAATCCCATCAGGAACAGAGAATAGAATGCACTGTTCTTTCTCTCATGACATAAACCACAGTTCTCTTGCCCTGTGGTTCTGCAATGCTAGAGAAGCTTGAAATAGAAAATCATGTGTAGATGCCTGATGTTTGGTTCTCTCCAGAAAAATAAACTTATTTCACTAGTTTAGTATGCCTTGGTGAACTACTATGAACTATTAACAATTGGTTTTTTCCCAGAAATGTTTTTCTCTCACTCTATGGATCTTTATTCTCCGGGATGTGAAGAAAAAGAAAATATTAAGAGAAACAACACATTTGAATAATGGGAGGATTTTCAAGTAGCGTATTCCTGCAACCATCAAATATTTTCTATGGCAACATTGTCATGTATGAATTCATACCATTCATCATGTACCATGTCCTTAAGTATTCAGTCTTTCCTTAAACGTGCCCAGATAGAGTCTCTTTTATTATTGAAGATTTGCATTCATCTATTCATTTATTTGACAGATTAAAATCAAGTATCTACTAAGTGCTAACGTTTCAGCCACATCCTGTGGATACTGTGGTGAATAAGACAATCCTTACCTCATGGAGCTCCCACAGTTCCCTACAGGAGATTTCTCGAATTAAAATGCCCCTATGTTTCCAGACTAGTTAAACAACGTGAAGGGAGGGGTAACTCTAACCATCCTTTCTAAATAGCTTCTACCTCATGCCTGCTTTCTTTGTTTCATCTTGCCTTTTTTTTTTCCTTCATCTACTAACCCCCACTTGACATTGTTCACAGCTCAGGGTCCAGCTCTGAGAAGTGGCTGGTATATACAGTAGGGTTTTGGTTTGTTTATTTTGTAGTGGTTGCGGGAATGAACTTGAGAGGCAGGAATTCTCATTTTACAAAGGAGGCCAAGCCTGATGACTTGAATGATTTACTCATAGGGAGTTCTCTGGTGGCTCAGCAGGTTAAGGATCCGGCATTGTCACTGCTGTGGCTTGGGTCCCTGCTATGGGGAGGGTTCCATCCCTCCCTGGGAACTTCTGAACCCTGTGGGTGTGACCCCGAAAAATGATCTGCTCATAACGGTGTAACCCTTAAGTCACAAATCAGGGGTTTAAACTTAAATGAAGGCAAAGGCCACATACTTTCTATAATCACTCCTCTAAATGCATTATTTCTTTACAGAGATATGCATCTGTCTTTTGTTAAATACCATTGTGTGAAAGACAGTTACAGAGATCTTGCCTTCTAGAGCCTCAAGTCTAGTTAGGGAGAAAAATAACTGAACATCCAGCTATAAGTTAGTGTCTAGGCAGGCGAAGAATCTCAGAGACAGTCAAGGGGAGGGTGGGCTCGGCCTGGGGCTGGGTCCTGAAGGGCACTTCCACTTGGCTGAGATCTGTCATGCCTGGACTATGGGTAGGTAGAAAAAGTCATTCCTGTGGCTTAGACAGTTTTTCTATGAGCCCTTTCTCTGAGTCCCTGTTCCCATGTAAATCCCAGAGAATAGTGGATTTTCCCCTCTTTTTGAGAGGGAGGATGGTGGAAAGTGGAAGAAAAGCTCCTTTGGCAGGGAGTCCGGAGGTGGGGCACTAACTTTAAAATATGTCCTCATGGGAAAATCAGAAGTCTTTTGACAAAGTCCTTACACTTACTTGGTAAACATTTGAAGCAACTTGGTAAACATTTGAAGGACTGTAGGCTTTCCCTGGAGAAGTGGAGTGAGATTTAGTCCCTCGGGCACCGAACAGTGGAAGCAAAGGGTGAAAAGCCCGAAGGAAACACGTTTCTACTCAACAGTAAGAAATCCCTTTAAAACCAGCCGCTCGGAGCCATCTCAAGAGGAAAGCTGTCCAGCAGAGCCAGGCCGCTCCCCAGGTCCCGCCAGGCGAAGGACTCAGCCTTGGGGTCGCGACGCCCCGGTCCCGGGTCGCCGGCAGGGGGCGGGTCCGGGAGTCGCGTGTGCGCACGTCCGACTCCAGCTGCGCGCTGGGGGCTCTCCCGGGAGCGGCGCGGGGCGGGGCGGGCGGCCGCCCCCGGAGCTCCCGGATCGCTGCGGGAGCGGGAAGAAGGCGAAGCATGCTCGCCGCTGTCGGGAGCCTCCTGCGCCTCCGCTCGGGGTGCATCCCCCGCTGCGTCCCGGGAGCGTTCCCAGAAACCTCGAGGCGGCGGGTCGCGCCTCTCCGGCTCCGGGGTCTCCCTCAGTACTCCAGTGGCGGGGCCCCGGGCGGCTCCGAGCCCCAGGGTTCCGGTGAGCTGGAGCCAGGGAATGGCCTGGGAGGGAGGGGTCCGCGGAGGGGCGGGCGAGGAGCCGGGGCTGGGGGATTGAGGCGTGATTCTCTGTGCCGTCGGTCTGTCGGTTCTTCCGACCAACCCTGTCGCTTTCGCAGCAGTGAGGGTCCACAGGGTCCCAGCCGAACACAAGCCGTCACAATTCGACAAGAAGATCCTGCTGTGGACCGGACGTTTCAAAGCGATGGAGGAGATCCCCCCCAGAATCCCGTAAGTTTGGCCTGTGCGTGCGCCGGGGAGGGCGCCGGGGTTGCGGAGTCTGTCCACTTTCCGACCTAGAGCGAAGCGGACGCGGAGCCAAGCAACTCTTCCCAGTAATACCTTCCACCTTAAGGAATTTATCCACGGCCCCCTAGTGCGGTTAAATGCAGAGCTCCCTTGACTAGTCTGGGAGCTAAGCTAAGCTGAGAAGGAAATTGTTGGAGTTGGGTGAAAACCCAGAAATTGAGTGGGCACTTCCATGGCGCCCAGATACCCGCCCTTAGCGAGCTCCAGGCGGTGAGACAGAGGAGCACTTAAGCCAAACCGAAGGCACCGTTGTCCTCGCGAGCACCCAAGGGGCTGCGGGGATGACAGAGAGAAAGGGGGGCGCTCTGGTCAGGGCGGCAGCTTCCAGCTGCACCCGCGAAGTGATCATGGCTCGTGAGATGCCTGGAGGAGAGTCTCTGGGAAGAAGCCACATCCTTTTCTGGGGAGGGAGATGCCTGGTATACGCCGTTCTGCAGCCCTTTGAGCCCGGGATTCTTGGACTAGGACCCGCTATGCATCAGCGTCGCTGGCCCCCTCCCCCATCACAGACCCAAGACAGAGGTTCGCTTGATAAAACTCAGGGTGACAACTTCAGCTCGTTTGTGTTAAATTAAAAAAAAAAAAGTAAATATAACCGGTGAAAACCATATTTCTAATAGCTTCAGTTTATGCAAAGTCCAAAACTATTCCCGGCACTTTTCAAGGGAGTGTTTAAAAAGGGGAAGGAAGGAAACTAAAAGTAAAATTACTCTACTACTTTTTAAACTAATCTTAGAAAAACCAAGGAGACTAGAATTATAATATCAAGTAAGGATTTCAAATGTTCAAGTAGATTTATATGAAATAATCAATGCCTGATAGTATGGATAATGGAAGCAGGGCCTGCTTCTAGTTCTGTTCATATTGCCCACACTTTTATCAATTATTAATTTATTGGTTACGAAAAGCATCTTAAATAAATGGAAAAAATACTGGTGGGAAATGTTCATTCAATAATGAATGCTCAAACATTTTAATTCCTTTTTTTGGATCAAATTATTTGATGAGGAGTGGACATAGAACTTGAAATAAAATGGAACTTGAAATCTGTTTTCAGCATTTATTTAACCAAGATGTTATTTGGTAATTTTTGTAAAGCATATTTTGTCTTCCTGGAGAGCCATAGCCTCTAAGTTACAGACTTAGCCCCAAAAAGAAATCAGACCCAGAGAAGCTTAAAACACCATTCTTAGTATTTTTGGATTTTGAGTTCTAGTGCTGCAACAGAATAATCAAGAATTTAAAGAACCTGCATATTGTAAATTAATGCTTGTCACGGGACAATAATCAATAATTTAAAGAACCTGAATATTGTAAATTAATGCTTGTCAAGGGACAATATTGCATTAACGTAGTTGTATATGCACAAAGACCCATATTACAGAAATAGTTTAATTTCCCCGGGATCACGGTCAAAAGAAGTATTATAAACAGGAGAATTTGTCTTTGAACAAGGTGCCTCCGAAAAGTGTTGCAGTTTTTGGGTGGGAACATGAAAAGTATTAGAATATTTTTTTTAATTTATTTTTTTATTTTTGCATTATAGCTGGTTTACAGATTTCGGTCAGATTTTCCAACCGCACCATGTGGTGACCCGATTACATGTACATATATGGATTTGTCACATGTAATTAGATATAGTTCCCCGTGCATTACAGTTGGAGCTCCTTGCTATTCCATCATTAAAGCAGTAGTTATCCCCACTCCCTCCCACCCCTCCCCC
>PVHT020000077.1:36167627-36184501 GCA_004024745.2 Catagonus wagneri
TCAATTGCAGGAAGGTGGCGCTGTCCACTCCTAGTTGCCCAGCCCTGGGAAGTGATCGCGAGCTCTAGGCAGATCTACCAGGTGCCTTAAGCGTTTGGTAATAGCAGCAGCAGGAAGTATGATTTCCCCTGGGAGTGAGAGCCGCGGAAAACTAGTGTTCGATTGCAAAGTCCTCTTTGAGGTGACTGGAACCACAAGCAGTACCCGTCAGAGGCTGGCTCAGCAGGCTGGCGTTTGTTCCACCCTTCCGCTGATGCTTTCTCGTCTGTTGGGGCGGGCGGCAGCGGCTGGCGCCAGCCCCGCTCCTCTGCGAAAGCTAGCTCTGTGTGGTCGCGTACTGCTCCACCCGCTAGAGCTACCAACTCTGTGGGCTGATGCAGTCGCCTAGGTCCGTGGACCGGCCCAGGGCCCCGCCAACCCCGCCGATGCTGGCTGGCGCAGGCGCCTGGGTCCACAACCTGGCACCGCGCTCCGCCCAAGGGCTTCAAGGCACGGCTCCACTCCTGCCGCCGCGGCTGCAGCCTCCACTGGCTCCTCCCCACTTCCACTCTCTTTGGCGGGTCACCATCGCCCCGCCCTGCGCGCTAGTTCAAGTCGCTTCCTATGGCGGCCAGCCCCTCCTCCTCTCCTCTTCCCTAACAATGGAGGCTTGCCTTCCCTGCAAGACCAGACTTCCTCAGTTCCCTCAGTCCTGGTTTCGCTCTCAACAAATCATAGAATATCGCTGTTCCTTGCGCTATTCCCGCAAACGCCGGGGCCACCGACCTCTGCCCTCTCCCAGGGACTAACCTTGGGAAGCTGTGTCAGCTCCCAGGCACCGCCCGGCGCCTCAGGCTGTGGTGTCTGCGCCAGTATTCAGGTCTCTAACTCCGATTTTCCTGTCTCAATCCAGCTGCTGCGTTTTTCTCAGGCTTTGATGTCCCTCTAGTTCCGATGGTCGTTGATCCGCTGATCGCTGTTTAGGTTTCTTCCCAGGAAACTTTTCTTTTTCACAGCTCCCTCCCTGGAGTGCTGGTTACGGTCCTAATTGCTTTTCTCTCTCACCTTTTTTTTTTTTTTTTCTTCACTTGTTCTACCCAGTTATTTCAAGGGTTTCTTGCAGTTTTTGGAGGTTTAAATTGATCAGCATTCAGACGATGATTTGTCCAACTTGTTTTATATTTAGATGCGTTTTTTGATGTATTTGTGGGAGAGGGTGAGCGCGACCTCTTCTCCGCCATCTTGCCCTGCATCCTAGAATATTTTTTATTTTATTATTTTTCTGTAATTTGTTAAAAAGCATTGCTATTTAAGTGAGATATGCCTCCTAAGCTGTGTTAGACTTGTAAACAGCTTTCACTTTTATGTTCTTAATGGACATAATAATTAAGTGACCTATAATTTTCATACCATACACTAATGATATTTAATAATAACTGCACTTTTCTTTTCAGTGTTAAACTAATTTGGCATAGCAGATCAAAGCCAAATGGATGGGTAAAAAAGATCAGATCTTTTAGGTTCCATCTGGAACAAAAGTCAATAACAAGTATAATCTAATAAAGTCCTAACATTCACCTGTTTGCAACTAATATCTTAAGATTTACATTAATCTGCCTAAAATCTGAGGAAAACAAGCTAAATATTGATTTTGTGTTCTTTTAGCTGGTGAAAGTTAAAAGAAATTTTTTTGTTCTTGTTTTTGAGGGGAATTGCAAATTATCTTTCCGAAATTCTTTTTTTCATGTAACTGCATTCTATCTATACTTGCCAGAGAAGAAAGAATACTACTGAATACATTCTCAAAAATCATTATGCAATTATGTGTATTTATAAACTGCCATTTCATATTACTGCAAATTGTTGAAATTTATTTTAACAAAAAAGCCTACAGGCATGATTACTTTTGTAACACTGCTTTGCTAAAATCTTAGACAACTAGCATATAACTGTATTAATAAATAAGACTATGCAGTATTCAAGTAAGCATATGAAATATCAGAATTATAATAAGAAAACCAAGTTGTTTATCTTTTCTTCAACAAATTACTGTGATTTTGATCACTTCTTTTGAAAACTTCATGCAAAAGTCATGAAGGAAACACTTTTTCTCTAAGAGACATTCTAACAAAATATGTAATTAAATATATCATAGCAGTATAAGAGTTGTTTTCACAAAATGTATAATAGTCTCTTTAATGGAGATAGGGTGGGAAGGGGCAAGAAGAGATTTGGAGACCAGTGAAAAAGCAAAATGATGAAAATGAGTTTTAAAAAGCAACTTGTTTAAAACTGAAAACAAACCCCCTTAAGACAGGGGCCAAATGAACAGGAGTCATAGACACACATAGGCGTGTGTCTTCCTTTTATCCCAATGATTGAAACAAAAATAACAGAGTCAGGTCATAATCTCTAACAGTTGTATTTTGAACAGTTAGAAACTAAATACACTGCACTGTGGTTTCATAGTGGTTGACAATAACTAGGACCTGAATAAATTCCTGTTAACCTGAAATTGGTAAAATAATGTGCTAGCATTTGGAAGTATTTCATGTCTGCTGTTTTCATTCAAAGAGATGTTTGGAATAGTTTCATAACAAATCATTGTTTTATGCCAGTTGGCAAATCATATTACCTTAGTGTCATTAATTGAATACACATCTTGGTTTAGGCCAGAAATGATAGATGCTGCGAGAAACAAAGCTCGAGTGAAAGCCTGTTACATCATGATTGGACTCACAATTATCGCCTGCTTTGCAGTGATAGCATCAGCCAAAAGGGTGAGTACCTCTTTAAAGTAAAGCTAGACTTGTGAATTTTAAGAAGGATTAGGAGTTTTGTTCTCCTTTGGGGACTTGCTGCTCTTCTTTTGGTGTAAGAAGAGTTTCATCTCAGACACTTTGAGGCACCACATATGTCTATCGTGCTGGCAACACCAAAATCGTTCATGGAAATTTGAATCAACTAATTAACTATATAAACAGGAGGGATGGAAGCTTGTTACACAGAAATAAAGAAATTCAGGGAGTTCCCATCATGGTATAGCGGAAACGAATCCATCTAAGAACCATGAGATTGTGGGTTTGATCCCTGGCCTCGCTCAGTGAGTTAAGGATCTGGCGCTCCTGCAAGCTTCAGCATAGGTCACAGATGTGGCTCAGATCTGATGTTGCTGTGGCTGTGGTGTAGGCTGGCAGCAGCTGTAGTTCTGACTGGACCCCTACCGCGGCCCTTAAAGGCAAAAAAAAAAAAGAAATTCAGTTATCTTGTTTTTAACCTACTCTAGATAAAAGGACTAGCCACCCAGCTGATAATTTTCTCTAGCTCCTAAGTGACATGACAGATTGGGTTTTGATACTGCCTGGACCCTCCGTGTTTCATACCATCTTCCCTTTGTTCCTTATGCTTTAGCCACACTAGCTCTTTTCTGTTTTTTTATTACATCGGACCCTTTGCTCTCTCCAGGCTCCCCTTCATTCCCCTGGCTTTACCATAGCTGGCTTATTCTCATGCTTCTCAGAGAGAGCATCCCTGACCACCCCATCTGAAATGGCCTCGCCCAAGAACTTAATTTTATTATCTTTGCAGCTGCTCATGAATGAGTCATTATACATCTGCAGTCCCATTGGCTCCACTTAAAAATATATCCACAACGGGACCACTCCTCACCATTTCTGTTGATATCACCCTGGCCTGAGACGGCCCACCCCTTGTTACCTCGTTTATTGCAGTATCTTTTAGGTGGTCTCTCATTTCTGTCCCTCTTGCCTCTCTCCAGTTCACCTTTCATTTTGAATAATTAATGCCTGCACCTTAACTGAGATAGTGTCAGATAGAGATGGAGAATTGGTTAGCAATTCGAGATGTATTTGAGAAGGTAAAAAGGATAGAACTTTGTGGTAAATTCAGTGTGGGAAGAGGAGAGAAGAATGGAAAAATGAAACCAAAAAGCCTGGGTTTTTGACCTAGCATCTAGGTAAATGGTGACATTTGTTGAGATGTGTAAGGCTGGGGAATGAACTGAAAGGCATGACAGGCAAATATACCAAGACCTCTCTTTTGGACATAGTATGTGTGAGATGCTTACTAGACATCCCTTAATGTCTGTTAAGTTTTTATTTATGCCGCTAGATGTATGTTCTTCAGTCTGAGGGCCTGTAGCTTTCCTCACTTCTGAAAAACTCTATATATGGCCTCTTCCCCCCTTCTAACTATTCTTCTTACCCCCTAAGAATATATGCTGGCACTTATGATTCCAGTCTCTGTGTGTCATAACTTCTCTAGCTCTCTCTCTCCCTCTCCTTTTTTTTTCCTCCCTTTTTTGGCCGCCCCTTGGTGTATGGAGTGCCCAGGCCAGGGATCAGATTTGAGCCACAGTTGCTACCTAAGCCACAGCCATGGCAGCAATGGATCCTTTAACCCACTCTGCGGGCCTGGCGATCCAACCTGTGTCCTCACACTGCAGATACGCCACAGATCCTGTTGCACCACAGAGGGAACTCTTTTTAATTTCTCTTTTCTACTTTTTGTATCTTTATCTCTGTGCTGCATTTAGATTATTTTCTCAGATCTATTTTCTTGCTAGAGTTCTTACCTCCTTATTATAATGCTAATTATCTTTTTCTTTTCACAGGTGATTTTTTTTTTTTCCTCCTAGATAAATGCCTAGTTTCCCTTGCCAGTTCCTCAAGCTGGTGAGAAGAGTTTTAGTCATTTCACAGGAATACCTCAGCTCCATGCCCAAGATCCAAATCCTGAACTCACCTGTTGGTGTACAGATTAAATTGTTAGCCCGCAGCTGTTAAAGCCAATATTTCCCCCAAATGTTCCCCGTTAGAAGCCATATCCTTCATTCCTGGCCTCAGTCCTTCTCATTCCTCACCAATGCATGCCTTCTGTTTTCTTTCCATGTCTAGTACCTGAGGATTTCCCTTTCTTGATTTTGAGCTTAATTATTTGAAAATATATCCATTACTTTTTATTCAACAAATATGTCTATATGGCAAGAGAGGATGGAGGCAGATTTCTGACATCACCTGTTCTGTTGACTTGAAGTCTAACATCTTAAGTAAATTTTTTTCTGTACCAAAGGATCATTTTTTTTCTTGTTTTTTTTTTTTATGGCCACACCCACAGCATATGGAAGTTTTTGGGCCAGGGAAGGTATCCAAGCCACAGCTGCCACCTCTGCTGCAGTTGCAGCAACAAGGGATCCTTTAACCCACTCTGCCAGGCCAAGGTTTGAACCCACACCTCTGCAGCCACCTGAGTCACTGCAGTCAGATTCCCTTTTTTCTTTTTTTTTTTGTCTTTTTAGGGCCACACCCCTGGCATATGGAAGTTCCCAGGCTAGAGGTCTAATGGGAACTACAGCTGCCAGCCTACGCCACAGCCATAGCAATGCCAGATCCAAGCCACATCTGCGACCTACACCACAGCTCATGGCAATGCTGGATCCTTAAACCACCGTGCCAGGCCAGGAATTGAACTTGTCTCCTAATGGATACTAGTTGGATTCATTTCTACTGAGCCACGACGGAAACTCCTGCAGTCAGATTCTTAATGCACTGTGCCACAGTGGGAACTCCAGGATCATTTTTCTTTAATGCTGTGTGTGACAGGTTAAGTTACTTCTCTCCTTTTCAGAGTCTCTCCTATGTATCTCCACCTAAAACACAAATTCTTCCAGAGCATCAAAAGGCTTTTTATTTGTGCAGGCTGCAGAACGACATGAATCCTTAACAAGCTGGAACCTGGCAAAGAAGGCTAAGTGGCGCGAAGAAGCTGCACTGGCTGCACAGGCCAAGGCTAAATGATACTCTGACAACGTGGTAATCGGAATATCATCGTTATCAGCAAAAATAAAAGATTGGTAAGATAGAATATTCAACAAACTTTTTGCCAAGGTTTTGTTTGGTGACAAGATCCACAGCCTTTTTTAATTTTTACTTTTCAGTAAACTTTTGTTAAAGTAGAACATACATTCAGAAAGTAGAACATACATTCAGAAAGCGCACAAAAGTGTATATAGCTTGATAGATTTTTACCTAGTGAACACACCTGCATAACCACTGCCCAAGTGGAAATGAAGGAGGCGCCTCAGAAGCCTCCTTTCTGCCTTCTTTCAGTCACTATCCTCTGCAGATAGCCATTGATTAGTTTCGCCTGTTTAGAACTTTATATAAATGGAGTTCCACAACAAGGATTTGTGACATGTATAAACTGAATCACTTTGTTGTGCAGCAGAAATTATGACAACATTGTAAATCAACTATACTTTAATAAAACTTTAAAACAATGGAAAAAAAACAAGCACTTGTGTGAGTGCTGATTCTTACTCTCAACATGATGTTGTGAAATTCCTTCACAAATTTTGAGTATCATGAGTTCATTCATTTTTGTTGTGTTACGGTATCCCAGTGTATGGTTATGCCATAATTTATCTGCACCTTTGGTCCAGTTTTTGGCTGTTAGAGATGATGCTAAACTGTGCATTTTGTATATGTCATTTTTAAATTACCAAGGGCTCTTTAAAACCTAAACTAATTTTCAGCCAAAGTGCTGTTATATTTGGTGATTGGATAGTTCCTCTGGGTATGCTTTTCATAGTTTGCAACTAAGGGAAACAGGCTTAAAAAGTCTTATAAGCTGAGAACTATTAATTTCAAAACCTATTTTAAAATGATGGAAGTACTAAAACAGTAATTGTAAAAGCAATTTAGAAAAGACAAAAACATTAGGAAAAGAAAAATTGTCTGAGTCAGTGGTCTTCAAACTTGAGTAAGCACTAAAACAGCTTTAAATATTACATAGCTCCTCCTCCCACAACTTTAATTTGGTATCTGCAGTTTTAAAATGATAACTATGGGGATAATTGAAATGACATAATTTCCACTTCATTGTGTATTAATTGTAATTTAAATATATTTCCCATCCTATCCTGAAGCTACAGAGTTAGCTCATTCAGTTTAAAGAGTCTGCTTTGTAATTTTAAGGACAAAGCCCATGCTTATTGTCAAACTGATACACCAGATCAAAACTGACCTACTTTCTGTTAGAAAAAGTCTCACTTCGATTTGAAAATGAAAATGCTACTCCACATTCCTGGGACAATAATCTCACTTCTGAGTTAAACTCTAAGATAAAGAATGCCAGCAGCATTGTTACGAGTCCACCTTCTGGATGAACCAGGTACTGGCTGCTGTGGCATTTTGCACAAGGGCTCTCTGCCGTGAGACTCTGCTTCAGGAGCTGTCCTTTCTGAATTTCCCATTCATTACACAGAAGGCTTTTGTACCACAGAGGAGAAAGCATGGGTAAGATTCAGAATGGATGAGAAGTCCTTTTTTTTTTTTTTCTTAAAGGCACCTGACTAGGTGTTTACCCCACCTACAGAGTACCTGAACAGCAACATTAGTGTTTAACCAGATAACTGTTTAATTGGATAACTGTAATGTGGCCTAATCAGATGGACACCAAAACCAGCTAACACAGTGCTTCAGGGTGTGTGTGGAGGAGGGTGGAGTGGGGGTAAGAAACTTAGCTATTTATTGTCTTCACATTTAAATGAAAAGTAGGAAGTATGTGTGAATGTGTTCATTTGCCATTAAAATTGCAGACTGCTTTACTGGGAGCAAGAAATCCTAAAACTTACTGATCCACTTAGTTTCACTACTTTGATTAACATAGTTTTAAATACTGAAGGAAAGGAGACCAGCCAAAACAAACAACACAAAAAAACATGGTAGTGGAAGAAACAAACAAGAACAAAAACATTAGGCTGGGAAAAACAGCAAGGCCCTTCTGTATAGCCTAGGAAATAATATTCAATATCCTGTGATAAACCATAATGAAAAAGACTGTGAAAAAGAATACATATTTATATAACTGAATCACTTTGCTGTACAGCAGAAATTAACATTGCAAATCAACTATACTTCAATTAAAAAAAAAACCACACTACATATACGGTATCCAGCCCATGTCTGGTACATGGTAAACACTCAATAAATGAAACAAACAAACTCTAGGCTGGGAGGCCTAAGCTTGGCTACTGTGTGATTTTGTGTTTCAGAATATATTAAGAAAGTTAAATAAGACATTCCCTCCTATTTCTATTTATTAAATTTAAAATAAATGCACTGACTGTATTGCACTAAAATAACAGAAAAGGAAAAATAATCTCAATTGAAACGTGAATACCCCACTAATTGCCAACGCTTGAGATATAAGGATAAATTAGACATGTTCCTCATTATATAAGAATATGTAAGTCCTAAAATAAAAGGAACATACTACTTTATCAGATAATGTCTCCAACAAAGTCTTACTGGTGTTAGAAAGGGATGGAATTTTAATCAGTGAGGGCATCTATTTTTGCTCCATTAAGAATATACAATCATAAGTAAGAATAAATCAGACACACTTATATAAATGCAATTGTAAAATAACATTTTATTATTTTTAATATAGTGCTAAACATTTCATAATATTGCATACTCTTGCAATGTCAGTTTATTCAGTTAGGCAAGAATATCTTCCCCTCATCCCACTTCCCAATCAGAATTTAAAGATGCATTATCCTTTTAAAGCCCTATTGTACTGGCTCCTAATATGTCACATTTCATAAAACAATAATGATATGAACTAAAATGAGTAAAAGTTAACAACAATTACTCTGATTTCACAGTTTCACAAAGCAGCAAGTAGACTGCTAAATTTAGAACAGCAACAAAAATCCACTGACTTTGTATTATAATTACTTTTTCCATAATGCTCCTTCTTTAGAGAAGAAAAATATGAAGGCAAAGGTAATGCTTTGTCCAACAAGTCCTTTTCCAACAAATCAACCTTCATCTGCAAATAGGTTTTACAGTTACCAAAATATACACTGTTTCTGTGCCGGCAGGTTTTATTACTTTTTATTTTTTTACTTTTCCTGTTCTAGTGCTACCAGTAAGTGAACAGAATGACACTAAAAATTAAGTTCTAGGAACACCTTTCAAAATAAAACTTACAATAAAAAAAAACAGGTTACTGAGTCAAGTACTCACAAATGTAAAACAAATAAGCATATTGCATAGATCAGCTGGTAAAAATTCAAATTCAGACAAAAATAAAACACTAAATTTAATTAAATGCAAAGGACTCTTTCAAGTATTTTCTTGATTTTTTTGCATTAATGTTGCATGTGTTGCCCTTTATGATATGTTTTCTTTCTTTTTTTTTTTGGCACAGTTTCTTTCAGATTGAAATATAATAAATCTTAGGAAAGCAAATTAAAAAGAGAAAGTTTTTCCACAAGGGTCAGTGAAGATTAATGAAAACAAATTCTGGAGCATTTTAAACAGTACATTTAAAAAGAGTAGTCATATTAAAAAAATTTTAGGAACAAAGTATTTGCTAGTATTGGTTCAAAAAAGTCATCACCATACCACTCAATGGTCCCAAATCTTATATATTGCCCTTGCATTCAAATATAATTATCCAAGTAACAGATCCAATGCATTATTCATAATTTTGTATTTAAATGCTTAAATTATTCTGTACCTAGAGATATAATGCTTATTTTACTGGCAAAACTTTTAAAATCTTCGCCTTAAAGTTCTTCCTCTTATTTCTATTATTTTTCCTTCTATAAGAACTATTTTGTCTGAAAGACTTGGCTTAGAGATTTATTAATGTGACTATGGGGGCCTCAAAATAAAAGCAGGCACAGATGGTTACTTGTGAATTATGCTGCATTATCAAGTTTAGTTGATTAGAAAGAGTAGAATACCCTGTTACCTGATACTTAGAACTATCTGCATCACAAAAAAACATGTAGCTGATAAATTCACCATCAATTAGGTAATCTTTAGTATAACTACCCTGTCCTTTTGAATATATACATAATGCAAAACAAACACTTTTTATACTGGGCTTCATAACTTCTACTTCAATAAAAAGGGCACAGATAAAATCCTCTACTTAACAATTTAAAAGAGGTTTGGCAGATGCAGTCAGCATTATGGACACCATTTAAACATGTATTCTGGAGCTCGCAAGGTTTTAAGTGCCTTGCCAAAAGCTGTTTCGTGATATAGAATTTACAAAGTGTCATACTATTTAAAAGTACTCCTATATACATTTTCTTGTAACATGCCTCTGATTTCCAGCAGAAACATTATAAATGCTATCATAAATGAAATCTTTCTTTACAGACTAGGCTATGAATCATATCAAAAATGCTTCTAGTTCCCATCTTAAAACAGCAGTAAACTGATTGTTAAATAAGCATTTTAGGTATATAATTGGAAATGTAAATAGCCTGCATATAACTATAAATGAAAAAACTGAATTCAACAGTACCATATATGCTTACAAAACTACAAAGTATAGTACTGTAAGAATAACATATACGCATATATATGTATCTATAAATAAATATATATAATTTTTCTATTGAAACTTTTTTTAAAGTTTCACAGTATGAAGAGGCTTTTGCTACTAATACATAAACACATACATTATATGATCAATCTGATACAAATGTAATCTAATACAATGATTCATAACAAGCAGTAGTATGACCTTCTAAGTATTACCAAAGGAGGAAAAAAGTCCTAATATAGGTTTCAACCAAATAACCAATATTTCATTAATATCATCCTTTAGTGTCCAAACATTAAGTGCATTTAATAAAATTTAACACATAACAAGGTGATTTCTTCAGTATAATTTTGCCACTCAAGTACCTAAGTTCATTATTATACAGAAAATGAAACATTTCAATTACTGCTCTGAAAAATCAGAGAGAGAATTCAGTATTATTTTTGCTATGCAGCACTACTTCATATTCATGATGGCATCTCTATCATGATGCGTTTTAAAACGAGCAGTGAAAAAATAATAAAAGTATTTCAAAAATGGTAGCATATTTGGTCAAAATACAAAATATATAATAGCATTTATATGTTAAAAACAAATATTTAAATGTTGAGTAATCATTTTAATGTGTTCAACATGAAGAACAGCTTCTCTCTTCATAATTGCCACATTTTAACTGATTATCAGTACAGTATTTCTTCTATGTTTTATAAATAACTTTTACTGGTGTTCTGTTGTAATTTTTGTTTTTTTGCAAAGTATAACTTACAGCACAGTGATTTATAATTTAAGGTAATACCTATTTTCACATTTTAATTTAGATTTTATTCTATTTCATGTTTCTGAAGTTTTTGTTTTGTTTTTGCTTTAAGAGGTAGATTTAGTAGAGAATGGGCATGTCAAACTTACTGCCAAAATGCAATTATCAACAGCTGTACTGCTAAATTACAGTTAACAAGAATGCTAGAAAAATTCAGAACCATTATGTAATACTTTATCAAAGTTCTCCTTTTCAGGTTTAAATTATTAAATAATCTCATAATGTATTAACTGTTGACAAGTAGATACATAAAAACAGACAAAACAATGAAAGACAAACCCAGGAACACCGAAATAAAAACAAAACTGTAAGTAAAGATTGCATCTGAACGGAAACTTTCGTTTTGCTTCTTTTAAGTGCATCAACTTCATTTTTGTTCTACAAAAAAAAAAAAAAAAGAACCATCAAATATTCCTACCAATATCGCAAGCAAGGGGAGTTATCTGAAGCTACCTTTTATGGCCATTAATTTTTCCTCCTACCAAGTTAGAGTTGAAATCCTTCCATTGGTGCTTCCTGCTGCTGAAATACAAATTGTTGTTGGTTTTCATCCACTTGAGGTACAATGCTGGGGTCATCATCTTCTACACCAAAGTAATGTTCAATCAGATCAAAAGCCTTTTGGTAAATCTCTTGATTTTCATGGCTTTGCAGAAATTCGATTTTATCCAGACCTATTATACAAACCATATATATATATATATATATATATACACACACACACACACACATATATAAACAGAATTATTATTCAAATTTCAACATATATTTAAATCAAAATAATGAATCAATAGCATCTGTGCATCCACTGGCAATGGGATTGTTATTTTTATCTAATTAAAAAATTTTGTATAATGATTAAAGGTTATTTTCCATTTCCAGTAATTACAAAATATTGGCTATATTACCAGTGTGGTAGAACAAATCCTTGAGCCTGTCTTATACCCAACAGTCTGTGCCTCCCACTCCCTGATCCCCATAACGTGCCCCGCACCCCCCAGGTAACCACTAGTTTGTACTGTATATATGTGACTCTGCCTCTTTTTTATTATATTCACTAGTTTGTAGTATTTTTTTAGATTCCACATATAAGTGATACCATAATTTTTATTTAATTTTTGCACATACTAAAAGCCAACACTTAACGCCTCATACTTCAAGATGCACAGGCTGGGGAGCAGAAAGACCACAGACTCCACCCTTCTAATTGTGTGATTTTGCCCAAATAAGTTAGGTTCCTCTGTACTTTAGTTTCTGAATTTCAAAACGGCAGTTTTAGATTATCTAACTCCACAGGTTGTTTCCAGAGGAAGTGTACTAAATAAAAAGCACAAAAAGGGAAAGCAACAGACAAAAATAAATTTAAAATGGGCAAACTAACACAATTTTCTCACAGAATAAGTCAAAGGGTATCAATATGGAATAAATGAATACTATTTGCAAATCTAACATAAGTAAAGCCTATACCTGAAACTGAAAAAGCCCATTTTGACAGCATATAGAGAAAGTACAGAGCTCTATTTTACTGCTTATAATAATCTACATATATGTTTGGGTGATGCGGAAAATCTTTTTCACTTAATTACAGATAAACCTCTTTAATTATATTGTTGCAGGAGAAAGAGAATAAGCGAAGCAGTCACATCTGCATACAATCATGAATATTAACCCCTAAATTCTAGTATAACTTGGGGTAAAAAATAATGACTGTAGTAAGGAAATATTCTGAAGTCAGTGATTAATATCTTGTATTTATATGAAGTTCTAACCAGTGACATTATATAATTTGAAATAAAGGCAAAGTGATCTCCCACGCTTGGTTGAAGGATCACAAATAAAAGCTTGAATCAACCATGTAATATAATAGTTATTAAGACAGAAAGTGAATACTTAAGGGAAATACAGTGAGAGGAAAAAAATCAACTTAGATTTATGCCTTAGCCTAAAACAAATACCATGTGAATTAAGTTAAATGTTTTAAGAATCCAATCAGAAAAATCTAGCCAATTAAAAAAATACATCAAATCTGTGTGGAGACAACAACTTTGTAAACTTTGAAGGAACACAAAAGTAGAATGAATCATTCATTAATTATAAATGAACATGGCTTATCTCATTAAATCAAAAAGGTAAAAAGGAATGGGAGAAAATTCATATTAAAAGAAACTATAAAATAAAATTAATTCAAATTTTTATTAAAAAATGAGACAAGTTGGTACCTGGACGAAGTACAATAAATATGCAATAGAGATAAAGAAATACACTAACACAGGGAAAATACAAACTATTTTCCACATGAAATAAAAAAAGAAACACATAAAAACAACTTGGTGATACCACTTTACATTGGCTAAACCAGCAAAGTCACCAAAACAAGTAAAAGGTTGCCAGTGACACTGTCAAGTAACAAGCCTTTAGAAAAAGCAAAATGAGAAAATACACCAAAAGCTTAAAAAGAATTTTGCGCCCAAGACTCAGGAAATTTATCTCCAAATATTAATTCAACAGAATAAAAATATTATATCCAGAAAGATGCTTATTTTGGTATACGTAAAGTTGTAAACAAGTTGAAAACAAACTAATGGTCAACTACAAGCATATGGCAAAAACAGCAAGTGTTGTTCTTTTTACAATATTATGTGGCTATTGCAAATCAAAGAAATTATGCAGAAATGTAATTTCTCCAAAATGTTAGAAATAGAACACAAAACTACACATGCACTGTAATTATATCAATGTAAAGTATTTGGGCATAAGGATTGTAAAAAGGATGGCAAATAATGAAAAGAAATTGTTAGGATAACAGAATTAAGAGTAACTTTACAAATATCAAAAATATTATACTGTTTTTACACAAAATATTTTTATAGAACTGGAGGGGGAAAATATCTATGGCAGATAATTAGGAGCTGACTAACTCTCAACAAAGTGAGTATATAGTGAATGGACCACAACATAATAAAGGCCATATATGACAAGCCCACAGGTAACATTGTACTCAACAGTGGAAACCTGAAAGCTTTTCCTCAAAGATCAGGAGCAAGACAAGACTGCTTACTTTAACTCAACATAGCAATGGAAGTCCTGGCCAGAGCAATTAGGCAATAAAAAGAAAAGTTATCCATTTCAGAAAGGAAGAAGTAAAAATGTTACACTTTGCAGACTACACCAAAAAACTTTTAACTAATAAAGGACTTCAGTGAGGTCACAGGATAAAAAATCAGGATACAAAAATCTGTTGCATTTCTATACACTAATAACAAGCTATCACAAAGAGAAATAAAGAAAACAATCCCATTTACAACCACAACAAAAAGAATAAAATGCCTTGGAATAAACTTAAACAAGGAGGTTCATGAAAGACCTGTACAATGAAAACTGTGATGAAAAAAACTGAAGACGACACAAATAAAGAGAAAGATATTTTGTGCTCACGGATTAAAAGAATTAATATTGTTAAAATGTTCATACTATCCAAAGCAATCTACAGAGCCAACACAACTTCTATCAAAATTCCAATGGCATTTTTCATAGAAATAGAACAATCTTAAAAATTTGTATAGAACCACAAAAGAACCCAAATAGTGAAACAAATCTTGAAAAAGAACAGCAAAGCTGGAGGCATCATGTTCCCTGATTACAAACTACATTACGAAGCTGTAATAAAACTGTATGGTACTGGTGTAAATAGAGAGGCCAGAAATAAACCTACACATATATGGTCAAATAATCTGACAAAGGAGCCAAGAATATATAATATGGAAAGGACAGTCTTTCAATAAATGGTGCTGGGAAAATGATAGGCACATACAAAAGAACGAAAACTAGACCACGATCATACACCATACACAAAAACTAACTCAATGGATTAAAGACTTGAATATAAGATGTGAAACCAGGAAATCCTGCTGTGGCACAATGGGATTGGTGGCATCTTCCAAGTGCTGGGATGTGGATTCGATCCCTGGCCTGGCACAGGGGGTAAGGATCTGGCATTGGTGCAGTTGTGGCTTAGGTCTCAAATGTAGCTCAGACCTGATCCCCGGCCTGGGAACTCCATATGCCACAGGGCAGCCAAAAAGGAAAAAAAAAAGGTTTCTTGGAGTTCCCATTGTGGATCAGTGGTAATGAATCTGACTAGTACCCCTGACGAATGCAGGTTCAATCCCTGGTCCAGCTCCGTGGGATAAGGATCCAGTGTTGCCATGAGCTGTGGTGTAGGTCACAGACATGGCTTGGATCTGGTGTTGTGGCTGTGGCATAGGCTGGCAGCTGTAGCTCTGATTCAATCCCTCACTGGGAACTTCCATATACCATGCCTGTGACCCTTAAAAAAAAAAAAGGACATGAAACTATAAAACCAATAGAAGAAAACAAAGATCATAAGCTCTTCAGCATTGGTCTTGGTGATGGCTTTTTTTTTTTTGGATTTAACGCTGAAAGTAAAGGCCACAAAAGCAAAAATAAACAAGTGAGACTACATCAAACAAAAACTTCTGCACAGCAAAGGAAAACATCAACAATATGAGATGAAGTATTTCTAAATCGGTAAGGGGCTAATATCCAAAATATATAGAGAACTCATATAATTCAATAATAATAATAATAATAGAGAGTTCCCATTGCGGCCTAGTGGTAATGAAACTGACTAGTATCCATGAGGATGTGGGTTCAATCTCTGACCTTGTTTAGTAGGTTAAGGATCTGGTGTTGCCCTAAGCTACGGCGTAGGTCACAGACTCTGCTCGGATCCTGCATTGCTGTGGCTGTGGCATAGGCTGGCGGTTGCAGCTCCAATTTGACCCCTAGCCTGGAACTTCCATATACTGCATGTGTGGCCATAAAAAGCAAATAATAAATAATAAAACAGGAGTTCCTGCTGTGGTACAACAGGATTGGCTGTGTCTTGGGAGTGCTGGGATGCAGGTTTGACCCTTGGCCAAGGATCCAGCATTGCTGCAGGTGCAGCCTAAGTGGCAACTGCAGCTCGGATCTGATCCTTGGCCCAAGAACTCCATATGCCTCGGGGGGGCCAAAAAAGAAAACAAATAAATAAACAGACAAACAACCCAATTAAAAAATGGGCAGAAGATTTGAACAGGCATTTTTCCAAGGGAGACATACAGACGGCCAACCGGTACCTGAAAGGATGTTCACCTTTAATCATCAGGGAAATGCAAATCAAAACCATAACAAAATATCATCTTACACTCTGTTAAAATTGCCTTATCAAAAAAATGAGATATGTGTTGGCAAGGATGTGGAAAAAGGGAACTCTTGTGCACTGCTGGTGGGACTGTAAACTGTTGCAATCGCTATGGAAAACAGTATGGAAGTTCTCAATAAATTAAAAATAGAATTACCATATGATCCAGCAATTCCACTTCTGGGTATTTATCTGAAGAAAACAAAAACACTAACACACAAAAAAAAATAGGCACCCTCATGTTCACTTCAGCATTATTTACAATAGCCTAGTTAGTCATGGAAGAAACCTGAGTGTCTACTGAAGGATGAATGACTAAAGAAAATGTGGTTCCAACAATACATTAAAAGGATTGTACACCACGATCAAGTGGGATTTATCCCAGGGATGCAAGGATTCTTCAATATCTGCAAATCAATCAGTGTGATACACCACGTTAACAAACTGAAGAATAAAAACCATATGATCCTCTCCATAGATCAGAAAAAGCCTTTGACAAAA
>PVHT020000077.1:36185501-36196028 GCA_004024745.2 Catagonus wagneri
CCTCAGAAAACTCAAAATAGAATTACCATTTGATCCAGCAATCCCACTCCTGGGCATCTATCCAGCAGAAACCATGACTCGAAAAGACACATGTACTCCAGTGTTCACTGCAGCACTCTATGCAATAGCCAGGTCATGGAAACAACCTAAATGCCCATCGACAGAAGAGTGGATAGGGAAGATATGGTACATACACACAGTGGAATGTTACTCAGCCATTAAAAGGAACGACTTACCAACATTTATAGCAACATGGATGGACTTAGAAATTATCATGCGAAGTGAAATCAGTCAGACAATTAGACAGCAACACCCAATGCTACCGCTTACATGTGGAAACTAAAAGGACACAATGAACCTTTTTACAGAACAGACAATGACTCACAGACTTTGGAAAACCTTGGTTTTTCAAATAAGACAATCTGGGGGGTGGGGGGATGCACTGGGGGTTTGGGATACAAAATCTATAAAACTGACTTGTGATGATTTATGTACACCTATAATTGAAATAAAATCCATTAAGAAAAAAAAATAAAGAAAATGTGGTATATACATACAATGACACATACAATTCAATCATATAAAAGAAGAAAATATTGGAGTTCCCTAGTGACTCAGGGGTTAAGGATCAATGTCACCATTGCTGTGGTGTGGCTTTAAACCCTGGCCTGGGAACTTCTACATGCTACAGGCAAGGCTCCCCAACCCCCACCAAAAAAAGGGAACTCCTGCCATGTGCAACAATATGGATGGACCTTGAGGGAATTACACTTAGTAAAACCAGTGAGACAAATACTGCATAATCTCACTTATCCCTGGAATTAAAAAAAAAAGCTCATATTTACAAAGAACAGATTGGTGGTTGAACGGAGGAGGGAGGGAATGAATGAGACAGGTGAAGGGGGTTGTTAAAAGCTACAAACTTCCAGTTATAAATAAACAAGCCTCACAGAGGTAACGTACAGGTCCATGGACTACAGTTAATAACACTGTATTATACATTTGAAAACTGCTAAGAGAATAAACCTGAAGAGTTCTCATCACAAGAGAAAACATTTTAAAACTATGTTGAGGTGACATGAACTAGAATTATTATAATCATTTAGCAGTATATACAAACACTGAATCATTATGTTGTACACATGAAACCAATTTAATATGTCATTCATATCTCAATAAAACAACTGACAGTAATTATAAATTCTTAACTGACTGCTTACCATATGCTTCTTCAATGAGGGCACAATATGGATTAACGCCTATTCCATTCTGCTTAGATTCTTGTTCACCAAGACGTAAAATATTTTCAAGTCCATTTAAAGCCACTTGGACTATTTTAGAGTCCATAACAGTCAAAAGGTCACAAAGTGGTTTAATGCAACCTAAGGCTACCAAATACCTTCAGAGTAATTAAAAAAAAAAGTGGTGGAAAACATTAGAAATAAATACTCTTTATAGCAATGACATAAGAATATTCTTCAGTGATATGTTACGTAAACAATTATTCCTTATATAATCTCAAACATTAAAAACATTTACATTTTCACTTATACAGGAACCTGAAAATTCTTACTTTTCTATTTTCTTAATTTAACATAATTAGCTATAAATGGTATTACAAATGTTATGAAAATATACATGCAAGCAAAACGGTACTTATGCCTGTTTTTTCATAGTATATGAACACTAAGAATAGTGGGCTCAAGGTTTTTTGGTTTGTCTTTTAAGGTTAGCCTATGTAACAAACTTCAGGAATTTTTTCTCACAAAAACAGCTGTAGCTAATGTTCTAAACATCTGCTGTTTTAGAGACACAGAAGGCTTCTGGGAGCTAAACAGGCCATGCTGTAAATAATTTTAATAAGTAATGATCACAAAAATTATTCTGCTCATTTCCTAATGCTTTATCCTGTTCTAGTTGTTACAAGTTCTTTAAAGTAACTGATTTGTTCTCTTGGCAAGAAGTCCATACTAAGCATACAGGTAAAAAACATTTCTGAAGCCACACTGCATGACTTCTAGTCCTATTTCTACTCCTTAGTTGTGCGATTGAGTTAACTTCTCATCACCTCAGTTTCCCCATCCTAAAGTGGGAATAATAATGGTACTAAACTGAGAAAGTTGCTGTGAGAATACTTTAGGCATTCAATAACAGTTTCCATCCCCTTAAAAAAATGTGCATACCTTCACTGATGTACTCACTTACATACTATACTGTGACTGAGCAAATATATTTGTTGAATTAATAACAATTTCATAGAGTTATAAAACTAAAGGAAATAAAATACATGAAAGTATCTGAGGCACTGCTGATGCTCAATAACTGAAATGACTTAGCACAACTAACACTCAATAAATATTAGTGATGTACATGCTGAATATTATCTGAGATCAAGACTTCCGTATGTAGAGTTAATGAAATGGTGAAAATTACAAGAAAAATAACGACCTCAGCTTGGACATTTGATTTACACTAACACATTTAAGGAATAATATATGGAATAGACACAAAGATGAAAATAAATCGAAAAAATATACGACTGTTCATAGGTGAACAAATAAACTTCAGGTTCCAAAGCAGATAAAAATAACATTAGCATTAAAATAATACAAGTTAGGAGTTCCCGTCGTGGCTCAGCGGAAACGAATCCAACTAGGAACCATGAGGTTGCGGGTTCAATCCCTGGCCTCGCTCAGTGGGTTAAGGATCCGGCGTTGCCGTGAGCTATGGTGTAGGTCGCAAACACAGCTCGGATCCCTCATTGCTGTGGCTCTGGCATAGGCTGGCAGCTACAGCTCCTGTTAGACCCCTAGCCTGGGAACCTCCACATGCCGCGGGTGCAGCCCTAAAAAATGACAAAAAGACAAAAAAAATTTAATAAATAAAATAAAATAATACAAGTTAGAAATGAAAGATCTTGTTTTATTACTGCTTGTATTCATGCCACAAATGAAACAGAAATATTAATTAAAGCAAAGAAGAGGAATGGAAGATAAAAAGCAGAGAGAGATGTTATTAAATATAGTGATACGAATCTGAGAGATGATTAACAGTAGAAATGAAGGCAATAATAGACAATGATCTGCTTGTAAGTAGATCTCAAAATCCTCTAAGTGATTTGTAAAATGGCATAGCAGTCTGGTTTTTTTTTTATAAATTAAGAAATGAAATACGCATTAGAAAATATTTCCTAAATAATCACTTCAAGAAACCTAAAAAACACTGAGTTTCATAAAAGGATTCGCAGAAAATTCTGTAAGACATAAGGCTTTTATAGAAATGCAAAGTAAAACTAATAAAAATTATGATTACAAATAATAATGATAACAGCAGCTAACATTAGTACAGGACTTAATGTTTAGGCATCATGGTAAAGCACTTTAAAGTACAAGTTACATTTAATCCTCAATATATGACCATAAGGTACTATCCATTATTTAACCCACTTAAAAAATAAAGAAAACTTCGGTTTAAGGAGGTTAGATGACTTTGTAAAGATCACACATTTTTACTGAAGGAAAAGAATTGGAAAGTAGTCTGACTTCAAAGCCCAGATACCTACTATTTATTTATGTTGTTAGTAAAATAAAAACAGAAGGAGTTCCTGTTGTGCCTCAGCAGTTAAGGAACCCAATTAGTATACATGAGGATGCAGGTTTGATCCCTGGCTCTGCTCAGTGGGTTAAGTATCTGGCCTTGCCTTGAGCTGTGGTGTAGGTCACAAACGTGTCTGGGATCCTGTGATGCTGTGGCTGTGGCAAAGGCCGGCGGCTACAGCTCCAATTCAACCCCTAGCCTGGGAACCTCCATGTGCCACCAGTGCGGCCCTAAAAAAGACAAAAATAATCAAACAAATAAAAAACAGTTTTTTCTCTGAGTGAATGATATAACTAACAAACACTGTCATTTCACATTAGAAATTGCTTATAGAACTGTCTTCTAAAAGCATTTCTTATATTTTCTTATAGAAATAGTGTTATAGTTTTATCAACAAATAAGAAATATTTATTATTTCAAATTTTTTCCCATTTACATTTACAAAACAATTTTTAAAAATCTGTTTCACACCTTATCTGTTCTGGAGTGCCTCCTGAGGTTGCGTTAGTTATAGCCCACGCTGCTTCTTTCCTGGTACGGAACTCTGCTTTCTGAAGAATCTCAATCAGAACAGGAAAAATATTTGCATCTATAACAGCCTGAGGAGAAAAAAATGATACAGCACAATCAATGCAAATACTATTTTAAAAATATTAGGAAGCAGAGGAATCTTCACACTCATTGGCTTTAAAATGTAAGGCTTTTTTTTTTTTTTTTGTCTTTTTAGGGCCGCATCCATAGCATATGAAAGTTCCCAGGCTAGGGGTCAAATCAGAGCTGCAGCTGCAGGCCTACGCCACAGCCACAGCAACGCGGGATTGAGCTGAGTCTGGGGTCTATACCACAGCTCATGGCTATGCCAGATCCTTAACCCACTGAGCGAGACCAGGAACGGAACCTGCATCCTCTGGATATGAGTCAGGTTTGTTACTGCTGGGCCACGATGGGAACTCCTAAAACATCAGGCTTTTTGGAAACACCTTTAAAAATAATTAATGTCCAATCTTTCAACAAACTTTCACATACTTTCCTTTTAAAACCAGACAATATATTAACAGAATATACATTTTAAAGATGATAAAGCATAGGCAGATGATTGATCAAAATGGATAATTACTGACTCAAGGGGCTTGACAGGACACTAATATTATTTAAAAGCTTTAAGAAGATCACTGCCTAACTTAAATTTAAAACAAAAGAAATTTAATCCTTTTTTTAAAAGACTAACCATTACGTCCCAAGCACTATACCGGGCAATTTCATATAAAGTTGCCATTCCCTCTCTAGAATGCCTTCTAGAAGTAAATATTATTTTAGAGGAGAAAAATCCAGTTCTTTAAAGCACTTTTCAAGTTATCTTTAGTAACTCTTTAAAAAAAAAAATCATTGATAAAAAGATGACTTTTGTCCAAAACAACTTCTGAGATCTTCCCGTTTTCTCAGATCTGAAAGCTATTTACCTGAATCTGAGCTCTATTTCCAGCAGTGATGTTTGAAACAGTCCAGCAGGCTTCTTTTCGGATTGACTCCTTTGAGCTACTCAGTAAGTGTAAGAGACAGGGTAACGCAGAGCAATTCAAAATTACCTGAAACAAAAGTCAAATATGAGAACAATGTTTTATTGGAAAAAACAACACAAAAGTATACTGATTAATTATTTAGAAATACAAAAATCACTCTGGAAAATGAATTAAAGAAAAAAGAAATTACTCTCAGTGTAAAAGTTAGGCACTTGCTCTCTTCTACCCCCCAATTTGCTAAAACTTGTTTAATATTGGTGCAGTGAAGTGCCCTGCTCTCAATCCACAAAATCGGCAAATAAGCAGGTTACTCTGAGGTGCGCCCTTCAAGTTTACAAATACATTCAGAGTTCAACTGATACAACTATTTGAAGAGAAATTTAGTGATTGGTCAGGATCCAACCTCTAAGTTTCATAATTAACAGGAAAAAAAATATATCTATCTCAGTTTGAAAGCACCTAATTCCATAAATATTAAGAAACTTTAATGTGTGTAATAAATCTATGTTTCATTAAATAAAAGTTAAAAATTATAAATAAATAAATTAAATAAAAATTAATTTTTACTACTCCACTTTTCTTTAGTATAAGCAGAAACTAAGTATTTTCTGTTTTGTCCCTTCACATTATTTATTCCATGGCAAGACTAATTATGTTCCATTTCCACAACATCCACAATGATTGACATTAAGTTTACTTGGTGAAGAAGCGGCGCACCAAAAATTTGGCTGAAAACGGTATATGTTTAGAAGGGCATTTTCTTTTAAAGAGCTATTTTAAATTAGTAACTATTAATTAGTAAAGATCTATTATTTAACAACTAAAGTAAGTATCTAAATATGACTTTAAAAGATTAAACCTGAAAGAATGCAGATTAGCATAAAAAGTTTATGATGGCAAAGGAGAATTTAATGTGTTAGAGTTTATGTTTCTATCTTTAAGAAAGCTAATTAGTCATATCTGAAGTTAGTCTGACATCACACTTTTTTTTGACACCTCACCATCTTCTAAGACAGGTAGAGGAAGACAGACAGACACACACACACAGAGTTAGTTACCAATCTGGGAATGTTTCCTTGCTATCTTTCCTTACACTCCCATAATCTAGGTCTTCAATCTGCATTTCTACCCCCCTTCTAACCATTTATAATCAGTAACTGTCTAATAGTTTCTTTTCCAGTCAAGTTTAATGTCTCTTAAACCTAACTCACACATGTCAGCCTCTGTACCTATGGTTGCACAAATTTCTTCTAGTCTTCTGAAATTCTTCTCTACTTTTAAGATTTAGCTTTAGTTCCTACCCCTTTACAGAATCTACAAAGATTTCTCAGCACACCGATCTCTTTTAAATTGTTATAGTATTTACTGACCGGTTTGGCTCTCAGAAAATATACTACCCTTGGGTAATTGCTTTGTTTCAATATATATTTTCTTGACAATTGAACTATAAATCCTTTAAGAGCTGAACTCCTATCTTGAACTTCTTTACATAGATATAGGTCTAGGATAGCACTTACCTATAGAGGTATCTGAGGTGGATCACTTACTATCAAGAATATGCTTATTGTTCCATTACAGATGCCTATATAACTATGGTAATCAAGTATTATGAAACATGATAAACTTTGTAAAGTCCATTATGTTACCAGTTTATCATATTAAAGTCTGAACTTACCTGTGTTTGAATATCATTACCAGTCACAATATTACCAACTGCTCTTAATGCAGGTGATACAACTTTATAATCATTGTGCCTAAAAACAATAAAAATATAAATTTAGGTAGTATAAAAAATTTACAGAAAATTTGTAAAAATTATACAGAAAATTCTTGCACTCTTTATCTAGAGATCCCATTGAAAATGTTTTCCTAGTTATCTCAGTAACATTTAACAAAGAATCTAATCCAGAATCATGTGTTGCACCCACATCTCTCCAGTCTCTTTTAACTCAAAACAGTTCCTGAGTTTTTCATTTGACAATCAGAACGCAGTTATTTTATTTTGTTCAATGATAAGACCCACTTATATGTTTTTGGCTGAGCTATCACAAATGTGATAGGCTTTTCATTACCTAAGTACTGGATGACATATGGTATCTATTTTGTCCATTATTGTGGCACTGAACCCCGGTCACTTAAATAAGATGGTGTCTCCCAAAGTTCTTCACTTTAACATTACCGTTTTTCCCTTTATAACAATATTTTGTGATGAAATACTTTTAAACTATGTAAAATTCCATTGCTTAACCCACTTTTACACTAGTTTTAGCATCTCGATATTTAGCACCTGAATCATTAAAAATTACTAGTAATTACCGCCACTGAAGATTTTCTAATAATATTACTTCAACTATGTGCCTTTTCTATCTATTGATCTATCTACTTACTTTAGTGTGGACTCATGGATTCCTATTTTACTCAGTAAGTTATGTTACTACAATTTATTTCAATGCCCAAATCATCCCAGGTTTAAACAACGGGAGTCCTTTCAAGTGGGCTTCTGTGTCTTTTTGACATTTCTCCATCCTTTGGCCACTCATTACTTTCTGAGTTTATCTTATTTTTTCTCAGTCCCAGCCCTGAATTAGTAATTTCTCCAAGAACATGTTACTCTACTTGGTGGACAGTTGTGTTTAAAAACCAAGATTTGGAGTCCCCGTCGTGGCTCAGCGGTAACAAACCCAACCAGTATCCATGAGGATGTGAGTTCAATCCCTGGTCTCGCTCAATGGGTTAAGGATCCAGTGTTGCTGTGAGCTGTGGTGTAGGTCGCAGATGCAGATAGGATCTGGTGTTGCTGTGCCTGTGGTGTAGGCCAGTGGTTATAGCTCCGATTCAATCCCTAGCCTGAGAACCTCCCTATGTCAAGGGTGCGGCCCTAAAAGACCAAAAAAGAAAAAAAAAAGAATAAGATAAGGAAACTGTAATGTGTTTTTAAAACAAGTTTTTTGATAAGTTTTAAATTTTTTATATAGAAAGTCTGTTATTTTTTTTATAAGGAGCAATAATAGCCCAACAAAGAGAAACATTTTCTTTAATACAAGTAACATACTAAATGTTTTTCAATGCATGGACTTACATACAAATTAATTATTGTAATGAATAATTAACTATGTATTATTGGTTTTGTGAAAGCAAGAACTGTGTTCCATACATAATAAATTGCACAACACTCTAGCAGGTAATGGGCATTCCATAAATACTTACTGAATTATATCCCTCCCATTCATGAAGAGATTAAAACTAGTAAATTCATCAACAAACTGATTAGTTCCAACAGAGTACATAAGAAACAAATTTAAAGGTCGAATTTTCAGTATGTAGCTATTCTGTAAAGTGGAGTTGGTAGCTTTTTAATCCTTCCTGAAGACAATGATTTCTGAGATGTTTACAAGGTCATTACTCTAATTGCTAAACTTAATACACAATCATATAGTTATTAACCATAAATTGTAGTTACATCAAAAGTTCCACCAATCTTCGACAGACTCCAGAATCAATGACTGCCTGAATTTTATCATTAGGTCCATCGGAGAGATATGAAAGTGCCCAACACACATCTGCTAGTACATCTGGGTCACTGCTAAACAACAATCGTGACAGGACATTTAAGCAAGGTGAAACCTGGAAGGGAAGAGAATCAGTATTTAAAATTTTTCTCTATCTAAAACAAAATTTCTTTAGTAAAAGAGTGTCTACTCAATTTAAAATACAAATTTAATGCTACAAAAATACCAGAGAAATTAAGATAATCTAGTTTTAATGATCATGAAAACCATATATATACATGAAACAGGATTTCTATTCATCTTATACTGAATAAAATGTATGTTAAAAGTTCTTAAAAATAATTAAATATGTATTTGGGATCCCCTGTCTATGTCTAAATCATTACCCCCCCAAAAAAAAGCATAACAAAACTGAAGAAGTAAAAATGATTCAGTTAAGTGTTTAATATCATGGGATATGATCCAACTTAAAGGAACTTCACCTTACTTATTACATGTACATTACTGGAAAGGAAAAAAAAAAAAAACCCAGAAATACAAATCCCATCTTTGAGAAATCCAGTAGACACTTATAATCCTGACCACAACTGGTGACCTAGAGAAACTGAACTTTGGGGTACTGAGCATAGAGGAGGTTGAAATGAAGCACTGGATTAGAAACTAGAAAGATTAAGTAAAAGTTACATACTGATTGAATTGAAAACTTCCAGCCCTCTTGCAATTCCCAGCTCCCAGATCTCCAGTGGTTATTTATTACCTACTCCACATCTCAACCCAATCTATCCACCTTCCAACAGGAGAGTGGAAAGTCTGTCTCTAGAGAAAAAGAATGGTTTTAGGAAACATAATGAAATTTTGAGCTCCTCAAAGAAAATACCATTTTGCTGCCCAATTATTCTACAGTGAAGCCCATAAGACAATGAACCTGGACACCCATCTTCCTGCTTTTCAGTGCCTGTCTCCTAAGCATGTCGAGTGGCAAGGATCACCGAATGTATGAAGAGAGCCTCCAGTAGGAAAGAGATCAAGACAAACCATAAATAAAACAGAAATGTAGAAAGAAACTGAGACATCAGAAAGATAACTTCTAAAATTATGAATCCACTGACAGACAATATGCTGGATCCATAAAAGAAGAGAATCCTACATAAAAAATGGGCAATCAAAGAACAATAAAAAAATTCTTGAGACTATAAAGTATGATTGTGGAAATAAAATTTAAAAAAATTGAATGATAAAGGAAACTCTCATAGAAAAATCACAGAAAATTTACCTAACAAAAGTCAATCCCTATTAATGTGACATCATACTGTAAATTTGGAATATGTATGTAAACAAAAAACAAAAAGATTCCTAACACTAAGGAGTTTACATTTTAGAGGAAGAAAGGTTTTCTTCGTTTGTTTTTTAATTTTATGGCTGCACCTGTGGCATATGGAAGCTCCTGCGCCAGGAACTGAATCTGAGCCACAGCTGCGACCTACACTGCAGTTGAAGCAACACCAGATCCTTTAACCTACTGCTCCAGGCTGAAGCTTAAACCCACACCTCTGCAGGGACATCAGCCACTACAGTCAGATTCTTAACCCACTGTGCCCCAGTGGGAACTCCAGAAGAAAGATTTTTTTTAAGTTTATATATATATATATATATATATAAACTTTATATATATATTTAACAAATATTATATTAAAAGGTGATGAGAGGGAGTTCCCGTCGTGGCGCAGTGGTTAACGAATCCGACTAGGAACCATGAGGTTGCGGGTTCGGTCCCTGGCCTTGCTCAGTGGGTTAACGATCCGGCGTTGCCGTGAGCTGTGGTGTAGGTCGCAGACGCGGCTCGGATCCTGCGTTGCTGTGGCTGCGGCGTAGGCCAGTGGCTACAGCTCCGATAAGACCCC
>PVHT020000077.1:36196128-36230745 GCA_004024745.2 Catagonus wagneri
AGTAGTGTTGGAAGTCAGTGGTTCTCAAAGTGTGGTCTATGGATCCCTGGGGGATTTCTGAAACCTTCAGGGGATCTTTAAGGACAAAATTATTTTCATAATTATACTAACACATAATTGGCCCTTTTCATTTTATTGACATACTATACTGAAGGTATAAAAGCAATGGTGGGTAAAATTATCAGCACCTTTGCACAAATCAAGGCAGTGGTACCAAAACGTATCACAGATCTTTGTATTCTTCACCTCCACACACTTGTAGTTAAAAGTGGGGAGGGAGAACTACTTTGAATAGGAGGTAAAAATTACTAATTTTATTAAATCTCAACTCCTGGAAACGTCTTGTGAATATATTGTGAGATAAAATTGGAAATACACACAGAGCACTTCTATATACCAAAGTACTATTTTGATCTCCAGGAAAAACACTCACTTAAATCGCAAGCTGAATTAACTATTTTTCCCCATGGGAATACCATTTTCACTTAAAAGACTGACTGTTAATCATTATCCAGTCTTAGATATTTAGCAAATGTTCTTTTTGAAAAATAAAGTGAGCTTTTTCACTATCTTAATTCTGTGTATGTGCAAATATTGTCTAGCCCATAAAAAATTACTAAAAAAGAATAAAGTCTTTCAACCTCAAAAAATCTGTTACAAGGAAACATAAAAGTTTATGTAGACAGATTACTTGACTTATGTATTTTACTCATACCTTACTGAAGTTTGGAGGAGGATTTTTCCCTCTGCATAAATTTGAGAGGGCCCATACAGCATTTCTGGTTGTTGTAAGTCTGTTTGAATTTGTTAATAAGCTGCCAAGAAAAAGAAAAAAGCAATTGTCAACTTTACACTAATTTGTCCTCTTTAGCTATTTTCTACTGTCATAACATAAAAACTTTCAATACATTTTATAAGGAATTCAGAGCAACCTGGTAAAATAGGAAAAGGGAGTTTTAAAAATTCAATTTATTGGAGTTCCAGTGGTGGCTCAGGGTAAATGAATCTGACTAGGAACCATGAGGTTGAGGGTTTGATCCCTGGGCTCGTTCAGAGGGTTAAGGATGGAGCATTGCCATGAGCTGTGGTGTAGGTCACAGACGTGGCTCGGATCTGGCATTGTGGCTGTGGCCTAGGCCAGCAGCTGTAGCTCCAATTAGACCCCTAGCCTGTGAACCCCCATATGCTGTGGGTGCAGCCCTAAAAATACAGAAAATAATAATAATTCAATTTATTTCCAGAAACAAAAATAAACATATCACAGCTCTATTTTTGAAAATTTTAAAATATGACATAAAAAGATTTTTGTAAGACATAAAACATGCCCAAAATAAAGTGTCATGGGAGACTGACATACTTATTTCTACATACTTTAAAAAGAGTAATTTTAAGTTTTTTTTTTTTTTTAACATGAAAATACACTATCCAAATTCAGGAAGTGAGAATACAGGGTCAAACTGAATAAAGATCAGCTATTGAGAAAGACAGATCTTTTTGTTTTGCTTTGAATAGATTGCCTGTCTTCGCATTTTTTTTTTTTTTTGGTCTTTTTGTCATTTTAGGGCCGCACCCACGGCATGTGGAGGTTCCCAGGCTAAGGGTCTAATCGGAGCTGTAGCTGCCGACCAACACCACAGCCACAGCAACGCGGGATCCGAGCCGCGTCTGTGACTTACACCACAGCTCATGGCAATGCCGGACCCTTAATCCACTGAGCAACGCCAGGGATCGAACCCGCAACCTCATGGTTCCTAGCTGGATTCACTTCCACTGAGCCACAACGGGAACTTCTGTCTTCACATTTTTATATGCAACCTGCTAAAAGTACAGAGAACCTAGATTTAAAAAACATAAATCCTGTTCTGGAGTACCATTAGCAAAAACGGTAAAGAAGGGATCTCTGGGAGGCCTATCTTACCCCCAAACACCAAAAAGACCCTTACAAACCCTGTCAGAATCAATTTTATCAGAACTCTCCAAAATAGTAAATGTTCACTGTAACCAAGTAAACTTTTAATCAGGAAGGAGCTGAAATGTGCTAGATGAGCTTTCTGGCATATAATTTACCTTTGCCCAATCTGCTCCCCCGCCTGCAGGCAACCTTGAAGACAAAGGCTGGAATTGCCACAGTGAGTTCTGGTTTCAAAAGGGGCTATGGAGACTTTGTTTCCAAGACATTGCTTCTCTGTTTTGACCTGTCTGGGTACTCCCTGAAGGAGTGATGAAGGCTCTTGCCTTTGTTTTGTCTAATTGGGAACTCCCTCATTAAGATCAATAGCTGACTTGCCATCAAAAACCATGGAGGGCAGAAGGCAATGATATATTTAAAGTGCTGAATGAAAAAACTGTCAAGTAAGAATCCTATATCCAGCAAAATTATCCTTCAAAAATGAAGGAAAAGATTTCCAGAACAACAAAAACTGAGGAAATTCCATCACCAGCAGATCTGCTTTATAAGAGCAACTAAAATAACTAAAACATCCTGAAATAAAAGGACAATGAAAAATAACTCAAGACCATATGAAGAAATAAAGAACACTGCTAAAAATAACTACATAGGTAAATATAAAAGGGAATATTGGAGTGCCTGTTGTGGCTCAGCCATAACGAACCCAACCAGTATCCATGAGGAAGCAGGCTCAATCCCTGGCCTTGCTCAGTGGGTTAAGGATCTGGCATTGCCATGAGCTGTGCTGTAAGTCACAGATGCAGCTTGGATCCTGTGTTGCTGTGGCTGTGGCATAGGCTGGCAGTTGCAGTTCTGATACGACCCCTAGCCTGGGAGGTTCCATGTGTCATGGGTGCAGCCCTGAAAAGACAAAAATAATAATAATAATAATTTTATTTTTGATTTGTAATTTCTTTTTTTCTATATGATTTAAAAGACACAAACATAGAGCAATAAATACAGCTCTATGTGAATAAGCATAAAATGTATATTGTGACAATAGTAAGTTAGAATGGGTAGGACAGAGACGTATACAAGCAGAGTTTTTGTATAATATTGAGATTAAATTGGTAAAAATTCAAATAAGGTTGTTCTAAGTTTAAGACGTTAATTGTACTCAAATTAACAATTAAGATTATAACTAAAAAACTCACTAAAAACGAAATAAGAGGGGAGTCAACAGAGTGTATTACTCACCACCACCCAAGAAAAAAAATCAAATAAACACAAAAGGCAATATGGAAGGAACTGAGGAACAAAAAAGATTTAATACATAAGACACACAGAAAACAACAAAATGGCAGAAGTACTTTCTCATTACTATTTATACTGAATGTAAATGAATTAAACTCTTGAATTAGAATTAAAAGGCAGTGACTGGCAGAAATGTATAAAAATAAAAACAAAAAACAAGAATCCATGAGCCATCTATAATGCACGACATTCACTTTCAATACAAAGACGCAAGCAGGTTGAAAGTAAAAGGCCGGAAAAAATATTCCATGCAAACAATTACCCAAAGAGAGCCAGGGGAGCTATACTAATATTAGAAAAACAGACAAGTGAAAAACTGTTTAAGAGACAAAAAATAACATTATATATTGATAACAAAGACAATCCATCATGAAGTTTTAACACTTATAAACTTATAAGACCTAGCAACAGAGCAAAATACACGAAGCAAATATTGACAAAAGTGAAGGGAGAAAGAGACAGCTGTACAATCATAGTTAGAGACTTCAAAATAGTTTTCAATAATGGAACATTCAGCTAGAAGATCAATAAGATAATAGTAGACTTCAACAACATTATAAACCAACTAAATATAACAGGCACCTATACCATACTCCACTCATTAACAGCAGAATATATATTCTTCTCAAGTGCACATGAAACATTATCCAAGATACACCATATGTTAGGTCACAAAGCAAATATGACGTATTTTCAAAGGCTGAAACCATACAAAGCATCTCTGAGCACAATGGAATGAAACCAAAAATCACTAAAAGAAGGAAAACTGGAAAATTAAAAAATATGTGGAAATTAAATAACCAACGGGTCAAAAAAAACTCTAAATTAGGAAATACTTTAAAATAAATGAAAATGAAAACACAGCATGCTAAAACTTACAGAATGCAGTGAAAACTCAGAGGGAAAATTATAGCTGAAAATCTCTACATTAAAAAAGATCTCCAATCAGTAATGTAAACTTCCATCTTAATTAAGAAGCCAAAAAATTTAGAGCAAACTAAACCCAAATCTAGCAGAAGAAAAGGAATAATAAAAAGCAGAAGTAAATGAAATAGAGACTAGAAAATCACTAGAGAAAATGAACTAAATCAAAAGTTGATTCCCTAAAAGAAAAGTCAACAAAATCAACAAACCCTCACGTAGACTGACAAAGTAAAAGACTTAATTTAGGAATGAAAGTGAGGCTATTACTGCTTATCTTTCAGAAATAAAAATAATCATAAGAGAATATTATGAACAATTATAAGCCAACAAAGTGGATAACACTGAAGAAATGAACAATTTCTCAGAAACACATACATCAGCAAATTGACTCAAGAAGAAATAGAAAAGCTAAATAGACATGTTACAATGAGAGATACTGAACCAGTCATCAAAAACCTCCCAATAAAGAAAAGTCCAGCACAAGATGGTTTCACTGGTAATATCTACCAAACATTAAAGAATTAAATACATCTCTAACTCTTCCAGGAAATAAAATGAAACTCCTAACTCATTTTATGAGAACAGCATTACTCTGAGACTAAAACCAAAGACATCTGAAGTATATATTTATATTCCTAATAGATACACATGAAAAATCTTCAACTAATTCCAGGAGATTGAATCCACCAACATAACAGAAGGATTATACACTATGAACTAATAGGATTTATCCCAGGAATGCAAAGATATTTCGGTATATAAATATCAAACAATATAACACACTACATTAATAGCATGAAAGAAAAAAAAATGTGACCATATCAACTGATGCAGAAAAAGCACTTAACAGATCCCAACACCTTTCATGATAAAAACACTCAACCTACGAATATAAGGACACTAGCTCAATATGATAAAGGACATTCATGAAAAACTCACAGCTAACATCACTCTCAATGGTGAAAGAGCGATCAAAAGCAAGACAAAATTACCTGCTTTTGCCACTTATACATAACACTGAACTGGAAGCTCAGCCAGAGAAAGAGAAAGAAATAACAGGCATCCAAAATGGAAAGGAAGAACTATCAGTGTTCACAGATGAAATGATCTTATACACAGAAAACCAAAAAAATCCACAAAAACCTGAATAGTGCTGCGAGTTCCTGCCATGACTCTGCAATTAAGAAACCTGACTAGCATCCATGAGGATGCAGGTTCGGTCCCTGGCCTTGATCAGTGGGTTGAGGATCTGGCACTGCGGTGAGCTGTGGTGAAGGTTTGCAGACGCAGCTCGGATCCAGTGTTGCTGTGGTTCTGGCATAGGCCGGTGGCTAAGGCTCCAACTGGACCCCTAACCTGGAAACCTTCATATGCTGCGGGTGCAGCCTAAAAAGAAAAAAAAAAAAAAAAAAAAAAAAAAACAGGAATAGTGCTAATAAGTGAATTCAACAAAGGTGCAGGATATAAGATCAACACACAAACATCAATTGTATTTCTATACACTGTGTACTAAACAAGTCAAAAAAGAAATCCAGGAAACAATTTCATCTAAAATTGCATCAAAGAGTAGTTCCTGCTGTGGCACAGGGGCTTAAAGATCCAACACTGCTTCTATGGTGGTATGGGTTTGGTCCCCAGCTGGGCACAGTGGGTTTTGGATCCAGTCGTGGCACAGGTCACAACTGCAGCTTGGATTTGATTCCTGTGCTGCAGGTGCAGCCAAAAAAAAAAAAAAAAAAAAAAAACTGCATCAAAGAAAATAAAATTCTTAGGAATAAATTTAACCAAGGAGTGCAAGACCTTGTACACTGAAAACTATAAAATATTATTGAAGAAAGTAAATTTTTTTTTTTGGTCTTTTTGCCTTTATCTAGAGCCGCACCCGCGGCATATGGAGGTTCCCAGGCTAGGGGTCTAACAGGAGCTGTAGCTGCCGGCCTTCGCCACAGCCACAGCAACGCGGGATCCGAGCCGCTTCTGCAACCTTCACCACAGCTCACGGTAACGCCGGATCCTTAACCCACTGAGCAAGGCCAGGGATCGAACGCGCAACCTCATGGTTCCTAGTCGGATTCGTTAACCACTGAGCCATGAAGGGAACTCCAACGAAAGTAAATTTTTATTGCAGGAGTTCCTGCTGTGCCTCAGCAGTAACAAAACTGACAAATATCCATGAGGATGCAGGTTCAATCCCTGACCTTGCTCAGTGAGTTAGGATCTGGCATTGCCGTGAGCTGTAGTGTGGGTTGGAGCCACGGCATGGATTCTGTGTTGTTGTGGCTGTGGCACAGGCCAGAAGCTGCAGCTCCGATCTGACCCCTAGGAACCTCCATATGCCATGGGTATGGCCCTAAAAAGCAAAAAAAAAAAAAAAAAAAATATTGTTAAAAACTTCACTTATCCTTGTTTTGTACAGTAGCTATTTTAGCACAGTAAGCATCAAGTAAGCAATGACCCTGTGAGGTGTGGCCTAATAAAATGTAAAGACAGACATGATATAACTGGAAAATTTTTTGTTAGCTTTCACTTACTTTTAAGCTATTTCAGGCTTGACTAAACATAAAATTTAAAAGTATCGCTGAGAACTTAACTGTGTATACAGAAATACAGTGTAGAAAATAGTTTTCTTTTCCAAAAGTAGTTATTTTATTGTGATAAATTTAAAGTACTTACTCTAAAAGAGGTGGAAGTATTTCACAATTCAAAACAAAATCTCTGCATTCTGCATTGTCACCAGCAATATTACCAAGTGCCCAAACAGCCTTAGAAAAATAGGAAAAAACATTATTTTGGTAATATCTTAAATAAGATGCCCTCTCAATGAAATTTCAAAGTAGAAGGAATAAAGTGATACTTTTCAAGATGTTTAAAAAATCTCTCTGTTCTAGTAGGACACAAGAGAAGAAAACTTTGAAAGTAATTTTAATATTTTTAATCAAACTGAAGTACAGGGCATTTAAAAAATTCATGCTAGTGAAATGTTTATTCTGTTTAACAAAGAAATAGTTTGTCTACTTTGAATCTACATGGAGAGACAAAATATAGTTGACCCTTAAACAATAAGGAGGTGAGGCGTGCCAAGCCCTGCACAGTTGAAAATTCATATGTAACTTCATAGTCAGTCCTCCTTATCCAAGGTTCACAGACTCAACCAATCTCAAACTGTGTAGTACTGTAGTACATGTTTACCGTAAAAAAAAAAAAAAAATCCACGTGTAAGTGAGCCATGCAGTTTAAACCTGTGCTGTTCAAGGGTCAACCATATAACTATTAAATGAACTTTCCAATTTCCTATACTAGACGTTTGCTCCTCTGCCAAGGAATCTACTCACTTTTCACTGACTTGTAAAAGAAAAAAGGAATGAAAGACAAAGCAATGAAAAGTAAGGTAAAACCAATATGAGAACTAGCTGGAATTGATGCTTGAAAATAAGTTTAGAGTTAGTCCAGGCTCATTATGATTTTTTAAATAAATGGCAGTAAAAATTCAAATTATTTACTTACTAAATTTCAATTAGATGATAACCTACACGAATGAAAATAATTATTCTCATTTCAAGTTTTTCATGTAAGTACAAAAGTAGACATACTTTTTCAAATGGGAAATTGTAACATTTAAAATAGGAGTTAGGGAGTTCCCATCGTGACTCAGCAGTAACAAATCTGACTAGTATCCATGAGGATGTGGGTTCAATCCGTGACCCTGCTCAGTGGGTTAAGGATCCATCGTTGCCGTGAGCTGTGGTGTAGGTCACAGATGCAGCTCAGATCCAGCGCTGCTGTAACTGTAGTGTAAACTGGTAGGTGCAGCTCTGATCAGACCCCTAGCCTGGGAACCTCCCTATGTTGCGGGTACAGCTCTTAACATCTACTCTAGACCCAAGTTTACCTTCTATTTTTTAAGAAAAACCTTTTAAAGTAATGACACTTTGGACCCTGTGAAGTCTAACATTTTGTCAGTGGGGATATTAATTCATATAACATTTTTGGAAGTCAATTTTCAAATAGGTAATAAGAATCTTAAAATATTTCTTTCAGTAAAGTCATTTTTCACTAACGAAATAATCAAGAGGCACTTAATATCAAGACTGACATATAATTATGTTCATCACAATATTAACATTAATAAGCTAGAAATAAATATACAATTATTGAGGAACAGATAAATTATGGTACCTAACTAAATGGATAATGAGCAATTAGTAAAATTTTCTTGTTAGAATAAAGTCATAAGAAAAAGCTCTCAATACTACTGTTAAGTGGGAAAAAAATACCCATAAAAATAAAAATATTTTAAAAAATGGAACGGTAGAGAGATCAAAAGGGCAATTTGCATGAAAATCACTAAAAACAGAAATATCATGTAGTTCCTATCATGGCTCAGCAGAAACCAATCTGACTAGCATCCATGAGGATGCAGGTTTGATCCCTGGCCTTGTTCAGAGGGTTAAGGATCCAGTGTTGCATGAGCTGTGGTGCAGGTCACAGATGTGGCTCCGATCTGGCGTTGCTTGCTGTTGCTGTGTCTATGGCGTAGACCAGCGGCTACAGCTCCGATTCAAGCCCTAGCCTGGGAACCTCCATATGCCGTGGATATGGCCTTAAAAAGACAAAAACAAAAACGAAAACAAAGAACATTTGACTTTGGATGGTACAAATTATATGTGATTAAATTTTCCAAGCTACAACTTTGAGAATTTATATATAAAGTTTAATTTAAAATAATGCGATATTTTAAAATGAAACAGGCAATTCATTCTTCCTTTCTTCTAATTTGACACAAATAGAAATTTCAGTATTCTAACAAATGTAATACACATAGGCAGTTTAGTAAAAATGAATTTTAAATCACAATCACAAGTGGTACTTTCAAAGAAAATTAAAATCTAGTAAACACAATAGTTCAGATTAGATACTTACCTGTTCTTGAACATCTTCATGCTCTGAATTAAGAAGTTTGATAAAAATTGGAACAGCCCCAGTTTCAATCACTACTTTGGTATGCAGAAAAGTTCCAGAAGCTATATTAGTTAATGCCCATGCAGCTTCAAACTAAAGAAAAATAAAAGAATAAACGAAAGCCCCAAAGAAATGTCAGAAAGGGAAAAAAAGAGAGGGAGTAAAGACTTAGTTGAACAAGTCTGAGAGAAAGACTGACTTATGATTAATAAGACTTGATGTGAAATCAGATTTCATAGGCAGAAATGCTTTAATTTTTTTTTTAAAAAGGACACTTCAATCTGGAAAAATAAGAACTGGGAAGAATATAATGAAAATTTATAAAATGAGCAAAAAATGAACACATATGAATTTATAATTCATAAAACTCCTAATGCTTACTATAGGGAGTCAGGTATTCTAAAGCAAATGTCAATAAATGAGACACTACTTAATAGAGTAATACTATATATATGGAACTTATAATCATAAAAGGTATTTTGTTTCCCTAGGGACTATATAGTCCCAACCTCCTTACTTAAGAAATAAGAAAATTGTAAGTCCAGACATTTAGGTAATTTGTTCAGGGTGAAAGAGTTAATTATTACCAGAGCCACAAGAACTTGTGGTATTCTTTTAAGGACCAAAGCCTCTGAGAAGTTATATCAATTCAATTAGAATTTGGATATACTTATATATGATGGATTTATAATGCAGCAACTGAGAAAATTCAACTCATGGCTTAACAAACTAGCAAATTATTGAAAATAACCTACAAATCCACAGACAAATTAAGGAGCGACTATAAGTTTAAAAATATTTGGCATAAACGACTTTTCAAGTTAAGATAGGTATCATTATGATTAACAAAAGTAAAATCAAAAGCATTACTGAAAGACGTGAAAAACAATTACTATTATGTGTGAGATTAAACAAAACTTGTAAGAAATTTATAATGGAGACCACTGTCCTAACCAATTATAGATAACGAAATAAACCAAAAGACAAAAAGTCCCTCCATAAAATTCTCCTAGGTATCCTCAGGTGATACCTTAAAGAAGAGTGGTAAATTCATAAGTCTAAAGAAAAGATACTTAACATAAAAAGAGCAATATGAGCAAGTGGAAAATTGTGGCTAACTAGAGCATATAGCTATGATTTTTTTTTTAAAAAAGGAAAAAGGAGCCAGAGCTCCTATTAAGCTCCCTTAGATCTTTAGCATGTGGCAATAATGCCAACTCTTCTGATTTGTCAAAAGAAGTCCCAAATCTAGATTTTCACTTGAAATTCTATTTTTAAAAGTCTGATATACAATTATACCTTTAGGAGATCTTTTAGAATACACATAGGCCAAACACAATCTGGCATGTAAGTCTCCAGTTTGAGGCCTCTGTACTAGATCAATGTTTTGAACTAGAATATTTCATATGAATATCGATAATGGAACAGCTTATAGCTGCCTCAAGAGAATGTTGAATAACTTAATGTTGAAACCATTAGGGTTCATCATAATGACTAATAAGCACTCAAGTTCGTGCTATTCTCGCAACCTGAAATTAATTTTTTTTCAGCCTACCAAACTCTTATTCACCCTCAAGACCAGCCACGTGACACTACTAAGTAGCTAAATTGCTATGTTCTCTGTGCTCTCAAAGCATTTCTTTATTGTTCTGTTAGCACTAAGCATACTATGGTATCACAGATATGGTTATGTGTTTGTCCTCCTCAACAGAGTGAAGAATTTCTGCAGAGAGGGATAATATCTTACTCGGTTTTATAACTATAATGCCTTATACAATGTATGGATCAAACTAACACTCAATTTTATTTATTCATCTTCACTCATTTCATCTATCATTCACTTAGAATTAAAGAGCCAAATAATGAACTAGCTACCAAGAGGCTTGGGTTTTAGTCTAGACTCAGAGCTTATGCATAAAATAAATGAACTACATCATGATCTCCAGTCCTGACAGCACTATCACCTAAAGATTTTGAAAATTAACTGACAATAAGATTACAGTGTGACTAAAAGGGCCCCTTCCTCAGAGACCTTATTGTAAACATTTTGAACAATTTTTCAGTATAAAGCTCATGATGGGTAATATTCATATGTGCAACACATTTCTTTGCTTATATAAATGTGAGGATCTTTCCCAAATTATTCAGATAAGTAAAACACTACTCAAATTGTAATTTCAACAACTATTACTCAAATATCTCCATTACTGACAAGAGCATTGAGAAACCGGGTATGGGTCTTGTGCAAGTACTGATATAATTCCATCTTGTACTCTTATTTAAGAATATATATACCAGTGAAAGTCAAGAACAATCCTTTTTTTGTCTTTTGTCTTTTTAGGGCTGCACCTGCAGCATATGGAAATTCCCAGGCGAGGGGGAGAACTGGAGCTGTAGCTGCTGGCCTACGCCACAGCAAGAAGGGATCCAAGCCGCATCTGTGCATCTGCAACTTACACCACAGCTCATGGCAATGCCAGATCCCCAACCCACTGAGCAAGGCCAGAGAATGAACCCTCATCTTCATGGACACTGGTTGGGTTCATTAACCGCTGAGCCACTATAGGAACTCCAGAACAATCTTTTCTTAAACAGTTAAAATGTTTGCAAACTTCAGTAATTTACTATTAATGGCCAATTATTTAGAAGATATCCTAAAGTTGTGACTACAGTGTAACTGAGAAGCAATTTCTTTTTAGGACAAATCTAAGTATAGTCACATTTTAAGTTGATTATTTTGACGTGTTCTTTTTTTGAAAGAAAGAACCAATCAAATAAAAATGTTTTAAGAGGTACAAGAATTTATACTAAAAAGGGAGTTCACGTCGTGGCACAGCGGTTAACGAACCTGACTAGGAACCATGAGACTGAAGGTCTGATCCCTGGCCTTGCTCAGTGGGTTAACGATCCGGCGTTGCCGTAAGCTGTGGTGTAGGTCACAGATGCAGCTTGGATCTGGTGTTGCTGTGGCTGTGGCATAGATGGGAAGCTGTAGCTCCACTTTGACCCCTAGCCTAGGAACCTCCACATGCTGCAGGTGCAGCCCTTAAAAAAAAAAAAGAATTTATACTAAAAAGTTACAACTACAGTAAGCTAGGAGCCAAAATAAATTTAACCATTAAATTAATATTTTGGTTTCAGGTTTTCTAAAACAAAACTTATTAAAGGTACAGAATTTTTCTAACACTAGGAATGACTTCATATATTTTTTCCAAAATTGTTTAATAAAAAAGGCAGTTCCAAGAAGAAATTAGCATTGCAACCTTGACCAAGGCAAGACAGAAAGCATTACCTTTTCTTTTAATTGCCAAGTATTTACTGACTGCTTATAATATATTCAGTACTGTAGAAGTTGCTTTCTCTAGAAACACTAATCCTATATCACTTCTGGAAAGAGATTAAGACAGAAAACTATAGAACTCACTTGCAAAGTACAATTTTCATTTCTTTCAAGAAATTTTACAAATCTCTGTACAACTCCTGGTTTCTGTATAACTTGATCAATTGGTGGATTAGGTTCTAAAAATTAAAAAAGAATTAAGTTATTACATAACACAAAAAACGCAATGATCTGCTCCCTGTGTCAATTAACAGTGCACACAAAATAACTCTTTCCTAGGTTCTGCTGACCAAGTTTAAAACCCTTATCTGGATGGAGTTGAAGAAAACAAATGTCCTCATAACTGCAATTCTTACTGTAAAGCAAATGCTTGTTTTTTGGGGGGTTTTTTGTTTTTTGTTTTTGGCCACACTGATGGCATGCAAAAGGTCCCGCGTGAGAGATCAAACCCACACTACAGCAGTGACCATGCTGGATCCTTAACTGTGAGGCCACCGGGGAATTGCTCAAATTCTTTTTCATTACCACGATAAGAAAATTTTAAAATATTTCCAACATGAATATTTAAAATTCATAAATTTAAAGCTATATTTAGGAGGTTGCCTTCGCAATGGAGGTATTTCAGTCCACTACTCGAATTACCAGCTAAGGGAGTTCCCTTAGTGGCTCAGTGGTTAACGAATCCGACTAGGAACCATGAGGTTGCAGGTTCGATCCCTGGCCTTGCTCAGTGGGTTAAGGATTCAGCGTTGTAATCTATGCTGACCTGAACTCAACAGTTCCTTTATTCCTTATATGTTACTAAATATTGTCTTTTAGAAAGATAAGGTGGCTAGCCAAGGACAATTTCAAAATCTTAATATAACCAGATGAAATTAGAATTACTAATCCTATAAATTCTATATATGAAAGACAAGATAGACTTAAGGATTAAATTTTTATTTAATAAGGAACTTTTATAACTTAATATAAAATTAGATGAATAAACAGATAAATTATAAATTAAAAAGGTCAATAATTGAAAATACTCAATTTAAGTACTCAAAAAGATGCCATACAATACTGAGCCACAACGGGAACTCGTATTTTCTTTTTTAAAGATAATTATGTTGTTAAGAATATAGTGAAATGAATACCTATATATGGAGTTCCCTTCGTGGCTCAGTGGTTAACGAATCCGACTAAGAACCATGAGGTTGCGGGTTCGATCCCTGGCCTTGCTCAGTGGGTTGAGGATCCGGCGTTGCCGTGAGCTGTGATGTAGGTCGCAGACGCGGCTCAGATCCTGCCTTGCTGTGGCTGTGGCAAAGGCTGGCGGCTACAGCTCCTGTTAGACCCCTGGCCTGGGAACCTCCATATGCTGCAGGTGCGGCTCTAGATAAAGGCAAAAAGACAGAAAAAAAAAATACCCATACAAATAAAGATGGGAGTATAAATTTTATACTCTTTATACACACTTTATTCCCTTTGACCCACAATTTTACCTCTATAAACTCACACTAAAGAAGTTTTAGATTGTACAAGAATTTATGTAGCTTTATGATAATCAAAAACTGCGAAAAAATGAAATATCTGATTGACTAAATTATTTTATAGTCACGCTCTGATGTTATGCTGCCATTATTTAAAAAAATCTGAAAATTATTTCTATAAGAATTAAGAATATGTATCTCTAACTTTGTTTCTTGGCAGTGGGACTACTGATTTTTATATTTGCTTCTTTAAATTTTTTTACATTTGTAGATATTCCACAATCAACATGTGTTACTTTGATAATGTTTTAAAAAAAGATGTTATTTAAAAATACATTTTAAAGAAACATTAAGAACTACTTGAAAAGAAAAATGCCTTAAAATAAAAAATGTCTAACAAAACTCTACTATAAATTCTTATACTACAAATAAGCATAATGAAAATAATCTTGCCTTTAGAAAGCAGTTTTCTAAATTTCTGTGTTGCTGTAAGTTGTTGTTCAGCATTATTAGAAAAAATCATCTGAACCATATCTGTGGTAACAACTTCTTCCTAAAATACAGAAAATAAAATTATTAAATATTTTGTATTAGTAATTTTGCCACATCTACCATCTCTGAAATATTACTGAAATATAATTTTAAATACACTTTTGTAATATCTACCTCCAGAATGGGTACAGTAGAACTGATATCTGGATCCTGGATAGGACTTTCTAACATAGATTCATCACTTCTGGGCAAAGACACATTTCTGCGTTTGAATAACTGTAAAAATAGAGAAAAAACTTTATATGTTGAGCTTTCCGTAAAACATTAAATTCCTATAGAATTATATTTTCCTTTAAGTAAACAAAGTAATAATTATATAACTAAAATTCTGAATATTTCAGTTTCTTTTTTTTAGTATTTCAGTATTTGTCAGTCATTATACCATGAACACCTAAATTATCTGTTAAACTTTCTGGGCTAGATTAGCTCTTGCCCTTTATTTCGGCTTTCAGTCATTCTTAATTTCAGGTCTTTTACCAACGGCCAGTCCCATAAGAACAACATTTACATTTTATAACATTTTAAAAAACACATATGCCTACACTGGATTATAAGATGTCTCAAAATGTTTCCAAGAAAATCTTAATTAAAAACCAAGCTATTACATTGGTGAGTTAATGTGATATATTAACAGAGTTGGTCACAGATTAACAAAGAGTGAATAAAGAAAAAAAAAAGCGGAAAGATACTTGATCAGATCACTAAGGAAGATTTATAGATACACTTCATACATCAAAATTGAGGGGAAAAATATGATATATTCTTTTTCATAGCTAAGTAAGTTCTGTTGTTCCTCAGTCTATATACCATTCTCTTTCTTTTTTCTTTTTGTCATTTTAGGGCCGCATCCACAAGCACACAGAGGTTCCTGGGCTAGGGGTCGAATCGGAGCTACAGCTGCTGTCCCACACCACAGCAACAGCAACGCCAGATCTGAGCCATGTCTGCAAGCTAAACCACAGCTCACGGCAATGCTGTGATCCTTAACACACTGAGGGAGGCTAGAAATTGAACCTGCGTCCTCACGAATACTAGTCGGATTCGTTTCTGCTGAGCCATGAAGGGAACTCCAACACAGTTCTCTTTCTAATCATTCAAACTGTTTTTTTTTTAGGGAGCAAATCTTACAATGACAAGTAAAAGTGATCTAAATATGCTCAAGAGTAAAAATTTCTTAGCACTGGAGTCCAACATTAGCATAAAAGGTTTATCAATGAAACAAAAAAGCAATTCTTGTCAGTGATTAAAAATAGCACAGGATTCTGATTCATGAATTTGATAACATTACTCCTGGAGTCTAATAAATCAAAAAATAGGGTAAACTATATTCAATTTCCCAAAACATTTTTTATTTAACTTTATCTAAAAATCAGCAATAATACAACTTCTAAACTCTACGTAATAATGTTTTTATGTTAAACAGAATTAAATATTTTAAAACACCTACCTGTTCTTCCCTTTTTTGTTTTCGAAGTTGTATTCCTTCTTCTTCTCTTCGTCTGCGCATCTCTTGGGGATTTAGGGCTTTATTCTTATAACTTTTCATCCTATAGTTATCCTTCCCTGGACTAGCCATGGCATCTTAAAATTAGAGAAGAAAACTGATACCAGTACCTTTCAAAACAACACAAGGTATTTACTCTAGGGCAAGTAAATTCAGGCTCAGTGACTAAACAGAGCAACAAAAGCCAATCTGAAACTTATTCTCTCGTTCCCATATCAAAATTGGAGCAAAGTGACCAAATATTTTAGGACCTAACTATCAAACAATTAATAGATTTTGGTCTAAACACAGAGTCATTACCGTAATTCCACTGATCCTGAGATGTACTCCCCCATCCCTGGTATTTTAACCTTTCTGTAAATGAGATGCACCTTAAAATTACTGTCAGCCAGGAAATGATCACAAAAGAGTTGGGTAAAAACTTCTAAATATAGCTTCTAGAAAGATCAAGAAATAACCAGCAATAAATTGTCTTATTTTCAAAAAAATATGGTATCACGCTTCAGTAAGCAAAACTCAAATATTTATTGGGATCTGGCTTCTTTCATTTACTTAAGGCACTTCCTTAAGAACTAAAGCCACACAGGTCATAACTATGACCACGATATCAGTTTTTAGTACTAGAGTATAACTAGTTTTTTTTTAAATACTGAAATATTTCTAATCTTAATTTTTATGTATTTTTATATTTTTAAAATATTAACATTTATATAAACAATTTATTCATTCATTGATATATCCAACAAATAAAAGTGCCTATGATAAGGCGAGAACCATAGGAAAGAAATAATAGATTTAATAATTAGGTCACTGGAAGAGACAGAAAAATTTCATTAGTGGTGGAGCTAAAGGAAGAATGGAATGAGCTGAGAACTTACAATGATTTAAAAGTACTAGTGTCTCTGAGCTATTAACACATGTATGGTCTAGCAATTAAAATCCATTTATAATCAATAGCCCTCTATATTTAATGAAGTTACTTTAGCAATACTATGTGAATTTATAAGTATTTATCATTGGAATCAGCTCAACCTAACTTTCTTAATAATAACAATATTTAGTATTATTCTCTATTTCATGTATAAAAATTCTGTCTCAATAAAAGCTTAGGCTCTTGGAAAGGAAAAACAGAGATCAGAGTCCACTGCATTACAGATAAAAGTGGGCTTCAACATTAGTTGGTGAATTATGCTAAGTAAGTACAAAATATCTTAGCAAAATAAATGCTCACAGCAATAAGCCTCTTTAAAATATTTACCACCTATACGTTAGGCATTTTCTAAACCATGGCCCTCTAAACTTTAATCACATATCCTTCTGTATGCAAAATACATTTCGGAATTCATTCTCAATATATTTATCTACATATATTACTAGAGTAATAAACTACCCCATTATAAATTCACACAGGATTTTTTTAAAAGAATTGTTTTAGGGAGTTTCCTTATGGTACAGTGGGTTAAGGATCCAGTTTTGTCTCTGCAGTGGCTCAGTCTGCTGCTGAGCAACCCCTCAGTCAGTGGTGTGGGTTCAGTCCCTGGCCTCAGAACTTTCACATGCTGTTGGCACGGCCAAGAAAAAAAAATTGTTTTAAGTAAACAAACAGAAGTTCTAATATTTTTCTCCACATCTGATTGAATTACCTTGTGTCTCTCAACATACACAGCAGACACTAACCCTAAGACTACGTAGGCAATAACATTAAAACCTTTCAATGTAAATGTTAACCAAATAAAATCTAGCCCCAACAGCTCATATATCATTTGTTCCTTTTCTTCTATAGTACTTCTTCTTTCTTACTTAGCATCCGCATCCTCACTGCAGTTGCTTTAAAGGGAATACAAGAGCTCTCCTTTGGCACACTGGGTTAAGGATCCTGTGTTGTCACTGGGGCTGGGGTTTGATCCCTGGTTTGAGAACTTCCACATGCCATGGGCATGGCCAAAAAATAAATAAAGGGAATGTACAAGGAAAATTAACTTTAAATGAGAGTGCCTCATCCAAGAGGATTGTTTTACTGAAAAAAACAGCTTAAACAACTGTATTTCAAAGGCTACTGTCTCATACAAGTTATTTTAAATACAAAAAATACCATTCAGATATTGTAAAGATGCTAAAGAGAGGAACTTCTCTAGTCATAAGACTAGTTACTCAGCTCTTTGGAAAACTGTCGAGGTTGGGCAAATAACTGGAATCTGAACTGATACACATTAATGTAATTTCTTGTCTTCATAGAGCCTCCACTTACATGGGCTTGAGTGTTAGTAAAATTACAAAATCAGTCCAAAGGGGGCAGTGTACCAAACAGAGCCCCAAACAATACTTGAAGAGCTAAAGAACAGAGTCGTTTCTTGTTTACCAAAAGAGAAAGTCATTTTCCTGCACAACATAAACCATTTAGTGTTGTAATTAAGAGATACCAAATCATAAGATATTTTATTAAAAAAGTGTTCAGAAGACTTGTGGTTGCCAAGGTGGAGGTGGGGAGGGAGTAGGACGGACTGTATGTTTGGAGTTAGCAGATGCAAACTATTACATTTAGACTGGATAAGCAATGAGGTCCTACTATACAGCACAGGGAACTACATGCAATCTTGTGACAGAACATGATGGAAGATAATATAAGAAAGAGAAAGAACGTGTGTGTGTGTGTGTATATATATACATATATATATGTGCAAATTTGGCTGGGTCACTTTGATGTACAGCTGAAATTGTTAAATCAACTATAATTTTAAAACAGTTAAAAACAAAAACCAAAAAAAAAAAAATGTGTTCAAAAAGCCCAAGAGTAAATGCCAATGTCATATTCTTTTAAAGTATCACTATTCCGTTTCACAGCTTCCAATTCATTTCATCTCGTATGCATTATCAAGGAGACTATTAAATTTTCACCTTGGCAATGAGCTGGCCGACTCTCAGAGAAGCACCTAACCCACGCTTGCCAGCATCAGGACTGAGCCTTTCGAGGCACCTGAGTCCAGGTGGAAGGCAGCTGTTGGAGGCAGAAGGTGCGATACGAAGGCCTAGGGAACCGAACCTGCTTTATCCCGGACACCGTGAAACTCTAATAAGCTGCGGGAGAGATGGCTGAGTCCCAAAGGCGAGCGGTAACACTCGACGAGACCATGTAGTGAAACTATCAGAAACAGTGAAGCAGGGTTAGATCTCCTGCCTAAAGTTCCTTTTGAAGACCAGCCTAACTCTGGGAGAGTATATGTGCTCCCCGCGCCTTCCTGTCCTCAAAAGAGAGGCTGCCACGCCCCCGCCACCACTGTCTCCCACACAGGAAGCTGAGAAAACCCCAGTGTGGGCTGGTCCTGAACCCTATAAATAAGACCGTGGCCTCAAGAACTAGTAGCTCCCAAAGCCGAAGCTCACCCAATCTGGTCTGTGTCACTCCCACTTACTCATTAATGTGGTACTATCCAGCGCTGTGACCTCCCAGTCCCCGGCAGCAATGTCTGCTGCGGTATCCGCGGGTCCACCACTCCGCCCCTAGCGATGAGCATAGATACCAGGCTCCCAACTCAAGATGGCGGCCACCGGCGCCCCTTACCCGAGACCCCAAGGCTCGTCTCCCAGAAACCCTTGCACGCGCCGGCGGCGGCGGCGGCGGCGGCGGCGCCGCCCGCTGCACAGACTAGCAGAGGGGCGGAGGGAAGCGCGCGCCACAGCCCCACCCACCCAAGGAAGAGCCGGCGCCTGCGCGGATTTAGCAATTTTAACCCCGCGGATTTGCTGGGGCAGCGGTGTCTCCTACTGCCTCAATGCTCTGTGCCAGCACTCACTCATTCGTTCGTTGATTGAATGATTCATTCGTTCATTTTACATTGCAGTATTGATGGAGGGCCTAATCTGTGCCAGGCAGTTTTAGACATTGAAGGTACAATGGTATACACAACGGATAAAAATCCTAAACTCAGGGAGATTTATAGAGGCTCTTCAACTTCATTCACTTGTACCTCTGTGCGCTGCTCATTTGATTCAAGCTTTTCAGTTAGCCATGTATTTAAATTTTTGGATTCTATAACAAATGTGGATTTTTTGAGAAAAAAAATAATCTGCGATATATGAAATGAGCAACTCCACATAAAGTATTCTCAAATATTTTAACACGTACAGCCTTGTAATCCACCCTGGGGTCAAACAAACAGTACTGAAAACAAATTGTTTTCCAGGTATAATGCTAGGCACATCATATATTAGATATATAACACGTGATTCCTTCTCTTAAACTCCTGTTTGCCATCTCTTGTTCTTTTTGTTCTCTCCCCGCCCCACCCCCTTGTTTTCTGTTCCATTTTCTGAGAATTTTTTTGGATTATTTTACAGATCTCCACTGATAGATTTTTTAAAATTCTGCTACTGTATTTTTTAAATCCCAAGAGCTGTTTCTTTTAATTCAGGGATCAAGATAGTGTTAGGTTGTAGACTTGTGGAAAGAACATGTCTTAGTCATCCTTCATAATTTGGGATTTGGCACATAGTAGCATTACAAGCTCTTTATTGATAATGTAATAGAGCATTACACAGTCAGGCCGTAGATAGTGGGTATTGTGAATCCTCGCAATGCTTTAGGACCAGCTCTGGGAGTCATTCACAAAGACCTCAACCTTGCCAGGAAGATGCAAAAACGACTACGACTCCCAGAATGCACTCAACCCCAGATTGGCGTGGAGCGGTGCATTCTGGGAGTACATCCCTTCCGGGAAGCTTAGGAACAGCTTTTTTTGAATATGTTTCTGGGAGCTGGAGTTTTTCCGAGTCGCTGCTTCTTCTTTCGGCTGCCGGTGAGTCTCTGGGTATAGAAAGGGCTGCCTCAGTCTTTCAGGCCTGGAAAGGTAATCGACGCTGCTCACGCACCCTTCTGCCCGGGACCCAGACGGCGTCAGTAGCAGGACCCGAAGAGGAAGGTAAGCACGGTGGTTGCCGCCGTCTCTTCGGGCCACTAGGAACTGAGCACCCCAGCCCTCGTTCCGTAGGCCCAACGCTTTGGCCCAGTTAGTGTCTGGGCTGGTTTCAGGCCCTGGCCCGTGAGGTTGACACGGACCTTTGAGCAGGTTCCGCTTTGTGGCATCGCGGCCCTTCCCACCTCCTCACCATTTACCTATCCCAGCACCTCCGTACTTCTTTCGGCCACTCGTTCTGAGCTCAGTGTTGGGCAATTCAAGCATATTCTCTGTCAAGCGGTGCTCCAGCCACAAAAAAGAACCTTTCTGGATGTGACGTTCTTTCCACTGTGGGTTTGAGAGAATTTCCTTCTAAAGTCGCGACTTTTTCACTTGTCTAAAGTGAAATTAGAAAAATGAGGACAATAATAGGGAGTTCTTACACAGCTAAATTTATTTAAATGATTGGGATAGTTTCCTTATTTTTCATTTTCAGTTTGTTTTAAGGTAATTTTCAGCTGAAAGATTGTGTGTAGTGGAAAGGTTGTAACGGTAGTTGCTTTTTAAAAATTATTTCTTAGCGAAATCACCTTTTTGTTGGTAGCCAGTACCTTATTAGTCCGTAAAACCTCGAAATGACTGCTGACTTAGTGTAACTCGTAGGCCGAACCTCAAAGGGATGAGATATCTTACCTAAAATTATGAAAGGTAAGGTTATAATCCAGTTCTCTTGGCTCTGGAATAAGTGATCTTGTCTACTCTGCTCACACTGATTTTATTCTTTGAGTCGAGAGTATAGAGGGCCTGACTGGGTTAGCATTTATAATTGTACTTCAATTAGTTTGATGTATGTAAATAAAACTCTTTACCTTTTAACTGCTGTTATTAAGATTTGTTTATTTACTAAATTCCTTGTTAATACCTTTAAAGTTTTGTATTTAGCTGTATCGTTTGATAATGATCCTTCTATTTCTTTGTTTTCTCATTTTATCTGTCTTACCCGGGCAATTTTATAAACGTTATTTATTCTCTACCTCAGACCAGACACACCTTTTTAAGTTTTGAAAAATTATCTATTTTAATTTGAATCTTTGTTGCCTTTGTTTTATCGAAACCGTAAACTTGAAACCACGAGTTTTACTTGAAATTTTGGATGAAATTTAAATATAAATCTGTGTTTGAGGAGCAGTCGTTTCATCTAAATAACCCAGTTTTCAATAACCAATATAATTGCTCCAAATCATTTTATAGATGTATTTTTTCTTCAACTCTTAAATTCTAACATAAAATAATACTGTATTCTTTTTCAGTTACCGCTTTGCCATGCTATCTTGTGATATTTGTGGTGAAACAGTAACCTCAGAACCAGACATGAAGGCTCACCTAATTGTTCACATGGAAGATGATGTTATATGTCCATTTTGCAAATTGTCAGGTGTGAATTATGATGAAATGTGTTTTCATATTGAAACTGCTCATTTTGAGCAGAATGAACTAGAAAAAAACTTGGAGAGGATTAATTTAGTACAGTACGGAACTTCTGATAACAGGACTGACAGCACCCTACAGTGTAGAATGAAAGTCAATTCAAGTATTCATTCAGCTTGTGCATCTAATCATCCGAAGATTTCAGCTCAGAGCCTGCCTAAGGATGGGACTTTAAAACCTAAAGGCTTTCATTCAGAGAATGTAACTGAATCCAGAAAATTTCTGAAAAGTAAGGAAAAACAGGGGGACCTAACCAAAATAAAAGGATCAATTTATGAAGCAGTGTATAGTCCTCCTGAATGTCCATTCTGTGGAAAAATAGAAGATTGTGGTCAAGATATGGAAACTCATGTGAAAACAAAGCATACCAACCTTTTAGATACTCCATTAGAAGGTAAAGTGTTTGTTTTATGTAGTAGGTAGCAGTAGTCTCAGCTTAATATGTGGAGTCCCAAAAGTTGGTTTATAAATCAGATGACTGCAAATGTATTTTTAATTTTCATTTCATAACATTGTTCATTTGCCATTATTGAAATATGGAACTACAGTAATGAAAATTTTGATGCAAATTAAAAATGTTTCAGATACATTGAAAGTAGTTTTAGAACCTTTCTGAGGAGAAATAGACTCAGGGTCCAGTTTTCCAGAGGTATACTCTCTTTTTTTTTTTTTTTTTTAACACCATCGCAGTGGACTGTCTGGGACTCTGATTTTCTGTTATTGAGTTTGATTCTATTATTTCCAGAGGATACACTTTATGATGAAAGTTCTTTTGAATTTGTTGAGACTTGTTTTATGGCCTAAGACATGGTATATTGTCTTAGTACATGTTCCACAGCCACTTGGGAAAATGTGTATTCTGCTGTTGTTAGGTTGAGTGTTCTGTATTTGTCAATTAGAGTAAGTTGTTTGAGTGTGTTCAGACCTTTCATGTCATTCATTGCTGGTTTCATGTCTGGGAATCTTACCAGTTTATGAAAGGGGTTGAAGTCTCCAATTGTAATTGTATAATTTTCTGTTTTTCCTTTCAGTTCTAGCAGCATTTGTTTCATGTATTTTGAGTCTCTTTTGTTGGTGCATACATATTAAGAATCATGCATCTCTTAACTGTTAAGTTTTAAGAGTAATGTACATGTTTTGAATGCAAATCCTTTACCAGATGTGTTTTGCAGGTATTTCCTCTTGGTCTGGGGCTTGTCTTTTCATTCTCTTAACAGTGTCTTTCACAGAACAGAAGTTTTGCTTTCAGTGAAGTTCACTTCATTTGATTTTCTGTAATGGGTTGTGCTTTTGGTATTGTATCAAAACTCTTTGCTAAACCCAAGATCATTAATAGTTTTGAATTTTACACTAAAGTCTGATTCATTTAAGTTAATTTTTATAAAAGGTTAAGGAGAGTGCATAGATTATTTTTTATTTAAATTTAATAAATGACTCTTTTTAGGGAAGTTTCAAGTGCACAGCAAAATTGAGTAGAACATACAGAGGATACCCATATACACCTTATTGTCCCCTTATTCTCAAAACCTCCTCCACTATTCAACAGCTCATATCAAGTGATACATTTGTTAAAATCAGTGAATCCACCCTGACACATAGATATCAAAGTCTAAAATTTACCTTAAGTTTCAGTCTCTAGTGTGTGTGTTCTACAGGTTTTAACAAATATGTAGTGACATGAATCCACCATTTAGTATCATACAGAAGAACTTCACTGCCCTAAAAAATCTCTGTATTCCACCTAGTCATCCTTCTGTCCTTTTCACTGGCAACCACTGATCTTTTTATTGTCTCTATATTTTTGCCTTTTCCAGAATGTCATATAATTGAATCATACAGTATATAGCTTTTTCAGATTGGTTTCTTTCACTTGCTAATATACATTTAAGATGCTTCCATGTCATTTTATGGCTTGATAGCTCATTTTATTTTAAGCACTGAATAATATTCTTTTTATATACCACAGATTATCTCCTTCCTACTGGATAACATCTTAATTGCTTTCAAGTTTTGGCAATTATGAATAAAGCTGCCCTAAATATCCATGTACCAGTTTTTGTGTGTAATAGAAGTTTTTAATTCATTTAGATAAAATCCAAGGAATTTGTAATTCTAGATCACATGGTACCACTTTTTCTAGCAAACTGCACCCATCTTTCTGGAGCACTGACTTATAGTTGCAGCTCTTTGATGTCACGCTCCTACTAGACAGTGTGATCCCAGTGGCCAGGTTTATGCTGCATACTTGAATTCTGCACCCCGCCACTTAGCTTGGAGAGTGCTGAGAATCCCCCAAATCTGTATTTAGACGGGCCTCTACTTACCATTTGATTTTCCTTTTTCCTCTTCTTGTTTTAACTATAGACCTGAATGTTTATTTTTAATATTTTCCTTTATTGTAGGGGTAAGAGAGCTCTGTTCTTATGCTCAGTCTTCCATCTTGACACTAGAAGTAGAAAAATTGCTTTAGATACAACTACAAAGAGCTTGTATTTATTGAATGAAGTCAGCAGATAATAGGCAGTCTTTGACATGGGGTAAAAAACTCTTAACAATAAAAGGAACTAAATTATATCTCTAATACAGACTGTGATGAACCACTCTATGACTGCCCTATGTGTGGGCTTATCTGTACAAATTACCATATTCTCCAGGAACATGTTGATTTGCATTTGGAAGAAAGCAGCTTTGGACAAGGTATGCATATATGTTTAAAAATAAGAATGTCATGACTTAATTTCTACTTCCTAGGACACTATCTACTTTTAAAATTAGTGGTACAGAGGGGGGAAAAAAGCACACTGGTTAAGAATAAATCTGTCCCTTAAAAAAATTCCATTGTGGCTTCAACTTTTTTAGAAGTTTTCTCACAGAAAAGTTATAAAGGATAAACTATTGTGACCAACAGCTGAACTAAGAGTGTATATCCAGGGTTACCTGACCATCAGTCTTTAGAAGACAGTGAAATATTGCACAATTTAAAAAATCTGTTTGTTTTATAAGTTGAGGCCATTTTTTCAGCAGCTGGAAGTAATTGAATTTAGCATCTTGTCAGTAAAAATTGTTTATGGACTAGGTAGCTGCTATGTGGCATGTAGATTGATTGATTTGTTTGTTTATTTATTTATGTATTTATTTTGCTTTTTAGGGCTACACCCATGGCATATGGAGGTTCCCAGGCTAGGGGTAGAATCGGAGCTACAGCTGCTGGCCTACACCACAGCCACAGCAACACCAGATCTGAGCTAATCTGCCACCTACACCACAGCTCATGGCAATGCCTGATCTTTAACCCAGTGAGTGAGACCAGAGATCCAACCCACGACCTCATGGTTCCTAGTCGGTTTCGTTTCCACTGTGCCACAATAGGAACTCCCTATATAATTTTAAAAAGAATGTGAGCTGTAACCTAAAATTTCTTCAAGTGCATTTACAGCTGCTTGCTAAACTTCATTATTACTACTTACTTGTTTTACAAGAGATTCTAAAGTTTTCCTCTGTCCGCTTTCTTTTTTAATAGTGGCATTGATTAAATAGTCATTATGGTGCCTTAGAAGTGGAAAGGTCCTATATGAGATTCACAGTTCAATTGAAATAAACTATAAAGTAGACTCAGAAACCATTTGTGTTCTACTGGATTTCAGTTTCATAGGTATTTCTTGTCAGTGCAGGAGTCTTTAGTGTTCATTATCAAAGATCCTAGTACCAGTTGGTAATGTCCATGGACAGCATTATATGCCCACTCAGCGTAATAACAAGATGAGAATTACTGGAGCAAAGATGAACAGTCCTCTACTGTGGTGGTTCTCTTCTAATTACTGTGGAAGAATAACTCTCTGAAGTTGAGTGTATGATTATTCTTACTTTGTTTATGATTAGCTTTGTATGGTTACTAAATTATTCTGTAAACCTATAGTAGGTAATGAGAGAGAGAGATGATCTTAGTAAGAGAGAGAGAGAGAGACTATTCAAATGCATAACGAAACCATCAGATTGGGAGGTCGGAGATGTTGGCCAGAAGCCACTGACTAATGGATCTGTGGGACAGGGGGTAGAGAGGAAAAAGGGCATGATATTGCAGAGTTGTACAGTTTGCTTGGGGTCAGACTGCAATTAAGTTATGATCTAATATCTGTACTTTATAAACCTACATTTTTACACCCTTTATTATTTTTTTTCCCTCCTCCCCTGATATTTCTTTTAAAAACCTATCTGCCTTGTTTGTGTTAATAAGGAGCACCACTCAAGGGTGTTACTTAATTTCTCTAAGTTCTGGTTTCCTCGAAGATAGTAACACCTAGCTTCCTAAGGTGGTTGTGAGGATCCAAATGAGATAATTAATGAGAAGTGCTTGACACAGCCTAAACATTCTGAATATTAGTGATTTAAGTGGCATTTATACCTTTACAGAGTAGTTCAGTTTCTGCTAGATTTGTACTCAGTGTTTCTCTGACATTATATCATGAATAAATAACAAAATAATAAGCATTTACTCCATTTAAAAATACATATTAACGCATAATTGAGCTTTGATTTCAGCAGTTATTTTATTCTGAACATTAAAAATATATAATAGGCATGCATAGAGTCCAGTGTTCTAGAGATCTAGAATTGGCTCAACAGCTTCAAGAAGAAGAAGACAGAAAGAGGAGATCTGAAGAGTCAAGACAAGAAGTGGAAGAATTTCAGAAGCTGCAGGTACAAAGATTAATAACAATCATGTTATTTAGGTTTGGTAGAGTTCTTATTTTTCAAACATGTTGTCAAGATTTCAACCTAGGAGTTCCCATCATGGCTCAGCGGAAAGGAATCTGACTAGCATCCATGAGGACGCAGGTTCGATCCCTGGCCTTGCTCCGTGGGTTAAGGATCCCTTATTGCTGTGAACTGTGGTGTAGGTTGCAGACGCAGCTGGGATCCCACATTGCTGTGGCTGTGGTGTAGGCTGGCAGCTACAGCTCCGTTTAGACCCCTAACCTGGGAACCTCCACACGCTGCGGGTGAGGCCCTAAAAATACCAAAAAAAAAAAAAAAAAAATTTCAGCCTATTTGTCTTTATTATACAAAATATTTTTTTACATATATTGTTATAGTTCGTAATCGCCACCATTTGTAAATACTCATTCTGGTCATGTATTGGGTACTGGGCTAAACACATCATATAAAGTATCTCAAAATCTTCACAATTCCATGAAGTTATTTTTGACTGTTTTTTAATGTTTGTTTTCTTTTTTTCAAAAGATGAAATGTTTGTTCATCTTTTTTTCAGATGAAGAAATGGAGCCATAGAGTGCTTAAGTAGCTTAACTTGCTCAGGGTTGGGCAGTATTAAATGGTAAAGCCTGGATTCAAACCTTTGTTGATGGGGGCAAATTAGGAAATTGAGACTAGGAATTTTAAGTGTTTGTATGAATACTTAAAACACAAGCTTAGAATTAATGTCTTCTGTCTGACTCTTAAATTCTTTTAGTGATTGCAATTCATACACTTAGAAAGAACCTTTTTTTCTGTTTTGTTTTTTTCTGGGTTTTTTTTTTTTTTTTTATGCTTTAGGACTACATGTGTGGCATGTGGAAGTTCCTGGGCTAGTGGTCCAATAGGAGCTGCTACCCTACACCACAGGCACAGCAACACAGGCTCCAAGTCGCAGCATCTGTGACTTACACCACAGCTCCTGGCAGTGCCAGGATATTTAACCCACTGGGCAAGGCCAGGGATCAAACCCACCACCTCTAGTCAGATTCCTTACCTCTGAGCCACAACAAGAACTCTGGAAAGACCCGTTTTTAATGAAAAAATGTTTTTTTGATAATGTTCAATCCTTCATTTATCTTAGGTGAGTGGTGGTATCTGGTGAACTAAACTGGTAATATCTATTATTTTTTTAATGTATTTAAAATTTTAACAGCTTTTTCTATTTTTTTTCAGTTCCTAATTTGCTGTACATTAAGATGTCATCTGTGCTAATAATGCACATAGAGTTTTTAAATGTTTTTTCCTGTGTGCTGATGTGTGACTGAAAAGGGTTTATGATTGAATAATTGGGCTTATTATTGAGTAGGTTTGAAAGCTTTCAGTTAAATAAACAGGTTTATATACTTGAAATCTCAGAGCCTTAATATACAAATATGCACTGTGTTTATCATAGTCTTTCTGGACTTACTTGACCTCTGACTTTTTCTCTGGTATTTCACACATGGCTATGTGTGAGATCATCTCATTCTTTCTTTCAGATATCTAATTTAGGCTATTTTTTTCATTTGTGATTCACTTATTTGCAAAATTATTTTTCTACCACTATTCAGAGGAGAAAAGAAAGTTGACTTTTCCTAAATCATCTTTGCTTTATATAGTTGTAAATATCATCAATACAAAAAGTTTTCAGTATTTAAAGGAGTTTATTATGTAACTTTGCAGTTAGTTGTTTAGAGCTCAGAAATATTTTCCACAGGGGTTGATTTTTTTTTTTTTGGTTTGTTTTTTTGTTTTCGTTTTTGTCTTTTTAGGGTCGTACCTGCGGCATATACAAGTTTGTAGGCTAGGGCTAGAATCAGAGCTATAGCTACTGGCCTATATACCACAGCTCATGGAAATGCTGGATCCTTAACCTCCTGAGCAAGGCCAGGGATCGAACCTGTATCCTCATGGATACAAATCAGATTCATTACCACTGAGCCACAATGGGAACTCCCCACAGGGGCTGTTTTAACATATCATTTGAGATTTTCTTCAGTGTGCAAAAACATAGTTCACTTACTATATAAAATGAATTCTTAAATAAATTATGGGTTAAGTAGGCTTAGGAACCAAATAACAAGTACTGACAGGTTTTCTTGAAAAACTCAGCAGTATAGTCAGAACTTATCTGACTTTCACAGTACCTTTAGTTGGAAGACAGGATTCTCCACTTTCCCTGCAACCAAGGAAAGCAAGTCTCTTGCTCTGATGGTTGTTTGTAGAGAAAGGCTGTTTTTTTGTTTGTTTGTTTGTTTGTCTTTTTGCCTTTTCTAGGGCCGCACCCGCGGCATATGGAGGTTCCCAGGCTAGGGGTCTAACAGGAGCTGTAGCTGTCGGCCTTCACCACAGGCACAGCAACGTGGGATCCGAGCCGCGTCTGCAACCTACACCACAGCTCACGGCAACGCCGGATCCTTAACCCACTTAGCGATACCAGGGATCAAACCCGCAACCTCATGGTTCCTAGTTGGATTCGTTAACCACTGAGCCACAACAGGAACTCCGAAAGGCTGTTATTAATGAGGGGATTTTTGTGTGTGTGATTTATTTTTCATTAAAATCTTTGAGTTGATTTGTGTAGAAGTCTATAGGCCAGAATGTTTCAAAATATATCAGATATATAAAATAATGGTAAGTTTCCGTTTTCATTGACATAAAGAGAGAGAAGAATTAAGTAGTTCATTTTTATGTTCAATAGAGACAATATGGTTTGGATAATTCTGGAGGGTACAAACAACAGCAGCTACGAAATATGGAGAGAGAAGTAAATAGAGGGAAAATGCATCCATCTGAATTTCATAGAAGAAAAGCTGATATGATGGAATCACTAGCTATTGGTATTGATGATGGGAAAACAAAAACTTCTGGTGAGTATTTAAACATTCAGATCGTGGTTTTAATATTCCATACATCACTGAAGTAATAATTAGAATTATTTGAATTTTGCTTAATTTTCATAATCTACAGTTTATATAGTTTTGGGTGAGCCTTTGAAGAAATAATTTGTTAAAATATGTTTTAAAACATCCAAACTTCTCTATTTTTACAGTAAACAATTCACTTTTATATTGTATCAGTTTCCTGGATGTTTGAAACTGAACCTTTTAGAAAAGTTTTTATTGAGTGCTTACTGTGCTGTGGACAAATGCTGTCTAATAGAATATGAGCCACATAAATAATTTTAAATTTCCAGTAGTCATATTAGAAAAAGTAAAAAGAACTAGGTGAAATTAATTTTAGTATTTTTCCAGTGTGTCCATATTATTTCAGCATTAATCAGTATTAACTGTTAATGCAATATTTTGCAGTTTTCATACATTCTTCAAAATCCAATGTGTATTTTATACTTTCCAGAACATCTCGATTTGGACAAGTCACACTGCAGGTGTTCAGGTAGCCACACGTAAATAGTGGCTACCATATTGTTCAGTACAATTTCAGACACTAAGACCTTTATATTATTGCATCATGTAACTCTCAAAACAAAAATCTTATTTACTGTTAGGTTTTTCTGGATGAGGAAGTTGTAACTTAGGACAAATTACTTTTCCAAGTAAAGATACATAGCTAGTTATTGGTCTACCTAGTATTCACAATCAGATCTGCCTTGTTCCAAAGAATTCCTTTTTCCTGATATTTTTAACCTCTTTGTTTTTTTAGGCCGCGCCCATGGCATTTGGAAGTTTCCAGGCTAGGGGTCGAATTGGAGCTATAGCTGCTGGCCTGCACCACAGCCACAGCAATGTGGGATTCGAGCCATGTCTGCGACCTACGCCACAGCTCATGGCAATGCCAGATCCTTGACCCACTGAGTGAGGCCAGGGATTGAACCCACATCCTCATGGGTATTAGTCGGATTTGTTTCTGCTGTACCACAACAGGAACTCTCACATTTTTTAAACATATCTGTTAGTGTAGTTAAAAAGAATTATATGGAAATAGCTTTGTTCTCACCACCCAGTTTATATGAAATTTAATGTTTTTTTGTTTTTTTTTGCCTTTATCTAGAGCCGCACCCGCGGCATATGGAGGTTCCAGGCTAGGGGTCTAACAGGAGCTGTAGCCGCCAGCCTTCACCACAGCCACAGCAACGCAGGATCCGAGCTGCGTCTGCGACCTACACCACAGCTCACGGCAACGCCGGATCCTTAACCCACTGAGCAAGGCCAGGGATCAAACCCGCAACCTCCTGGTTCTTAGTCGGATTCGTTAACCACTGAGCCACGACGGGAACTCCAGAAATTTAATGTTTTAAAGCCATAAAACCTTTCATATGAACTTTAAACCATTTGTGTACACCTCTTTGATTCCAATTTCTCCTCCTCCACAAAGGAGGAGATAAATACCTGAATTGGGTATTTATCAGTCTCATATATGTTTTAATAATTTTATCTCATATGTAAGTTTCCATAAAAGCATAATATTTTATATTTTAAATTACATGTGAATTGGTGTACAACATGTATCCTCTCATTGGACTTGTTCCAAATATGTTGAGTCTTATTGTTCTTCATTCATTTTGATTGCTGTATAGTACTTCCTGATGTGACTTAGATTGTTTCCCATGTTTTATTCTTAACAAGTTATGAACAGCTTCCCTCCTCAGGAGTTTCTCTAACATCCACACTGGAAATACTAAATTAAAGGGCATGTGTGTAATTAACTTTGTTAAGGTTATTACGGAGTTGTTTCTTAAAATGGTTATAGTCCACCTCTGTGTCAGTGTATTCTGACTCACACTTTGTATTGTGACACTTTAATGTTTGTCATTTAATAGGGCATGAGAGGATACATTTCTTAATTGCATTTCCCTGATTCTGAGTTAGTTTCTTCTGTAAATAAGCTATTCCTTTCCTTTTCCCTTCTCTGTTGGGTTGTTTGTCTTTTTCTTACTGATTTTGGAAAGCCATTATGTATTCAGGTTACTAATTTTTCATTGATCCAAGAACAAATTTCTTCAAGTCTCTTATTTGCCTTTACATTTTGTATATGGTATCTTTAATTAGACAGAATTTTAAAATTGAATATAGTCAAATTTTTCAATCTTTCCTTTTATTTGTACCCTAAGTGTCTTGTTTAAGAAATTCCCCCATCTTTGAGATCATAAACATATGCCTTTATATTGTTTTTAAACATTTATACCTTGCTTTTCATATTTTGACTTTTAATAGACTTGGAATTTATTTGTGCATAAGTTTGTGTAAGAGGGAGGAGGGGATGAGGGAAGTGAGAGGGAGCAAAGGTATGGATCTAATTTTTCCCTGTATTTGTAATAATACTTATAATACTGGGTTGTTATTGCTTATTCATCTCAGTACCATTTAGCAAATCTGTACTATCTCCATGTATGTGTAATGCGTATGTCATATTTTCGTATATCCATCGGTCTCTTTCTGAAGGCTGTCTTTATACTTCTCCAAGTATCTCCCTGCAGAAAGCTTTCCATATGGGATAGGGATTCCCAGCAAATGCCTAATATGATACATTTATTTGTTATTATTTTAACAATAGAATATAATTTAACAAGATGAATCTATCCTCTGTTAAATTATAAATTCTAGATGATCCCTAGTCTCCTAGGTATGTGCCAAACCAGAAATTTGCCCCCCCAGGCTGAAGTTCTAGGACAAAGAAAGAGCCTACCTTCAGAGAAGGACTGGAGAATATGTCTTTTGTCCCCGTGGTACTCTGGAGGTGCCACCCTTCCAAGAATCGTCTTTCCAATTGTCATAGTCATGTAGGACCCAGGAATGTACACCCTTCTGGCCACCAGAGTCAGGCCATCAGGGAGCATCCTCTGGGTGGCAGCTGGGGCACCAGGTTTAAAACCAGGGCACCTGGTGTTAAAGACTTCCCTCCAGGAGACACTGGCTCTCTGAAAACTTCTCTAACCCTTGAAGCCAGGTCCAGGAAATCCCGAGTCCCAAATAAGATTTTTATTTTTAGTTAGTTATGCAAATGTTAACTGAAGCAGCTATTATTTGAAGAGTTCCTTGTTATTAATTTTAACAATAGAATATATTTTAACAAGGGATAGATTCATCTTGGGAAATATTTAAAGAGCTTTAGTGGCTAAGAAATAAAAAAACTTTTATTATGAGGAAATTTTCCCTTAAAAGCAAGTTATGATTTTGCTAGGATAGTGTTACCAAGATGATGAGGCAACACTGAGTTAATAATATCTATGCCAAAGTATATTAGAACGTACATAACTCTTTTTCTAATTTTCTGTTGTTCCATGTGAATCTTAAAGGTCTCTCTCAAATCTTGATTTCTTCATCAAAGTCTGTGATACTGAACCTCGTATTAATTTTTCTCAATTCCTAGAGTACCCATTCCATGCTACAACATTTAGTACTCAGTTACATAGCATTTTAATTGTTCTTTTTCTTGACTCTAAGTCACATATTCTAAGTTCCTTGGAAATGGTTTAATGATCTGTGTTTCAATCCTCCATAGTGTAGGCACAACTTCAACTCTTGATTGTTTTGATTTATGGACTCTACCTTCTTATAGACAAAAACCCATTTTCCTATGGGAGAATAGATATTCTCCATTCAAGTAAAGCATTTAGTGATTCTTTTTGTTCTATATGAGAAAGTATGGGCTATCTGAAAAGACTTTCCTGCCCATAAGCTTCACAGAATCTGTGAAGTAATACAGAGAAAGAACTGTAGTATTCTGCCATGACAGAATATGCCTAGTACCTAGGAGGCACAGCAAATAAAATGTATTGATTCTTCAGGGAAAGAGGACCTTTGTGTTTGGAGTTGTGGAATCAGGAGAAGTGTTTATGAAGACTGTAGCATTTGCTCCTGAAAGTGTCAGTAGGATTTGAAAGTATAGGGAGAGCATAGTAGAAGGAGGAAAGAGAGTCAGATATACCCAATCCTAACATCTTGTTTATCTTGGTCCAGGAGAGTTTAAGGAATATTGTCTTATACATCTTTTGTATCCTTAATGCTTCGCTTAGTGCTAGATATATAAAAAAATGCTTAGCAGGTATTGTAATTACATGAAAATTCTATGGTCAGAATCATGTTTAATGTCTTTCACTTAGGCTATTGACAAATTATGGTAAGAACAGTGGTTTGAAATAAAGTTAAGTTAGAGGATAGCTTGCTGTGGGCTTCTTATGCCATGGATTGAAACTATTCCCATAGGTAATAATAGGAAGTTATTGAAGTTTTTAAATTGGGAGCATATTGATTAGGACTGAACTTGAGAGAGGATGATGTCTAGCAGAATTTGTAATAAAATGGAGAGACAAGAACATTTATCCAGCAGTGTACCTTTATGTGCTGGGCCCCGCAGATACGGAAAGGAAAGAAGCAATTTCAGTTCAGTATAATGAGTAATATGCTAGTATTAGGAAACTTGCCCAGTAGTAGACAAGCAGGAAGTAAACTAAGAGTGTATCAGTAAAAAGATAATGAAGATGGAATTGACAGGATTTAGAGGTGGCCCTTGAGAAAGATGATGTTAGAAGTATATGAGACAGCCATAGAACAATGATAACATCCTTTTTTTTTTTTTTTTTTTTTTTT
>PVHT020000077.1:36231745-36271434 GCA_004024745.2 Catagonus wagneri
TTTTTTTTTTTTTTTTTTTTTGCTTTTTAGGGTCGCAACTGCAGCATGTATAAGTTCCCAGGCTGAGGTCGAATCAGAGCTGCAGCTGCCAGCCTACACCACAGCCACAGCAACACGAGATTCAAAGCCTTGTCTGTGGCCTTACAGCTCACAGCAACACCAGATCCTTAACCTGCTGAGTGGGCCAGGCATCGAACCTGCATCCTCACGGATACTAGTTGGGTTTGTAACCTGCTGAGCCACAACAGAACTTCTAGAGTATTTCTTCTTATTAGAATATAGGCTCTATGAAGGCTGAAATGTTTGTTTTGTTTGCATCCATACTACTAATGGCCTGGAGTAATGCCTGGCATATGGATATTTAATAAATCTTGTTGAATGAATGATTTGGATTGACAGGAATAAGAAGTAAATGTTAGGACTTGTTTTGGAGTACAAGCTATAAAGGTTAAGCCCTTGCCATTGAATTTCTAGTATATATAAATTTACTTTTGTTTACCTTTTGTTGTCCATTAGGTAAATTTCAAATCCTTTCATTTGAGATAATTTGAATTAGAAGGATTAAGGGATTTGGAAAGCAAAACTAAAATATATGGCATAGTAGAAGTATAATTTTTTTTTGCCATGAAGCCTTTAGAAAACTAAAATTGAATAAAAGACAACTGAAGGTTAAAAGTAGAACTAAACTCTTGTATCTTAGAACTGAAAGAGCTCAGATGACCTATATGTCAGACTGACTAAATTTATTTTCTAAAGAACACATTTGCACACACACTATATACAGAAAGTATATAGTATGTCTATATATGCGTGTATATATATGATATACATAGTGACTTGTATCTATATATAGCAATAGGTAGGTAGATGCTACACACATACACACATATATATAGCTGTTATTTAATTTTTTCATAGGTCATAGTCGAACAATTGTTGGAATTGAGGAGAGGAAAAACCGAACATTATGTTTACTAATATTTGATCCTGGATGTCCTTCCCGAGACATGCAGAAATTCTTAAAGCAAGATATGGAAGCTAGCAATCTCAAGCAACTTCGGAAATTTGTGGGAAATTTAAAACATAAGCAGTATCAGATAGTGGCAGTAGAGGGTGTTCTTTCTTCAGAGGAGAAAATTGTAAGTAAATATATTTTATGTGAAGCTTGAACAGGTTGAATTTAAGAGTTTACAATTTTTGATTAAAATTCTTTGTAACTCCCAACACCTCATTCTATAACATTTGGTTGTCAAAGATATTTTGGTTTTATGTCATTTAATTTCTGGAGTGGATATCTTTAAATTTCAAATAGTACCCAATACTTTCAGATATTTTGCTCAGAGCTTCATAGAACTATTTAACTTTGTAATACATAATTTTATTTTTTAATGTCAGGGGAGTAAGGAAAAATGGCAACGTATATGGTATGAAACTGACTTAATCCAAGAAGTTCTAATGCATATTGATCTTATAATTATTGTTTATTAAATGTGATTCTGATGATTCCTGAAGATCTCTGTTAGGCACTTGGATATATTGGATATATTATTGGAGATAGATATATATACATACACTTAATGGATATGTATGCATTTCTAAAAATTCAGGACAGTTGCCTTTTTATCCCTTGCATTTAAGTGATGAGTAGTACATTATAGAAGAATTCCTAGGGATTGGAAACTCTCCACTTGTGTAAACTAAAGCTATCTGGTAGCATATCAAGTCTAGAAAATGCTTGAATCTTAAAGTAAAAAAATGTTCCTATTAGAGTACTTCACATTTGTTTCCCTCTAAAGAGAGAAGAGATAGAGGATCATAGGGGAAAAGACTAAAACTGTTTAAAATGAGAAAGAGAGCAAAAGTAATCTTTTCAGCCTTACAATTTGGGATATAAAGGCAAGGATTGTTTGAGGTTCTTCAGTTTAATTATGATAGATTAGAGGTTTCTTTGCAAAGACTTAAATACCAAAATTTCATTCATTTTTTTCTATCCTCTCAATAATAAAGTTAGAGGTTATGGCTGAATAAAGTTAGAGGTTAATTTTAATTATTAATAAAGTTTCAAGATGCTTGTTCACCAAGATACAGATAACTTTTGAGATGATAGAAGAGGTTAAATATTATCATGGAGTCCAGCTGAACGTTTTAGTTAGCTGCTATCCTTCTGGTTTTGGAAGTGAGACCTCGGTGGTATTTCTCTGCTTGTAGCCCCGTCTCTATCTCTTCTTCTGTTTTTAACCTTTCTCTCTCTCTCTGACTTTGAGCATTTTTATTCTTGACTCATTATTGCATTAGAAAAAAGTGATATTTTCTTTTTAATTCCTTGTGTTTTATCCTAATTGGATTTTCCTTTAATTTTTTTTAGGGTTTGGCTTTAAAAATGTTTATTTCTGATTGCCTAAGTTCAAAGTCGAAATATTCCTTAAGGAACTTTCATTACCTTGAAAACAGTTACAGATTTTTATTTTTTATATTAGATGATAATATATACCTTAATTGATTTCTCACTTACAATTAACATTTTTTAAAAATTCTTTTTCAAGGCCAGGAGACAAGCGTCTCAAGTCTTTACAGCTGAGAAGATTCCTTGAAGAAGTAAGCATGTCAGTGATTGTGGAATTTTACCTTATTTTTCAAATCCAGATATTAATTATGAATTAATTATGAATCTGTAAATTTTCTAAATACTCCACTTTTAATTTCTAAAATGTCTAAATTATACCTTTAGTACTTCATTGTCTAGTAATTATTCTAATAAAATATCTTCCTTGCATTGTAGATTTTGTATTTCTTGTCTTATCCATGTTTAAGAAACTGGTTTTGTATTATAGTCATATGACTGTTGCATTCTTACTTGTGTTAGGGGTCTTAGTATTTCTCGTGTGTTAATTAGTTGACTCTCTAAAATAGTTTTATGAGACAAGGACTATTATTAGCTCTGTGAAGAAGCTGAAACTCTTGAGAAATTGGTAATTTGCCCAAGGAAATGACCATAATCAGAGTGTAGACCCAGGATGTCTCACCTCCACCATTATAGCTTCTGATTTCTTCTGTTATGAAATACATGTAATGAAATTCCCTCCTCACTACTTAGAAATAACCTTAATATTTAACAGGCCTTGCTCTAAATAGAGGGGTTTGCTTTCGTTAAATATTTAGGCTCTTACCTATACAACTGTGATATGAGAGTCTTGTGTTTAATGTGTTCTGTAGGAAAGAAGCTTTCAGATTCATGTTGGATTTGCCATGTAAGGTTGCAAGCAAGACTCCTACTCTGGCCAGTTTAAACAGAAGAGAATTCATTGAAATTATCAGAAGCTCACAGATTCCACAGGTAACTAGGGAACTGTGCTAGAACCAGGCAACTCTTGAGGCTAGAATATGGCCTAATTTAGGGTGGGACAGTCAAGTTAGGAGCTGAGGTAGAATGTCTCTGCTCAAATTTCAGATTCCAGAGAGGGCACAGCTGATTAGCATGTGACCATATGCCACAAGACAGATGCAGTTTCTCTAAAGGAAGTCAGTGTAGATGAAGAAACAGATAATAAACAGTAAAAGAGAAAAGCAGCCAAGTGTCTACTACCCCATGAAAAATGAATAAGAACTTACTGGAATGAAGTTCTAGAAATATTGTTTGTTGCATCAAATACTGAGAATTACACTCCAAGAGTGAATCATATTGCCAGTTCGAAAACTCTGGAAGCCATCCTTTCTAATATTCTGACCTTTACTCTGGTAACCAGATTTTTACTGTATTTTTTTCCCATGCAGTTATGTTCCTTCCTGCCATCATTGTCTCGTACCTAGACAATGTGAAAACCTCCGAACTGGCTTCCATGTCTTAATCCTCTGTCAGTCCATCTTCCACAAGGAAACCAAACAGTTTTAAAATGCAAATGTGATTTTATGACTTCCTGGTTGAATCCTCTTCATTGCTCAAAGATAAAATCCAGGCATCCCACACAGTCTGAGCTCTGCTTACCTCTCTAGTGTCACTCTCAAAGTTTGATTCATTCAGCTTAAAGTCTTTGCCAAATATATAGCTGGTGCAGCCTAGGGCCCTTTTCCCCTTAGTTCTTCTCTTACAAGGGCTTCCTCCTAGAAGTGCTTCCTGACTGCTCACGTTTGGATTAAATGCACCTTTTAAATGTTTGATAAGCAGCATTTCTCTAAGTATAAATCACTGATCTGCAGATTGTCAGTCTGTGACAAGATAATTACAGAAATTACAATTGCTGACATACTTCTATTTTATTTTACAAAGAAAATAGTAATGGATTAGAAATTTTTTAAAAGTTGCTTCTTCATCACCCAGAGTTTGAGAAACACTGTCCTGTGGTATAATATTTATATCTCAATACCTGCTATTCTAATTATCTGTCTGCTTTTTATATTTCCCTCTTTGAATGTAAGCTCTAAGATTTCAAGAGCAATGTCTAATTTTTAACAGTGGCCTCAGAGTTGCACATATTGGACTTTAAAATACTTTTTTGGTGAATGGAAAGAACTACCTTTAGAAAAGCAGTGATGGAAAAGTCTTTGGATATCCTAGCTAGCCATCGCTATGCAAATCACTTTTCCCCAAATTAGATAAAGGCAACTTCTATAGGATGAAAGAGTTACATTACACACACACATACATATATACACATACACCACAGTATATACTGTATCACAGATCACTTAAGAATACATGCTCTAATTTAGTTATTTTCAATCTTTTTGGCTGCAGTATTCCTTGACACTCAAAAAATATTGAATTCCCGGGAAGCTTTTATGAGTTATGTATTTCGGGTCTTGCCATGTTAGAAGTTAAACCTGAAGGAGTTCCATGGTGGCCTAGTAGGTTAAGGATCTGGCATTGCCACTGCTGTGGCTCTGGTCACTACTCTGGTGTGTATTCGATCTCTGACCCAGGAACTTCTGCATGCTGCGGGATGGCCAAAAAGAAAAAAGGAAATTAAACCTGAGGCTTAAAAAAAAATGAAAATATAGAAGCACATATGCCATTGGCTGTAGCGGATTTCCTGTCGTGGCTCAGTGGAAACGAATCTGACTAGCATCCATGAGGACACAGGTTCAGTTCCTGGCCTCACTCACCATGTTAAGGATATGGTGTTGCTGTGGTGTAGGTCACAGATTCGGCTCAGATCCCACATTGCTGTGGCTGTGGTGTAGGCCAGAGCTGCAGCTCCGATTCAGTCCCTAGCCTGGGAACCTCCATATGCCGTGGGTGTGGCCCTAAAAGACAAAAACAAAAAATTTTAGCTATAGCCATAAGAATAATATTGTAAGACAGTGTCATTTAACCTCTGCAAAATCCATTGAGCATCTTTGTTTTTTTTTTTTTTGTTCTTTGATTATTTTTTTGGGGGGGACGACACACCTGAGGCCTGCAAAAGTTCCTGGGCCAGGGATCAAACGCCTACCACAGCAGTGGCAATGACAGATCCTTAACCTGCTGAGCCACCAGAGAACTCCCATTAAGCATCTTTCTTAAAGCACATATTAATAGTTCCACATTTGAAATTCAAATTTTGTATTTTCAGGGAATGGTATTTTGTACATGAATAGTTGTGTGTATATGTATAAAATCACTTTCAAATAAGGTGTTGTGTATATCTCTCACATAAGACTGGACTGATTTTATTTTTATTGGTCATAATCATCTTCCTCATCTTCATCCTCCTCAGTTTCTTCGTTTTCCTCCGTGAGGTTTACAGCTGCTTCTTGTGCAGTCCTGAAAGCCTGCTCCTCTTCCATGCTAGGATCATCCATTTCTGTAATTTCTGGTCCACTAGGATACTCTTGATAAACTGGTGGTGGAACTGGAGGTGTATAGCTGTCTGGACTATATTTATGACCCCAGCCTATGTAGAGATTTTCAAACTTTCTATAAGTTAAAAAAAAAGTAGACCATTATATAATCTTTCAGTAAGAGAATTTGATCCTTCTTTTCTGTAAGGATAAAGTATTTAGAGTATCATAGTCCCATAATGTTAAAAAGTGCATTTAAAATGCATTAGAGGTAAAATATCCCTAAGTGTTTCTTCTACCACGGGGAGTTACTGTGATCCAAACTGCTTAAGAAAACCATGGGGCCAGACCCTGTCAAAGTGTACCCTACACCTAGACCACAGTCTTTCATCTTTTAGTTATTTTCAGAAAAACAAAAACAATCAAGTTAAAAGTTACTCATCTCCCTTAGAGTTAGAACTAAGAAGTTGCCGGCCTATGGGTGATTTTTCAGGCCCAGCTCTGAGGATGAGAAAACCTTTAGGTCAACCTCTCAGGGGAAACTGCCCTCTCCACACTAGACTTGGCACACAGCCAGGGCACTGCAGTTTCTAAGGGGAGTGGTGGGCAGGGACTCTGGCCCTCTGGCCTGTCATACGCTTCACACATTTGTTCCTGGCTCAGGTGCCTTCATCTGAGGCCTTCAGCAGAGACCTTCAGTTCCCCCTGCCAAGGCCTCCTTATGGGGGTTGAATGAGAGAAGGGGAAACCTTACAGACATTTTTACCCACTCTGACTCCTTACCTAGTACTTGTCCCTAGCCCTCCCCACCTTCCACTGTCCCCCAGGTCCATAAAAGTGCAAGAGCCTTATGTTGGGGACTTCCTTGTCAGTGAAACGACCCCCACAACTGTGATGACCCATCTGTCCTTCCACAGTGTGCCATTCCTTGGGGGCAAATGGGACAGGGGGGAGTCATCAGTGTCTCTTCTCATATCATCATCATAGCAAGTGATGAAAGGGTCAACACTTCCATTTTTGGCTTGTTGCTTTAACGGCTAATCTGACATTCGACCACCCAGCTCTTTCTCCAGCTTGACCAAGCTTCTGACCCAAAGAAAGAAATGGAAGTGTATGCTCTCAATGAGAAATAAAAAGACATTTACCATCTTCTCGATCCTAATTATCTTGAAAGCTTAATATATATTTTAAATTATCTTTTACAGATATCCAACCAAAATGATGAGATTTAAACTAAGCATTACTTAGAATGACCTCCAATAAATGAATGTCAATTACTCAAGTAATCGTAGAAGAAAAAACATACCTTAGCTCCATTAATTGGATAATTCAGGTGAAAAGGCAGCAGTCTGAGTCACTCTAACATTGTAAATTTTGATGCTTTGTTGTATAAGACAGATGTTGTTTGAATAAACCTTATCCAATACACACTTAACATACCAAAGAAGAATTAAAACAGTAGTAACATTCCAGTGATATAATTTCCAGAAGTTAAAGTGATCGAAATAATGGCCTTGTAAGTTGTCACATACTTACTTGCCATTGGAAAAGGCATATGCTCCGGGCCAAAGGTTGGATCTAAGGACTGCAATAGCATATTGAGGAATTAGATTTGAGGATAACCGTGTTGTCCAAGGCGGTATATTTTGGATCTCTACAAACCAAAGAGAAATTTGAAATAGACTTTACTCCTGAATAGACAAGAATATACTGTGTAACAGATAAGACATATCTATATATATTAACACATATACAACTTGACATAGAAAAGTTAAAACATCAATAGCTTAATATAAAATCAGGAGGGTATTATATGAATGTTGTAGAACAATGAAATTTGAAAAAAGTATGTATGTATATGTGTGTGTATTTGTACAACAGAAAATAAGTTGTATATTTGTTTATATGTGTGTATACATATACTTTCTATGTTGTACAACATAGAAAGTAAGTTTCACTAAGGCAGAGGAGGCCTGTGTTGTGAAGGGAAAAATGTTTGAAAGAGAGCTAGGGTTACAAGCATGAAAGCTTCAAAACTGATGAAGAAAAAAGAATATGAGAACAATAATAGACTAGAAAAAAAAAAAAACCAAAACAGTACCTTATAATATTTTACTCTGTGTCATATGTGTATATGGTCTGTAGAATGTAAAATAAGAATGATAAAAAAGATAACCATCAGCATTTCCAGTAAGAGCTTCAGCCAACTTAGGTTTCCTTTCTAAATCATACTTCTGCAACCTCTGTCCTAGAAAGTTCTTGAACAGGCTAGCTACATTATTCTTTATTCCCAGCATTTACTATTTTGTGTGTGCGTGCGTGCGTGCACGCGCTCATGCTCGGGGTGGGGTGGGGGAGTTCCCCCACTATCTAAAAGTAGAGCATTCCTATGAAATTGTTTGTAAGCCTAAATGACATAGAGTGAAGAAGCAGTTACCTTAGGATACATCTTGCTAATAGTTGCACAAAGTAAATTGAGATGATAAAGCACAGATGCTCACAGACACAGTCTAAAGCTACTTGACGCTGAGTGTAGTTTCTGGTGAATAAGCTTGGAGGTGTGCGCATCTGACAGGGCAGGTGCTACCTCCAGCTGCTTGGTGCAAAGCAAGTGCTGGACACTGTTTTTGCTTTTGCCTTTTTTTTTTTTTTTGTAAAAGGGAAAATCCTCCTTAGATTTCTATCACCAAAAATAGGTACTAATAGGTACTAAAATAGGTAATTCATAAGAGCAAAGTGGTATAAGGCAGCCTTTAGAAAAGCAGGAAATACCTGTGTATATATACGTATATAGTATGTATAGGCTTAATATTGTATGTGTGTATATGTATATGTATAATATCATATATTCATGGTATAAGCATACTTTGTTTACTGTGCCTCACAGACACTGGGTTGTTTTTTGTTGTTTTGTTTTTTGTCTTTTTGCCTTTATCTAGAGCCGCACCCATGGCATATGGAGGTTCCCAGGCTAGGGGTCTAACAGGAGCTGTAACTGCCAGCCTACACCACAGCCAGAACAACACGGGATCCGAGCCGTGTCTGCAACCTACACCACAGCTCATGGCAACGCCGAATCCTTAACCCACTGAGCAAGGCCAGGGATCGAACCCGCAACCTCATGGTTCTTAGTCGGAGTCGTTAACCACTGAGCCACGACGGGAACTCCGACACTGAGCTTTTTTACAAATTCAAGTTTTATGGCAACCTTGTGCAAAGCAAGTCTGTTGATACCATTTTTCCAATAGTCTTTGCTCACTTCCTGTCTCTGGGTCACAGTTTGGTAATTCTTGCAGTATTTCAGACTTTTTCATTATTCTATTTGTTATGGTAGTCTGTGATCACTGTAATGCTAATATTTAATATTTAATTGTTTTGGGGCACACCAAACCATGCCCATGTAAAAGAGAGAACTTAATTCCATAAATGGATTACCAGAGATAGTGGGTTAGGGAAGGTGGAACTGAAATTGAAGGAAGGTAGTCAAAAGGCACAAACTTCCAATTTTAAGTACTGGAGATGTCAAGTACAACATAATTAACACTGATGTATGTTATATATGAAAATTGTGAGTATTGTAAATCCCAAGGGTTATTACAAGGAAAACTTTTTATTCTTTTTTTTTTATGAGATACCACTAAACTTACTGTGGTAATCATTTCATGGTGTATTTAAGTTACGTCATTATGCTGGACACCTTAAACTTACACAGTATGTCAATTACATCTCATTAAAACTAGAAGAAAAAACTAAATGGGAGTATTTAACACAATTTTAAAAAGACAAAAGACATTTTCTTCCAGGTTTTGGAAAAGATTCACCATAACACATGACATGATTCATGGGATGTGGTCAAGATATCAACACTAACAAGAGTTTGGAAGAAGGTGATTCCAGCTCTCATGGATGACTTTGAGAACTATAATTAGAAATGGTGCCTGAAGATGTGACTGAATTGCTGCAGTCTCCTGATAAAACTTCAATGGATGAGGAGTTCCTTCCTTTGGATGAGCAGAGAAAGTGGTTTCTTAGCATGGAATCTACTCCTGGTGAAGATGCTGTGAAAATTGTCAAAATACTAGTAAAGGATTTAGAATATGATATAAACTTAGCTGATAAGGCAGTGGCTGAGTTTGAGAAGATGGACTCCAGTTTTGAAAGTTCTGCTGCAAGTAAAATGCTGTCAAACAAGTTTACATGCAACTGAGAAATTGTTTCTGAAAGGAAGAGTCAGGTGGATATGGTAAACTTTATTGTTATCTTACTTTAAGATCCCAGCCTCCACTAACCACCACCCTGATCAGATCAGCCAGCAGCCATCAACATAGAGGCAAGAACCTCAGCAAAAAGATATGACTCACTGCAGGCTCAGATGATGGTTAGCATTTCTTAGCAACACAGTATTTTTTTCTTCCATTGTGATCTCCTTTTCTATACATTTGTATATTTGCTTGTTTTTTTAAACTGTAATTGACTTCAACACTATATTACACAACATAGTGATTTTTTCTATACATCTCAAAATGATCACCATGATAAGTTTAGTCACTTTATATGTCACCACACAAAGATCTTACCTTATTTGGACTATATTCCCCACATTATACATTTCATAGCTATGACTCATTTATTTTGTTACTAGAAGTTTGAACCTCTTAAGCTCCTTCACCTAATTCTCTCATCCCCCCACTAATTTTTTTTTTTAACCCACACCTGTGTCGGTTGAGGTGGAGCTGCAGCTGCCAGCCTGCACCACAGCCATAACAACATGGGAACCGAGCCACATCTGTAACCTATACCACAGCTCATGGCAACGCCAGACCCTTAACCCACTGAGCGAGACCAAGGATTGAACCCACATCCTCATGAATACCAGTTGGGCTTGTTACCACTGAGCCGCAACAGGAACTCACTCCCACCCGAGAATTTTTTAATTAAGTTATATACGTTAGTTTTTTTTTAACATGTAATGTTATTTGCACACTTAATAGACTATAGTAGAGTGTAAACATAACTTTCTATGCACTGAGAAACAAAAAAAATGTATTATGACTCTATTGCAATATTAACTTTATTGCAGTGGTCTGGATGTATCCTGTAGTATCTCCAAGGTATGCTTATATATACATATGTACATACTTATGTATGCCTATACACACACACACACATATATAGTGTATATAAAATTACCTAAATCTTCAGAGATTGGTGTCAAGAGGGGAGGTCCCACTTCCTGTTCTATGTAGTCAGGCTCTTCTCCTTTTTCTTCCTTTTCTTCTTCATCTTCTTCCTCTTCCTCCTCCTCACATTTTGGTATGGGGTTGAACCAATTACAGCGACCCTGGGTATAAATATTGCAAGATTTAGCAATCTAATGAAGACCTTAAAATATAATAATATTCCTTTGGATTGAAGTAGTTACCTGCATGACATCCCACTGTGTGGGATATTTATCATTCATTCATTCAACATATATTTACCAAATGATGTTCTGATCTATATTATTTCAAGCAAAAGATTGTACTGTTTATTTCAAGTATTTATTTCAAGAATTTGCCACCTTCCCTTTTTTTCTGTCTTTTGTCATTTTAGGGCCACATCCACAGCATGTGGAGGTTCCCAGGCTAGGGGTCTAATCGGAGCTACAGCTGCGGACCTACGCCACAGCCACAGCAATGCTAGATCCGAGCCGCATCTGCAACCTACACCACAGTTCATGGCAACACCAGATCCTCAACCCACTGAGCGAGGGCAGGGATCAAACCCACAACCTCATGGTTCCTAGTCGGATTTGTTAACCACTGAGCCATGACGGGAACTCCTGCCACCTTCTCGAAGTTACAAAACATTTATGTATTAAAATGATCAGAACCTTAGTGAAAAAGGTAATAATGCATTTTATTAATTTATATGAAAGAGGTAAGGTACTATTGTCACTAACAACAAAAATGTGATAAGATTAGGTAGGGAGTTTGAGGGTTATAATTTCTTATTTAACTCTCATCTAGAGAAATACAGAGTATATCATATATATCAAAGTATAGTGAAAACTCTCTACCTGCAGATGAGACAGTATAGCATATTGATTAGGAGTATGGATTCTGGATCCCTTCTGCCCATTCATATCTGACCCTCTTGCTTATTAGCTATATTCCCCTTGTGACATATCGTAAATTCTCTGCCTTAATTTCATCTGTCAGATAAGAATATTAGTCTTTCATACAGTTGTGAGTTTTAAATGAGATGAAATATAAAAAGTGCTATTAAGAACAACTGGCAGAATAGGTTCTGTACAGCTGCTCTATAACACTTTCTTGTTTTTGTTAGAATCCTTTATCTTTCTTGGTAAAAAAAAAAAAATCCCTTGTATTCTTTTGGGAAGAACTGTTCCCAAAATTAATGTACTCATCTATATTTAACATATAAAAATAATTTTGTAAAAGACCTAAATCTAAATCCTTATATAATTTTGTCAAATACTTCATAGAAATATTTATTTTATTTCCATTTGGAAATTAACCTATTTGAAGATCTCAGGTCTATACTATTTGGCAATTATATAGTACTCTGTGTTTTCACTAGATTTTTTTTAATGGTCTCTGTCTAGATTCTGAAGGTCTTTATCTTATATATATATTGTGTGCATTGTAGACAGAATTTAATCAATATTTGCAGACTGGCTGATAGATTGAGAATTGCAAAGTCCCTACCTGAGGGAGTATATGTTGTATGTGATGAACCCAGTTGGAGAGGGATTCCACTAGATCGGTCACTTGGATGCCTTCAAAATCAGGATTTTCTTCAAAGCTATCTCTCCCATTTTCTATTTCTTCCTCCTCTTCTTCTTCTTCACCAAAATGATAGAATCCTAGAGGGCTGACATGGGTCCCTGCTGAAATTCTGGCAATTTGTGCTCGTAAGTAATTACTCTCATTTCCTGGGAAGGGTGGGTAGCTTATGATGGGGGCATCCAATCGCCCAGTGAAAAATTTCTTGATTTTTCTTGCAATAACAATTTGTGCAGGTGTAACCGCTGGTAACTTCACCCATGGTCTTCCTGGTTCATTGCAAACAAAATAGGCATATTTGTTGGCACCTGTTCTGCTTTCCTCTTTTGGAATAGCCTGTGGGGCCTTGTAGAAGGACCTTGGTAATTCATCTTCATCATCTTCATCAGCTTCATTCTCTCCATTATCCCTCTCTTCATGTGCATCTTCCTCTTCCACTTCTTCTTCATCTTCTCCCTCACGGAATTCTACTTCTGCTACAATATAGTTCATTTCCAGACCTAAGATCTTGCCCCAGAAACGACATTTTTGGATTGGGTGGGTGTCAGTAAGCTGCTTGAGGGCAAGAAATATGCGAAAAGTCTCATCTGTGCCCAAACCAACTCCAGCTTGTTCAAAATAAAAAGCTGACTCCATTACATTTGGAAGAGAGTGTTCTGCCTGGGAATACAAGTGCTTGGTTAATATTTTATCCATAAGAGAACTGTTTGCAATCTACAGATTTAACATGATCCCTATCAAAAAATCCATGGCATTTTTCAAAGAACTAGAACAGTTTATTCTAAAATTTTATGACCCAGAATTGCCAAAGCAATCCTAAGGAAAAGAACAAAGCTGGAGGCATAACCCTCCCAGACTGCAGATAAACTACAGAGCTACAGTAATCAAAACAGCATGGCAGGAGTTCCCATTGTTGCTCAGCAGGTTAAGAACCCAACACTGTCTCTCTGAGCATCCCTGGCATTGCTAAGTGAGTTGAGGATCTGGCATTGCACAAGCCTCAGTGTGGGTCGCAGATGTGGTTTGGATCTGGTGTTGCTGTGCCTGTGTTGTAGGCATCAGCTGTAGCTCCAATTCAGCCTCTAGCCCAGGAACTTCCATATGCTATAGATGCAGCCTTTAAAAAAAAAAAAAAAGCATGGTGTTGGAACAGAAATAGATATATTTAGATCAGTGGAACAGAATGGAGAGCCCAGAAATAAACTTACGCACCTGTGGTCAAAGGAGGCAAAAATATACAGTGGAGAAAAAAGTCTCTTCATCAAGTGGTGTTGAGAAAGCTGGACAGCTACATGTAAATCAATGAAATTAGAGCATTCCCTCACACCTTATACAAAAATAAACTCAAATGTCTTAAAGACCTAAGTCACAACACCATGAAACAATTGTAGCAGTATTTTCTTATATCAATCTCCTAAGACAAAAGAAGTAAAAGCAAAATAAACAAATGACACCTAATCAAACTTACAAGCTTTTGCACAGCAAAGAAGATCATCAACAAAACAAAAAGGTCACTTACAAAATGGGACAAAATATTTGCCAAATGATGCTGCTCACAGGAGGTTAACTTCCAAAAATATACAAACAGCTCATGCAATTCAATATAAAAAAAAAATCAAAAAATGGTCAGAAGACCTAAACAGACAGTTCTCCAAAGACATACATAGATGGCCATCAGGCACTTGAAAAGATGCTCAACATCGCTAATTATCAGAGAATGCAAATCAGAACCACAATAGAGATCACCTCACACTGGTCAGAAGGGCCGTCGTCAAAAAATCTGCAAATTGGAGGAGTTCCCGTCGTGGCGCAGTGGTTAACGAATCCGACTAGGAACCATGAGGTTGCGGGTTCGATCCCTGGCCTTGGCTCAGTGGATCAACGATCCGGCGTTGCGGTGAGCTGTGCTGTAGGTCGCAGACGCGGCACGGATCCTGCGTTGCTGTGGCTGTGGCGTAGGCCAGTGGCTACAGCTCCAATTAGACCCCTAGCCTGGGAACCTCCACATGCCACGAGTGCGGCTCTAAAATGACAAAAGGCAAAAAAAAAAAACAACAGTCTGCAAATAAACGCTGGAGAGGATATGGAGAAAACAGAACTCTCCTACACTGTTGGTGCGAATATATATTGGGTACAGCCACTATAGAAAATAGTATGGAGTTTCCTTAAAAAAAAAATAGTACTACCATATGATCCAGCAATTCCATACCTGGGTGTGTATCTGAAGAAAGCAAAAACACTAATTTGAAAAGATGCATGTCCCCAATGTTCATAGAAGCACTATTTACAATAGCCAAGACATGAAAATAACCCAAATCCCCATCAATAGACAATTAGTTAAAGAAGATGTGGTATCTATCTGTCTATCTATCTATCTATTATTGCAACATTCCAGTAACAATGGAATACTCAGCCATAAAAAAAGAATGAAGTATTGCTTTTTGCAGCAACATGAGTGGACCTAGAGAATATCATACTAAATGAAGACAGAGAAAGACAAATATATATTACTTACAAGTGGAATTTTAAAAATAGTGCAAATGAATCTGTGTAATAAACAGAAAGCAGACTCAGACATAGAAGACACACCTGTGGTTACCAAAGAGGAAAGGGGGGGTAAATTAGGAATATGGGATTAACAGAAATAAACTATTATACATAAAATAGATAATCAATAAGGACTTATTATGTAACACAGAGAAGTACATCAATATCTTATGATAAAACTTTCATGGAAAATGATCTGAAAGAGAATATATATATATATATATACATATATATATATATATATATATATATATATATACACACAAGTGTATGTATGTATATAAAACTGAACCACCTTGCTGTACACCTGAAACTAATATAACATTGTAAATCAACTATACTTAAAAAAAAATAAGCCTTTCAGGAGTTATATTTTAGAATATTGAGCTTGTTCACTTTCTCAACAATTAGTTCTTTACCTTTCTAAAGTAAAAGGGATAAGACTACCGACTACCTTATAATCAATTCTAATTTTCTAGCTTTTACCATGATTTAACATGTGAATTTCCACTGGCCGTTGGTTCGTGTTTTATATTCTGTTCATTGTGAGTTCTCTAAAAGGTGATATCCACAAACACAAAATTCAAATAAAAGGTGAATTTTATTTTTCAAGTGTTTAATATCCACAAACACAAAATTCAATAAAAGATGAATTTTATTTTTGAAGTAAAATAGAAAATAAAACAACTGCTTACTTCTCTTTTCCTTTTTAAACATCTTGCTGTTAGCTCTACTTTCTCCCACCACTTCTTTGACATTTCTTTCAAGATTTATATCATACCCTGTTAATTTCTGAATTTTAATTTTCTCCTATTACTTGTAAACATAACTTGTAGCATTGTTTTACACTCAATATATTAGCTATCTTTTTGTATGTGTTTAAGTAGAAATGATTTAATAACCACTGTGAACAGTAGAAGTCCAACATCATCTCTTTATAAGAGATATTTAAATGGCCCCTTTTCTATCCTGAAATAATAAGATATAGCAAAACATATCTACACACATTTTTTAAATTTTACATATATGTTTATAATTTTATATGTTTTATATTGATATTCAGTAAATATTATACAGATACGGTAATATACAGGATAAATAAAAATCGATATAGTACCCTTATATAAAGTAATATACAGAGTTAATAAAAAGAATGTATAATAAGTGCTCAGGCTTAACTACATTTGAAGACATAATTTAATCAGATGCTTGTCCCTACTTATGATAAATAATTTTTGCACTTAAGAAAATCAGAAACAATTCCAAAAAAGAAATATAGGACAATGAAAATAGAGTCTCAAATGAACTGTAGAAAAACATTTTTGAGAAAGTAGAAAATAACCTTAACAGAGATAGGGCTAACTTGGCAGGACAGCCTTTAGACTCTGAGAAATTATGAGCACTTGGCTATTCTTACAGATAATCTGTTCTTATTTATATTATCATTTGAGTTGAAAATTAAACTGGGTGTCAAAATAAGCATAATGACACTTTTCAGTCCTCATCGCTTTGATATCTAATTGAAGACTCTTTCCTCGTGATCTATTGCACCAGTCACTCTTGATCCTTCTCTGTCCTCTGTTACTATTTCCTAGTCTTTTAAATTGATTTTTTTTCCTTAAATGAGACCTAAATATTGGTGTCCTCAAAATTTCAGTCATCTCCCCACTCAGAACTTTATGCTTGGAAGATTTCTCCTGCACTAGCCCAAGTGATAATGTGGGTTTTAAAACCTACCTCTGTCTGACTTTTAAGTTTCACACCTTTATTCCTATCCAACTATGAAAACTTTGTCTGGATATTCTATGTATACTTAAAGTGAAGCTTTAATTCATATTCCTCTCAAACTCTTCCTTTTTGTATATATTCTTGTCTTCGCCAAAGACATCACCATCACTCAGTTTCCTGAACAAGAAAGTTCAGTCATCCTTGCTCCCCCTGACTCCCTTGACTCACATATTTAGAGTCCTATTGATTCTACCACCTAAAAAGCTGTTGGCATTATCCCTTCCTTTTCCTTTCATTTCTACCACGCTAGTCTCCACCCTGACTGCTTGTTCTATCACAGAAGGCTTCTATGCTCTCCTTCTTGTCCCTTTTCTAACCTTTCTTCTCTCAGTCTCCTCCACATTACCACCAGAGTTATCTTTCTAAACCATAAGTCAGACCATGCTTTATTAAAAGCCTCTATTAACTTCCCATTGTATGCAAGAAAGAAATTTCTTATCCATGCACAGTGAGCAGTCTGCCTCTAAAGCACATTGCTTGCTTCATTTCCTTCACTCATTCCCTCAAATCTGAGTCAGTTTCCCAAATGCCAAATAATCTTTCCTGACATTTTACTGTACTTTTTGCCCAGAATTTTATTCTTTATCATCTTCACCTAGTGAATTTCTGCTTATCCTTCATGATCCAAATGAAAGATCACCGCCATTACAAAGCCTTGCCCAGTTCCTAAGAGCAGAGTTTGTGACTTCATTCTGTCTCATAGCTTGTCAAAGCAATATAATAGTAACTGCTCCTGTGCATTAAGTTTCTAGAATGTGCCATATCCTTACCTCTTCCCCTCAAGTTGTTTCCATGTGATTATCCCTGAGGTTTAGAAAGGTTTAGCCACTTAAAGTCACACAGGGAGTAAGTGATTGAACTAGGATTCAAATTTATATTGAAAAAATATATTCAAAGCCCCTGTTTTATTCCAACACATCTCTATTATTGCAGTAATCAAATAGTAGTGATCTTTTTTACCTATTTCACTGGACTGTGACCAACTTAAAGTCAGAAAAGTGTTTTCATGTGTATATCTCAGTGACTTGCAATATGTAGTCAGTGTTTACAAATTAATGGGTGAAGGAATACATGAATGCTGAAGACAAAGAACAGGAATTCTGCTGTGGTCAAAGACATGAGTAGAAATAGTAACACTACAAAAATAAGTCTGGGACAGAGCTTTCCATAAAACTCATAATTCGATGATTCCACCAGGTAGCTGTCTTCCTCTTCCTTCATCTTCCTACTCTCTGAGGTAGAGTTTTTCATCTGCATCTGACTTGGTTCATCTTTGCTCTAAAGCCAGTCCTACTATTTATTAGGAGAAATTGATGGAATCTGGTTAAGAGGCTCAGTTTCCAGGATCAAAACAACTTATTTGCATTCTTACCTCATAACCTAGCTCAGGACGCAGATTCCTACCTTGTAATGCTGTGCCTATAGATAGTCCAGTGGCCTGTTCTCATACTGGAGTCTAACCTTTCTTTCATAAACTCGTGCATAAGAGTGTCTGCTATCTGAGTCTTACATGCTGTTTGCCCTCAGACTTTTCAGTACTGTATGTGGCTATATAACCAAATGTTTGGAGTAAGATATTTTTCCAGAAAAGGCCAGCCAGTGTCAGACGTCAGAAAAGGTCTTTGACATCTGTCCCTTCTGAGTATTCTGTATCTCACTGTATCTGTTTGGGTCTCCCTACAAAGGCTACAGAGGTCTAGATGCCTCCTGTGCAAAGGAGGTATCTCTGCCTCCCTACCTCTCCTGCCTTTCCCTGACTGAACTCTTTGTCCTTTTCTGAAAGTATCTTACTCCTAACATCAAACTGGCAAGTATACAGATAGATTTTAAATAATCTAATGGTAACAGAACATGGAAGGTCAGTAGATGGATAGTTTTAATTCCTCAGCAGTACAAATTGTAAATATACAGGCATTTAGGAAACAATAGTGGGTGCTAATTTGAAATGTTTGGAGCTAACATTTCAGTAGTACAGCTGATTTTGTTCTCTAATGATAGCTTTTATCTCTGTCACCAATGTTCTCTGTAAATATTTTCAGCAATTTATACATGGGGATTAAGAAAAATAGTTTATTTCTCTCTATTATGTCCCATTAACATAATATACATACTGTCAAGACACAATATGAAGAAGTAGCCTTGGAAGAGAATGCAAATGACATTAGAAGTTCTTTTTATTTTCTCAGTAAATTGAATGGGAAAATATGCAACTTGATTTAAAACCTAATTTTTAATTATGTGATACTCATTAATTCATTCAGCAAATATTTAGTAAGAAACAGCTATACACGCAGTTCTATACCAGGCACTTTAGAGAATATAAAGGATGAGGAAGCCATTTTCTCTGATACCTTGATCAAGGCGCTTAACCTCACATATAAAACAGCTAAGCCTGTGAAAGGCTAAGACACAACATGAAAACATAAAAAACTCTAAACAAGGGAATGAGCGGATGAGTGGTGTGAAATGAAGTTGCAAATAGTTTTAGTAAGCTATAGCAGGCAGTGAGTTTGAATTTAAAACTACACCTCACTCATCTCAAATAAAACCCCAAGATTAACCTATACAAATCATAGGGCTGACTTACTATTTCATCTTCCAGTTCTTGGTCAGCTCCTTCTAAATTTCCCTGGAGAAAAAGGGCTTTTTGCTTCTCTGCTATTTCATAGGTCGGAAGCATCTCATTCTCATTTTGGAGTGTATCCAGTTTTTTACTGAAGTGTTCCATCTTCACATGTTGGCTAATATTTTCAATGATGTCCACAGCATTTTCAGGACGCTTATCTAAGACCTTGCTCAGCATTTCAGAAAGATGATCATATCTACCCCAAAAGAGAAAATTCCAGATAATATCCCTGTCAAAAGCATTTGAAGAGACATTTCATGCATTTTCAGTGGGTTTTTAGGAAACTTAACAACTTGAAAACTTTAGAGATTTTCAGAGGAAAGACAGTAACTTCTACCAATGCCAGGAGGAACTTATCTTAGAATTTTTTTAGAAATGCCTTCAATATTATATGAATATTTAACTTATTAAAGAAAAAGATAATACAGCAAGATACATATTCTACATCAGGTACATTTTCACATTTCAGATTGAAATCTTTTGATTATATATTTAAAAGTGACCAAGCTCATTTTTCATTTTTTTACCATCCCCCTTCCTCTCCCCTTATTAAATCCAATTTGATTTCCAAATCCAGTTGGCTCTTTAAAATCTATTCCTTTCCTTCCAATTTCCTAATCCAATTACGTAATTCAGTGTTTTTGATTTTCCTGTAAATCTATAGTCAATCATAAGATCCAATCATAATATCTATACCTTAGCTATAATGAGATGGTCAGAAGATACCTGGGCCATTGGTCATCACATTTTAAGAGAGATCTGGATAAGGTGGCCTGTATTTTGGGTGGCCTATTTAGTGACCAATTCTTCTGGTTTGCCTAGGACTGAGACTTCTCAGGATATGGAACTTTCCATGTTCAATCAGGACAGTTCCAGGTTAAGGCGGGTAATTTATCACCCAACACTGGCCCAGGTGGGGATTCAAAACCAGGCCATACAGGCACTAGAATGCTTAGATTTTCATAATCAGTCATTTTTAATAAGTATCTTGGAGAGATATTTAGACCTCACTATCTTTATGGTTTCTTTCAAACCCCAGATTCTATAATTCCTAGATTTTATTTCTATGTACCAAGAGGGTTTTTTTGTTTGTTTTTTGTTGTTGTTGTTGTTGTTTTTGTCTTTTTAGGGCCACACCCGTGGCATATGGAGGTTTCCAGCTAGGGGTCAAATCAGAGCTGCAGCTGTCAGCCACAGCCACAGCCACAGCAACACCAGATCCAAGTCACGTCTCCAACCTGCACCGCAGTTCATGGCAATGCTGGATCCCTAACCCACTGAGCAAGGCCAGGGATTGAGCCTGTGTCCTCACGGATACTAGTCAGATTTGTTTCCACTGAGCCACAATGGGAACTCCTGTGTACCAAGAGTTTTTAAAGAAGCTAGAAAAGTCTCTACCAGTGACTTATTTTGACTCCTGTGATACAAAGAGTTAATAAATCACTCTCTAATACAGACTTTTCAGATATATTTCCATTCACCCACAGAAACACATCCTGACATGAGATACTCATATCCCCTTTCCTTTATCAAAATCTCCTCCCTCTCCCTCCCCTCTCCCCCGCCCCCATTTTCTCTAAGACTTACAGATTTAAGCCCGACTTGCTGCTGGTCTTTAGTAGGTAAGCCTTGGCATTCCGAATGGCAATCTCAAGCATGCTAGGGGCCATTTCAGAAGCCCCAGACTCGGGCTGATCCAGATCATAGTTACTGTTTGAGTCTTCTTCCTGAAAAATGTCAAATCTCAGCTCTTTCTGATTAGAGTTGTAGCTCACATCCCTCTGTCCATACAGGTGACATTTGGTTTGCTGAGATTGTTGAAAGGTGTTTCCCTCTGATTGATATGTTTGATAAGAAATTGATTTTCCTTTATCAGATGATTGTTCCAGATAGTCAACATGAGGTGTCCCAGATTCAGAAGTCACACTAGTGATCTTGTCTGACTGCCGTGTTGCCATTAGGTCCTGCCTGGCCAGAGCCAGGGGAGAAGAAATGGAAGAGAGCTCCTGAGGTGAGGAGGGTGGAGATGATGCATGTGGTCCTGCAGGGTCAACCACAGGTGTGCTGACTCCAGACTGGGGGCTCCCAGGAGGGCTACTCCTGGGCTGGAGTCCAGTTTCCAGCCCCTGCTCCAACTTTTGGGGCTCAGATAACCCAGGCTCAGGGTCTTCGGACAACGTTGTTAGCATTTCTTCCCACAGCGGCCCTGCTTCCCTAAATTCTTGGTTTTCTTTTTCTTGCTTCAAGAGGGTTGAGTCTTCCATGGAAGGAATCAAGAATAAAGAAGTTCTGGATGAAGGGGGCGTGCAGATATGGAAGGAGACAACACAGGGCAGTGCCTTTGTTTAAGTCTGTTAGATGATTTCTAGTTCCTAGTTGCTCTGCAAGTCTCACAGCGGCCTATCTCCATAGCAACCCTAGGCAGGGCTCACAACACTTAATTGTTGCCAGGACTCTAGGCAGGAAACCAAGAAAAATGTGATTTGGTAGCACCTCTGCTCTTCTAACTAGCTCAGCCAATCCAATCAGCAGTTTGTCAGTCGTGTTTGGAAAGCTGAGAACTGATCTGGCTCAGAGACGAGGAACCTTCACCCCCGCCCTGTGGGAGGATTTTCGGGGTCTTACAGTTTTATTCAAGTTGTGCGTTGAGAAGTAATTCCCGGAGTTGTGGGAGGACAGGACATTTACAGAGAGAGAGAGGGAGAGAGAGAGAGGGAGAAGAGAGAGAGAGAGAGAGAGAGAGAGAGAGAGAGAGAGAGAGAGAGAGAGAGGGAGTGCGCACGCACACAGAAGAAAGGAATGACGAGAAACAGACAGTGCTTATCTCTGCGCTTTAGAAGAGAAGAGCATCTGAAAGGAACATTAGATGTCCATTATTATTCCTGTTTTATTTTCACCATATCTAGATGTTGACTCTAGTAATCTTAAATTGCTTCTCATTGGGGTTTTTTTTTTTTTTTTGCTTCTCATTGTTTGTAGAATCATGACCAAAGCTCTTAGCCAGCTTACATTCCCAGCTTCTTTTTTTCTCTCTCTTATTTTATTGAAGTATAGTTGATTTATAATACTGAATGGATATTTACTAATAGTTTGTTGAGGATTTTTTCATCTATATTCATGAGGGATATCTGTCTATAGTTTTCTTTGTATAGTTTTCTTTGTCTCTGCTTTTGTTACTAGAGTAATTCTGGCTTCATAGAATGAATTAGGAAGTATTTTACCTGCTTCTGTTTTCTAGAAGAGATTGTAGAGAATTGGTATAATTTCTTCATTAAATATTTGGTAGAATTCATCTGTGAACTCATCTGAGCCTGTTTTTGAAGATTATTAATTATCGATTCAAAGCGCGCACGCGCACTTTGGCAGACTGTGTTTTTTAAGGAATTGGTCCATTTTATCTAGATCATAAAGTTTATAAGTATAGACTAGGTCATAGCATCTTTTATTATCCTTTTAATGTCCTTATAAGGGGCTCTCTAGTGATGTTACATCTTTAACGTTCAATTTAGTAATTGCATCTTCTCTCCTTTTTTTTTTTTCTTTTTCCTAACCTGGCTAGAGGCTTATTGATTGATTGACCTTTTCTTAGAAACAGCTTTTGGTTATGCGGATTTTCTGTTTTCTTTTTTTTTTTATCCTTTTTTAGAGTTGCACCTGTGGCATATGGAGGTTCCCGGGCTAGGGGCTGAATTGGAGCTATAGCTGCTGACCTACACCATGGCCACTGCCACGCAGGATCTTAGCTGCATCTGTGACCTACACCACAGCTCACGGCAATGCCGGCTCCTTAACCCACTGAGCAAGGCCAGGGATCGACCCTGTGTCCTCATGGATACTAGTCAGATTCGTTTCTGCTGAGTCACAATGGGAACTCCAATTTTCTCTTTCCAATTTCATTAATTTCTGCTCTAATTTATATTATTTCTCTTATCTATTTTATATTATTTCTCTTCTTTTGCTTACTTTGCATTTAATTTGCTTTTCTTTTTGTAGTGTTCAATGGTGGAAACTTAGATGATTGATTTTAGATCTTCCTTTTCTGATATATGTATTCAATTGTACAAATTTTCCTCTAAGTACTAATTTTTGCCGCATCCCACAAATTTTAATAAGTAGCATTTTATTTTCATTTATTTCAAACTACATTGAGATTTTCCAACTGTTTTTCTGTTCTTGACTTGTAGTTTAATTCCGCTGTGGTCTGAGAGACTACATTATATGATTTTAATGTTTATTTTCTTATATCCTTTAAATTTTTATGTGCTGTTATGGCCCAGAATGTGGTCTATCCTGGTGAATGTTCCATATAAGCTTAAGCAGAATGTGTATTCTACTGTTGTTGGATGAAATGGTCTGTAGATGTCAGACCATTATGGTCAGTTATTGATAGTGTTATTGAATTCAACTATGTACTTACTGATTTTCTCCTTGCTGGATCTGTCCATTCCTGTTAGAGATGTGTTGAAGTCTCCAACTACAACAGTGGATTCATTTATTTACCCCTGAAGCTCTATCAGTTTTTGTGTCATGTATTTTGACTCTCTGTTTTTAGGTGTGTAGCCATTAAGGATTGCTATGTCTTCTTGGAGAACGGATCCCTTGTCATTAAGTAATGGCTCTCTTTATCTCTGATAACTTTCCTTGTTCTGAAATCACCTTGGTCTGAAATTAATATAGCTGCTCCTAGTTTCTTTTAATGAGTGTTAGCATGGTATATTTTTGCACATCCACTTTATAATATCTATCTTTATATTTAAAGTGAGTTTCTTGTAGATAACATAGAGTTGGCTCTATTTATCATTCATAATTGTAACTAACATGGCTAATGTACATGCAAAACCATTTCTGGATATAGGAAACCAACACCCCTATTGAACTTAGTTCAATACCATTAGTCTTTGTCCATGTTACTGAGTATTAGTATCAAGAGGCCAACAAATGAACATATTTTTAATCAATTTATCTTTTCTTATTATAAAACAAATCTCATAATCTCCTCGCTTTCCTATTTTTACTGTCATATGACCGATTTCATTGCAGAATAAAAGTACTAGAAGAGTACAAAAAGACAAAAAGGACTAATATTGCATCTCAATAACCTCTGACATCTTATAAGTCTGTCACATTCACTAAGTCAGATTGCACATTATCTCATACTTTAGAAATGAACCAGTTATTCTCTGGTGGTAATATCTTACTCTGTGATTGAAGAAATGCTCATGAGTTACAAATTCTTATCCCAAATTAGAGCCAGATAGCCTTTTAACTCTTGAAGAGATGCTTTTGTAGTTATCAAGTTACCCCGAAACACCTTTGCAGAGAATCAACATACGACTTGATACCAACTCATTTTGGGGGAACTCCTTATGTATGTGGGCTCCTGACTTTCAAACTTTCAGTTGAGAACCACTTCACTTTTATAATGAATAACAACCTGAAATAGCTTTTGCTAATGTAGGAAATATGGTTTACCTAATAGTTATAGTCGTGAACTCTTTCCATATTAAAGACATGTTTTTTAAAAATATATATGTATAATGAAATCACCTCACTGTATGGCAGAAATTAACACAACACTACAAACCAACCATACTCCAACAAAATAAATTTTTTTAAAAAGCCTTCCAGTTCACACAGTTGTCCATCTCTTTTTGATTGTGTCTTATGCTATGTCCACATTCTAATTCTGAGCCACTTCCTACCCATAAGGTTGACACATGTACGCTGTATTGCAACGTATGGTTCACTTAATTACCTATGCTGTGCTCAATAGCTAAGGCCTCAATGACTGTTTCCATAGGAACAAGAGTCTCTGTGGCTTTCCCATCCCCTTTAACATCCATTTTCACGTCGCCTTCACCAGATCTCATGGACACTCTCATCTTCATGGAATGTTCTCCACGCCAAGCCAAGAAGCCTTCAGAATGGGCCATAAACCCAAATCAGAGCCATCGGTGCCCCCTGCCTAGGCGATAGCCAAAGATATGCTTTTTCATCCTGCCCAGTACCTTTCTCTACCATGTCATTATGATCGTTTTAGACAGTTCTAGCAGTTCTCGAGATGAAGACAGGTAGAGGCATTTGTGTTTGTTCACAGGATAAAAGTCTATTGAATATCTATGCAAAAACAGGATGAATTAAATCTATTACCTGAAAAAGGCTTTTTTAGCCTTATGAACTGAGAGAATTGTCTAGCTTTCTGTTTAATTTTCTGGCACAGATCTGGTGATTTTGATTGTGTCTCCTCTGCCATCTTTGGTTTTCTTTTTCTTTCATTTTTTATCTTTTTGCAAGGGCTTGAAGACATAGTAGTGGATTCTAGGTCCTGGCCTCTCACTTCCTAGTTATGTGATAAGCATAGGTAAGTTTCTTAAAGACTCCTTGCCTCAGATTTTATCCATAAAACTGTGGGACTAAGATCTATAAAGGGCTGTGTAAGAAGTTCAAGAACATATGTAGTCAAATAAGTGGTATTTGTTATGGTTACTGTTATTAATGTTAATACATTTAGATCTTAATCTTGTTTGGAATTAGTATTTGGAGACATTCTCTAAAATACTTTGCTTTTCTTTATAGATCTAGTACTAGGCGGGGTTTTTTTTTGTTTCATTTTTTGCCTTTTTTTTTTTGCTGCACCTGCAGCATATGGAAGTTCCTGGGCCAGGGATTAAATCCAAGCAGAAGCTGCAACCTAAGCCACAACTATGGCAATGCTGGATCCTTTAAGGCACTGCACTGGATCAGGGATCGAACCCATGCCTCCACAGTAACCTGAACCACTGCAGTCAGACTCTTAACACATTGTTCCACAGAGGGAACTCCCATAAGTAGTCTTTTAAAATAGGATACAATTTGATTATTCAGTGTACTTAAAAGTAGTTCTATCACAGAAATAATATGTGCTTATAATAAATTAACAGCACAGGTATAATGTGAAAAAATTCATGCACATACAATTTAGAATCCATTAATCCAATAAGAACTTTATAGTTGTACACATTTCTAAGCCAATTGATAAAAATGCATTAACTTATTCAGCTTAGAAAAACTGTTTTCCCCCATGTAGCTTTTTTTTTTTTCATTAAGCTGGAAGGGAATATAGATATTTATGAATATATTTTAAATGAATAAATGGAGTAATGTTAGGGACTATTCTACAACTGTTTTTATACATAATAATTATTCAACACCATTCTACGTTTTGTACATATATGTGTGTGTATATACATGTATGTATATGTATTTAACAAGTATAAGATATTTGATATTAAATACGTTCTATAATTCATTTAATCCTAATGACTATTGATGGAGGCTTAGTTTTTCAATTTTTAATTTTTAAAACAGTGTGCCACTAAATATCTTAACAAAATTATGTTTGTTTAGTTCATAAAGTATGTATTATAATATGTATATTTATATATATGATATATGTGATATATGGCATTTATATGTGTGATAAATTTATAGATGTGAAATTTCTGGGTCAGCAGTTATACACATTTAAAATTTTAATTGCATCATTTGCAACTATTTTCACCCATGCTATAGGTTGTCTTATCTTTTTTTTTTTTAATGGTTTCCTTTTCTGTGCAAAAGTTTCTCAGTTTGATTAGGTCTCATTGGTTTATTTTTGTTTTTATTTCTATTGTCTTGGGCAACTGATCTAAGAAAACTTTGTATGGTTGATTTCAGAGAATGTTTTGCCTATGTTCTCTTCTAGGAGTTTATGGTGTCTTGTCTTATGTTTAAGGCTTTAAGCCATTTTGAGTTTATTTTTGTGCATGGTATGAGGGTGTGCTCTAGTTTCATTGATTTACATGCAGCTGTCCAGTTTTCCCATCACCACTTGTTGAAGAGACCATCTTTTTCCCATTTTATATTCTTGCCTCCTTTGTCAAAAATTAATTGACTGTAGGTGTCTAGGTTCATTTCTGGGCTCTCTATTCAGTTTCATTTGTATGTCTGTTTTTGTACGAGTACTACACTGTCTTAATTACTGTAGCTTTGTAATATTGTCTGAAGTCTGGGAGAGTTATGCCTCCTGCTTGATCTTTTTTTTTTCTCAGGATTGCCTTGGAAATTCTGGGTCTTTTTTGGATCCATATAAATTTTTGGATTGTTTGTTCTAGTTCTGTGAAAAATGTTATGGGTGATTTAATAGGGATTGAATTAAATCTGTAGATTGCTTTGGGTAGTATGGCCATTTTAACAATATTAACTCTTCCAGTCCAGGAGCATGGAATATCTTTCCATTTCTTTGAATCCTCTTTAATTTCCTTGATTAATGTTTTATAGTACTCAGCATATAAGTCTTTCACCTTCTTGGTCAGGTTTATTCCTAGGTATTTAATTTTTTGGGGTGTGATTTTAAAGGGTGTTGTACTTTTATATTATTTTCTAATATTTCATCACTAGTATGCAGAAATGCAACAAATTTCTGAATGTTAATTTGTATCCTGCTACTATGATGAATTTGTTGATCAGTTCAGCTTGGTTTTGTGTGGAGTCCTTAGGTTTTCTATATATAGTATCATGTCATCTGCATATAGTGACAGTTTTACCTCTTCTCTTCCAATCTGGATACCCTTCATTTCTTTTGTTTGCCTGATTGCTGTGGCAATGACTTGCAATAAGTGTGTTGAATAAAAGTGGTGAGAGTGAGCATCTTTGTCTTGTTGCAGATTTTAGCAGGAAGGCTTTCAGCTTTTCTCCGTTGAGTATTATATTGGCTGTGGGTTTATTGCAGATGGCTTTTATTATGTTAAGGTATGTTACCTGTATACACACTTTGGTAGGAGTTTTTATTATGAAAAGATGTTGGATTTTATCAAATGCTTTTTCTGCATCTATTCAGACAGAATATCAGGCTTTAAAACACCTTTATTGTCTGGTAATAGTCTAAACTATCCTGTTTTTATTCCCCATTTGCTGCCATATTATGCAGTAAATAGTAAAGAAATTTTCTCACTTTTTCTAAAATATTAGTATGCTTTGGTAGCATATCACTGAACAATGGCAGAACAGATCAAAACAAAGGTAGCTGATGATCAGTGTTACACTTTATTTTTTTCATTTTATTTTTATTTTCTTTTTTGTTGCTGTTTTTATTCTTTTTTTTTTTAGTGTTACACTTTATTTATTTATTTATTTATTTATTTTTGTCCTTTGCCTTATCTAGGGCCACACCCGTGGCATATGGAGGTTCCCAGGCTAGGGGTCTAACAGGAGCTGTAGCTGCCGGCCTTCGCCACAGCCACAGCAATGCAGGATCCGAGCCGCTTCTGCAACCTACACCACAACTCACGGCAACGCTGGATCCTTAACCCACTGAGCAAGGCCAGGGATCGAACCCGCAATCTCATGGTTCCTAGTTGGATTCGTCAACCACTGAGCCACGACGGGAACTTCTAGTGTTACACTTTAACAGCTCTAACTTTTCTTACCTACTTTTTTTCTTTTTTTTTACTTTGTATAACAATGAATTTTATTTCAATTATAGGTGTACCTAAACATCACAAGTCAATTTGATAGATTTTGTGTCCCAAACCCACAGTGCATCCCCCCACCCCCCAGATTGTCTTATTTGAAAAACCAAGGTTTTCCAAAGTCTATGAGAAGTTCATTGTGTCTTTTTAGTTTCCGCATATAAGTGGTAGCATTGGGTGTTGCTGTCTAATTGTCTGACTAGTTTCACTTCTCATGATAATTTCTAAGTCCATCCATGTTGCTATAAATGTTATTTCGTTCCTTTTAATGGCTGAGTAATATTCCACTATGTGTATGTACCATATCTTCCCTATCCATTCCTCTGTTGATGGGCATTTAGGTTGTTTCCATGACCTGGCTATTGCATAGAGTGCTGCAATGAACACTGGAGTACATGTGTCTTTTTGAGTCATGGTTTCCTCTGGATAGATGCCCAGGAGTGGGATTGCTGGATCAAATGGTAATTCTATTTTTAGTTTTCTGAGGAATCTCCATACTGTTTTCCACAGTGGCTGCACCAATTTGCATTCCCACCAACAGTGTACTAGGGATCCTTTTTCTCCACACCCTCTCCAGCACTTATTGTTTGTAGACTTTGATGATGGCCATTCTGGCTGGTGCAAGGTGGTACCTCATAGTGGTTTTGATTTGCATTTCTCTAATGAGGAGCGATATTGAACATCTTTTCATGTGTTTATTTGCCATTTGCATGTCTTCTTTGGAGAATTGTCTGCCTAGATCCTCTGCCCATTTTTTGATGGGGTTGTTTGTTTCTTTGGTATTGAGCTGTAGAAGGTGTTTGTAAATTTTGGAGATTAATCCCTTGTCAGTTGAATCATTTGCAAATATTTTCTCCCATTCTGTGGGTTGTCTTTTCATTTTGTTTAGGGTTTCCTTAGCTGTGCAGAAACTTTGAAGTTTAATCAAGTCCCATTTGTTTATTTCTCTTTTTATTATCCTTACTCTGACAGATGGATCTGAGGAGATGTTGCTATCATTTATGTCAGAGAGTGTTTGGCCTATGTTTTCCTCTAAGAGATTTATAGTATCTGGTCTTATATCTAGATCTTTAATACATTTGGAGTGTTGGAGACCACGGAAGAGCTGAACTCTGCAGAAGGCAAATATCTGTGGACACAGAGTTCTAAAAGTACAGAGTGTCCTTCAAAGACAAGAGAAAGGACTTATGCATTAACTATGTCATTCTATAAACAGCTGCATTATGTCTTAAGGATACACCCTTTGATATCACTAAGACATAACCTCCTTATTGCCTATGCCTGCTCTTGCCCACTAATCTTGTCACCTTCATTAATCTCATCACCTTCCCCACTAATCTCATCACATTCCTTAATAAAAGTCATGTGGGCTAAAGCCTAGGTGTGCCTTTGTCCTGCGGGACAGGGTGCCTCCCAGTCCCCCACTTTCTAAATCTAAAAGAGTCTTGTGTGTTTTGTTATAGCACGCCGTCCCTCTTCCAGGATTCCCTGTTGCCCTGCAGCGCTGGACGCGGCATTGGAGTTTATTTTTGTGCATGGTGTTAGGAAGTGTTCTAGTTTCATTTTTTTACATGTAGCTGTCCAGTTTTCCCAGCACCACTTATTGAAGAGGCTGTCTTTTCTTATTTGCATATTAAAAATTGTGCATTCCGGTAATTAAAATCATTTGAACAACAACAAAAATATATTAGCACTCTGACTGAACCTCGTTTTATACCTCTTAGGACACCTTGGACTTAGCTTGCTTTTTACTCTAGATTTCACTGTCGTCCCACCTGGCATCCTCCTTCATCAACATGCAAGTTCTTTTCCTTCCCTGCCAGCCAGTCAGGCAGATGGGAGAGGCAGGCCCCGCCTTCATTGTCAGTAGTTCTTCATTTTTTTATGTGAAAAGAGGCACAACAGTCTTTTAAACTTGCTCCAACCTCTTTGCATCTCACAAAGTTAAACAGGTAAAAGAAGTAAACTAAGAAGACAGTGCTTGTGGAATGTACAGTCCATACTGGCAGCACACACCTCATTAGGACTCGCCTGCATGCTTGTCCTATTCAATCATTTTTGTTTTGTTTTGTTTTTGAAGGCAGTGGATAGCTTTTTGTGTGGTCTCCATTTTGCAAGCTCTAGGGCTGTAGCCTCTCTTGCTTCTGGTTTCTGCTTCCTTGTAAATGAAGTTGGTATAGGGCTTTGTTGCAGGCTTCCTGATGGGAGGGACTGGTGCCTGCCCACTGGTAGGTGGAGCTGATTCTTGTCCCTCTGGTAGGGGTGGGCTTTGTCTCTGAGTGCAATCAGAGGTGGGCTCTTTGCCTAGGAGGACTTTAGGGGAGTTTGCTGATGGGGCAGCTGTGTTTCCATGTTGTTTGTTGTTTAGCCTGGGGCTTCTCACTCCTGATGGGTGGTGCCAGATTTTTCCAAAATTACTTCTTCCAGTGGAGCTCAAACTGATGATTATTCACAAGACTTTGTCTCCAATGTCCTTTCCCCACAGCAAACCACAGCTGCCCCCTATTTTCCCGGGAGATTGTTCCAAGACCCACAGGTAGGTCTGCCCCAGGTTCTTTTTTTTTTTTTTTTTTTGTCTTTTTGCCTTTTATGTAGAGCCACACACGCGGCATATGGAGGTTCCCAGGCTAGGGGTCTAACAGGAGCTGTAGCTGCTGGCCTTCGCCACAGCCACAGCAACGCGGGATCCGAGCCGCGTCTGCAACCTACACCACAGCTCACGGCAACGCCGGATCCTTAACCCACTGAGCAAGACCAGGGATCGAACCTGCAACCTCATGGTTCCTAGTTGGATTCGTTAACCACTGAGCCACGAAGGGAACTCCCTGCCCCAGATTCTTAAGGAGTCTCTGCTTTGCCCTGGGACCCAGTGCACATGAAAGCTTGTGGGTACCCTTCAAGAGTGGAGTCTTTGTTTCCCTCAGTTCTGTGGAATTCCTGAGCACAAGCCCTTCTGGCCTTCAATGCAAAATGCTCTGGGGGCTTCTCCCAACGTGAGACCTCCCAGCCTGGATACCTGAGGTAGGGCTCGGAACCTTTTCAGCTGTGGAAGAGCCTCTGCAATAGTTATTCTCCAGATTTTGGGTGGACTGCCAGGTAGGAACTGGTTTGCTTTTATTGCAAAAGAACCCCTTCTGCCATCATGGTGTAGCTTCTTCTTTGTGGGTGTAGGATATTTTTTTTTGCTTAAATAGTCAAATTTAAAATAATTACTGATTTTCCTTTTACTTCAGGGGCCAGTGTGGCTCTGAGTTGCACTGTTGTTTAAAATTTTGAGGGGAATTCCCATCCTGGCTCAGCAGAAATAAATATGACTAATATCCATGAGGATGTGGGTTCCATCCCTGGCCTCGATTATTGGGTCAGGGATCTGGCGTTGCCATGAGCTGTGGTATAGGTCTCAGATGTGGCTTGGATCTCACGTTGCTGTGGCTGTGGCACAGGGGCAGCAGCTATAGCTCCCACTCGACCCCACGCCTGGAAACTTCCATATGCCACAAGTGCAGCCCTAAAAAGAAAAAAAATGCATATATAAAACAATAAAAATTAAATTAAATTTTGATTTGAGAACCTATTAAAATATTTTTCTTCAGCACCACTAGTGACACTAGCAAGCACTGGCAAAGATTAGAGAAATGGGAATCCTCACCTCTGATGGGAATCTGAACCGTACAGTCTCCTTTGGAAAGCAGTTTGGCATTCTTACTTCTAGATAACTACCCAAAGTAATGAAAGCCTGAGTCCTCTCAAAGACTTGTCCATGAATGTTCATAGCATCATCATTCACCAGAGTCAAAAGTGGGAATAAGTCAAATGGCTGTCAAATGGAGAATAGACTAAATGTGCTGTATCCATACAATGGTATCTTATTCAGTAATAAAAATGAACGAAATATTAATACATGTTGCAACATGAATGAATTTCTGTGTCCAGAAAAGACAAATCAATATAGGCAGAGAGTATGTGCTTTCCTTTCTTAATATGTGCCTAGGTCTGGGACATGGGAACGTGAATTAATCGTTTTCATTAACTATTCTATTTTGCTTATGTTGGTTAGAAGTAGCTATTTGAGAAATATAAAGTGACAGTTGATAATAAATATGATAAAAAAGAATGATTGTTAAAAAAATCAGTATCTCCAGTAACTTCAATAAAATCTTTACATATTTAAGAATTCATCAGTGTTCATCACCGTAGTGCAAAGTTATGAATGTATCAGAGAATAAATATGAATAAAGTAGCAAAGTTCAAATTATACTTTAGAATTATATACGTTATAAAAAATTAAGGGAAAATGAACTAAGGAAGTATAAGGAGGAACGTGGATTTATTCTTAACAAAATTTGTCAAGTTATTGGAGCACAATACAAACTTACTGCATGCTGTGGAATAATTGAATTCATAGCTGATTGTGTTAATGAGGTATCAGTCTATTTTTTTACAGTGAATAAATCTAAACATGGGAGGAAAAAATAGTAACCTAAAATTCCCTGCCCCCCACAACAAAGTACATATTAACTTTACTTCTAGAGTTTTCTAGGAGAAATAAAGGAAAACAGGAATTGGAAGCCTCCTTGTCCCATGTATTCTTTGTCCTTAAGTAAGACTTGTTAACAAATTTTAGTATTGACTCACATGAGCTAGAAGGAAGGAACCTGATACTTACTAGTCAGGCTTGAATATCACTCTGTGTACTGAAGTTCTGTTCTGTTTTCTGGAATACTGTTCAGGGCCATTACAGTTTTGGATTATTAATTCTCTCTAGGGCTCAAATGCTTGTACCTGGAGACATGTTACAAGCCACTCCTTGCTCAGTCTAGGGGCCAAGGACTCAAGGCAAGTCTCAACACTTTTGCCTCTTTAACCCACTGAACATCACCTTTTCGAATGAAATGTCCCTTGTTCATGCTTGTTCCAACTTCATATTTCAGAACATGATCATAATTAGCTTGCAGATCAACCTTCATGTTGAAATGTAGCCTGATTCACAACACAATCCAGATCCTGTTCACTCAGTTCTTTCTCAAGAAAACTGCTGATTTAAGCACAGAATTTTTGAGATCCTAAAAGACTTGTGAGTGTGAGAAACTATTCCATCCATAAGGAACACCTGAGTTAAAGCCCAAAATCTTTTTTGTAACTTTGTAGAAAAGTGAAAGTGCTTGGGCTTTTTCTAATTTTTGGCCAGGATCTATTAATTATTCCTTCTATAAAAATGACTGCTCTTGTTTTCAGCTTTATTAGAACTTGCAACTGTTTGATTTTATAAGGCTAGCTAACTTTATTCACTTATTCAAGCAACACTTTTTAGATTATCATGTGTATTTCAGAAACTGTACTAAGTCCTGCAGAATGTTAAGAGATCAATATATGCCATTTGTGCTTATTAAGAATCTACCACTCATAAAGGAATGAATAAATCAAGTCATTAAGTGCAGTGTGCACAGAAAAGCAAAGCCTGGGTCTTGATGGCTTCACTAGTGACTTCTACCAAACATTTAAAGAATTATCACCAATTCTCCCTATACTTTTACAAAAAATTGAAGAGGATGGAAGACTTCCCAGATGCACAGCTGTGGCTGTAGCATAGGCCTGTGGATATAGCTCTGATTGGACCCCTAGCCTGGGAATCTCCGTATGCCTCGAATGCAGCCCTAAACAGAACGAAAGAGGGAAAGAGAGAAAGAGAGGAAGGAAGGAAGGAAGGAAGGAAGGAAGGAAGGAAGGAAGGAGAGTGAGAGAGAGAGAGAGAGAGAAAGAAAGAAAGAATAAAGAGAGAGAGGGAGGGAGGAAGGAAGGGGCAGGCCCAGGTCTAGACCAGGTCTAGATGACTTCATTGATGACTTCTACTAAACATTAAAAGAAGAGCGAACATTGATCCTCCTCAAACTCTTCCAAAAATATGAAGAGGAGCGAACACTCACAAACTTATTCTGCAAGGCCAGCATGACCCTGATACCAAAGACAGACAAAAACACTGCAAAAAAGAAAACTAAAGACCAATGTAACTTATAAAATCTAAGATGCAAAAATGCTCAACAAATTAGCAGCAAAATAAATTCACCAACATATTAAAAGGATTATATACCACCATGAAGTGGGATGTGGTCCTGGGAGGAGCCTCTGCTCCTGGTTCACCCTACGCCAATTAATTTTTATAATACCACATGTGTAGAATGAAGGGGACAAAACCAAATGATCATCTGAATTGATGCCAAAAAAGCATTTTATAATATCCAACACATTTTTGTGATAAAAACACTACAAATATGACAAAGAAGGAAAACACTTTGACATTAAAAGGTCATATATGAAACACCTATGCTAACCTCATTCTCAGTGGTGGAGGGCTAAAATTGTTCTGCTAAGATCAGGAAGAAGTTAAGAACTCATTCTCACCACATATTCACCATAGGGCTGGATGTTTTAGCCAGAGTAATTACACGAGACAAATAAGTAAACAAATTTTAAAAAGAGATTTCAAATGGGAATATCAGGAGTAAAATTATTTCTCTTTGCAGACAACAATATTTTATACATAGAAAATCTGAAAGATCCTACAAAATCTGTTAGTATTACAAACATATTGAAGATGGCGAGATTAAAAAAAAAACACAAGAATCAGTTGCATTTCTATCTAATGAGGATGTACAATACAATGAGAAAATTAACAAAAACTTCTAACTGCTGCAATTGCATCAAAAAGAATGAAATACTTGGAATAATCCCAAGCCAGGGCATGAAAGACTTGTGTATGAAAACTACAAAATACTGCTAAACAGAATTAAATAACAAATGACTATAACATTTTATGTTCATGAATTGGAAGACTTTTTTTCCTTTGGACTTAACTGCAGTATATGGAAGTTCCTGGGTCGGAGATCAAATCCGAGCCAGAGCTGTGACCTATGCCACAGCTGTAGCCACACTAGGTCCTTAAACCCCGTTGCTGCACCAGGGATGCCTATCACATGATTAAACAATTTGCAAGACTGGCAAAAACCTAGGCCATAAATACATAAACAATAGCGACTTGGAGGAAGGTAAATGTGGAACCTGGTGATAGTATATTGAAGATAGGACAGAGAAATATTCAAGAGGCTGCATAGTTACTCTGCGGTCTTTATATTTCAGTAAATTCTATATTTATGAATACTTTGTGAGTTCGTTCTTGTGGAGAAATGCAAATATGAAAACAGGAAAGAATCAGATTTGCATTATGAGATGATATCTGTGGTTGAAGAATGGAGAATAAATGGCTGTAAACTGAGACTGCAGGTAGGTAGACCAATTAGGAAGGCTGCTATTGAAAAGATGCAGAACATGATGGTGACCTGGACTCTCGAAGGGGCAATATGGATTGAGAGAAGGTTTCAGAGGCCAAATTCATGTATCAGTTGATTCATGGAATAAAGATTCAATGGTGAAAGTCTGGTGTTCAGTATGAAGGCTGGTTTCTGATTGGGGTCACCTGAGATTCAGTGCATTTTACAGGCGAAGTTGTGAGGTGACAAATTCTGTTTTGGACATGTTTGTTTGAAGTCCAAAACTTAGATATAAAAGTAGGTGCACAGAAAGCTTCTACAATATATTTGTGTCTGAGCTGATGATATACACACCAGTTTCTTCCAGCACCCACTCCAATCTGGTTTGCTGTAGCTCATTCTATACTTCATGTCACTAGATTTAATGGACATTTTAAACTCTCGTTTTTGCTTGACTTCTAAGCCCTTGGAGATTGAAAAGATCGTAAAGGTCTTTTATTATTATGAGTATTATTATTTTTTTAATCTTTTGTCCTTTTATGGCCGCACCCACAGCATATGGAGGTTCGCATGCTGGGGTCTAATCGGAGCTACAGCTGCTGCCCTACGCCACAGCCACAGCAACGCAGGACACGAGCCACATCTGCCACCTATACCACAGCTCACGGCAACGCCAGATCCTTAACCCACTGAGCGATGCCAGGGACTGAACCTGTGTCCTCATGGATACTAGTCAGATTCATTAACCACTGAGCAACGATGGGAACTCCCCATAAAGGTCTTTCCTGATACACCTACTTATCTTCTTTATCACCACACACTCCTCAGTATCGTTCTGTCTCTTTTATTGATTCTTTTCTGTGTCCTTGGTGGGATCAACCCTTTCTACCCAAATTTTATGTCTCGAGCTCTCTCAATAGTAGATTTTAGTACACTTCTCTCTTCCTCCCTCTGTTCCCTCTCTTCTGCCCTCCTTCTCCTTTAGACACATTCATTTCCACTAAGTTTAGGCATGACCATAGTTTTAGTTATATTTTACACAGTGGTGAGGCCCAAGTCAAGACCATTGATACCAGTGATATTTTAAACAGTGATGATATCTTAATGTCATGGATAATTTTAGCTCAAAACACTTTTTGAGCTTTAGACCTGTCTTTGCCAATAATTCCAAACATCTTATTTGGGTATTTCTAAGTGCTCTTAAACTCTAGGAGTTCCCGTTGTGTCTCAGTGGTTAACGAATCCGACTAGGAACCATGGGGTTGCGGGTTTGATCCCTGGCCTTGCTCGGTGCGTTAAGGATCCGGCGTTGCCATGAGCTGTGGTGTAGGTTGCAGACGCGGCTCGGATCCCGCGTTGCTGTGGCTGTGGCGAAGGCCGGCAGCTGCAGCTCCTGTTAGACCCCTAGCCTGGGAACCTCCATATGCTGCGGGTGCGGCTCTAGATAAAGGCAAAAAGACAAAAAGACAAAAAAAAAATTATATGTGTCCAAACCAACCTTGTGATCGTCTCACTGTAGCCTTATTATGCTTCAATGTCCCCTAAACACCTCCATGAATAATTCCATCATCTACATAGATATATGAACCAGAATATAGGAAGCATCCCTAATACATCTCTAATCTCTCTCTCTCTCATCTTTCCAACATATCATCTCGTTCTTCCTGACCTCCTAAATACATCTTAAAACTTTGCGTTCTCTTTAATCCCAACTATCCCATTCTAATCCAAAGTGCCATAGATGTTCAGTGGATTGGCACACTGGGACTAACTGCTTTGTCTCTATTCACTACTTTCACTTTTCAATCCAGTAATGGGAAGGATACTCTAAATATTAATTCTATCCCATTGCCATTCTTCTTATAACTCTTAAAGGACTCCTTACTGGTTTTAAATATAAAGAAATCACCATCATGGATATAGTCTACACCCTTGCACCGTCTGGTTCCTGAATGCTTCTCTGTCTGAATTTTTTGTCACTTCCACTTTGCTATTTCACTTTTTTCTTTAGTTCCTTAAACTTGTCCTGTACTTTACTGCTTCAGCTAATTTGCAGATTCTCTTTTCCTGGGTTAGAATTCTCTTTTACCTCCCTTTCCTTGTTAACTCATATGTATTAGTTTGTGGTTTCACGTGGCTTTAGCCAGAAACATTACCTGTCAGCTTTGACAACACCAGATCTCCTTATTCCAAACACTGATATCATCCCTGTGGTTTTCCTTAATAACAATTATCAGAGTTTTAAATTATATATACTTGCTTGGGTATACCTGTCTTCTGTGTTAGATGATAACACCTATGAATACAGGGCTCGGTCCTCTTTTTTTCAGTGATTTAGTGACTGTCACATAGTAGGAATTCAATAATTTATGAAACCGTGGGTGAATAAATTGCATATTAATCAGCATGTCAATCAAAGAGAAAAAATAGTGACTTCAAATGTCAATATTTGAAGACAGTTTTGATTGGATGCCAACAGGGAAATATTTTGTGATTTCAGCAGGGAACTACATTTGAAGATTTTCCTTAAAATTGGGAAGAACTTGGATTAAGGGCACCCATTCACTACTGGCTAGTTAGTCACATCTTAGTGGCTTCTCACACCAGCACGGCACAGTCCCTTTTCAAATATTTTTTTGAAGACATGGCTGCCTTGGACATTTGAGTTTGCCTTTATTTCTACAGATCGTTACAGGAAATGAAATCACAAGTGATGACTGTATACAGTGAGAGGAGCGCTCTGATGAAGGGAGGGGCCGGAAATTACAAATCCAAACAGAAGCCCAAGGAGTTGTTAGATATAAAGTTAGCTAGGACAATGTGGTTCATGGAAACTGAGATAAGAAAGGTTTTCAAAGAAATAATTTTAAAAAGAAAAACATCCCTCTTACCCTCTTCATCTCTTCATATGACAGTCATGTCTGTGCTCATACCAGCCCCTGATGTGATCAAACCAACTGCTTCCTACCACTGTGGGAAAATTCAGAAATAGCAAGGTAAAGTTCTCACACTTATTGAACAATAAGCTAGAGCCTTTCTTTTCTGTTCTGGATTCCTCACAAAGACACATCAAGCTTCCATCACTGGCCATCGACATCAACATTTACAAATGGTTTTTAAAGAGCTGGTTCTTTGAAAAGGTAAACAAGATTGACAATCCTCTGGCAAGACTCATCAAGAAGAGGAGAGAAAAAAACGCAAATAAACAAAATAAGAAATGAAAAAGGGGAAATTACAACAGATATTACAGAAATACAAAAAACCATGACAGAATATTATAAACAATTCTATGCCAACAAATTTGATAATCTAGAAGAAATGGACAAATTTTTAGAGACCTACACCCTCCCAAAACTGAATCAAGAAGAAATAAATCAACTGAACAGACCAATCACTAGAAATGAAATTGAGTATGTCATCAAAACACTCC
>PVHT020000077.1:36272434-36297407 GCA_004024745.2 Catagonus wagneri
GGGAATGGGGATAACTACTGCTTTAATGATGGAATAGCAAGGAGCTCCAACTGTAATGCACCGGGAACTATATCTAATTACATGTGACAAATCCATATATGTACATGTAATCCGGTCACCACATGGTGCAGTTGGAAAATCTGACAGAAATCTGTAAACCAGCTATAATGCAAAAATAAAAAATAAATAAATAAATAAATAAATTGTAAGTCCCTTGATTCCCTAATATAAAATTCATAGATAATATGACTTAATTTTACTTGAAACTTGAAAAAATCAATATACTCTCCTAATTTTAAAGGATAAACACAAAGAAAGTGATAAAATAAAATAATTGTGTCTACATACAAAATATTCAATTATTACTACGCTATAAGATAATACAAAGTGTGAAAATCACTGCACGTATAAGTAGAATCACCATAAATTCAACATTTATGAATCCATGCAACAGCTATGTTGCTGGTTCAAAGTGTGGTTTATTAACAGGTAAGCACCAGTGTCAGAAAGAGAAATTCCAGTCTCCCTGTGTAGAAAATCTGTGTGCACAGAGACACTCCCTTTCTCAAACAGAATTCCAGAAAATGAGTTTATAACAGCAAGGAAAGGGAAAGACATTCAATGCATACCTTTGAGAATGTGCCTATCTCTCCCATTTAATGTTGTTTTCAAAGGCCTTTGCATCAATATTTACCTTTTAAAACAAACACTTTTAGTAGCATACTAACATCTTAATGGCTTTCAGATAAAGAAAGATGGATCATTCTGTTATTTTAAAGACTAAACTGAAGTTACATCCCAAAAAAAGTTACATCCAAATGAATTTTTAATTGTTAATAACTTTTGGATGAACGAAATTACATCCAGTATTTTCAGCAAGTGGTGCTGGGAAAACTGGAGAGCCACAGGTAAATCGATGAAACTGGAACACACTCTCACGCCATACAGAAACTCAACTCAAAATGACTAAAAGATTTAAACTTAAGACAAGACACCACAAAACTTCTGGAAGAGAACATAGGCAAAACATTCTCTGACATCAGCTGTACAAATGTTTTCTTAGGTCAGTCTCACAAGGCAACAGAAATAAAAGCAAAAATAAACCAGTGGAACCTAATCAAACTTATAAGCTTTTGCACAGCAAAGGAAACCATTAAAAAAAAAAAAAACCTACAGAATGGGAGAAATAGTTTCAAATGATGCAATTGACAAGGGCTTACATCTCTAAAATATACAAACAACTTATACAACTCAACAGCAGGAAAACCAAGAACCCAGTTGAAAAATGGGCAAAAGACATGAATAGAAATTTCTCCAAAGAAGATATACAGATTGCCAACAAGCTCATGAAAAAAATGATCAACATCATTATTTATTAGAGAAATACAAATCAAAACTACTATGAGGCACCACCTCACACCCATCAGAATGGCCATCATTAACAACTCAACAAATAACAAATGCGGGAGAGGGTGTGAAGAAAAGGGTACCCTCCTTCACTGTTGGTGGGAATGTAAACTGGTACAACCACTATGGAAAACATATGGAAGTACCTCAGAAAACTAAATATCAAATTACCATATGACCCAGCAATCCCGCTCTTGGGCATATATCTGGACACTTCTCTTGAAAAAGATACATGCACCTGTATGTTAATTGCAGCACTATTCACAATAGCCAAGTCATGGAAACAACCTAAATGTCCATCGATAGATGAATGGATTAAGAAGATGTGGTATATATACACACAATGGAACACTACTCAGCCATAAAAAGGACAAAATAATGCCATTTGCAGCAACATAGATGGGAATAGAAACTCTCATATTAAGTGAAAGTAAGACAGAAAGAAAAAAACAAATACCATATGATATCACTTATATCTGGAATCTAATATACTGCACAAATGAACCTTTGCACAGAAAAGAAAGTCACAGACTTTGAGAACCAAATTGTGGTTGCCAAGGGGGAGGGTTGGGATGGGATGGACTGAGAGTTTGGGGTTAATAGATGCAAACTATTGCATGTGGAAAGGATAAGCACTGAAATCCTGCTGTATATAGCACAGGGAACTATATTTATTCGCTTGTGATGGAACATGATGGAAGATGATGTGAGAAAAAAATGTATATACAAAATCTGGAGAAATGGGAATCCTCACCTGTGGTGGGAATCTAAATGGTACAGTCTCCTTGGAAAAATGACTGAAAATCCCAGATTCATATTCCCCACTGAGATGTAAACAGATATTTTCTGTGCAATAAAAATGTGCCAATTTTTTGGAAATGGAAAAGTATGCTAGTTGAAAAAAGAAATGTAGTTAAGGTCAAATTTTAAATGCAGAAAATTCACTTAAATGGGAGTTCAGAAATTTTCAAAAATGAAATTATAGGATTATAGGTTGTGACTATTTTTAAGACTTTTGATTCTGTTTCAAATTGCAATAAAGACTATTTAAACTGATTTCCATTTCCACAACATATGTGAGAACATCTATTTTATCTTAGTCTTACATTGAGCATTCTCCCATTTTTAAACTTTTATTTTTTATGAATCAATGTCTTATTTTCTCTATAGACTATAAGTTTTTTTGTCTGTTCTAATAGGATATTTTCACTGTTATGAATTATTTTTACTAATTTCACTAACATATGAAAAAAACAAAAAAATTCACAAATCACACATGAACAGCCTGATGAATATTAACCAAGTGAACACAGTATGGAATCAGCACTAAAATCAGTAAGCAGACTATTACCAAAACTCTGGGAATAGTCTCATTGCCTGACTGGTACTATATCACACCCCAAAGATAATCATTTTCCTTCTAAACCAATACATTAATTGTATCAATTTTTGATCTTATGTGTCAATCTATTTTTTTACAATGAAGAAATCTAAACATGGGAGGAAAAAATAGTAACCTAAAATCCCCTGCCCCCCACAACAAAGTACATATTAAGTTTACCTCTAGAGTGTTCTAGGAGAAATAAAGGAAAACAAGAATTGGAACCCTCCTGGTCACATGTATACTTTGTCTTCACGTAAAACTTGTTAACACATTTTAGTGCTGGCTCACATGGACTAGAAAGAACGAACCGAATACTTATTAGGCTTGAATGTCACTCTATGTACTGAAGTTCTGTGCTGTTTTCTGGGATACCATTCTGGCTATTTCAGTTTGGATTATTAATTCTCTCTAGGGCTCAAATGCTTGTACTTGGAGACAGGTTACAAGCCACTCCTTGCTCAGTCTAGGGGCCAGGGACTCAAGGCAAGTCTCAACACTTTTGCCTCTTTAACCCACTGAACATCACCTTTGCAAATGAAACGTCCCTTGTTCATTCTTGTTCCAGCTTCATATTTCAGAACACGATCATAATTAGCTTGCAGATCAAGCTTCATGTTCTGAAATGTAGCCTGATTCACAATAGCATCCAGATCCTCTTCACTCAGTTTTTCTCAAGAAAACTGCTGATTTTAGGCACAGAACTTCTGAGATCCTGGAACACTTGTGAGTGAGAGAAACAATTCCATCTATAAGGAACAGTTGAGTTAAAGCCCAAATCTTTTTATAATGTTGAAGAAAATTGAAAGTGCTTGGGCTTTTTCTGAGTTTTGACAAGGATCTATTACTTATTCCTTCTATAAAAATGACTGCTCTCGTTTTCAGCTTTATTAGCACTTGCAGCTGTTTGATAGTATAAAGATAGCTTGCCTTTATTCATTTAGGCAAACAACACTTTTAGATTATCATATACATTTCAGAAAATGTACTTGGTTCTGCAGAATGTCAAAAGATCAATAATATGCTATCTGTGCCTATTGAGAACCCACAATTCATAAAGGAATGAATAAAGCAAGACATTGAATACGATGCCTACAGAAAAGCAAAGCCCAGGTCTTCACGACTTTACTGGTGACTTCTACCAAACATTTAAAGAATTCTCCAGGAGTTCCTGTCGTGGCTCAGTGGTTAACGAATCCAACTAGGAACCATGAGGTTGGTTGCAGGTTCGATCCCTGGCCTTGCTCAGTGGGTTAAGGATCCAGCGTTGCCGTGAGCTGTGGTGTAGGTTGCAGACGCGGCTCGGATCCCGCGTTGCTGTGGCTGTGGCAAAGGCCGTCAGCTACAGCTCCTATTAGACCCCTAGCCTGGGAACCTCCATATGCCGCGGGTGCGGCTCTACATAAAGGCAAAAAGACAAAAAAAAAAAGAAAGAATTCTCCAATATCACCAATTCTACCCGTACTCTTCCAAAAAATTTGAGGGTAGAATAATTCCAAACTCTTTCAATTAGGACAGCATTATCCTGATGCTAAAGCAAGAAAAATACTATAAGAAAATAAAACTGAAGACTAAAATCTTTTATGAAATGTAAGTTGCAAAGTTCTTCTACGAATTAGTAGCAAAACAAGCTCAAAACGTATTTAAAGGATTAAGCACCAAGATCTTCATGGATTTACTCCTGACAGGCAAAGATGGTTCAAAATTTGAAAATTAGTTAATGTAACATCACATTTAGAGAATGAAGGGAAAGAAACCATGTGATCATAACATTTGATGCAGAAAAAGCATTTGACAATATCCAACACATTTTCATGATAAGAAAATGCTACACTGAATTAACAAAATACAGAATTAACAAAATACACTGAATTAACAAAAACTCAACTTTGAAAGGCCATACATGAAATGCCTATTGCTAATCTCATAATTAATGGTGAAAGACTGAAAGATTTTCTGCTAAGATCAGGAAGAAGGGAAGGATTCCCATTCTCAACATTTTTATTTGGTAGAGTAATGGCAATCCTAAGCAGAGCAGTTAGGCAAGATAAAGAAATAACACCAAAATGTAAAGGAAGAAGTAAAATTTTCTGCAGTATATTTGCAAATACCATAGTTTCAAACAGAAAATCCTAAAGAGTCTACAAAATTTGTTAGGACTAACGAACAAAATTGAACACAGCTGAATAACACAAAACAAACATATAAAGGTCAACTGCATTGTAAATCAACTATTTTTTAATTAAAAAATCAATTGCATTCTGTAATACAACAATGAACAATCCAAAAATTAAATGAATGAATAATTCCATTTGCAATTGCATCATAAAGAATAAAATATTTAGAGATAAACTTAACAAGATGTTGAAAGATATATTTATTGAAAACTATAAAACATCGGTAAAAATGTTTTTAAAACACCCCAGGGGTCCCTAGTGATTTTCATATTTTATAAACAATAACTATTCTGGACATTGGAGTTTGCTTTTAGAACTATAGGTATTACAGGGGATTACTCTGTGCAGTGAGAGGAGAGCTCTGAGGAAAACCAGCAATGAAGTGATGGGCAGAAGACAGAAACCCATAGAGAAGCCTGAGTAGTAGTGAGGTCTGAAGATAACTAGGAAAAGGTAGCTAATGGAAAAGCAAGATAAGAAAAGGTTTCAAGTGAATAATAAAAAAATAGCGTTTTCCTCTTACCTTCTTCATTTCCTCATATGACATGAACACAATATTGAAGTCATGTTTGTGCTCATACCAGCCTCTGATGTGATCAAACCAAAGGCTTCCTACCATTGTGGGAAATGAATATATTATAAGATAAAGATGTTGCATTTACTGGAGAGAAAACTGTAGTGTGTATTTTCTGTTCTGGAATTCTCAGAAAGACAGATCAGTCTCCCAACACTGGACATCTATTGCCTTCCTTTTACAAATGTTTTTTTCGGGAACAACTCCTTCATATTGATAGAAAGCTGTCTTTGCAAGCAGCAATGCAGAGAGAAGTATTCCAAAAAACTCACGTTAAAGATTTCCTTAAGGTAAGATTTTAATTTTTCTACTTCCTCCACGAGAAAGCATATGTGATTATTTCCCTTTTCATTCTCTGTTTTAAGATCTGAGGAAAGCAATGTTAGCTTGCTACCACAAGAGAGCACCTGAATGTCATCTTCTAAATGAGTGAGAACCTTGATCCCACATTCTGCAAGTCCCTTGCCTCAATGCTCCTCAGAAGTGGAAAGAAAATTCCATGGCTGCTTTATAAGGCCTACCCCAGGTGCATGAGAGAGCACAAACAGTTCACCCACCTAGAATATCAGCTATTCTAAAACACTTGGCTCTAGCTCTGGCTCTATCTGGTTTGAAATGCTGAAGCATTTGTGGTTCTCTTATACTCTGGTCAAAATACGTCTTAAATAATAGCTCTGCCAACTTGACAATCCCAGAGTGGTCCTAGTGAGGATAGAATACTTGAGTAAAGGATAAAAGTGAACACTGGTCATCTCCTCATTCTATATCTTTTATGTTGATTTTAACTATTAAACTAAAAGAAAAGTGCTAGTATAGGAAAGAAAAGGAAAATAGAATGTATTATTATTTTAAAATGAAGTATATTCCAGAGAATATACAAAATATTAATAAAATTGATGAATTACATTAAGGGGCCAAAATACAGTAGTGAAACAAAACTGATCCATTTATTTTAACAGTAATAAGCAAACAGAAAATACAATATTGAAAAAATTTCTGGGGATGGGCTGAGGGTTTGGGATGGAAATGCTATAAAATTCGGTTGTGATGATCGCTGTACAACTATAAATGTAATAAAATTCATTGAGTAATTAAAAAAAGAAAGAAAAAAGTTTCCAGTTTATAGTAGCCACAAGAAATCTGCAAGCACTGGTAATTCAGGGAAAAAATGTGTAAGAAGCATACAAATAAAAAATAGTACATATGGTGGAAGTGAAAGTAGACCTGATAAATGAAGAGCAATAGGCTGGATGGAATGTTGGGATATTGCAATACTAATGATTGTACCAGAATTAATCTCTATATTTAATCAATTCTAATCAATATCTCCATATTGATGGATGAATTAACATTTTTAAAAATGAAGTTGATGGGGATTTGCCTTACCAGTTACACAGTTAAAACAGTGAAGAACTGCTATATCTTAACAGATTTACCAATTTTTGCAGAATCACAGGAAGGAACTACAGAAAACATATCAAAACATTGACTTCACGTTGGTAGGGAAAGGGCAAATGTTTAAACAAATCGTATTGTGTCAAGTGGCCAAACTCCTTGGCAGATATGATGCAATAGTCATATTTCAAATCATATGCTGTCAGATATAATTTGTATTTAAATGTAAAAAACTAAAACATAAAGTTAATTAGAAAAAACCTTACAAGTGTTTACATAGACATTATGGGGAAGTGTTTCCTAAGAAAAACTCAAGTAGCAGAAGCTATGAATCGAAGACTGATAAATTAATTATATGAAATGAAAAGCATTTAACAATTTTAAAAGCAAACTGTTAACTGGAATAATATTCCTTCCACATAAATGCTTCTAAAAAACAGTAAAGAATGTAAAGGATAGTTCAAAGCCTGGAAATATACAAAAATTGTCTTAAACTTATTAAAACCAAAAGATTAGAATTCATTCAAGAATGAGATTGTTGGAGTTCTCATTGTGGCTCAGCAGCAATGAACCCAACTAATATCCATGAGGATGGGGGTTCCATCCCTGGCCTCGCTCAGTGGGCTAAGGATCCAGTGTTGCCATGAACTGCAGTGTAGGTTGCAGATGAGCTCAGATCCTGTGTTACTGTGGTGGTAGCGTAGGCTGGCAGCTCCAGCTCTGGTTCAATCCCTAGCCTGGGAACTTCCATATGCTATAAATGTGACCCTAAAAGAAAAGCAAAATAAAAAATAAAATGAAATAGTCAAAAAAGAATGAGATTTTTTTTTAACCTAGCACATTAGCAGATACTATAATTCCAATCTCTGGTGAGTATGTAAGGCAAAAAAGCAATCTTGTATGCTCTACATGAACTATAAATTGATAGATTTTTAGAAAGCAAGTGGATAATATCTACCAACACTTAAAATATTTGGACGCTTTAACTTGAAAACTTTACCAGAACAGAAAAGTACAAAGATCTATTAGAATGTTTATTGCAATATTGTATACATTTGCTGCAACCTACCTATCGATAATCAATATTATATATACATACAATACAAAATATTTTTTTAAAATGCAATTTTATGGGCTGCTAAAAATAATTTATTGCTACATGTTATGTAACTACGCTGCAAACAATGTGTGTGATGACACAATTCATGTATATACTTATAATTTTGCATATAGTTTTAATGCATAAGATTATAATAATTCCATTTGAAAGAATGGGGATGAGTAACTAGAGACCAATATTTGAAGAAATCATTTGTGATTGTGCAAAAGGGTCATAAACTATTTCTATGACCTACTTTAGCTTTTTTGTTTTTCAGAGCTTTCGGTGCCAGATAATATGGAATGTGAGAAGTGGAGAGGAGATGGCCTCTTGATGTGTTCTATTGTGCATAAATCATACTCCAGGAAGAAGACTCTATCAAGTGTTTCCACCATTTAAGTTCTGTTACGATGCCCCTCAAAATAAATCAAGCTTGATATCTACTGAGTCCAGATGGTACCTGTAAAAATAAATAATCTTGTTTTCAATCTTGAATGAAGAATTCCGGCGATGGCAAGACATGTATTGTTTATATCCTCTTGATAAATACAGGATAAAGTGTCTGTATAAAGAGAAAGGACATCTTGTATCTCTCTCTTTTTCTTTCACTGAAGTCCAAAAGAAAAGGAAGTAAAACAGAAAATCAGACAGGAAAAAAAGTACATTTTTATGCTGAAGAGAAGGTGAGACGCGAAAGAGGCTAAGTCTACACTTTTACTACTCATTTTACAGATGATTTGAGGAAGGAAACCCACTTCTGATATAATTTTAGGAGTAGAAGGGATTGATGTATTGCTGATAAAGAAATATTGTGTGCAGAGTTTGTTTTGGCCAGTGAGTAGTGCTCTGGGATGTGAGTTCAGTTTGCATAATAAATTGGATAATATTTTGTTGACATCGGGAAAACAACAAAGGAGTCAAAACTGTTGGAGAATTTAAAGAGGCCTTCACGTAAGCAGTTGACAAATGTACAACACAGAAAATAAAGTATTTGAAAGCTATAGAAACAACTTTCTTAGCCATGATCTGTTTAGTAAAATTTTTAGACTTCCAGTATGTATTTCTTAGAAAACAAAGGCACAAATAATTAAAGCAAAAAGAGAAATGATTTCAGAAATAGTTGACGGAGAGAGGAAGAGAGAGAGAGAGAGAGAATGATAAAGCAATGGAAACAAAATATAAAAAATTGGGGTTTATGGGTAAAGGGTATACAAGAATTCCTTCACTTTTGAAAGGTAACTTTTATGTTTAAAACCACATAAAAATTAAAATTTCACCCTAATCCCATAAATAAGAAGTTATTTGTAATGCATGCAATTATAAAAGAGCAAAATTCATTATGTACAAAATTACATATAAAGTCGTAAGGAAACTATAAATAACACAAAAGAACAGTGGAGGAAAATTATGAATAGGCCAACACAAAAGGAATTAAGTGAGCAGTTAAAATATTCAAGGTTGTCTGTTTGCTAGTTATCGTGGAAATACAAATTAAAATTCCCTCATATGCATTAGACTGGCAGAAAGTGATGCTACTACTAAGTGTAGGAAAGGATGTGGAGCAACAGAAACTCTCAGCTATCAGTGGTAAATTGAGTACAATCAATCTGGCAAGAAAATCAATAATATCTGGTCTAGTTGGAAAAACATGTCTGTGAACAAATGACCGTAATTTCCTTCTATTTGAGCTGGATGGATTAGAGATGAGGGGAATCCAATCCTATAATAAATAAGGGAGGTCACGGGTTATCTGAGTTTCAGGCTCCTTGTGTTCATAATCACTGGTATAGTTGACCAAACCAAGGAGTTCAAAGGTGCTGCTAATGTCTTCGTGTCTCCTTTATTAAATCTGTGGGATTATCACATATCATCACCTCTTTTTCTGAACACCTCAGCCATAGCTCTGTCAATTCGGTTCTGACTCATAGACTGGGCGGCCTGGGCACTTGACACATTATCATCCTCCCTTTATACAGGTAGCAGCTGACTCCACATCCACCACTGGGGGGTCATGGACCCTCAAGACTTGACCACTTCAGAAATTAAGTGTTGATCAACCTTGATTTGTCCAACTTCTCCTAAGACTTCGTAGAGTGAGATGAGAGTAGGGCAGGGAGATAGACTAACAGTGTCTTGGCCACATGTAATTATGTTCAGAAAATCTTTGCCAATCACTTAATTAACTCTTCTCTAGAGATATATGAAAATCTCTCTTATGGAGATCAAAGTATAATGAGGATTTGCTACCTGCAAATGAGGCAGTATAGCCAACTGATTAAAAGTATGGACTCCGAATCCACTCTGTCCATTCACATCTGACCCTCTTATGGGTTATATTCTTTTTGTGTCTTACTTCTCTACATCAATTTCCTCATCTGCAAAATAAGAATTAACATTAGTCTTACGCATAGCTGTGAGGATTAAATGAGATATTACGCATAAAGTGCTGTTAAGAACTTCTGGCAGAATAGATGCTATATAATACAATTTGTTTTGTATTTGTTGTAATTTTTTTATTGTTCTTGGCATAAAATCTCTACGTATTATAAAATAGAATGAAAGTTGGATGGACTGGGAGTTTGGGGTTAGTAGATGCAAAATTATCATATTTAGAATGGATAAGTAATTGAAGTCCTCCTCTATAGCATGGGGAGTTATATCCAAGCTTTTGGGATAGAAGATGATGGAAGACAATGAGAAAAAGAATATATGTATATATGACCGGGTCATGGGTCACTTTGTTGTTTAGCAGAAATTAGTACAACACTGTAAATCAAAGATGCTTTAATAAAGAAATTAATTGTGAACCTAGTGGGATATGGTTTCCACTAGGTCAATCACTTGGATAATTTCAAAACTGAGGTTATCTTCAATGCTGACTCACTACCTTCTATCTCTTCCCTTTTCCTCTTCTCATTCATCTAAACGATAGAATCCTAAAGGGCTGACATGTATCCCTGCTGAAATTCTGGCAATTTGTGCTCGTAAGTAATTACTCTCATTTCCTGGAAAGGGTGTGTAGCTTATGAAGGGGGCATCCAATCCCCCAGTGAAAAATTTATTGATTTTCGTTGCAATAACAATTTGTGCAGGTGTAACTGCTGGTAACTTCACCCATGGTCTTTCTGGTTCATTGCAAACAAAATAGGCATATTTGTTGGTACCTGTTCTGCTTTCCTCTTTCGGAAGAGCCTGTGGGACCCGGTAAAAGGACCTTAGTAATTCATCTTGATTGTCTTCATCAGCTTCATTCTCTCCATTGTCTTTCTCTTCAGGTGCATCTTCTTCTTCCATCTCCTCTTCAACTTGTCCCTCATGAAATTCCACTTCAGCAACAAATAGGCTTCATTTCCAGTCCTAAGAACTTGCCCCTGAAATGACATGTTTGAATTAGGGGGGCATCAGTCACCTGCTTGAGGGTAAGAACTATGCGATAAGTCTCATCTGTGCCCAAACCAACTCCATCTTGTTCAAAATAAAAAGGTGAATCCCTTACATTTGGAAGGGATTGTTCTGCCTGGTAATTCAAGTGCTGTGGTTAATATTTTATCCATAAGGGAATTATTTGTTTTCATCTTCCTTTTAAAACATCTTGATATTAGCTCTACTTTATTTCTCCACTGTTTCCTCAACATTTCTTGCAAGATTTAGATCAAACTCTGTTAATTTCTGAATATTACTCTTTCTCTCATTCTTGGGTAATGTAGCATCTACCATGGTGTCTTATGCTTATCAACATACGATAGTAGTTATATTTGTTGTAAATGGGTGTCTTAAGCAGAGATAAGTTAATAACCACCGTGAATAATAAAATCTAACAAGAAGTATTTACTATCTTGAAATAATAGAATATAACCTACCTGTATATTTGTACATGACATATATACATATTTGTGTATGTTTTATATATTGTCATATATTTTATAAATAATATTCATTATATACATATGGCTATATGTGGAAAATAAAAATCAATATCGTACCCTACGTAAAGGGTAAAAAACAATATATATAAAAAGAAAATACAATAAAGTGCTCAGGCAAGAGTACATTTTTATTTTAAACTGATTTTTTTTTTTTTTTTTTTGCTTTTTGGAGTTGTACCCAGAGCATATGGAAGTTCTCAGGCTATGGGTCAAACCAGAGCTACAGCTGCCAGCCCACACCATAGTCACAGCAATGTGGGATCTGAGCCGTGTCTGCGACCTATACCATAGCTCACGGCAATGCCGGATCCCCAACCCACTGAGCAAGATTGGGGATGGAACCTGCGTCCTCATGGATACTAGGCGGATTTGTTTCTGCTGTGCCACAGTAGGAACTCCAAGATTACACTTCAATACACAGTTTCAAGACAAATCATATATGCATAGTTTGATAGATATTAACAAACTGGCACTATTAACAAATCACACCTATAGAATGAGCATTATGATATTTAAAAAAAAAAGAATGTTTCCAAAATCCAGGGAATCTTCTCATTTTCCTCACCAGTTATAAGATCTCACCCAAAAGCTAATCACTCTCCTTCTATACCAGTAGATTAAACTTAATTATTTATTAAATCTTATATAATGGATCATGCAACAAGTATCTATTTTTCCCCCACTGAATACTACGTTTCTAAGATTCACGCATGTTTTCCATATAGCTACAATTTATGCATCCTTACTAATACACAGCATTTTCTTTTCCAAAATTCCACAATTTATTTATTTACTTCACTGTTTGTGGACTTTGAGTTTGATGACTATTACGGAAGGCAGTGTTTGAAATGTTTGATGGTAAATGTTTTACTTTTTTCCTTTTAATTTTGTTTTGCAGCTTTATGCTTCCACAAGTTTTCCCTCCATGTGGGAGTTATAAACAAATTCACTCATATTTTTCTAGTTATTCAAAATGACTTTATCTATTACATGCATGTGGAACTGGTTTAGTTCGTGATATGTTTTGGATACAACTATTTTTTCACACAGAGTTAAATGATTGAACTGTAAGATCATTTACTCCACCTTAGAAACCTTGACCTTTAGAGTAAATTTTGTGATTTGGTAATTTAAAGGAGATGTGTATGTCTCATGTGATTTCTGTATTGACTTGACATTCACATTGATTTGAAAACGAGATGAAAAATTAAATTGGAAGAATGAAAGGATTTTTAATGTTTGATTGATATTAAGTTTAACTGTAGATAGAGAATAAGTACATGGTACAGAAAGCACTCAAGACATTTATAGTTCCTGTAGCATGCTTGTTTTCATTCTTTCATTCTAGTACACAGGCTAATAATGCCAAGTATATCCCAAATCATTTTTATTGTTGAAATTTCAGTTCTGTGAAACTCATGGCAACAAAGCTAAGCCCAGTTTACTTATTTTGTTGATGAGTGAAACTTTATAATTAACATTCTTATAAGAAACATGAATTAAGATGTATGTTAAGATATGCTCTCTAGTAGTATCAATCTTGCATTGATTCTACTCCTCATTTATATTCCAGATGAACTTCAAAGGAAAATCGTTCATCTCCCTTTGGAAAGATCTCTCAAATCTTTCATTTTGCTCCACAGTCAAGTGATGTTTCCAGTCTCCAACAATTCCAGACCAACTCCGTGGTCTGTCCTGAGTTCCAAAGTGTACGTTCAGACAGTTGCTGATCTGGAGGGAGACAAGGGAGGGGCAGTCAAGAAACAATAATGCAGCCTTGGGGCAGAGGCCGGGTTCCTCCTTGGGCCAGGGGCCTGGTTCTTCCCCAAGGAACATATATATAACAATAGCTTTGAGCTCTTCTGCAGAACTAAAACCTCCAACAAATGAAAGATGTTATCTACTGATGAAGCATTCTGAATTCCAGAAAGAAGGAGGACTACCAGAACCAGTTCCAGGGCCACCAAATGCCAGCTTTGAAGAATGCAAGCTCGCACCTACCCTGATCCTTATCTTCGACCCTATTTGTTACTCCCAAACTATAAGACTATCTCCTATTCTCTCCTAAAGGAGGACACAGTCTTCAGGGCATTAGCCTGCTGTGGATTTTAGGATTCATTTGTGATTAAAAGAATTTGAGGAGTTTCCGTCGTGGCTCAGTGGTTAACAAATCTGACTAGGAACCATGAGGTTGGGGGTTCAATCCCTGGCCTTGCTCAGTGGGTTAAGGATCCAGTGTTGCCGTGAGCTGTGGTGTAGGTTGCAGACGTGGCTCGGATCCCGCATTGCTGTGGCTGTGCCACTGGCTGGCAGCTGTAGCTCTGATTAGACCCCTAGCCTGCGAACCTCCATATGCTGCAAATGCAGCCCTAGAAAAGGCAAAAAAAAAAAGACAAAAAAAGAATTTGAAATGTATATGAATATTCTTGGTACAATCTAAAGGCCTCTATAACCTTGGAAACTATACATATTATAGATATATTAATACTTTTCATGGCAAAGTCTTATATTTATTTATGCTTGTAACTTCTGGGCTGACTTCATGGAGCTCTCTATTTGAGTTAGTTTGTACATGCTGATTTTTGCTAAAAAATGTCACAGGGCACGTTGTTGACAAATGATGGCACTTATCCCTACCTCAAGATAAGAAATCCAAATGAGTTGTCCAGTAGAATTTAGATGTCATCCTACAAGAAACTAAAAGAGGGAGTGCCTGTCAAGGGTCAGCAGTAACGAACCTGACTACTATCCATCAGGATGCAGCTTCGATTCCTGGCACAACGCAGTGGCTTGGGGATTCGGCATTGCTGTGAGCTGTGCTGTAGGCTGAAGACTTGGATCAGACCCCGCATTGCTGTGGCTGTGGTGTAGGCAACTCCGATTGGACCCCTAGCCTAGGAACTTCCATATGCCTTGGGTGCAGCCCTAAAAATTCAAAAAAAAAAAAAAGGAAAAAGAACTAAAGAACTAAAAGAGCCTAGTGTGCTCTGATCACTGAAAATTCTTGTCAGAAATAGTCCTCTGGTTCCTATAGTTTCCCAAAAGTATGTTTCTTTCATTAAAATATTTTTGTATAGACGTATCTCATAAGATAATATTTCATCTCAGAATGAAGTACCTTTAAAATTAAGAAAAAGAATAATTTCTTCTTCAAGTTACAAAGTACTTGGCAAACCTTCAGGATAAAAGACACTGTACAAATACAGAACATTACTATCTCATTTCGTTATTTCACAATGTTCTAAACACTTTTTTTTGTTGTACTAGGAAGGAATACAGAAATACTTAGAAAATACTCACCAAGTACAGGAGGGAAACCATGCACAAGCCCCTGAGTCCTTGTGTTTTGAAGTAAAAGACTTTTCCTTTACTCTCCCAGGCCTCCCCTCAGTCAAAGACTGATACAAGAGTTAATTGATTAGGACATTTTGCTACAGTTAAAAAAGAAAACTAGTTAAAACAGTCTCCATTATGTTATGTCGTGCCTTGGCCCACTAACGTATTATTAATGTTTACTTCCTAGTTAGAGTTATATTGCGCATAGTGACCTCTTTCTTGCTGAATAGCTTTCTTTTCCTAATGGTTAGAATTCTCTTGTACTTAGTGTTTTCTACTGTAATCAGAACACCACCTAACTACCCCTTCCCTGTAAGCAATCTTTCCAGAGAAAATGTCAGGGATCCATAACCCCAAAGACAACCAGAAACGTCACCGGACCTACTGACGATGGACTTGATGACTCTGAAATGACCTATGGAGGGAAAATAATGCAGCCATCTTCATCAATAACCCTGTCTTCTGAGCTAACCTATAAAACCCCTTGTTATTGTCTCTCAAGGCAGAACACCGTTGTGAGGCATTAGCCAGCTGTGGCCTCCTTTGCCTGGCAAAGCAATAGAGCTGTTCTTTCAGCTTCACCCACGACTCTGTCTCTGAGACTTAATAGGTGCTGGTGTAGAGAGGCCACATTTTGGCTACAAAAGAACTGGACATCTTTAACTCCTATACTGGATTTCCTGCTGTGGCTCAGTGGTAACAAACCCAACTAGTATGCATGATGATGCAGGTTCGATCCATGGCCTTGCTCAATGGGTTAAGGATCTGGCATCACCTCGAGCTGTGGTGTAGGCTGCAGACGTGGCTTAGATCCCACATTGCTGTGGCTGTGATGTAGGCCAGCAGCTACAGCCAATATGACCCCTAGCCTGCGAACTACCATATGGTGCAAGTGCGGCCCTAAAAAAGCAAAAAAAAAAAAAAAAATCCTATACCAAAGAATCAGCAATTCATATCTGTTTGAAAAACTAAAAATTGACTTAATACCTAAATTTCCCATGACTTCATCCTCATTTACTGCAAGTGCTGTCAAAGATTAAGTATAGAACTTGCTCTATTTACAATAGGGTTACCTCCCAGTAAGCCTATGTATGGTACATTGAAAATATCATAGGTCAAAAATGCATTTAATACACTTCACCTACTGTGAACTGAAATTTGCCACTTGCCATCAGCCTCTACATGAAGCATCCCCTGAGCAAATTATGAGCCACCCAAGAATCTCCTGAGCAGAGCTCAGGGTGAAAATCAAGAATGAGGCACTCTGCTCCGGGAAAACTGGAAGGACAGGTCTTTGAACTGTCAGATTTTTTTTTTGTCTTTTTGCCTTATCTAGGGCTGCACCCACGGCATATGGAGGTTCCAGGCTAGGGGTCTAATAGGAGCTGTAGCTGCCGGCCTACACCACGGCCACAGCAACACAGGATCCGAGCCGCATCTGCAACCTACACCACAGCTCATGGCAATGCTGGATCCTTAACCCACTGAGCAAGGCCAGGGATCGAACCTGCAACCTCATGGTTCCTAGTCGGATTCATTAACCACTGAGCCACGACAGGAAATCCCGGGACTATCAGATATTTTTAGAAGATGATTTTATGTGCCCAATTCTTGCATCTCCTCATATCTAGAAAAACACTAAAATCCTTCATGGTGATGTCTGCTCCCTGTGACCTTCAGGAGATCAGCAACAAACTTTTATAAAATGCGTCTGTGGCTGCAGGCTTCCCCCCCTCCCCTTATCGTATCCTGAGATTCCCCCTTTCTTCTTTGGAGTGGCATTTCAGAGCTATCTGAAATACCGCCACCAGGCTGTAGTTAAGAATAAAACAAAGAATGTCACATCATCTGTGAATGCAGTCACCTCCAAAGGTGAGAGCCCCGAGTCCTGCAGACTGTGAAAACTCAGGATACTGATCTGATAGCAGAGGTGCATATCAAAGGAATGATTTCAGTGAGCCCAGGCCTCTTTAGTCCCTGCTACTTGCCCTTTGTTGCAAAAACTCCAGGATATCCTAACTTCTCCCTCACTGCCCCGGAGGGTTTCTCAGGACTACCTGAGATGCTTTCTCCTGGGCTTAACTCCTAATTTTGCCCCCAATAAAACTTAACTCTCAACTTTCCGGTTGTGCATTTTTTTCAGTGCACACTACTGAAATCGTGGCTTAGCCTAGCCTATCTTCAGTTTGCTCAGAACACATATATCATTCTCCAACTGGGCAAAATCACCTAACACAAAGCTAATTTTATAATAAAATGTTAAAGATGTAATTTATTGACTACTATACTGAAAGTGAAAAGCAGAATGGTTATAAGTATATTGGTAGTTCAACCTCTGATCCCGTAGCTGACTGGGAGCTGTGGTCTGCTGCCCAGGATCGTGAAAGAATATTGTATTGCATATCGCTAGCCTGGGAAAAGCTAATAATTCAAAATTTGAAGTACAGTTTCTACTGCATTTGTATTCCTTTTGCACCATTGGAAAGTTGAAAAATCTTAATACGAACCATTGTAAATCAAGGATCATCTATATCTTTAAACATGAGTCAAATGAACAACTTTCTAGGATATTTGAAACCAAATTTATGAAAAGTTAACAAATTTGGTCCAGTCACATGATATACTCAACCTTGATTTTTTATCTTCAACTTCTACCCCAAATATCTATGCATTTTTTGTTTGATTTTAAGTTTTATTGAAGTACAATTAATTTACAAGGCTGTGATGATTTCTGCTGTACAGCAAAGTGACGCAGTCACACATATACACATATCCATTCTTTCTCAGATTCTTTTCCCACATAGATTATCAAAGAATCCTGGGTAGAGTCTCTGTGCTATATATACAGAGGGTCCCTGTTTGGCCAGTTATTCCATATACCACGTGCCAATCCCAAGCCTCCAGCCCATTCCTCCCCACAACAGAAGTATGTATATGAATGTGTGTGCGGGCACACGCATGCAAGGTGGGGGTGGAGAGAGAGGGGAAGAGAACAAAATCATCTTCCTCGGTAGAAAAGCAATAGATTATGTCTAAATATAAAAATCGTAGGAAGTATGATACCTACAAACTCCAAAGTAAATTAAAATATTTTTTATTTCCCTGAATTGATTCTGGGGCCAAAAAAAAAAAAACTGTGGTTTAAGATTCTTTCCCACTTATCTATGGATACCTACATTGAACCCCACTTTTCTTTTTGCTGCCTGTCAACTCTTTCTATTTAAGTTAACTAATACTGTGTTGTATAACAGGTAACAAGCTTAAGGTCAAAATCTCTACTAAAAGTCGTTACATTTTATTTAGGGAAATAAGAGCGAGCATCCCCACCAACAGCACCTGCTGGATCTCAGTAATTAGCTTGTTTCAGATGAGAGTAAGGCTTTAGTGGTGCGTCCTAGAAATGCCTCTCAAATTCAGTGGAACACCCTCATCTTGCCACAGCTCCTTGCAGCTTAGGCTCCAACCTGTCACCCCACATTGCTTGTGCTGCCAAGAGACTGAAAACACAAGGACAAGCCATCCACTTTGGTACTGGCCAAAAAACAGGGGTTTAGCAACTGTTCTATAGAATCCCTTTCATCAAAGCAAAGAAGGGAAGAAATGGTTACTCTGTCGCCAAGTCAGTCCCCCAGGACACTGTTTTTTGCTTCTCTGAAGGAGTTGAGAAATTCTGTAGACTTCACTCTGACCACAAACTTCCAACAGAAGAGTTTAGAGTCCCTTAACCTCTAACCAGGGAATCATATTGGAATCCTTTAACCTCCAATTAAATGTGGGAAAAACAACCTTCACTATGTTTACTCAGTAGTGAAAATACCTCACTCTCCTCGGCCTGGTGCTCAGACCTTGACCGCCCCTCACTATCACCTCCACCCACCAGAGACCATCGACACTGTAAATGCCTGGAAGGTGGTGGCTTAGTCCATACTACACCAAAGTCCTGGTTTGAATGATGTTTTTTTCCCACACTAAATTAATATCTCTGTCATCTTATAGATGTACTTATTCTTTTTAAATAGATATCGGCTGGCAATTACATAATCTAGATATTTCTCTATGCAGAATTTTTTTTCCTTTTTATTTGGGGCCATGCATGGAATATGGAAGTTTCCAGGCTAGGGGTCCAATTGGAGCTGTAGCTGCCGACCTACGCCACAGCTGCGGCAATGCAGGATCCGAGCCGTGTCTGTGACCTACACCACAGCTCATGTCAACACCTGAGCCCTAACCCACTGAGCGAGGTCAGGGATCGAACCACATCCTCATGGATACTAGTCAGATTTGTTTTCACTGCACCACAACAGGCAATCCCGGATTTTGGATTTTTTAATCCCAATCAGATTAACTAACACCTTTACATTTACGTCACACAGGCCAGTCACTAGGTTGGGAACCATTATTTATTTTATGGCACAGTAATAAAACATCAAGCTAGTATTCTCCCAGTTCTTTCTATAAAGACTATCATTTAATTTTATGAAGTGACCACTTGTAATAGCATTGGGAACACATGCCTGTGCCTACAATTTCCTCACTTTAATTTCTACAGCTATGACAATGTTACCATATCTCTATATACCTTCCTTCAGAATGAAGGATGAACAGTAATTCTCCTTAGCATCTTAAAAAGGGCACTGACTTGAGATCCTGAAGATCTTGGTCCTAAGTGCCAGTTCCTAGCTGGCTAAGGTTGGATGGAGGATTTTGGGAGAGTCACCCAAACATTCTTAGTCTTGGTTTTATCACCTATGACATTTAAAAATCAGACTGGTTGCTCACTAGGCCCCTCTTTAATTCTAAGAGTCTAAAGTCTTTCAGAGAAAGAATGTACAACTAAGCAGGTATATGTTTTTGAAGTGTTAATGATTGATAGGTTGTGACACTGAAATCGGTAAAACACGAATCAAATATTTACACATACCTCCTGTGCAGTGTATTTTCCATCATGGGAAGGTATTAGGCAATGGAAAATTTCTCAGATGCTTTTACTAGAAAAGACTGATTAGGCTGAGTTTTTTGTTACTGCTAAGTAAAGTCCCCAGTAGAGCAATGATGATAGGTGAAACCTCTGTTTATTCATAGACTAAAATAGCACCTTAAGAATTATTTACCAAGTTGCTCTCAGACTAAGAGGCTTGTGATTTGCCTAAGAATACTTTTCTAAAAGTGCTGCGAGACCAAATCTGTTGCTGTTACCCTTAGCTATTATAATTCAAAATATCCATGACCTCTCATTAAACATAGGCACTATTCCTTGAAGTTGTCGTAAAATGAAATCAGAAATCAGGGCTTATATTTTTAACTCAGCCACTGGCTTATGAAGCAGTAAAATGTCAAACCATTTCAATTCTCTCAAAAGATGGAAAAAAATGCCATTTAACCAAGAACTCCAATTCTGACTGTGGACAGAGACCATGGTAATTGTTCTCCAGGCAGTAATACAGAAAGCTTTGATAAACATTCCCAATGTTTTCTAAATTAACTTTCTAAATTTTCCTAAATTAAATTTCTAAATTAACAAAGTAATGCTTGAATGTTTACCAAAGTTTATTAAAAATTATTATGCTTTTTGGAGTTCCTGTTGTGGCGCAGTGGAAACGAATCCAACTAGGAACCATGAGGCTGCAGGTTCGATCCCTGGCCTTGCTCAGTGGGTTAAGGATCCGGCGTTGCTGTGAGCTGTGGTGGCTCAGATCTGGCGTTGCTGTGACTGTGGCATAGGCTGGCAGCCATAGTTCTGATTGGACCCCTAGCCTGAGAACCTCCATATGCTGTGGGGGCAGCCCTAAAAAGACAAAAAAAAAAAAATTATTATGCTTTTTAAATTTTCTGTTTAAATTTTCAAGCTGTTCATTTTTTCAGTATGAATTCCACATGTGTATTAACCAATTAAAAAAAATTCCCTTAATTTGTCCTGGAACAAAATCTTTGAGGCTTCAGTGATTACTTAACCATCCTGGAATTTAGGGATTTGATAACCAAGTCCACATTCCCCCCACCACACCCTTCATTGTGCAAGAGACTTTGATCTTATCTTCTTCAGGGCCTTTTCCACATCAGAATCCTAGTCTTTCAAATCTGATTCAACATGAAAGTTTTCCATTCCTCAATTCTTATTCCCCTATTAGAAAGATAATATTGATGTTTACTTATTTATTTTTAGCTCTGTTTTCTTCCCTGAGTGTGTTGTCCAAAAACACATCATGACTTTTGAGGAAAAGAAAACCGTGCTCTCATCATTATAATGTTTCCTGATAATATCCAGTATTTCCTTGATCTTGTATTAAATATCTCATCATTATAATGTTTCCTAAAATACTGATAATATCCAGTATTTCCTTGATCTTGTATTAAATATCTCGTCATTACAATGTTTCCTAAAATACTGATAATATCCAATATTTCCTTGATCTTGTATTAAAACACCACGTGGAGGAAATACATGACAGTCTCTACCCTTGCACTCAAAGTGACATCTTGTACTTTGAAATCGTGCTTTCTGTAATTCATGACTCGGATGCTGCCCATGACCCTTGCCCAGGCTGACTATCACTTCCTTTTCAATTTCTTAGTTCCTCCCCCTCCATTTTTTACTTAAGTGGAAAAATGTGTTTCCCAAGACATATCAGCCCAAGGGAAGAAAATAATCACTATGGCAATGTGGAAAACTGAGCCTCCAAAAAAAATCAACGGTGTTCTTCTGAATATTCTATCAGCTGCTGTCTTCCTGTTAAGTTCATTAAGGTGATACCACTTGTTGCCCTTGATTCGTTTCCACTGCGCCACGACGGGAACTCCTGTTTTATGTTTTCTAAACCTTACTTCCTAAGCATTTTATTTCACACTTCTCACCTACATGTCTCTGACAGCAGAAGGCTGTGTCCAGAGGGTCAAGAGGCTAAATCTACACAATGTACTTGCCACATAAGTTCATATTCTGACATATTTTTTTTCTTTTTTCTTTTTTGCTGCATCTGTGGCATGATATAGTTCCCAAGCCAGGGACTGAGCCTGTGCCACAGCGGGGACCCAAGCCACTTGAAATGTCAGTGCTGAGTCCTTAGCCACTTGGCCACCAGAGAACTCCTCTGACATCTTGATTGTCATTTTGCTTTCATTTTGCTGCAGTCTGCTCTGTAATCCAGTGTACACAAGATTGTGACAGATGAGATCATCTGGAATGATATGCGGGTAAACACATTTCTGTTTTCTTAAATATGAATTCATTTTCAGGTGTGAAAATATTACCATGACTAAACTGTTGTTTCATGGATGTCATCACTAAAAATTAAAATACATCAATTTTACATTAAATAAATTTTATAAAAACAAAGGTAATAAGTATTTAAGGAGTTTCCCGCTGCAGCTCAATGGGATTAGCAACATCCCTAGAGAGCTGGGATGCAGGTTCGATTCCCAGCATGGCACAGTGGATTAAGGAGCCAGCATTACGGCAGCTGTGGCTCAGATCTGATCCTCCATATGCCACAAGGCGGCCAAAAAAGGAAAAAAAATTTAAACTTATCACTTCCTGACGGCTCTCTGGCTTATCCATGCCATTCATGTCGTGAGTTTGTGTGCATGTCTGCATCTGCGTGGGGGAAATGCTGTGTGGTTACTGTTGCAGGGCTATCTCCAAACCCATCTTCAGTGACAGAAATCTTGAAATTGGCCATGGTGGGAGTTTGACGAATGCAACAAATCGGGGCTTGGTTTACTGTTTGTTGATGGTCACCCTCAACTACAGAAAAGGATGAATAAAACGTCTACAATGCAGACTGAACTTAAAATTGTGTTATAAGTCACACATTTTTCTTTAGAGAGCCAGTTGTTAAGCATTTACCAACACAACACAGGGTAATCCTCTCTAATAAAGAGGCACCTGATTAATAAAGTGAGGAAGAGATTGGAGATGAGAGGGAGCCTTGAAGATGTCCCGGGGAAGAGTGTTGGAGGCAGGAGAAGCAGCAAGTGCAAGCCAGTGTGGCTCTAACCAAGGAGAAACACTTGAGATCAGACAGGTAAACAGAGCCAGCTCTTGTGGCGCCTTATAGATCAATACAAGGATGACTTTTTAATCCGGGAGAGGTGGGAAACCCCTGGAGAGTTCTGAGCAGAGAAGTAACCTGATTGGACAGAAATCTTAACACGCTGCTCTAGCCGCGATGGAGAACAGACTGCCAGCGGGAAACAGAAGCAGAAAAATCGGTAACGCACAGTAGTCCAAGGGAGAGGTTATATGGCTTTCACCTTGATGGCAAGGGAGAGGTTTAAAATGGTCAGCTCTAGGGAGTTCCCTTTGTGGCTCAGTGGGTTAAGCACCTGATGCTGTCTCTGTGAGGATGCACGTTCCATCCCTGAACTAGTATCCATGAGGATGCGGGTTCTATCCCTGGCCTCGGTCAGTGGGTTAAAGATCCGGCATTGCAGCAAACTGCAGTATAGGTCACAGATGCGGCTCTGATCTGGACTTGCTGTGGCTGTGGTGCAGGCAGGCAGCTGCAGCTCCGATTCAGCCCCTAGCCCAGAAACTTCCATATGCCACACGTATGACTGGAAAAAGAAAAAAAAAAGGAAGTTCAGCTTTTAGATATATTTTGATGAGAGAGTTAACAGGACTTGCTGAAAGGTTGGAAATTGGAGATGAGAGAAAGGAAAGTCTGGGACAACTTAAGGTTTGGGGTGAGGCAACCGGAGGATGAGTTGGTATTCACCGAGCCGAAGAGGACAGGATGGTGTTTATCAAGACTATAGGCTAAAATATGGCACAAATGAACCTTTCCACAGAAAAGAAACTCATGGATTTGGAGAACAGATTTGTGGTTGCCAAATGGGAGGGGGAGGGAGAGAGATGGACTGGGAGTCTGGGGTTAATAGATGCAAACTATTGCATTTGGAGTGGATAAGCAATGAGATCCTGCTGTATAGCACAGGGAACTATATCTAGTCACTTGTGATGGAACATGATGGAGGATATGAGAAAAAGAATGTATATATATATGTATGTATGACTGGGTGGTTTTGCTCTACAGTAGAAGTTGACAGAACACTGTAAATCAACTATAATGGAAAAAATAAAAATCATTAAAAAAAAAAAAAAAGCTAGGAGACAGACCGAGGTCATGCAGGGAGAGGGTTTAAACAAGGAAGGAGATCAAGGGTTAAAGTCTGGGGGTTGAGCCCCCTGGTGCCCTAATACTAAAAGATCTAGGGGGAGTTCCCGTTGTGGCTCAGCAGAATCGAATCTATCATCCACAAGGATGCAGGTTCAATCCCTGGCCTCGCTCAGTGGGTTAAGGATCCGGCATTGCCATGAGCTGTGCTGTAGGCCAGCAGCTACAGCTCTGATTCAACTCCTAGCCTGGGAACCCCCATATGCCACAGGTGTGGCTCTAAAAAGACAAAAAAAAAAAAAAAAGAGAGAGAGAGAGATCTAAGAAATTTCCATTGCGGCTCAGTGGTGACAAGCTAGACTAGTATCCATGAGGATGTGGTTCAATCGCTGGCCTCCCTCATTGGGTTGGGGATCCAGTGTTGCCATGAGTTGTGGTGTAGGTCCCTGATGGGGCTCAGATCCCGCATTGCTGTGACTGTAGTAAAGGCCGGTGGCTATAGCTCCAATTCGACCCCTAGTCTGGGAACTTCCGCATGCTGCAGATGCAGCCCTAAAAAAAAAAA
>PVHT020000077.1:36298407-36308860 GCA_004024745.2 Catagonus wagneri
AAAAAAAAAAAGAAAAAAAAAAGCCTAGGATATTAAAAGGAACAGAAGGCTAAGAAGGTGAGCCTATGAAAACAGTTCTGATTTATTTCTTTGTACCCTGGTTCTTTCCTACAAAGGCAAACAATGAAACCAAATAATAAGCTAGTAAAATTGAAATAGAAAAAAGTCTGTGTCACAAAAGAAAAACTAAAAATATGTGAACTGTGCGAAACAGCAGTAGAATTACCATGAACGTCACATTTGGTTCTGTTTCCTAGAACTTGCAGCAAAAAGGAAATACAATCAGTGTATGAGTTTGCTAAGGCTGCCATAAAAGAACAAAAATTGAGTGGTTTAAAGAACAGAAATGTATTTTCTCACAGTTGCAGGGGCTGCAAGCTCAAGATCAAGATGTTGGCAGGTTTGGTTTCTCCTGAGGTCTCTCCTCTTGGCTGGCAGACAGCCACCCTTTCACTGTGTCCTCACAGGGCCTCTCCTAGGTGTGTGCGTGCCCTGCTCTGTCTCTTCTTAAAAGGACATCAATCCGATTGGATTAAGGCACCATCCTTAGGCCCTCATTTAGCCTTAGTGACTCTTTAAACTCCCTATCTCCAAATATATTTGTATGGAGGATTAGGAATTCAATTTGTATGGAGGATTAGGACAACATTCAGTCCATAAGAATCAACGACACTATTTTTATTAACAAAATTCTAAAAAAATACACTCAAGTAGGACCAGGTGCTATCATTGCTACGTTTGTCCTCTTCAAGTCAACACTATTCTAGGATGCTTGGTTTGCCCAAATATTACTTTTTTATTTTTTCTTTTTCATTTCTGGCTACCCCAAGGCATATGGAGTTCCAGGGCCAGAGATCAGATCCAAGCTGTAGTCTCAACCTAAGCTGCAGCAAAGCCAGATCCTTAACTTACTTGTGCCAGGCAGTGTATCAAACCTGCAACCTAGCAATCCTGACACCACCGATCCATTGTGCCACGACCGATCCATTGTGCCACGACAGGAACTCTTAAAATATTACTTTTAATGATTTTATTGAAGGTACATGTGAAAAAATTCCAGAGAGAAGGTCCCCACTTGAGCAGAGAAGCTGGGAATGGAGTGCACCCTAGGGTGGTGTCTCCAGAAGTGCAAATGATCCCTCTAAGAAATAAGTGCTGCCCTTACTCTGCTTTGATTGCATCTTTAGGCTTTGATTCTGGAGAAGAGAAACAGGTAGTCAAGCCGGAAAATCATATAGAATCCTTACTAAAAGGAGTTCCCGCTATGGTGCAAGGGGATTGGTGGCGTCTTTGGAGCGCTGTGACACAGGTTTGATCCCCACACAGTGCAGTGGGTTTAAGGATGCAGTGTTGCTGCAGCTGCAGTGTAGGTCGCAACTGCAGCTCAGATCTGAACTACACATGCCATGGAATGGCTAAAAAAAAAGGAAAAAGGAATCCTTATTAAATTCCACATCAAAGAAATTGAGAAGCTGCTGCAGACTATACCACATCCGCTATAATAATGTATCTACTGTAATACTACATCGACTATAATTTCATTATTTCCATTAGCACATTTATTCTTCTGAAATATCCTTCAGTTAAAAATGTAAAAGGTTTATAACTTTGTTTAAAACATCAAATTGACTTGACCAAGGAATATTCTTTTACTTTTTTTAAGGACACCTATTAGTAGTTTTTTTTTTTTTTTTATGGCCGCATATGCGGCATATGGAAGTTCCCAGGCCAGGGACTGAATAGGAGCCAAACTCAGTTTCATACTTTGGGCAAAACTATTATTTCACATCAAAAGTAGGAGTTGCCATTGTGGCTCAGCAGTATCGAAAACTGACTCGTATCCATGAGGACTCGGGTTCCATCCCTGGCCTCGTTCAGTGAGTTAAGGATCCAGCATTGCCATGAGCTGTCTTATAGGTCAAAGACACAGCTCTGATTCAACCTGTAGCCTGGGAACTTGCATATGCCAAGAATATGGCAAAAAAAAAAAAGGAGAAAAATGAGGGGTTCCCGCCGTGGTGCAGTGGGTTAAGAATCTGACTATAGAGGCTCATGTCACTGCAGTGGCGCAGGTTCGATCCCAGTCCTGGGGGCACAGTGGGTTAAAGGATCCTGTGTTGCTACAGCTATGGAGTTGGTCATAACTGTGGCTCGAACTCAGTCCTTGGCCCCGGAACTTCCACATGCCAAGGGCGCAGCCAGAAAAAAAGTGGGACAATAAAAGATAGACTTCCTTGCACGTTTTTTGAAAAACTAGATAGGACTATATTTTGGGGTGACAATAACAAATTATTCCTACAAGTTTAATGTGCAAATTGTGTTTTAAGTTGAAAGGATTCAACTTAAGATAGACCTCATTATAAAACAACCTGTGTTTTATAATGAGAACTATGACCTATACAAGGAAAAAACAAGTGTGGTAAAATAAATAATAATCAAGAGCCCTGAGGTGTTGGGGCTTGTTTGGGGCGTGGTAATGCTGCTGTGAGTGGGTTTATAAAGCTGTCTGTGTTCACTGATATAGCTCAGCATGGCCCCCACACCAGAATCTTCTACCTTTGTCCCCATCCCACCCCACTGGCTCTTGAGGTTGCAACTTTTGCTCTAAAGAAGTAAATCTACAGGAGTTCTCATCATGGCTCAGCAGTATTGAACCTGACTAGTATCCATGAGGATGCAGGTTTGATCCCTGGCCTTGCTCAGCAGGTTAAGGATCCTGAGTTGCTGTGGCTGTGGCGTAGGCCTGCAGCTGTAGTTCCAATTTGACCCCTAGTCTGAGAACTTCCATATGCCACGGTTGTAGCCCTAAAAGCACTATATATATGTATTACATATATATATAATTAAATATCTATACACACACACACCCACACACACACATATCTACAAAAAGAAATGACACCCAACTGCCATCACTATCCATCTGGATACAACATACCTGTCATCTGAAAATACTGTAATAACACAGTATTTTTTCCAGTTAATAGTAATTACAAATCATGGAGGCGCAATATGTGTATACTTTCAGGTGCCAGATAAAAACTCAATGGCTTACTAGTGAAATGAAAAATGAGACATTTATTCCAAAAAGTTGGTGCTGAATTTTGTCTCCTGCCTTTGTCCAATACAGAGCTATATGGCAATGAGAACTAAAAAGAACTGAAACACATATCTAACATTTGGGCTAATACTTCAAACTTGATACAGAGTATCGCAGACAGGAGATAGGCTTGATGGATATGGCAGGAATGCATTTCTAACATTTCGGCTAAAGGTAGTGAGATAAATCCCTCAACCACAGATCAGGCAAGAAGAAGGAGGAGGAAAGAAGTGGCAGCGCAGGTGGCTGGGCTAAACAGGGAGCTCCTTTCTGGCTCAGCGGTTTAAGGATCCCGGGTTGTCGTTGCAGCGCCTCAGGTCATTGCTGTGGCACAAGTTCCATCCCTGAATTGCTAATTTCCACATAAGCTGGGCACATCCAAATTAATAATAATAGTAATAATAATAATAATAATAATAGTAATAATAATAAAGTCAGGAAGTATCTTGAGCAGATCAGCATTTAATCAGACTTGTGTTGTGATGGCAGCCGGTCCCACTCAGGACAGTCTTCCCAGAAACACTGTGAGCACAGGCTGTTGAAGGACTGCAGCCCTAGGGAGCGCACTCATCAAACAGCTCTGCCCTGGAGGAGGAGGAGAGGGCAGGGATCCAGCAAAGTTTAAGAAGGTAGAGTATAGACCCCTTCAGTTGAAAATCACTCAGCTCAAGAGCAGAGTGAAGGTAAAGGGCATTATTATGTAGAATATTTTTTTCTGTTATTTGTAATAAGAGCACCAGAGACAGAGGCTTGAGGAGGTTCTTCAGTGGCTTGACCATACAGGTGGTTAATCCAAACATCTATATCCTGTCTGTCAGGGTGTCTGGGTCTTCCACCGCATGGCTACTGGATTCCAAGGGGCATTATCTTAAGAGGAGGAGTCTAAAGAGCACAGAGAGCAAATAGTCCAAGAGACCGATGAAGAAGCTGCAAGACTTCTCCGGATCTAGCACTGGAAGTCACTCAGTGTTACTGGAACTGAATTTTTTTGGCCAAGGAAATCACTAAGACCAACTCAGAATCAATGAATCCCATCTTTCTATGAAGGGAGTATCAAAGAATTTGCCACCATCTTTAATCCACCATGAATACCCTTTCCAGCATTCTTCAGTAAATCTGTTATAATTTCTTCTTCTACCTTCCTTGTGTTACTCGTTCCTATCTAAATATGGAATTGACATCCTTTTCTGAAGCTTTAGCTTTTAATGGAAACTCTTACTTGGTAGTCAAGCCTAGAGGTATGGAAAAACTTCTCTATGTTTTGTTTGTTTGTTTCTAACATTCAGTCTACTGTTTTACAGTACCAGAATCTTTAGAAGCAATATTTCTCATCCATAATTTGCGATAGAAATGCTATTTTTGAGTTAAAATTTAATATATAGAATTTCAGTTAATCTTCCTTGAAGAAATAATTTAAAACAAAGTTTTTTAAATTTGTAAATCAGAAAAGACAGGCAATAGATTTCTCTCTGTTACACGCTGTTCTAGTACACTTGGTGTTATATGGTCTGTTCCTAATTAATCACAAATTAGCTTTATACAACAAAAACTCATAATGTTGCTTTTAATAAAATTCTTTTTCTTTTGTTCACCTGTAAGAAGATGTTTCTGATCTCTAAAGGATGTTCTTATTTTCCCCAATATGATGAAATTGCTGTATCTTCTTTCCTCGTGGCTAATAAGGCATTTAAAATCCACACTCCAAAGCAGATGCCTTAATGAGAGGAGTTAGAGCTTAATAGAGAAATGGAGGGTTTCTTTGAAATATGCCTTGGGGACATTGACCCAGACTGTGAAGCTTAAAAAGTATTTTTCATCATGTAAGATCTTGTTCTGTTTTTTTATCTTTTTTTTTTTTTTTGCAGAATGGGGGTGTAGGGTGATTTTTTTTTAGATAATCAATTAGTTCCTGTTTCTTTAGTTTCTTCAATGTAAGTTTCTTTTCCCTATGATACTGTCATATTCCTCCTCCTTCTCCTCTTTCCCCCCACTTCCTTCCCCCTCCCCTTCCTCTTCCTCCTTTTGCTCTGTATGCTTTTTATATTCCTTTTCTCTTTTTAGTATTCTGTGCCCTTGAGTTGGATTTATATTGATGAGAAATCAAACTAAGAAAGGGAAACCTAAATATGAAGCTCTGTATATTTTTCACTGTAAGAATTTATAGAATCAAATGCATGTTCCTCAATGAACTTTCTTAAATTAGAAGCCTTTCAGGAGTTCCCACTGTGGCTCAGCAGTAACAAACCAGGCTAGTATCCATGAGGTTGTAAATTCAATCCCTGGCCCCAATCAGTGGGTTAAGGATCCAGCATTGCCATGAGCTGCAGTGTGGGCCTCAGTTTCAGTTCAGATCCTGCATTGCTGTGGCTGTGGTATAGTCCAGCAGCTGCAGCTCCACTTTGACCCTTAGCCTGGGAACTTCCATATGCTGCACCTGCAGTCCTAAAATGGAAAGGGGGGGGGGTAGCTTAGTATACAGCCATTTAAATTAAACTAAAAGTCTATTTTAAAGCAAAGAGGGAGGATTTTAAGTGTTAGTAGGGGAGTTCCCATCATGGCTCAGTGGTTAATGAATCCGACTAGGAACCATGAGGTTGCAGGTTCGATCCCTGGCCTTGCTCAGTGGGTTAAGGATCCGGCGTTACCAAGAGCTGTGGTGTAGGTTGCAGATGCAGCTCAGATCCCAGGTTGCTGTGGCATAGGCTGGTGGCTACAGCTCCAATTAGACCCCTAGCCTGGGAACCTCCATATGCCTTGGGTGTGGCCCTAGAAAAGGCAAATAGACAAAAAGAAAAAAGAAAAAAAGTTAGTAAAGTATTAAGCTAAAAGAGATTTAAAATGCTTAGTAGGTAATTGGCAAATCTATGGTGACAGAAAGTAGATTAGTGGTTGTGAAGGATCGGGGAAGGGTCATAGGGCATGACAATAGGTACAGGTTTCTTTTGGAGGTGATGAAAATGTTCTGGTAATAAAGTTCAACTCTTGTTTTCCTAGTACTCTTACAGGCCCTAGGTCCTCTTCTTATTCTTAAGAAACCCTAAATTTCTATCATCAACCTTAAATATTAAGGTTATGTCACACCATCCTTGTGTGGTTGTGAGAGGTAAGCAAGAAAGAATTGTTCTAAGGAACAAAGAGACAAAAATAATCCTGACCTGAAAGTGCTTCCTCATCACCCCCATATATGGCTCATTCTAGTCACACAGATGATTGCCAAAATGTGGCTTCTGTCCACTGGTGCTGAATCGAAACACAGAGAGAGAGTTTGGGGCAAAGGAGAAAAAAATAGCTTTTATTGCTTTGTCAGGCAAAGAATCAGAGGGGGGGGAGGAGGAAGAGGAGGATGGGGAAGAAGAGGAGGGGAAGAGGGAGGAGGAAGAAGAAGGGGGAAGAAGAGAGAAGTGGGGAGGGGAGGCTGGTAGAGAGCTGGAGCTGAGATATGGGATCTGGACTTGAAAACTCGTGGGGCACATCCTTGAGGCTGGGAGCATCCTAGCAATTCATCAGTGGGAGGAAGCCCATGCCTCAGAGTCCTAGAAAGTCAAAGAAGCATGCTGAATTTACTCTCTACTTCAGAATCAGAGTCATCTCATCTGCGTCTCTCTTTTTGACTTCTCCCTCTCTAGGAAGTTTCTGACTACCTTCTATTAGGAACTTCCTACCTAATACCTTCCTTAGACCAGCTCTGTACCACCCTTAGCTGGTCCCCTTGGGATGGCCACACAAAGCCAAGCAACTTTGTTCCGTCCCTTCTTTCCATAGCCACATTATTACCATGTGGGTAGTGGGCCAATGACCTTTGCACTTCCTGTTTCCTCTGCAAGGAAACGCTCTTCTTTCAAGTCCACATGGTTCCTTCCCAGCCACAGGCTGGGTTCCCTAGGAAGCTCTCTGAAACAGACTTTTGACGGTTAGAACTTATGAGAGGTATTCTTGGAATCAGCTCTGGAAAGGAGGGAAAGGAAATGAGGTGGAGTTAGCTGCCTCAGCCAGCCCCAGGGGGAGACTAACTGCCAGCCGGGCTCAAGTTCATTCCCTGTGCAGAGTATACTTTGCAAGAGGGAAGCCTCATCCGACTGGTATCCTTATAAGACAAGGAAATTTGGACACAGACATATCAGAAGAGAATGTGAAGTCAGGGAGAAGACGAATACGTCCATGGCCAGGAGAGAGGCCTCGGAAGAAACCAACCCTGCTGATGCCCTCAGCATCTGGGGGCTAAAAATGAGAGTGTTTTATAAAGGACAGTCAGAAGGGTCTCTCTGAGGAGGTGACCTTTATGAAGAGTCTGCATGAAATGGGGAAGGCAGTTGTGTGCCACCTAGGAGTTGGGTGCCTTCAAGGAGGGACTTTCCATCTGTGCTGGAGAGCTGTCACCAGAAAGCCTTCAGAACTTTCCAGATGGCCTCTGCTGCCAGGAGCCACTCTCAAGGTTGCATGCTTCCTGAGGGTGGCCTATAAGTGACATCAATTTAGGGATATAAAAGCCCAGACAAGACCTACTTGACAGGGGATTTCTGGTTCTTATAAGGATAACAGTTGGATGCGGGTGGGCCCTAATGACCCTAATGATCTCATTTTAAGTTAATTACCTCTGTAAAGACTTTATCTCAAAATAGAGCCTGAATTACAGAATTCTGAAGTACTAGGGGTAGGATTTCAAAATTAAGAATATGAATTTGGGGTTGGGGGGGACAAATTTTAGCCCATAAAACACAACTAATTAGGTTTCAAGATTAGCTAAATAGGTGTTAAAATTAATTTATGTACCACAAGCTCACCCTGAAATCAATGACCATCAGCCCACATAGAAAACTCCAGAAGGCTGCCAATATACAGAAGTAATTGAGGGCATATAAACAGAGGGTCTAGACAGACTTACAGGAGTGCTTTCAGTCTTTTGGCAAGTGGACGGGCTTAGTCTAAATTCATATTGGCATACAAACCAGCATTCTGCACTAAGGCACATACTAAAAGACAATTTACTTCTAAGACATTATATTGAAGAATGACTTGGCCCCAAGGTGAATCACTCCTGGACAAGTTGTAATACAGAAGCATAAACTCAACTCCATACTGGATCTATTCCTTTAGTTCTTTTGCTGCACCCGAGACATTTGGAAGTTCCCGAGTCAGGAACTGAATCCCAGTCCCACCTGTGACCTACAGCAGATCCTTTACCCACTGTTTCACAGCGGGAACTCCCATTCCTTTAGTTCTAACCCTTGCGCTCTGTTGCCTGTGCTTAGTCATGCTGGCTCTGCACCTTTGCAAAAGAATGTTGCCTAGAGCCTGAAATAGAGGGAATAGCCATTTCTCAAGGCTCTGACTTTAAAGGTGTAACACCCTTCCATTCATATAGAGATAAAAAGTTGCAGAACAGAGAATAACATTTGTCTTGTCAGAAGTTTGTAAGAACATTGTGACCAGCTAGCTGCCAGAACAAAGATTTCAGGAACCAAGAAGTTTGCAACAACAAGCCACACCTCCTCTGTTTTTAGTATAAAAGAAGACTGAATCCTAACTCCAGTTAAGATGGTTCTTTGGGGGAGTTCCTTTTGTGGCTCAGGAGTTAACGGAACCCAACTAGTATCCATGAGGACATGGATTCGATCCCTGACCTTGCTCCCTGACCTGTGAGCTGCGGTGTAGGTCGCAGACGCGGCTCGGATCTAGCGTTGCTGTGGCTGTGGCGAAGGCCGGCAGCTGTAGCTCCGATCTGACCCCTAGCCTGGGAACCTCCATATGCTGTGGGTGCGGCCCTAAAAAAGACACTCACACACACAAAAAAGGATGGTTCTTTGGGACCGAGTCACCGTCTTCTTGGTCTGAAGTCTCCCCAGTAAAGTCACGATTCCCTCCCCCAGCAACTCCTCTCTCTATTTATTGGCCCTTCCTGCAGCAAGCAGCATGAGCTTGGACTCAGTAAAGATATCCTGCTATTATTATTGAAAAAAATATATGGGAGTTCCCGTCGTGGCTCAGTGGTTAACGAATCCGACTAATATCCATGAGGTTGTGGGTTCTGATCCCGGGCCTTGCTCAGTGGGTTAAGGATCCGGCATTGCCGTGAGCTGTGGTGTAGGCTGCAGACGCGGCTCGGATCCCGCGTTGCTATGGCTGTGGCGAAGGCCGGCAGCTACAGCTCCTGGTAGACCCCTAGCCTGGGAACCTCCATATGCCATGGGTGCGGCCCTAGATAAGGCAAAAAGATAAAAAAAAAGAAAAAAAAGAAAAAATATATGGTGGGGTCCTTACAAAGGAAATCCTGAGGTGGTGTCGGTATTTTAGACCTGAAGTAGGCATAAAGGGGTGAATTAACGTATCAGAATGTGAACACCCTGTTTCTCCCTATCTTCCTCCCCAATGTAACCGTCAAGATTTGAAGAAAATGGTGGATTTCAATCTGCTTTTCCTTTTATTTAAAAAGACACATTGGGAATTCCTGTTGTGGCTCAGTGACAACAAAACTGACTAGTATCCATGAGGATGCTTGTTCGATCCCTGGCCTTGCTCAGTGGGTTAAGGATCCAGTGTTGCCATGAGCGGTGGTATAGGCTGCAGACACGGCTCAGATCCTGTGTTGCTGTGGCTGTGGAATAGTCTGACGGCTATAGCTCCAATTCGACCCCTAGCCTGGGAAATTTGGTCTTTTCAAATCTTGTTTCTTAAAGCATGACCCCTTCCAGCAAAATCAGAATCACTCAAGGCCTTGTTAGCAGGCAGCCTGCCTCTCCCAGGCCCTCTGAATATGACTCCCTGGGGATGGAACCCAATCATCTATGCCACAGCCATAGCAACGAAGGATCAGAGCCAAGTCTGTGACCTACACCACAGCTCATAAGGCCAGATCTCTGACCCACTGAGCAAGGCCAGGGATTGAACCTGAGTCCTCATGGACACTAGTTGGGTTCATCACCACTGAGCCACAACTAGAACTCCAAATGTTGTTTTTCTTTCTTCCTTCCTTCCTTCCTTCCTTCCTTTCTCTCTCTCTTTCTTCCTTCCTTTCTTTTCCTTCCTTCCTTCCTTTCTTCTTTCTTTTTCAGCCATGTCCTTGGCATATGGAAGTTCCCAGGCCAGGGACAAAATCTGGGTTGCAGCTGTGACCTCATGGCAGCCGTGGCAATGTTGGATCCTTAACTCACTGCACCACAGGAGATTGGATTAAGATGGCGGAATAGAAAGACTGGAGCTCAACTTCTCTCCCGAAAAACAGCAAAAATACAGCCAAATGCCGAGCAACCTTCAACCAAATGGACTGTAAACTTCCAAAAAAGATACTCTGCTCCAGAAGACACAGCGGAGACCACATCAAGAGGTAGGAGGGGCGATTACGCGATAGAAGCAACC
>PVHT020000077.1:36326027-36376309 GCA_004024745.2 Catagonus wagneri
CGTCAGGCTTACATGATTAGCTCCTCCTTCTTACTGGGTAAGAGGGTATTTGACCCTATGAGGTCAAACCGGGACTGTAGTGGCACTTATGTCAAAACAGCAGAAGGGTGGTGACGTGTGCTAAAATACATTGAATCGTCTCAGGTTTCCGAGAATGAGCGTCTTCTACTTTGGAATGTCATCCTCCCCTTAAATTCCTGTCCTTCATCCTAAGGATCGCTGTTCTTCTTTCTCTTTCTCACTGTCCCGTATTACCCAGAATAGCAACCTCATCCCGCTGGTTGACTCTCCCTGTTGCTTCCTTGTTCCTCTTGATGACTTTTTTTTTCTACCTTATTAATATCTCACGCCCCCCACCTCACCCCCTGCCACCACCAAGCATTATAAAGTGACGTGAAGGAATGATATTACCATGCTTTTCCTTCTGTCTTTAGAACAGAAGTCTTCTCATTATTTTTAATGGGCACAGAGTGTCTTGGAAACCCGTGATCCAAGGACAGGGTCAATTCTGTCCTTGACCCTAAGGCTCATCATTGCTGAAGCTGAATGCGGGCCTGATTTTCTTTTTCATGTAATGACCTGAGGCATATCTCGTGCTTTTGTGTGTGGTTTTATAGTTAAGTAAGTCTGCTTCGTTTCAAGATGTTCTGATGGTTTGAGTGATTACTAACTTCAAGTGTTCTCCCTTGGCAGTTTCTTTTGTGGCTCAGTGGGTTAAGAACCTGACTAGCTAGTATCCATAAGGATGCAGATTCAATCCCCGGCCTCGCTCAGTGGGTTCAAGATCCAGTGTTACCATGAGCTGTGGCATAGATCACAGATGTCACTGTGATCCCGTGTTACTGTGGCTGGGGTGTAGGCCAGCAGCTCCAGCTCTGATTCAACCCATATGCTGCAGGTACAGCCCTAAAAAGGAAAAAACAAAAACAAAAACTTAAAGTGATCTCCCAAAGTTCCCTAGGTTTCCCTCTCTATTTATGGTCCCCTACCGGAAGTGGGAGAAACACTTCAAGCACTTAACGTTATTTGGCAGAGTTGACAGTAGTACTGAGAAATAATCAAATTTAACCTGCTGGGTAGATTTATAGGGAAAAGAAATAAAACTTTTGATGACATATTGGAGGATGAGTCATTTCCTGTCTCCTGGCTGAGAGAGTTTTCTTTTCCAGTCTCTTTGTAGACAGGTTTCCATCTCTGATTGCTAGCCCAGTTATTGTCTAGATGGTTAAGTGAAAGATGCTCTCTGAGAACGCATGTACTTGAAAGCCATTAAAAATAACGTGGGAGTTCCCGCTGTGGTGCAGTGGGTTAAGAACCTGACATAGTGACCTTGAAGATGCGGGTTGGGACCCTGGCCTCACTCAGTGGGTTAAGAATCTGATTGAAGCAGCTCAGGTTGCTGTTGGGGGTATGGGTTCGACCTTGGCCTGGTACAGTGGGTTAAAGGATCCAGTGTTACAGAAACACCACAAGGCTTGTTTCTAATCTGATCCTAGACTTCCTTCTGTGGTCCTTTCATCTCTGAGTAAGGCTGTAATGTATGGCAACCCACTTTCCCTAGCACTCATATGTTGTGAAGATTTGTGCATAAACCGAGCCCACATTGCCTCTTCTTCCATCACTTGTCATAGGGGGCCATCCCCTCCCCCCACCCCACCCCCAACTCGCCCCTGGGAGTGAGTTCAGGGAGAGGCAGTGGTGAAACAGTGACAGGAGACGTGAGAGTTTAAAGTCCACATACACAGAATTTATTCACACCTTCTGGACACGTTCAGGCAGAGGCCAAGCTTTCATTTCTGTCATAAGTCTGCTGATATGCCACCTAAACTTATCACTCACTGTATCTGATAACACCACGGTGGGCAGCTCTTGTTGTGTAGTCAGCTGCAGTTCCTTGATCAGATGCACGGTTACTACTAGAATCTCATAAAACGTCTAAAGCCCAATTTTATATGAGACCACATTCTTGTCATCCTCAATTCCCATACCTCCTATGTTTCATGAGCTCTGTTGGTTTCAAAGCCTGGCTCTCCAATCCTTCCACCAAACCATGAGTTCCTGAATCTTTCCAACAGATTCCCTTTATTTATTTGTTTATTTATTTATTGGCTGCACCCACAGCATACAAAAGTTCCCAAGCCAAGGATCAAACCCGTGCCATAGCAGTGACAACACCTCATCCTTAACCCTCCGAGCCACCAGGGAACTCCCAAATTCGCTTTAAGTTTAGCAGAGTCTACTCTTGTTTCTTTTTCTTTTTTTTAACGTTGCTGTTATAGATCGAATCTTTATTTTTTATTTTTTATTTAATTTTTTTTTGGTCTTTCTGCCTTTTCTAGGACTGCACTCGCGGCATATGGAGGTTCCCAGGCTAGGGGTCTAATCAGAGCTGTAGCAGCCGGCCTGTGCCACAGTCACAGCAGAGCAGGATCCAAGCCATGTCTGCAGCCTACACCACAGCTCACGGCAATGCCGGATCCTTAACCCACTGAGCGAGGCCAGGGATCAAACCCACAACCTCATGGTTCCTAGTTGGATTCATTAACCACTGAGCCACGATGGGAACTCCTATTCTTGTTTCTTGCAAACAAAGAACCCTGATGGGTAAAAACGGTGTACTGGTCAGACATATTTGACAAGTTAATTCCTCCATTCTCACAAACTGAATTATGTATTGTATAATGTATGTTATGAACATGACATTATTTATTGATCTGCTAGGGCAAGATATAAGAAATTGTTTGAGTTTTCCATTGTGCTGAAGATACAAAGAAAGTAGTTTGGATCCTTCAGCTCTGCAATAAAGCAAAGTAAACCACCACAACAATACTTGTATCTAATCTGATCCTAGACTTCCTTCTGTGGTTGTTTCACATTTAATTCATACAGTTGTTCAATGTTCTGCAGTTAACTAACCTAAGAGTGAAATTATATATCTCACTTCAGAAAGCATGCCAACTTTATATAAAAGAAAAATAAACTACAAGGATTTTGCATATTTTAATAAGAATTATATTTTTTGTTCCTAGATTAGTTTAGAATATTAAAATTGGAAAGATATCAATACCTTCTGAGGCTCCTTTTTCCTCAAAAACAGATTCCTAGAAATTGGTCATAGAGATAGCCAGGTGGCTGGAGGGCAGAGTGAAAGGGAGGCTTTTCGCTGCTTTCCCTTTGAACCTTTAAAATTTTCTGTTATGTGAACAGATACCTATTCAAAAAATAAAATAAAACAATAAGCTATAGCTCAGATTTTTTTGGCTGTGACCCTAGCATGCAGAATTTCCCAGGCCGATGATCAAACCTGAGCCACAGCAGTGACCTGTGCCACAGCAGTGACAATGCAGGATCCTTAACCTGCTGAGCCACAAGAGAACTACATGAGAACTATAATTAAGCAATATCATTAATGAAATGTAAATCTGTATTGCAATAACAATCTAATAAAGCAACTGTCAAAAAATAATATTGGAGTGCTCACTTCAGCAGCATATATACTAAAATTGGAATGATACAGAGAAGATTAGCATGGCCCTGTGCAAGGATGACCCACAAATTCATGAAGCGTTCCATATTTTTGAGAAAACCATGACTTGAAAAGACACATGTACTCCAATGTTCATTGCAGCACTCTATACAATAGCCAAGATATGGAAACAACCTAAGTGTCCATCGATATAGGAGTGGATAAAGAAGATGTGGTACATATATACAGAATGGAATATTACTCAGCCATTAAAAGGAAAGAAATAGCGGCATTTGCAACAACATGGATGGACCTAGAAATTATCATGCTAAGTGAAGTCAGTCAAACGAACAATGAGACACCAACATCAAATGCTATCACTTACATGTGGAATCTAAAAGAGCTTCTTTGCAGAACAGATACTGACTCACAGACTTTGAAAAACGTATGGTTTCCAAATGAGACGGGTTGGGGGGTGGGGGGATGCACTGAGGGTTTGGGACGGAGATACTATAAAATTGCGTTGTGATGATTGTTGTATACCTATAAATGTAATAAAATTCATTGAGTAATTTTCAAAATTTTTAAAAGTTTAAAAAAAAAAAATAGGAGTTCCCATCATGGTGTAGCGGAGACAAATCCGACCAGGAACCATGAGGTTGTGGGTTCTATCCCTGGCCTCTCTCAGTGGGTTAAGGATCCAGTGTTGCTGTAGGCTGTGGTATAAGTCACAGATGTGGCTTAGATCTGGCATTGCTGTGGCTGTGCTTGTAGGCTGCCCGCTGTAGCTCGGATTAGACCCCTAGCCTGGGAACCTCCTATACGCCACGGGTGTGGCCCTAAAAAGACCGCAAAGATAAATAAAATAATATTGGAGGAAATTTTATTTTTGAATTTTTGAAGGAGGAAAGAAACAGCAAAAACACACCCTTGAACTTCTATAAGATCTGCTTGTATTCACCCATTTAATACAGCGAAGGTCACTCGTGACTGCAATAAAGTCCATCATTGCTGCTTTCAAAGTTATAAAAATGAGTGTGTGTGTGTACTGCTTTAAATCATCCTTGTTTTGACAGGCTGTTTCTGAGTTCCACCTCATTTGCACTTTAGCCTCACTTCTGTGCCATGTAGACCTACGCAGTTTGGACAAACCCCACATGACCTTACCTGCACCTCCCAGGATTAAGGACAAAAATAAAAATTAATAAACAAATCACTTCCCCTAAGGTCTAATTGACACTTTGCCTGTTTCTATTATTTGACTACTTAAAAAAATGGTTTTCTAAACTCTTCAAGTTTTAACTCCTTAATATGTAATATTGGAATTTTCTTCCCCACATTTTACTCCTTGAAAGATAGCCTCCTACCTCCAACTTTTATGGAGTACCTACTATGTGCCAGACACCATCCTCAGAGTTGGGAATACAGAAATAAGTTAGACATAGTCTCTTCCCTCAAGAAGCTAATTATTTGGTGGAGCAGCTAGGCAAATAAGCTGCTGATAGCAACAAAATGTGGTCGGTGCAAAAACTGTTCATGGCACTTTTTACCCAAGGGCGACTATCAGTTAATACTTAGCCTGCAGATCATTCTACATTTACATCCCTCTCTACAACCATCTTAGATCCACAAGATGAATCCAGTTGAAGCCCTCCAGATCCAAATCCCTAATTCATGTCAAGCTTATATAAGCAAATAGCTTTTCTATTGGAATGTACAAAAACAAACACTAAGGACCACTTACTATACAAATTCTTCAGGTGTAATTTCAAAGATGAGCATAAAAAAAAATATATACTCCTGGTTTATCTCTACCTTTCCATGAAGTGACCGGAGAATTAATTCCACAAAGACAACTATGGAAGACTTTGAAATTGGCTCAACATTCCCTTGTGAATAGCATCTCAATTTTATTTGGGGCGGCAGTGTGTACTGCCCATAATACTTTGTGAGATCACTACTTTCCCAGACTCCTTTCCTAGTCAGAATAACAGCATATGCACAGTTCTGCCAATGAAGTTTTACAGAAATCTGCTAAGAGGATTTTGAGAGCTTTTCAATGTTTGTGAAAAGGACATGACTTCTTAGACTTCTTTTAACACTTCTTTCTTTTTTTAAAATTTTGTTTGCTCTTTAGGGCCACGCCCTCAGCATATGGAAGTTCCCAGACTAACGGCCAAATCAGAGCTGTAGCTGCTGGCCTACACCATGGCTACAGCAACGCGGGATCCAAGCCATCTCTGCAACGTACACCACAGTTCATGGCAACACCAGATCCTTAACCCACTGAGCAAGGCCAGGGATTGAACCTGCATCCTTGGGTTCGTTTACCACTGAGCCACGATGAAACTCCCCCTGCCCCTATTCTTGCTTAAAACTTGCAAAGAACCAGACCAAAGTTAACAGTCAGTAAGAGGAAATCTCTGCTGAGCTCTGACTTGGCTGTGTTCTGTGAATACTGCTCCCTCTGACTTCTTAGACTATGTTTCTTCATTTTGAAGTGCCCTTTCTGGAGTTCCCATCGTGGCTTATAAAGTGGAAACGAACCTGACTAGTATCCATGGGGATGTAGGTTCAATCCTTGGCCTCGCTCAGTAGGTTAACGATCTGGCATTGCCCTGAGCTGTGGCATAGGTTGCAGACGAGGCTCAGATCTGGTGTTGCTGTGGCTGTGGCATAGGCTAATGGCTATAGCTCTCTGGGAACTTCCATATGCCGTGGTTGTGGCCCTAAAAAGAAAAAAAAAATGAAGTGCCTTTTCTGTAGGTTTTCACTGCAGTGAAAACATCTCTTTACAACTGGGCGAACTGCCAAATCCTTAAAGCTTGTCATTGGCTAAACTCAGTGTCCCTGGTGTTGCCATGGCTAGTTTTAAGTAAAGGACTTCTATGGAGTAACTGATATATATGATCTATTGTAATAGCACTTCTAAAAAGTACTGATACATTTACAGAGGTTCTTTAAGATGTTGAAAGTTTTAAGCCATAGAACATCGTTAAATCATGACATTGGTTAAAAACTGTCAATTACTTCTTTGCTGATTTATTCATTCACATGCACATGTTCTCCCTCAGTGCTAGGAAAGCAAAGAGATAGGCAGGCATGAGAAAGATTTAAAACCCTCATAAGCTAAACAGAGACCAAGAGCCTAAATAAAAACTGAAGCTTAAAAAAAAAGAGAATGACAAATTATGCTTCATGGAATGGAAGGGAGGAAAAAAGGAAGGGAGAAAAACCTAGTTTATAATATATTGTCTGATTTAGATTTTTGCTCAAGTAAGATATTAGAGAATCATAGGTTAATCATCCAAATGTAGTAATTTTCAAATAACTTAGAAGTAGTGTGATCTGATTTAATCTAAGATGTGCTGACTTAAAAATATACATTTGAAGGAAAAAAGCCATCATAATACAGTTTATTTTTTTTCTCACAGTAAATCATTCTTTATTGCCCTATTGAAAACTTTGTTATTTATTACCTTGTTTGAAATATAAACTATCAATAGAGTAGCAAAGCTTATTCTAATGGAGTTTAAACTTGCTGCAACCCCAAACAAGTAGAAGACTGAAAATAAGACTTTAATCTGTCAGCCAGGCAATTTTCTAACCTGTCACTAAATTCTGTGAATCTTCCTATCCAAAAGGTCAGCAGAAGTGAAGGCTTCATTGCACAAGTTGATACCAGTGCTATGTTCTTTGCCAAGAATGCTTGGTAAAATAAAGGATTCCATTGTTTCAACAGTTTGACCTAGCAACTTAGTCAGAAAGGTTTTCTTTATACTAATTTAGTTGAAGAAAAAGAATAAAGTCAAATAACTGTTTTAAGGTAGAAATACTTCAAAGCAGTACTTAAGAGCTCTGAAGTTTGATAGACCTGGATTTGAATCTTGGCTCTACCAGTTATGAGATTTTAGTAAGTCAATATAACTTCTCTATGACTCAATTTCTCCATTTGTGAGGCTGATGAAAATAATAGCTCAGAGTCTGCTGACCTTCTCTCAATATCCATTCTCCCCTTTTTCCTTGGCAATAGAATCTTAATTTTCAGCTAAGCATACAAATGACTGAAAAATAACCTCTTTTACAAGTAGGTGTGGTCATCTAAGTTCGGGGATATACATGGAAATGGTATGAGCTACTTCTGGGAAGTGTTTAAAGAAAGGGGCATGACCTCCTCACCCTTCCTTCCTCCTACATCTGGAATACGGACATAATGGCAAGCGCTCCAACAGCCTCCTTTGTCCATGAGGTAACCTTGGGAAAGGAAGCTACCTGTGTCAGAAGCATAAGACAGGGAAGAGATTGAGTCCTTGGCACCACTGTCATCAACCCTGGTCTGACAGCTTCTACAGACATATCTCAGAGAAACCTCAGGTTCTGCTCCATAACGCTGCAATAAAGCAAATATCACAATAAAGCCAGTCACACAATTTTTGTTTGTTTCCCAACGCATATAAAAGTTATGTTTGGAGTTTCTGCTGTGGTGCAACAGGATGGGTGGTGTCTCTGCAGTCCTGGGACATAGGTTCTATCCTGTCATACATCTGTTCAGTAGTTGTCTTTTCCTTTTTTTTAGGGTCGCACCCTCAGCATATGGAAGTTCCCAGGCTAGGGGTCCAAGAGGAGCTTCAGCTGCCGGCCTCCACCACAGCTCACGGCAATGCTGGATCCTTAATCCCCTGAGAGGGGCCGGGGTTTGAACCTGCGTGCTCATGGATACTAGTCAGGTTTGTCTGCTGAACCACAACAGGGACTCCCTGTTCAAGCAGCTTTCATTGCTAAGTGAGTTCAGGTCAGGTCAGGTTTTGAATTTCTAAAAATACTTCCTCTGGCTTTCTGAGCTTGGATCAAGTTTACGGCGACAGGGGCTAAACGCACCAAGAAGGTCAGAATGATGGCTAAATATAGGACCTGTTACGGTGACTCCATCAGGAAAATGGTGAAGGAAATGGAAATCAGACAGCATGCCAAGTACACCTGCTCCTTCTGTGGCAAAAGCAAGATGAAGAGACAAGCTGTGGGCATCTGGCACTGTAGTTCCTGCATGAAAACGGTAGCTGGTTATGCCTGGACCCACATCACCACTTCTGCCATCACAGGAATCCTGTTATCCAAAGACTGAGGAATGGAAGGACCAGTAGAAGCACCACCATTTGACATGTTGCTACCCTATAATAAATGGCTTAATTTATGTAACAAAAAAATAAAACAAAATTCTTCCTCTTTTCATAGCTTTTTGGATTTCATTAATTGCAGGTAAGAGATCGAGACCGGTACGGTGCCCTGTCTTACCAGGTGAGGGAAATACTAATGAAAAACTGACGGATTTACCAGAACTGACTTTCCACTAACAATGAATACCCTGTGCCATGTGTGTTCCACATACTTGGCACAAGCTTGTTTCCTGCTTTGTGACTCAATTACAGTTCATTATGTGATTCAATGAATTAATAAGTAGGCCATGAAAATGAAATACAAGTCAGCCTACTAAAACCCAAGGAAGTTGTTAAGTAATTCATGTCCAGCAGTTTTAATTTGATGTTAAAACTAGTTAACTTTCAACTTTTACACTTGCAAACAACCCATTGAGAAAATCGGAAGGTACTATTAGCAGCCTCTGAAACTCAATCATCAATGTGCCATTAAGGTTCATCCTATTCCACTACTGGCTCAGCAGAAATGAATCTGACTAGCATCCATGAGGACGCAGGTTCAATCCCTGGCCTTGCTCAGTGGGTTAAGGATCTGGCATTGCCGTGAGCTGTGGTGTAGGTCACAGACATGGTTCAGATCTCATGTTGCTGTGGCCGTGGCATAGGCCAGCAGCTACAGCTCCGATTTGACCCCCTAGCCTAGAAACCTCCATATGCTGCTAGTGCAGCCCTAAAAAGACCAAAAAAAAAAAAAAAAAAGACATTTGCTACCATGCTTTTTTTTTTTTTTTTTGCTACTATACTTTACTTTGGCAAACGGATTTGAAATAAACATTCAACACATTACAATTCAGCAGGCAATCATCCCTACCCTGTAACTATATCAACATAACGGGTGATTTAATGTGTCATCATCTGTCATCTGGAAACTCTATACTTGGATCCTTCATATTTTAAAACTACAGACAAATTTGCAAGTAAGCGTATACCTATCAAGTAAAAATTAACCACTGTACTTCTTACTTCATTATACTCTAAAATCCACCAACTTCTCTTCTCTTTGGTGTGCATCTCTCTGTATCTTCAGCTTTCCTTGGTTCTAACACTGGTAATGTTTTCTCATTAGATATTCACGTAGTCCTTATTTTTAAATGTTGAAATAGTTGGTTTTGGTCTTCAGGTTTATCGGCTCATATTGGTAAGAGCTAGAACGAATAGTGAAACCCAGAAAATAGAAGTAGACATCTGAAAAAGATTTTGGAACAACAATCATTCCCATGCTATGTTTATGGTATCAAGGTCAAGGTGACAATGTTTAGTGTTATCTTCCAGGTTTTCTCTTGTAAACAGGTGGCAAAGTCACCACATAATTAGACAGTTTGCCATCTGGCATGTGCTAATGATAAACATGTAAAAATGAGTAAGTACAGAAAAAAATAGCAAATAATTTTTCAGTTATTGCACAGAAAATAGTGTCTGCATTGTCATATCCTAACATAAAATAGACAGCAATTTTTAAAATCAGCCCTCAATTCATTTTTTTTTCCTCAATCTAATTCTTTCAGAAGAAATAGCATCAGGAAGAGGCCGCCACCCAGTGCACAAATGCAAAAGAGTAGCTAATCACGTAAAAAATTGAAAAGATATAAACAACACCTGTGAAAAGGGTAAATGACAGATGGCTACATGCCATAACTAAGTTTTACAGTATTAACATTAATCACCAAAGTTATTTCTTTCCTAAAGAAAAAGAGTTTGGACACAAGTAGCGTATATTTTAGAAACTGCCCCTTGACCTGTATAAATTGCAAAATAAGCAGATGTACCCACCCTCTCCCTCCCTCCCCTGCAGTAACTTATTAACAGTTTAAATTATGCTCACCCACTTACTGGCCCTTATTTTCTTTTCCAATGTGTGTATGCAGCATGAATTCCAAGTAAACTTCAGATGGAGTTCCCACTGTAGCACAGTTGGTTAAGGATCTGGTGTTGTCACTGCAGTAGCTCAGGTCACTGCTGTGGCACAGGTTCAATCCCTGGCCTGGGAACATCCACATGCCACAATCATGGCCAAAAAAGTTACAAATAAATTTCAGGCTAGTTTTCAACAAATAGGTAACTCTAAAATTTACCTACATGGGAGCTCCCGTCGTGGCGCAGTGGTTAACGAATCTGACTAGGAACCATGAGGTTGCAGGTTCGATACCTGGCCTTGCTCAGTGGCTTCAGGTGTAGGCCAGTGGCTACAGCTCCTGTTAGACCCCTAGTCTGCGAACCTCCACGGGTACAGCCCTAAAATGACAAAAGGCAAATAAATAAATAAAATAAAATTTACCTACATGAGAATTTTATGGATCACTTAGGGACAGACTGTTAGACCAATGGGAATCTTACGATAAAATCATTAATCCAATTCTCTAATGACTTAAGTGGAATAACTGATGGCCAAAGAGTACCGATTTGTTCAAGAGCACACACTCCTTAAGCGGCAAAGCCCAGACTCAAATCACACTGTCCGACTCCCTCTCTCGTGCTCTTTCATGCTGGCTCCCTCGGATGATGTTTCCTGTACTCGGTATCGGATCACATCACATGGTGAGAATGTTTTTGTTAAGTAAGTGCCTAAGTCCTTTGTCTTCCACATTGGGCTCTTGAATTTCTTTATCCCAACCCCACATTTAGGCTTTTCTGATCTTATGGGATTTTACATCACATTTTCTCCAAAGCATTTCAAGAGCAGTACTACAAACTATTGTTTCTGCTTTTATCTGAATGTGGTTGAGTGATTTTCATAAGAAACCATATCCTTGATGTGAAATCACCATCTATTTGCTTAAAAGAAAAAAAAATCTAGTAAGAGGAAAAGATGATAAACAGCAAAAGAGTTCTTGGACATTTTCTTTCTTCTCCCTTTTTTCTTTTTTTTAAACGCCTGTACCCGAGGCATATAGAAGTTTCCAGGCCAGGAACCGAACCTGCACCTCAGCAGCGACCCAAGCTACTTCAGTTGGAGTCTTAACCCACTGCACCCCAGTGGGAACTCCCAAAAAATAGTCCTTAGAGTAGATAATTATCGTGGGAAGACTCTGGCTGAGATGTCAAAGGCCAGAGTTCTTTGTCACTCTCAAGACTCCTTCCATGATAAGTTTTAGATATGCAAAGAGAGCAGTAGGAAGCACTTTCTCTTTAAAGTAGAAAGGGGCTCTACAAATTGAGTATTTCCCCAAATTGTATTATTTGTAATAGTCTAAAGAGCACAATAATAATATAGTGTAAAATAGTGTAATGGCCAGAAAACAAATATTGCTCGCATATCTATTTAGAATTGTTATTCCCCGAACAGTAGGGGCAATACCATAATGTTATTTGCTACAGTGGAAAATTCAGTGCATCTGATCAATTACTATGCTCAAAGAGGTCAGACATGATCTCCTTTACAAGATTACAAATCATCAGAAAACAACCATAGGAGTTCCCGTCCTGGCTCAGCAGAAACGAATCTGACCAGCATCCATGAGGACACAGGTTCTATCCCTGGCCTTGCTCAGTGGGTTAAGTATCCGTCGTTGCCGTGAGCTGTGGTATAGGTCTCAGATGCGGCTCAAATCTGGCATTGCTGTGTCTGTGACGTAGGCTGGCAGCTGCAGCTCCAACTTAACCCCTAGGCTGGAAACTTCCATATGACAACAGGTAAGGCCTTAAAAAAAAGGCGAAGACCAAACCTTGACCTTTTATTTGAAGCCATCCATCATGTTACACCTACACAATTCCTCAAACTCATTTCAACCATATTTTCTGTGTGTGTATGGCCAGGCCTGCAGCATGTGGAAGCTCCCAGCCAGGAATCGAACCCTCGCCACAAGAGCGACCTGAACCTCTGTGGTGACATCAGATACTTAACCCACTGCACCAACAAGGAACTCCCTTAACCATCTTCATTAAGGGACTGCTTCATCCTGAGCTGGTGTTTCCCTGATACACCTTATGTGTAGATTCTTGCCTCGCTGCTCCAGCCCAAGAAATTTTCTCTGCTGGGAGACCTCACTGAATATACACATAGCTAGAGCAGTGCACATAATAGGAACACGACATATGTTAGAACTGGCTGCCATTGCCTTCCTTCTACATTAAGCCTTCCTCGCGATTCTGGTTTAAACTGCCATAGCAGCTACTTCGTGTACATATTTTATACACAGCAAATGTTACCTTGTGAATTGTTTGTATGTATCCAATCTTCCTCTTAGTTTATAAATGCTTTAAAAATCAAATCCCCCGGTGCCTCACAGACCTTGTCTGAAATAGTAACCAGTGTGTGTTTGTTGAGTGACTAAATGACCTATGAATGGTCATCTATTTTTCTGAGTCATTCCTCCACGATTTTGTAAATATCCCAAATTATTTTGCAAATGTAGAGGATATAAATAATAGCCATATGCTTTATGTCCACAGTGTTATAAAAGTATTTTTTTTCATCAGTCTAGATCCGGATAAGACTTTCCATACATTAATTGTCTAAATTTTTGTACTGACAATGTGGAACCATTTTCCATTTTAACTAAGGAAACTAAGGCTCTGAGAATTTGAGTGACCTTGTCCAAGGTCACAGAATGAGACAGTGCTATTCCTGGAAGTTGACAAAGGCCCCTTTCACGCACATTGCACGGTCTCCGGGGAAGTCAGGAAGCAGACGGTGGTGATACAGTTGATGAGCTCACCTCATACACTGTCCTTCCTTCTCAGCAGAGACTCACTTCAACACCAGGAACCACCTGAGAAGAGTGACTCAGGATTCCCAGCGGCAGCACCGGACCACGTGCTAAGACTCTTGAGCACAAGTGTCACAGTCAGGCCAAGGATTTCTGCTGGAGTTAGACAAGTATCCTCGTGTTCATGAAAGGAAGCCAACGGGCTCTTGGAGGACCCCAGCCAGGAGCGTGGCCCTGGGAGGAGGAAGGCAGGTAGCAGAGAAGTAAGAGTGGCGTCTCCAGGTCCATCTCCTTCCCATCTCCAAGCTGAGTGGTCCCTGAAGGACCTAAACATGTATATTGGTTCATAAAGTCTAGTGAGCCACTGACGTTCTTACTGGCCCACAAAATTTCAAAGCACTAGCCACAGAGAGGGGCACAGTGCAGATGGCTTGAGCACCCTAACTGTATTTTCTGTTCCTGCTGAGCTCTTGGAAAAGTAAGATTCATATACCCCTTTGGTGGCACCCTCCACAGAGACTTGTAGTATAAAGAACGTGTGTTTATAAAAATATTTGTTAATAACTCTTTGGAGCATTCAGATAATTTCAGTAGCTACCCAGTCTCTGGTCTCAAAAAATATTATATGATATCTATTTCTCCCCTCTGTATAATATTTGATACATAAGATGGCCATATTATAAGACAGACATTATGCTGGAACAATGATCAAACCTGGTAAAACTGAATTTCTACATCAGCTCAGGTAGATAATGTCTCTCAAACTTCTAAACAGAAAAGTTGCCCACAGTGTGTCCCATTCTCATCCTGTCTCTCCTCCGTCCATCTGGCTTCTCCTGTCTTTCCCTAACCATCTGGTCTTCCCTTTTTACCTCTCTCTCTCTTCTAATTCTTCCCCCTTCCTTTCCTTTTGTGCAGTAGGGGCTTAACCTTTGAAGATATTGCTTTGCTTGGTCCACTTTCCCTAAAGGCTGGTCTGAGGAGCCAATGCTGTTTGCATAAAAATTAAAAATTAGAGGAGTTCCGTCGTAGCTCAGTGGGTTAAGGAGGCTGCGTTGTCACTGCTGTGGCTCTGGTTGCTGCTGTGGCATAGGTTTGATCCCTGACCTAAGAACTTCAACATGCCTCAGGCTCCGCAAAAAAACAAAAAAAAAAAAGGAAAAAAGAAAACTAAGTTTCCTCAACTAAAGCTGGTGGGAAGAATTATGGTTTTTATTGCACAGCCCATGGTCCCTGAGCTCATGCAGTCAGCAGAGAACTAGGTACAGTTTTTCCAAGTGATCCGTCACCTACCAACACCCGATATTGGTAAAATATGTGCTTAAGAGGCATTGGTGGGAACTCTCAGAGGGCTAAAAATTATAAATTAAGTGTAAAACTATGTCTCCAGTTACTGGTAAATTAGTATTTTCACTATTAGAGAATATGATATTTTGCCACTATAGATAATTATGTAATTTTATCATTATGCGTTTTACCATTATGTAGCTGCTTTTATAGGATTATGAGCAATATTTCATTTTCTGACAAAAAGAAAATTAGAATCATGAAAAATCATAGTTGCTGGAGATAAGGCAAGGATAATAATAGTATAGGTTCCTAAAAATGAGCAGAAAGAAAGGCAGTCCAAACAAACTGGCAGAGGGAAATGAAATTAAAACTGGGCAAAATGTTGTAATGATGAAATGCAATTTTTAAGCCATGAGGTTGATTTACTTAATACTCTTTCTCATTCACTGGAGTCTGAGTAGAGTATATCAAGGTAAGAAAAAGATACAGGTGCAACCTTGTAAGAGGAGGGCTGTGGTACATAGCTATAGAGAAATCTCATCTAAGAAAATAGCACAAAGGCTCAAATATATATGGTGTTGGCAGCCAAAGATAGTTCATCCTGCCTTTTATTCCCAGGTCTGTAGTTTAAATGGATGGTAAAAGAAAGAAAAACAAGGAAAGAAAGAAAGGAAGGAAGGAAGGAAGGAAGGAAGAAGAAAGAAAGGAAGGAAGAAAGAAAGAGTTCCTGCTCTGGCTCAGTGGGATAGGAACCTGACTAGTATTCATGAAGATGCAGGTTTGATGCCTGGCCTTGCTCAGTGGGATAAAGGATCCAGCACAGGCCTCAGACATGGCTCAGATCTGGTGTTCCTATGGCTGTGACATAGGCCAGTGGCTTCAGCTCCGATTCTACCCCTAGCCTGGGAACTTCCATATGCCATAGGTGTGGACCCTAAAACATAATAATAATAATAATAATAATAATAATAATAATAATAAATGGATGATCCAAGAAGATGCTCCAGCCTTAAAGATTCAGGCACCCAGATACAAATGGCACCTCACACAACCACACGGGCTGTTTACCACACAAGTCCAAGGGTACCATTCACACAGACTGTTATGTGAAAGGGGCCCCTGACTTTGTGAGATATGGAAACTCTTCAGGGTAAACCACTGGAATCATACAGCATGAGACAAGAAAGCAGTATATAAATGTGAATATAAAGTGTGATTTTTTTTTTCAAATAAAACGTGGAGGTAGAAAAATGACCAGAAAAAACTACACCAAAATAATAAAATTTCTGGAAGCATGCATGAATTCTTTTTCCTTATGCCTATTCTTCTATATTTTCAAATTGAATAAATTAGCAGCTTTTTAATAAATTAATAGCATTTAATAAATTAGTGGCTGAAAACATCCAAACTGATGCTATTTACAGTTTCAGTGTTATAAAATGTCAAAGATGTAATGGTTAGAATGGTTTCTGCACAGATGGAAAATCCTTTAGAAAACTGAGGATTATTTTTCTATATGTGTTCACATTTTAAACTATTTTGCATTTTAAACTATTCAATAAAATATAAGGGTTGCCTCTGCTTTTGAAACCCCTGATTTTATTATAAATGTAGCAAGCCTGTACACTGCCCATCCAGAGGCAAAACTTCCCCTGTAAGATTCTCTCTATGCTGCCAATTTCCTGGGCTGGCATGTGTCTAGACCTCATACCTGACAGCAGGAACTGGAACCATGTAATGTGACTATCCACCCCTAAACCAATCACACACAGGAGATGATTTAAGGATGGATCCTGGACCAGGGGTCACTGCTTCATTGCTACACACTGGGAAATGAGTGGAATCAAGGGCAACTACAGGCTTTGGGAAGCTCAGAATTGACACAATCTGGGGGTTCTCTTTAGATAAATTTTTTTTGGCCACCTCCTGGTATGTGGCAGTTCCAGGGCCAGGTATCAAACCCACACCACAGCAGCAACCTTAGCTGCTAAAGTAATAATGCTGGATCCTTAACTACTAAGCCACCAGGGAAATACAAAACAATTTTAAAAATACAAATTCATTGAGAAAATGAACATGTATTTAGAATGAAAAAAATTATAAATTTTAAAGATCCAAAATGCCATAAACATCACAAAATTCAGAAAAGAGAATATAACATTTTTTATTAGTTGATATCCTGGCACATCCCTTTATACATTTTTCTGTGATTTTTTTGGCCACATTCTCTTTGCCTCTTCATGTGACAATTGGTTAATAGCTAATAAAGAAAACAAAAAATAGAACTGTCTTTCCTTTAGCATATATAATTTGAAATACTCTTCATTGTAGATCATTTCAAAAATGATCTTTTAGCATCATATTTTGTTATCAGTGATATCCTACAAATTTTCAGGAGCGTTATCAAGTTTAGGTAGAAGGCTGTCACGTTGTTTTTTTCACGTGGCCATGAAGTTTAGAAGAATTTCCCACAGTCTAGCTTTTGGATCCATACATCACAAATGTCAGATCTCCCCCTGCTACTCACATAACTGCCAGCGCCAGCATCTCCAGGATGCTCGTAGCTTCATACATCCTATGCCTGTGTTGGCCCAGCGCGGTGGATGTTGGGACTATTTCTGGAAGCCATTTCTACACCAGGGCAGTTAACTGTACATGAGAGTAATTGCAAACCAGGTAAACATATACCATTAAACCCAAACAAAAATATTCCTTACACCCCATCCCCTTAACTGGATCTCGAAATTGCATCTAGACACATCACCCAACTGAAGGACAAGTGGAAATGGAGGGGAAGTTGGACAATGAAACAAAAATCAGTCCTAGCTGATCGGAGTTAAAATATTCCACTGTTACAAGTTTTACAAAAACATATGACCATGTTAAATCAGTATTCAGATCCCATGAGTCTGCATTCTATTTGGGAACAGGCTATCAAAAAAAAAAAAATCTATTGTCTTGGAGAAAAAAAGAGAGTGCACAGTAGCTTTTTTTGTTATGATGTTAGAATTATATCTACTCATTAGTTAATTAGCCAATGATTTGTTAATGTATTACATTCCTGGAGCAAGGCTGTAGCCCACGGCCTGAGGGAGGAGTGTTAGATACAGAAGTATATCATCAGACGCTGCCTTTGAAGAACTTCCAGCCACCAAAATCTATAGGCTGGGAGGTCCAGCTATGGTGCAGCGGGAATCGACTGCAGAGTTTGGATCACTGCAAAGATGGGGATTCCATCCCTGATCCAGCAGAGTGGGTTCAGGGATCCTGTGTTGCTGCAGCTGTGGCATAGGTCGCAGCTGTGGCATAGTTCACAGTTGTGGCTTGGATGCAGGAATTTCCATATGCTGTGGGTAAGGCCATTAAAAAAAAAAAAAAGGTACTATATTTATCTTCTGCTTTAAAATACTTGATACAGTAATAGAAAACAATAAAATAAATATATCTTGACATTAATATCTTATTCTCCTATTATACACATAAATTACATGAGCAAATAAAAGATAGTATACAGCTCTTTGAAAAGTAATTTGGTTGGAGAGTCATACTGAGGTTGCACAAGAAATAGTGCTTATCAGACCATAGCATTCATTGTTTCATTTTGAATACAAGGCTATTTAACATTTTCATCAGTTGTAGGGTTGACTGGAGCACGTGTTGATTAAATTTAGAAATGACAGTAAATTGGAATAAGTGGTTGTTACTTTGGAGGATAGGATTAGAACCCTCAATGACTTTACAAAGCTGGAAAAGGAGTCATATGAAAAGACTGGTGAGGAGTTCCCTTCATGGCTCAGCAGTAACGAATCCGACCTGTATTCATGAGGAGGCAGGTTCGATCCCTGGCCTCGATCAGTAGGTTAAGGATCCGGCTTTGTTGTGAGCTGTGGTGTAGGTTGCAGTCATGGCTCAGATCTGGTGTTGCTGTGTCTGTGGTGTAGGCCAGCAGCTGTAGCTCTGATGATTCAAGCCTTAGCCTGGGAACTTCTATATGCTGTGGTTGTGGCCCTAAATAAATAAATAAATAAATAAATAAACTGGTATTCAATTACATTGAGAAATGTGTGGTAAAGTACAATTGGAAACTTTTATTTTTTTATTAAAGTATAGCTGATTTACAACGATGTGTCCATTTATGCTGTACAACAAAGTGACCCAACCACACATACATATATATATGTATATATATATGCACATTCTTTTTTTCATATTATCTTCCATCATGTTCTATCACAAGAGACTAGATAAGAGTTCTCTGTGTTATGTAGTAGGACCTCATTGCTTACCGTTCTAAATGTAATAGTTTGCATCTACTAGCCCCAAACTCCCACTGCCTTCCATTCACTTCCTCTGTCCCTCGGCGACCACAAAGTCTGCTCTCCATGTCTGTGAGTCTGTTTCTCTTCTGCAGATAGGTTCATTTATGCCACATTTTAGGTTGCACATATATGTGATATCTTACGGTATTTAACTTTCTCTTTCTGACTTACTTCACTTAGTAGGAGAATCTCTAATTGCGTCCATGTTACTGCAAATGGCAATATTTTGTTCTTTTTATATCTGAGTAGTATTCCGTTGTATATACGTACCACAGCTTCTTAAACATTCATCTGCTGATGGACATTTAGGTGGTTTCCACGTCTTGGCTATTGTGAATAGTGCTGCTATGAACATATGGGTGAACGTATCTTATGAATTGTAATTTTGTCTGGAAGGATTTTTTTTTAACTTCATCAACTAAATGTAGAAAATTCTCTAACAAAGATTTTCTTTTAAAATACAGAAATCACCATCCATCACAATTGAATACACTTAATAATTAGAGAATACATAATAACTTTTTAAAAAATGCTTGATTTTGGAGGTAGTTTAGCAACAGTGTGATTGAAAAGAAACATAAAATAATATTTTCCCACTACACCTGGGACCATGAAATCTCTCCTGGATCAAGGTTTACCCTAATTCCAGAGCTTCTGCATCTGATAGATCTCTGTTTATCCAGCCCCCTTTTTTTTCCTCTGAGTGGAAGGAATGTCAGAGCAGGGACACAGGGAGCCTAAAATTGGGGTTTGTTGAGGTCAGTTCAACTATAAAACATTTATATAATTGCACCGAGTGTTATAGGCGATAAGATGCACAAACAGGGTGTGGTATCTGTGGGTTAAAATAGGATTTGGAAGGATTAAAAACACAACAGGAGTTCCTGTTGTGGCTCAGCATGTTAAGAACCTGACTAGTGTCCACAAGGTTGCAGGTTCAAACCCTGGCCTTGCTCATTGGCTTAAGGATCTGGCATTGCCACAAGCTGCAGTGTAAGTCATAGATGTGCCTTGGATCTTTTGTTACCGTGGTTGTGGTGTAGGCTCCAGAAGCAGTTCCAGTTTGACTCCAGCCTGAAAACATCCATAGGTGCAGCCCAAAAAGAAAAAAAGATTTTAAAAAACCCACAACAATAATGCAATTTCTTCCTTAATTGAATAGTAAACAAATTTCACTTATTCAGTACCTAAGAATGGCATTTGTCAGTTATATCATAACCTTATGATTTCTCTAAGGATAATATCATGAGACAAATTGAATGTTGATACAAATATATAAAAATAAGTGTGATACCCAGTGCAACATCACAAACACACCTAGAGAAGCTTTGATAAGTTAGTTAGCAGGACTGTGCCCCAGAGATATCAAATGATCAGAAACCCAACAGCCTTCCAGAACATTATGACTAGTTAAAAATCAATACATATGTTTATTTGTGGCACAGCTCATTATTACTCTGCTTTGTTGGCATTTGAAAGCCAGTCATAAAATTTTAAGGATATCTCATTAACTTTTCTGAGAGAAAGAAATATTTCAAAGAATTAGAGTAAAACAATAGAATCAGAAAACATCTGGGAGTTCCCACTGTGGCTGTGGAGCAGTGGGTTAAGAATTCCACTGCAGAGGCTCGAGTTACTATGGAAGCTCAGGTTCAATCCCTGGCCCAGTGCAGTGGGTTAAACGATACAGCATTGCCACAACTGCAGCTCATATTCAATCCCTGGCCCAGGAACTTTCATATGCCATTGGTGCAGCCATAACAAAAATAAAAAACAAACAAACAAAGGAAAGACAAGAAAAGATCTGAATCCAGGAACCCCATGGGGAACAAATCACCATTTACATTTTATCTACATGATTTTATGCAATTTTAAAGATGACCTAAGAATGATTTACAATGTTTCCCCATATATACTAGCTGTGTTTCATCATCAAGGACAATTTTTTTTTTTTTTTAGGGCTGCTGCCGCGGCATAGGAAGGTTCCCAGGTCTAATTGGAGCTGTAGCTGCTGGCCTATATCACAGCCACAGCAATGCCACATTTGAGGCTCGTCTGCGACCTACACCATAGCTCATGGCAGTGCTGGATCCTTAACCCACTGGGGAAGGCCAGGGATCGAACCTGCGACCTCATGGTTGCTAGTCAGATCTGTTAACCACTGATCCATGATGGGAAGTCCAAGGACAAATATCCTAAAGAAATTTCCTACTCTATATAAGTATCACTTGAAGAAAATAAAATGTAATTATTATTTTTGAGGTAAAATTTAACATTATTTTTTTAATACTAATAAATTTAAGGTTTAGAGGTTTAAAATCTTAGCCGTACAGGCTTTTTTTTTTTTTTTTGCCATGCCCTGCAGCATGTGGAAGTTCCTGAGCCAGAGATTGAACCCATGTCCTATCAATGACCCAGCTGCTGCAGTGACAACACTGGAATATTTAACAAGAGAACTCCTACAAGGCCTTTTTGTAGCTTGAAGTTTCCCCAAAAGCATTCCAGATTTTTTTGTTGTATATGTGTCTTTTTAGGGCCACACCTTCGGCCTATGGAAGCTCCCAGGCTAGGGGTCGAATCAGAGCTGTAGCTGCCATCTTACACCATGCCACAGCAACATGGTATCCAAGCCATGTCTGCAACCTACACCACAGCTCATGGCAACCCTGGACCCTTGACCCACTGAGCAAGGCCAGAGATCGAATCTCTTTGTCATGGATGTTAGTTGGGTTTGTTTCCTTTGTACCACAACCAGAACTCCAAGCCTTGCAGATTTTAAATTTTCCTCTGAGCTAACTCTGTGACTGCAGTTCTCAGGGTTAGTGTCACTACTTCAAGTGGGATTTTTTTTTTTACTCTATTTCTTTTTTGTCTTTTTGCCTTTATGTAGAGCCGCACCCGCGGCATATGGAGGTTCCCAGCCTAGGGGTCTAACAGGAGCTGTAGCCGCCGGCCTACGTCACAGCCACAGCAACGCGGGATCTGAGCTGCGTCTGCGACCCACACCACAGCTCACGGCCACACCGGATCCTTAACCCACTGAGCAAGGCCAGGGATTGAACCCGCAACCTCATGGTTCTTAGTTGGATTCGTTAACCACTGAGCCACGAAGGGAACTCCCTTTTTTCTTACTCTATTTCCACAAAATTACAAAAGGCCACAAATCAAATGAGTTAGAGGGAGCACCTTTAGTGGGAGAGGAGGAAATGAGAGTAGGGGTCAAAACGTAAATAAGTAAGGTAAAAAGTTTAAAAATAAACTAAAATCAGAGGATTTTTCACGGACTAACGATGATAATAAAATGGAATAAATTAAGGATAATAATGTTCTTAATCATTCTAAAGTTTAAAAAGTGTTTTTTAAAAGGATGGTGGCAGTATTTTCTGGAGAGAACAAAATACACCTAACTCAGTGGTTTTCAAATTTTCACTAGAGCAGTGGTTCTTGAAGTGTGGTCCCTGGACCACCAGCCTCAGCATCCCCTGGGAATTTGTTAGACATGCAAATTATCAGGTCAGATCCCAGACCTACTGAACCAGAAACTCTGGGTGGGGCCCAGTAATCCAATATTAACAAAGCCCTGCAATTGATGCTAATACCTGATAGAGGTGAAGAATCAAATTAGTAACACTTGGAAGCTTCGAGAACTACCAATGTCCAGGCCAGCCAGTCCCAGACCAATTAACTCAGAATCTTTAAATCTGGAAGGGGCCTCGGCATCCGTATGTTTTTCAACACTCCTCAGATGCTTCCCACATTGGATAGGCAATCACTCCCTTAAAGAGACTCTTCACCGGAGAGAGAGGAGCCAACTGGCTGAGCTCCAAATTTAACCCTCTTTCAACAGGACTGATTAAATCTTAAACTGGTTTGTTTTATTTCATTTTCAATATGAGGTTTTTCCTTCTCCCTTCCTTCCTTCCTTTCCTTCTCTCTTTCAGTCTTTCTTTCTTTCTTCTTATGGCACATCTGCAGCATATGGAAGTTCCTGGGCTAGGGATCAAATAGGTGCTGCAGCTGCAAGCCTACACCACAGCCACAGCAAAGTCATATCGAAGCTTTTGGCAACACTGGATCCTTAATCAACCGAGGGAGGCTAGGGATTGAACCCACATCCTCAGAGAGGCAGCATCGGGGTGTTTTTTTTTTTTCTTGCTTTTTTTTGGCCAGTCTTCAGCATATGACGTTCCCAGGCTAGGGATCAGAGCCAAGCCACAGTTGGGACCTAGACCACAGCTGCAGCAGTGCCGGATCCTTACCTCAGTGTGCCAGGCCTGGGACTGAACCTGCGTCCCTACACTCCCAAGCCCCAGCCAGATCCACCACAGCAGGAATTCCAGCATCAAGGTCTTAACCTGCTGAGCTGTAATGGGAACGCCAAGATTTTCTTCAAAGAGGTGTGAAACCACGGGCTGAGTGCAGTTGGGACTGATAAATTCTATTAAAATCTATTAGCACCTTTGTGAGTAGATCCAAACTCTGAAGGAAGAGGGACGCTAGGCCTAATTTTTGTGTGTGCACTGGGTGCAGGGGTGGAGGGTGTGGAGTGACCATCCTCACCCATGGGGAACAGCGAGGACACCTCAGCTTCTGAGAATAGGGAGAGAGGGTCAGGCTCCAGTGAAAGGGAGGGGAAGAGAGTCTTGCCATCAGGCTACAGGCAGGCCCAGGCAAGGGTTTACAACAACAGAAAGCAGGTAGAGTGTCACAGACAAATCTCACCTGCAGCAATCCAAGTCTACCTGAGGCTACCTTTGTACAGCCAAATGGAGATTAGTCAGACATAAAGATAAGTTATCTCTGAAACTGTTCTGTGAAATAGTGGGAAAATTTTAAAACGTTTGCTGACATTAAATGTACATACAGATTTCCAGGAACTTGCCTATCTCAGCAGATGGTACCCAGTCATCACCATTAAGGGTTCTTTGGAATGTGAGACGGGGTGCTTACCCACAGGTTCAAGAGACACTTTCCCAGGTTTCCCTGAGGAGTTAGCATCAAAGGAAAGAGACAGAAACCCGGGACTGTTCTGCTGTGGGTTTCTCTTCATCGAGATGTCCAGAAACTGTACTGAAGTTTAGCAAACATTGTTAAAGGGATTTCCATGCTTCATAAGAAAGATAAGCATGCAAAAATTGAGACTAGGAGTTCCCATTGTGGCTCAGTGGTTAACGAATCCAACTGGGAACCATGAGGTTGAGGGTTCGATCCCTGGCCTTACTCAGTGGGTTAAGGATCCGGCGTTGCCTTGAGCTGTGGTGTAGGTTGCAGACGCGGCTCGGATCCCGCATTGCTGTGGCTGTGGCAAAGGCCGGCAGCTACAGCTCCTGTTAGACCCCTGGCCTGGGAACCTCCACATGCTGAGGGTGTGGCCCTAGAAAAGGCAAAAAGACCAAAAAAAAAAAATTGAGACTAATTTAGTGACCGAATTAGAAAAGATGAATGGTGTCTATTCTGATTTATAAGAAATTAGAACTTATTTAACTTTCAGTTAAAGACACTTAGTGATGTAGTTATATGTCCCAGTATTTATGCTGTAGAGTTGTATCAAATAATTAATAAGATTTTGGGAGTTCTCTCTGTAGCAGAACGGTATCAGTGGCATCTCTGGAATCCTAGGATGCAGGTTCGATCCCCAGTGCCCGGCACAGTAGGTTAAGGAACCGGTGCTGTCACGGTTGTAGCATAGGTCACGGCTGCAGCTTCCTGGCCTGGGAACTCCATACAACGTAGGGCGGATAGAGAAAAAAAAAGATTCTGAAATTTGGTTCAGACATATAAAATACTACAGATACAAGGAATTAGTCTGAAAAAAATAAAAATTGAAAAGAATAGCCACGGGTCTCAACAGAATAAGAAATAGTCTTATATTTCTAGCTGAGGGTCTCAAACAAGAAAAAATTCTTATTTTTAAGGTAGCATCAAAATGTGCTAAGGGGAGTTCCTGTCGTGGTTCAGTGGAAATGAATCTGGCTAGTTAGTATCCATGAGGATGTGGTTTCAATCCCTGGCCTTGATCAGTGGGTTAAGGACCCAGGTTTGTTACAAGCTGCAGTTTAGTTCTAAGATGCAGCTCAGATCTGGCGCTGCTGTGGCTGTGATGTAGGCCGGCAGCTGTAGCTATGCCTCAGACTGGATCTGGTGTTGCTGTGGCTGTGGCATAAGCCAGTGGCTACAGCTCTGATTTGACCCCTGCCTGGGAACCTCCTTATGCCATGGGTGTGGCCCTAAAAAAGGACAAATATATATATTCATAAACCTGCTTTAGGTTTGCATGTTAAATATTTTCTCAGGGCATGCCTTCTGCCTGCCTTATACTGCACAAAGGGGAGGGTGATACCAGAGGGGAAGTTAAGTCTAGAATTCTCTGTGCAAAGCCTCTGCCAAAGAGATCAGCATGTCACTATCACTTTAGGTGAGCCTGTACTAGATCAATAATTTATTTCTAAGTCACTGATACTACTTTTCAGTTCTTTGGTCTTGTTTATTCATTTCAAGGAATAAAAAGTAAGATTATTCTAAACGGTAATGTAAACTGAGTTATTAATAGTCTTTTAGAAGTGCTCAAATACAGCACAACCACCAAAAAGAGCTAGTAAACAATCTGTCTTTGATACTATCCAAGATAAGGCAGTCTGTTATCATCATGACTCTCTTGATTTCATCTTATAATCTCATTGTCTGCTGCTAGATCCTATTTCTTGGGCTCTGTGTCCTACCAAACACCAGTACTGTTCTCCAAACACCCTTAAATCAAGCATGAAACAATAATACCACAAAACATACTAGTTGCTCCTTAACCACCTACTATGTGCCAAGCACTGCATCAGGCACAGGGAAATTAATAGAACATGGCCTGGAGTTAACCACTATGGCCCACTGGTGTTGCCGATGCTGTGGCATGGGTCATAAAAGAATCAACTGTAGAATTTAAGGGAAGTAGAAAGAGAACATTCCAGGTTCTAGAACTGCAGACCATGGAGGCCTGAGAAAGCATGGCATACATTTTGGAAATCACAATTGTCCTGACAGACGCACACTAATATAGCAATAAAATCACATTCGTATATTTGTAAAATCACAATCATAGTTGATTTTTTTGGCTGCACCTAAGTATATGGAAGTTCCCAGGCCAAGGATGGAATCTGAGTTGCAGCTGCAACCTACACTGAATCCTTAACGTGTTGCTCCACAGCGGGAACTCCCCAGCAGTATCTTTTAATAAAAGTGAATTACTTGAGGAGTTCCCGTGGTGGCATAGCGGTCAACGAATCCGACTAGGAACCATGAGGTTGCGGGTTTGATCCCTGGCCTTGCTCAGTGGGTTAAGGATCCAGCATTGCCTGTAGATCGCAGAAGCGCAGCTCGGATCTGGCGTTGCTGTGGCTGTGGCTGTGGCTGTGGCTGTGGCATAGGCCGGGGGCTGCTACTCTGATTCCACCCCTAGCCTGGGAACTTCCATGTGCGGAAGTGAATTACTTGAAAATGAAAATTTTAGAATACCTTAAAACACAAGCCTAACTTGGAGTTCTTTTATGACACAGCAGGTTAAGCATTGGGCATTTTTCACGGCAGCAGCTCAGGTCACTGCTATGGCACTCATTTGATCCTAGGCTAGGGAACTTCCACAGGTTGCAGATGCAGCTAAAAAATAATTTAAAAAATAAAAATACAAGCCTAATTTATAAAATTAAATTCAATAAATTATCCAATAAAATTGCTATAAAAGTTTTTAAAGGCTTGTTCTCAGCTTTTATCCTTATCACTGTCAGACCTAGCAACAGTTTCTCAATTGGTTTGTACTAGTTCACAGACTGAACTTTGAGTAGCACTGGCCTATAGAACAGTTTCTCTTGAAATATTCATGAGGATGAGAAGGAATACTGGAGTTTTAGTAATTTACTACATAATCATATGTTGCGATTCACTCTTAACTAAACTCGGAGATGACACAAAAACAACTGGCATGTTCATTGTATACAGTCTCAGAGCCTCTTCCCTAGGCAGTGCTAGATAAACACTGACAACCCTCAAATCTTTAGGCTTATTCTTCTAGGTATCCAGTCATCATCTTCCTTCCTTCTTTCTCTGGACAGTTGCAATAAAACTGATTTAATTTCAGTTTACAATCACATCCCAGTTCAACTTCTCTTAGATTACACCAGAGTCACCCTGACTGAAGTTCTAGATGTTGTCAAATGTCAGTCATACATTATAGGCAAACTTTTGGTTTATAACCACAGATATGGTATATAAACACACTCATTGTGGCAGAGTGTCCGGTTTAATTCTCTGAAGATAATTTTTTTAAGGAAAAAAAATAGAAGAGGGAGATCTTTTAAGTTCTCAGGGATGATCTCAGTGGTTGGGCATTACATCCCGGGTATGACTGCAAATAGATTCACATTAAAAGTAAATTATAATGGGGAGTTCCCTTCATGGCTCAGCGGTTCAAGAACCCCACTAGGATCCATGGGGATGCAGGTTCGATCCGTGGCCTTGCTCACTGGGTTAAGGATCTGGCAGTGCCATGAGCTAGGTCACAGACTCAGCTTGGATCCCACGTTGCTGTAGCTGTGGCGTAGGCCAGCAGTTGTAGCTCCCCTTCGACCTCTAGCCTGGTAACCTCCATATGCCATGGGTATGGCCTTAAAAAGCAAAATAAAAAAAAAATTATGATGGGATTCCTTTGCTGGGAACATGGACTTGGAACAAGATAGCTGTGATGTTTTGAAAGCTGGAGTCAAGTTAGATGACCTAGTGCCTCTGTCTCTACTGCAGAGATGACAAGGCCACGGACCTATCAGAACCTCTTCTTGGACAAAATCTAACTACCAATTTATAAATGCCACACAAATACCCACTTCCTCTGCTTCCAGATAGTTATCATACAAATAAATGTTTCAAATGTCTTCCATGAAATAACATTCCAGACATTCATTTTCTGAAAATATTCCCTGAAATTCTGAATATATTAAGAATATTGGAGGGGGGTGGGGGGATGCACTGTGGGTTTGGGACACAAAATCTATCGAATTGACTTATGATCTTTGTACACCTATAACTGAAATAAAATTCATTGTTAATAAGAAAAAAAAAAGAATATTGGATATAGAGTTCCTTTGCTGTGCAGCAGGTTAAGAATCTGTGTGTCACTGCAGCAGCTTGGATCGCTTGTTTTTTGTTGTTTGTTTGTTTGTTTAACTGTACCTGTGGCATGTGGAAGTTCCCAGGCCAAGGACTAAATGAGTGCCATAGCAATGACCTGAGCCACTACAGTGACAACACCCACCCCGATCCTTAACCTGCTGAGCCACAAGCAAACTCCAAATTAGTCTTGTATCTAAAATTTTCATTTTCAAGAAATTTGCTTTTATTAAAAGATAATGCTAGCGAGTTCCTACTGTGGAGCATTGGGTTAAGGATCCAGCATAGGTCACAGCTGCGGCTCAGATTACACCCCTGGCCTGGGAACTTCCGTATACTAAAGGTGCAGTCAAAAAAAAAAAAAAAAAAAAAATGGAGAAGAAGAAGAAAAGGATATTGGATATGACTTAATTCCTTTAAGCATTCATTTGATATTCCCCACCTCCAACATTATATAAGGGTAGCATTTTTGGAAAGAAAATAGAAAATGGAGAAATTTGTAAAGAAAATAAATGTTCATCACATCATCCAATGACACCCACAAAGCACTTAAATGTCAGGGTTTATTTTGGGGGGGGCACACCCACAGCTTATTGAAGTTCCTGGCTAGGAATCTAGGAGTTCAACTGGAGCTGCATCAGCCAGCCTACACCACGGCCACAACAATGCTGTGTCTTCGACCTACACCGCAGCTTTCTTAGCAACGGTGGACCCTTAACCCACTGAGCGGACCCCGAATCTTCATGAATGCTAACGGGAACTCCTTAAATGTCTGTTGACATTTGGTTTATTTTTCTACTTTTAACTTGTATTTTTTACATAATTATAATTATACAAATTATAAAACTTGTATCTTATTTTTTTCATTTAATATTACAAAGTATTTTCGCTGTGTCAAAGTCATTAAAGATGCCATTGTGTAGATGTTTCATATGTAGATATCTCAAGTGATACCACCTACTATGCAGTGTTTCGTTTTTTGTTTTGTCTTTTTAGGGCCGCACCCAAGGCATATGGAAGTTCCCAGGCTAGGGGTTGAATCAGAGCTATAGTTGCTGGCCTATGTCACAACTACAGCCACATGAGATCTAAGCCGTGTCTGCAACCTACACCACAGCTCTCAGCAACGCAGGATCCTTAACGCACTGAGCAAGGCCAGGGATCAAACCTGCATCCTCATGGATGCTAGTCAGATTCACGTCCTCTGAGCCTAGATGGGAACTCCCTATGCATTTTTTTTTTTAACCAACTTCTATCTCATAGTCTGATTTTTCTAATAAGTTCAAGAAAAAATGCAGATGTGTTTGGCATAGATTGGAAAGCGATAAGAACACGAGTATTAGCTTTTCTTACTATTAGAGTTATCAGGAGTTTGATTGTTCTATGAAAACTTAAACATACAATTTTTAGGCATTCTTGTTGCCCAAACCCAGGCTCATGCCTTCAGAAACTGAGTGTCCCAACCCAGAGAATGTGGTGAGGAGTTTTACAGCACTGATCCAAGGGCAGGATTGCTGATAAGGTCAGGGTGTATGCAGGGTCGGTATTCCTTTAATCTGGCTGAGGCAGGTCTTCTGACGAGCTTCTATGGTTCAAGGTTATCAATCTGTGACCTTCTCTCTGAAATGAAGAATGCTTTATCAAGTAGTTAACATCTTCCATTTGTTGGGGGTTTTAGTTCTGCAGAAGAGCTCAGAGATATTATGTGTGTCTGTGTCCAGGAGCCCCACAGGGTCCTGCTCAGTTTCATTCCCATTTCTCTATATTCCTAAAATCCTCAAAAACAGTGCCTTTCACCAAACATAATTTGAGGACATTTGTTTATGCTTCTGGTTTATTTCCTACAAATACACTGCTAATGAAAACGGTCATGTGAGTTGTGGAACTTTACGCCAGCATGCCCATAAGATTCAGCACCATAGCATAAATTAGGCTTTAATAATGGCCTTATATCTTTGCTCGGACACTGTCAACAATTTTGGAAATCTGTATGGCATGTTGTGATTCAAGTCTTCTCGGTTCTATTTCTGCATCTCTGATCTACTCATTTCTACTGTCCTCATCATTGGCAACACTGTCACTATCCACCATTTAGCAGGACAGGACACCTCAAGGCTTTCACCTCATCCCAATTCTATTCTAGGGCTCCCTCCAATGCATTCTCCATAGAATAGGAAAAATGATTTTCTTAAATAATTTTATTTCCTGTTTGGCAGCTGTTGCTCATTTATCCTTAAGATAAAATGCAAATACTTACCATGGCCTACAAGGTCCCTGCAGGATGCAGACCCCCACATTTCTTCCCTTTTCTTCTTTTGCTGCAGCCTCTGTAAGTCTTTAGCTTCCTGAACCCAACCAAATTCTCCCCACCCTGGGCGTGTGTGCTGTCATTTCCTCCACCAAGAGCCTTTCCTTCTCTTCCTCCATTTGGGTCTCCTGGGAGACTCTGCCTGCTGCATATGGAAGTTCCCAGGCTAGGGATCAAATTGGAGCTGTAGCCACCAGCCTACACCACAGCCACAGCAACACGGGATCCGAGCGGAGTCTGTGACCTACAGCACAGCTCACAGAAACGTCAGATCCTTAACCCACTGAACAAGGCCAGGGATCAAACCTGCGTCCTCATGGATGCTAATCAGATTCGTTTCCGCTTAGCCACCATGGGAACTCACCTTCACAGCACATATTACAACTTAAAATTATATTGTTTAGCTACTTGTTATTTTCTCGTTCCTCCTCTGTATATAAACTACATTGGAGGTAGAAAAAATGTTTATGTTGTTCATCATAAAACAGCTGAATGCCTGGCTTGACTAAGCGTTTAGCAAGTGTTGAGGAGGGAGAGAGGATATTCAAAGCTGGGGGGTGTAAGTGAAAACCCTACAAGCATCCAGATCAGGGCCAGGCAGCCCTAGGACAGAACCCCTGAGAACATTATCTTTGAAGGGATTGAGAAATTAAGAGGAGCCTACAAAGCAAATTTAGGAAGACTGGGGATGTAATGCCCAAAAGGATTTCAGGAGGGAAACTAACTTGATCATAACCAAATAAATAATGGCTGGGTATTTACTGTGTGCATTAATGTGTCAGAGGATGCCAGAAACATATATGACAATTATCTTAAGTAGAAGAAATTTTAAAATGTTTCTATACTCCTTTTCTCTTATTCAGCATCTTTTGGCGATGAAATGAGCTATAAAAATACACTAAGATAGGAGTTCTTTGGTAGCTCAATGGGTTAAGGATCCAGTGTTGTCACTGCTGTGGCTCAGGTCACCGCTGGGGCATGGGTTTCATCCCTGGTCCAGGAACCTCCACATGCATGCAGGCACAGCCAAAAAGGAAAAAAAGAGAGAGAGAGAGAGAGAGAGAGAGGGAGAAATGCACCGAGATAGCCTGTGTATGTTTGCGGAACATGTCCAGTTGAAAAACATATTGTGATAGAGAAAAGGCACAACTACTATAGCTTTCCTGTTAAATAAATGTTAAGTTTGCCAGAAACTATTCAAGAACATTCTTCCTTATGTAAGGCTTACCCTAGCAGTGCTGCTTGGGTCAGTGTCTGCCTGGATTATCTGCAGTCTAAATGCCAACTCCGTAAATTAAACCTGTCAAGTGACAGATTTGCCATAGCATGCATAACAAACCTTAAAAATTTATTTGTATTCCATTCTCTCTCTCTCTGGCCAGATTAAATTCTCCCTTCCTCAGCTATTTTCGCCTCATTTCAGACCGTGGCATAATTCAACATGTTCTAAACAATTACATAGAGACTGTAGCCCTCTTGATTTCCAATTCCCAAATGATTTTTATTCAGGCTTTGGAACAGCAAAATAAATGTTTCCAGGTTCACTAAAAATAAGAATTTTCTCAAACTAGATTCCTCCAGCACCAGTCATAATAATGGCATGCTATAAGAGTGCTATGAATTATAGGTTCATAATAAGTCCTTTATTCAGTGTCCCAAGGAAACAGTTCCTTCCAGTATGCAAATAGAAATGTTCTTTTGACTAAGCTGTCTGTCACATCTTAATATGCATGCTGAACCTCCACAGAAATAAATTCTCACTATATTAAGTGGCAAGGTTTCAAATGTGAACACAGTTTCATCTGATTTGAAGACTTACCTGAGCAATTTTGGAGTTTATACTCAAATTGATTAAAATTAGACATGAGGGAGTTCCTGTCGTGGCTCAGCGGTTAACGAATCCGACTAGGAACCATGAGGTTGCAGGTTCGATCCCTGGCCTTGCTCAGTGGGTTAAGGATCTGGCATTGCCATGAGCTGTGGTGTAGGTTGCAGTTGCGGCTCGGATCCCGTGTTGCTGTGGCTGTGTCAAAGGCCAGCAGCTACAGCTCCTGTTAGACCCTTAGCCTGGGAATCTCCATATGCTGCGGGTGAGGCCCTAGATAATGCAAAAAGACAAAATAATAATAACAATAATAATAATAAATAAAATAAAATTAGACATGAAAAGTAAAGGGACAAGGAGTTCCCATCTTGTCACAGTGGGTTAAGAATCCTATCACAGCAGCTTGGGTTACTGCAAAGGTGTACGTTTCATCAACGGCCAGACACCGTGGGTTAAAAGATTCAGCACTGCTGCAGCTCAGGTCGCAGCTGCAGCTGGGATTTAATTTCTGGTCCAGGAACTTCCATAAATTCTGGGTGCAGACATAAAAAATAATAATAATTAGTAATAATAATTATACAAAATATATATGCCTATTAAAAAAAAGACTTGATACAACTTTAACTTAGGGGAAGGAAACAAGTCGTTTTTAAACAGAATAAGCTTTAGGTTTTAAACAACACTCACACTGAAAATTCTGTTCACGGAAATTATTTTTTCTCACAAGAAAGTTTCTTTTAGATATAAAATAGGCTGTTTTGCAACAGCAAAAGGAAAATAAACTGTTACAAGATAGACAGGAGCCGTGATTGTATCCCTGAATTTTCAGGATATTTTAAATTGTGGGGATATACTTTAGATTACCCTCTGCTCTAGTATTCAGACACCTACTAGGGTATTTGCCTCTGTTAAGTATATTTTGCACATCATTATACTTTGCAATCTAGTATTTCTTTTCTGGCTTATTATTGTCACATTTGACCTATTGCAATGGTAATATTCTTGCTTTAGTTAAAAAAAAATCTTAATCAGATTTCCTCATAGCCTCAATCTACCATTTATAACCCTAATAAATCTGAGGAAGAAAGGGGTGAAATCTCCCATTCCTTTTATACGTTTGGTGTAAGTGTAATCATTCAGTGTTGACTGAGAGATCTGCCATCCTGTAAAGATTTCTTCTTCATTAGTTTTTGTGATTTGTAGTCTTCTGCAGTATTTTACCTTCCATAAGGATGTTCCTCAGAATGTTCTGAGAGTCTCCTTTATCTCCCAACTGTTGGCTTTGGCATTTTGAACATGCTGATGAAAGTCCTGTCTACCATGAAGAGTTCAAGGACACATGATTTGCTGGGAATAGTAACTGCTACCTGGGCATTAGGTTTAGCTGGAGAAGTCTGCCATCTTTGCGCTTCTTTCTGGAGCATTGCCTTTCAGAGGTGTTTTGTTTCTGGATGTCTGGACCACCATTTGCAAGCCTGTTGGCTCAGTCTGGAAACGCTCTGCCCTAACAGGTTCACGTGTTGATGCTCCAAGTGCAAAGCTATAGAGGTTAGTGAGTCCTCTGCTCACAGGAGCCCCCTAACCAACAATGGGACTGATGGACTACTGTTCCCTAAGAATCAGCAGCTTAAAACTATGGAGCTCAGTAGAGCAGACACTCAGCACAGCAGTGAAGTACAAGACCACAGACACATAAACACGATGGCTGCCAGAGTGGCAGGCCCATGACAGGGAATTTATATCTTGTATAAAGTGTGTCCTTTCTCTCAATAGCAAAAGCGTCATCTAGTTTTTCATCCTTGAACTGTCCTTTCAAAGTAGAACAAGGTGGTACCTCATCTGAGAAGCTAAGAACCACCCCGCCATCAACCAAAGCCGATTAGTCCACTTGTGAGCTTGAGCCCAGCTTTAAGAGCTTGATGAGCAATAGCTGACTAGACACTTCATGTCAGCACTGCTTGTGCTAATTACAGGATCTGGCTTGCAAGGCTCACAACTTGTATCACAAGTTCTACGAGAAAACTGGCTAATACTGATTTGGCTCTGCTTACCATTTGCTGAATGTTTATCTTGTCCCATCAATTCATTTTTTGAAAAGCTTTTGCTCTTTCAACTAGTATCACCGTGCTGACAAACTTTTAAAGTGAGAGTAGCTCACTGAATATGTCATTTTACTTACACTAGTGTATATGTTGCTCAGGCTTTTCCATATCAAAGTTTTAAATTTTTACATAATGAAATCTGACTTTTCCTTTGTGGCTTGAGTTCCCTGATCTACTGAACAAGACTTCTCTCATCCTAAGTTAATTTTTTCAATATTCCTAAATTTTTTAAGGATTTAAAATATTTACATTTTTACTCCTTTATAGTTTGTGAAGGGACATCATATATTCCTCAAGCTCTTTAGTCTTCCTTGATGTAGATGGATTCAAAAGTTTCCTAAAATGAAGATGACTTGACTTCTGTTCCTGTAAAAAAAACAGAGAGAGGCAAAACCTTTCTGGTTTTCATCCAAGCTTCTTTATTTTTTGAAAGCACTTTGTTTGCAGAACATATGTTTATAGAAAAAGTTGAATATGACAAATGTCATGATATAACTTACATGTGGAATCTAAAAAAATTATATAAATGATCTTATTTACAAAATAGAAACAGATTCACAGGCTTTTAAAATAAACTTATGGTTACCAAAGGAGAAAGGTTGGGAGGAGGGACAAATTAGGAGTTTAGGATTAACATATACACAACACTATTTATAAAACAGATAATTGACAAGGACCTGCTCTATAGCACAGGGAAATATTCTCAATATTTCTACTCAATATTCTGTAATAATTTATGTGGGAAAAAAGAAAGGATATGTGTATAATAGAATCACTTTGCTGAACACCTCAAACTAACACAACATTGTAAATCAACTGTGCTCCAATAAAAAATTAAAACTAAAAATATTGACTACACAAGCACAGTCTCTAAGTAGCCATTTTAATAAATCCTAAGATGCTGCAGTACACTGACCAAGAAAACAATTTGATCCCTAAAGCCCTCTCCAATCTATGCTTAGTGAAAACAGCAAACAAAAGGCCTGTGTGAGTAGAAAACCGGGTTCTTCAAAGCAGGTAAAACTGTTTACTCCTTTCAGAAAACAGAGGAGAAAGAGTTTTCAGATCATAACTGACGGAGTTCCCCGTGTGCAAGACAGAACAATTGCGACAAGGCTTTACTTCCTCAAGAGTCTAAATTACAAAGACAGTGGAACAAAAAGGAAAGCTATAGCTTTGACGCAAAGAATCACATCAGTCTTTGGCCAAATAGGAGATTCTTAATTTTTAAAACGCTGCCTAACCTTTTATTATCCGTGACAACACATCAAGTGAGCAGCAGTACAAAGGATGCCTGTGATTTGGAAATGTCACACTTGAGCCAACTACAGTTGCCCGCTTGCGTAGCATGAAGGCGTGACCAAAAAAGACTGTGGGGAACAGAGGGCTTTATCTGCATCACACGATACTCTCCATCTCCTATAAACGATATTTGCTGAAATGAGTCATCCTCGCTCGCGCTGCCCGGGGCAGGACCAAGGTACCACAGGTGCTGTCGCCAGGCAGAGGTGGGGGCCACAGGAAGATTATTTGATGACGGGGATCGCTGAGCGCAGGTGCCAAGGCAAACAGCTGGCCAAGATGACTGTGGTCTGACTTACGGCAAAGGAAGGAGGCCTGGGACTGAGACTAGGCTCTAGCCCTAAGGGCACCGCATTCTAAATCGAAGCCAACTTCAGGCCTCCTCCTGAGATGAGAGAGCACTCGTCTGGGGTTTCGTTACGTAGAGCAGCCTCTCTTCCCGCTCCGGGGCTTCCCCCGCAGACCCTTCGCGAACCCTTCCCTCCCCCGCCTGGTAGGCGCTCTGATTGCAGCGCGTCGCCATTCATCAACCGGTTCACACCGGCAGCCGCCGCCGCGCTGTGACGTCCGAGAGGCGGGCCTCCGCCCCCGCTCGTCGGCGCTAGGCTTGAGGCCCGACTGCGATTGGCCGCCCGGGCGTTTGCGTCACTCTGGCTATAAATAAGAGGGCTTGTGACGCAAGGGCGCCTCGGCGCGCGTATTGGTTCACCGTGCTGCGGGCCGGCGAGGCTGCGCGCTCTCCTCGGAGCCGCTCGCTGCAGGATCGAGTCCGCTGCTCTTGCTACCTCTCGCGAAGCCGCCGCCGCCCCGCGACGACCACCGTCACCCCTGCCCTGCCGCCGCCGCCTGTGTCGCCGCCGCCTCGGGACCGGCTGTATGATTAAGCCACAATCTTCAATGAGTAGACATATTCCTGTGAGTACCCTTGCCCCGCGCCGCCGCCTTTGTTCGGAGCCTGGCGCCGCCCGGGTCCCGGCGGACGGGCGCTGGGGACCAAGCCCGGGCTACCGGGCTACGCGGTGGCACAAGAGTCGCTTTGTGACCACCGGCGGGCCCGGCGGCGTCCCGAGGCCCCTTTGTCTGCCGCAGGGCCTGGGAGCGGGGACGTGGCCCGGGCGGGGCGCGGGTTGCGCGTCACTGCGGCGGGCGCGCCCCCAGACCCTGCAGGCGGGCGAGGCTGCTGCTAGCGGGCTGGGCCGGGCTCCGGCGTTGGGTCGGCGGGATTGGGCCTGTACGGCCACCCTGGGCTCCGCGGCCGCGACCGGCGCTCGGACAAAATGGCCTCGGCGCCAGACTGAAGGCGCGGCGCGAACCCGTGACCCGAGCCCGCGCGGCCCCACCAGGTGAGCGGAGCGGCCCGCCCCGCCGGCTCCGGACAATGGGAGCAAGTCCGGGCTCGTCCCTGCTCCGGGGCGGGGCTGGCGGGAAGCGGCCTGGGTTTGAGCCTGGGGAAGCTGCTGGGCCGCACTGCGCGAAGCCAAGGGGGCCAGGTGCCGCCTTTTAATCCGGCATCCTTATAACTTCCTGAAACCCCCAGTGTGCTATGTTGTTGCCTCCTGTTGGTTTGCATCTCAGGGGACAGCCAGAGTCAGAAGAATTCTGAGGTTTACCTTCTGTCCGTGGAACCCTCTACGGTTCCAAATGTATTATATTGTTATTTACACTGCAGTTGGAACCACCGATTTGCTGGGATCTAGAGTATGAGCCAGTGCTTCCCATTATTCTAGATATGAGTTTTGTTTGGTGGCGGTGAAAAAGTTGAAAATCAGAAAGCTAGACCATTCCGAAGACTAGTCAGCATTTTATACCTGTTTTATTCCAGGTGCATTGCCTAAGGTATGGGTAGATGAGACACAGACTCCAGCGAACCATCTGATAAAACAGTTACACGGGTTGTTATTGTGGTTATGTACAACTGATAAGTGGAAGAAGAAAAATTCCTTTGGTATTTTCAGACTGCCTATCATGGATAGGCTTTCCTGGGGCGTAGAAATTGGGAATGGGGAAGTCCTGGGCAGAACAGAAAGGTGTTAGGTGTGGACGGTCACTTCCGCTTTTGTAGAAATTCATCATTTGTCTGCCCCCCACTGGGTGGCTGTACTCGGTAAAAATAGCCAGTCCCCGAAAGAATTATTTCTGTGTTGCTTTCTGTGCTTCCTGGTGAAATTGCTAATTGAAGGGATATGGCCAGACAGCTGTAACAGGAATTTTAGTTAAGTGTGGAAATAAATAGTAGCCTCTACAGATCGCCTTTAATTTGAAAAAAGTAGTACCTGGAAGTCAGAATCTGAGATGTGTCCTTGACCTTAAGAGCTTTGCAAATTAATTTATTGTCATTGGGAAGGTGCCAGAAGACACTTTTTACTGGAAGGAAGTCGTAGTTAGGATTCGATGTGAAAGTATAAATGAAATTACTTCCATTACTACAGTCTCACGATGAAGTGTACAAGCTCCTTATAAACTGCTTAGAAGAAGACTAACAGCAATATAAATGCTTTTTGTGTATACATTCTGCAAATACCCTGTGAATATTCACTTAGTATTTGATTAAGACTATCTTGGGAAATACATGATTGGTAGTAGTAGTAATCTTGCTTTTGAGACCTGTGAGAAAGAAATGGAATTTATACCACCACCCACAGCCCCCCCCCACCATCTCCCTTTCTCTTTTCTTTGGATTAGATTTTAAAGATGGGATAATTGGAATTTGAGTTTTACAATACCAAAAAAATTTAAAATTATGAACAGCTTTTTCATAGTTATAAATGGGAATTATTTATACATGTATTTCTTTGTGATATTTAACAAGTTGGTTAACTTCCAAAGTCTCAAATGAGAGATAATCTGTTAAAGGGGAATGATAAATTAATAAATTGAGGATCAAATGAGATGGTGTATATGTAAGCGTTTTGAAAAAGGAATAAATGACTTATACAAAGACTAACAGCTTTTGAGTATTCGTGAAGCTTGTGATGTGTTAATATTTTGGAAAAATCAGTATAGAAAGTTGTGCGTTTGTTTTGTTTTTTGTTTTTTTTCTTTTGTCTTTTTATGGCTGCACCTGCAGCACATGGAAGTGCCAGGCTAGGGATTGAATCGGAGCTGTAGCCGCCAGCCTACACCACAGCTCACAGTAGTGTTGGATCCTTAACCCACAACCCACTGAATGAGGCCAGGGATCAGACCTGCATACTAGTCGGGTTCCTTAACTGCTGAGCCACAGTGGGAACTGCTGTGCATGATAATTTATAACAATGTAAAGGAAACAGTTATTGAAAGGAATAATTAATAAAAGAATGTGTATAAGGGATATTCACCAGATAAAATAGTGGTATTCTTGTAAGGGGTCTTTGTATTAAAGTAATCTTTAAATGCTTGTGTGTGATGCTTATTGATTTCATCTGTAATCACCCTTGTATTTTGTGGTTCAAGTAAAATTTTAAAAGGTGGTTGGGACCCAAATTTGAAAAGATAGCTATGCACTTAAATACTGTAAAAGCATAACATGTTCCTTTTGAATTGGAAAACAACTTTTTTTTCTCTCTCTCTCTTTTAAACAGCAGTTCTGTGGTGTTCTTGGTCACACATTTATGGAGTTTCTGAAGGGCAGTGGAGATTACTGCCAGGCACAGCACGACCTTTATGCAGACGAGTGAACTGTAAAAACTCATTGCTACTCCACCAAGAAGCCCCCATAAGAGTGGTTAACCTGGACACAGAAGTGTTGAGTTAAAATCCACAGAGCATTTTTTTACAAGAGTTCTGACCTGGATGGGGTAAACCTCAGTGCACTTCCTTTCTATTGCCTCAGTATTACTGGATTGAAAAGTTGCTGCTTCTTGTTAGGAGGTTCATTTCATTTCCCATTACTCCCAACTTCATACTCAGAAGCACTGAGAATTTCAAGTGGAGTATATTGAAGTAGACTCGGTTTCTTTTCATCATTTCTGTATTCAGTTTTTAAAATTTTTTCATAACCCTATAGAGTTTTTTTTTTTTTTAACTAAATTAACATGGCTCGAATGAACCGCCCAGCTCCTGTGGAAGTCACATACAAGAACATGAGATTTCTTATTACACATAATCCAACTAATGCAACCTTAAACAAATTTATAGAGGTAAGTGCTGGTGTTTTTTTAATGTCTTTAACTGATTACAGTTCAGTAGTGTGGCTTTTATGAAACAGATGTTTGCTTTGGAAATTTTTAGGTGGTGTGATTATCATTCTAACTCCTGAAATATCAGTGTCTTGTTTAAGTCAGAGAAAAAAATTATTTTATAAATTTTGAGGAGGACATATACTTCAGTTAGTTTGGATTTGTAAGTTAATATTTAGTTTTTATACCTCAGTGTTTAATTTAGATTTATATGTGAATAGTATGACTCTTATTGTAAGAAATTTATAGACGGAAGGCTCCACTTAACTGGTTTTTCATATGTCTGCTTAGCATAATGACTAATACCATAAATCAAAGTTCACTTGTGTCTTAGATTCCTCTTGATAGAATACAATTTTTGGCTGCTAATTCTACCTCTTGTGGTTGCTGGATAGCCAAAACCATCTCTCTTTTGACTGTAATGCTGAGTATTTGGATTGATACCTGCTTTATTTTATAAATAACTAAATATTTGTATGTATTTTTTTTCCTTTCCTTTTTAGGGTCACATCCACAGCATATGGAAGGTCCCAGGCCAGGGGCTGAATTGGAGCTAAGGCTGCCGGCCTTTGCCACAGCAACATGGGATCCAAGCCATGTGTGTGACCTATACCACAGCTCACAGCAATGCTGGATTCTTGAGCCCACATTTTCATGGATACTAGTCAGATTCATTTCCGCTGTGCCACAGCAGGAACTCCCCATCTATATATTTTTTAAATGCTGGAAGTTATAATTAGTAGAGTTAGAAGTGATTCCTTTGGTTCTGTGTATTTATCTTTGTTCCTGATTTGCTTCCATTCCTCTTAGTGCTTCATGCAGCCAGTGTTACCATGGCTAGAAACAACTTCATTACATAAAGGGTTTAACTTAAAATTTATTTTTTATCATCATATGTCTTTATGATGTGTAACCTTCCCTTCCGTTTGATGCTAGTCTAGTATTGTCACTTAAAACAAGACCTTGCTTCCCTGATGAACAGATGTGACTTTTCTGTTAACCTCCAATACCGATTGTAGAGATGATCAGATTACAGATGGTGAGCAATAGTGACATGGTTATGAAAACTTCAGGTTTTTTTTAATGTATGTTTTTATCCAGGAACTTAAGAAGTATGGAGTTACCACAATAGTAAGAGTATGTGAAGCAACTTATGATACTACTCTTGTGGAGAAAGAAGGCATCCGTGTTCTCGTGAGTATTTCATGGTTCCTATGTTTTTATAGTACTGTACTGCAAAAGTTTATTCACATAAAAATTAAGCTTTTTGAAATCAGTGGTTTAAGTTACAGATTATACACTATCTTAATTTCCAAATAAAGATGAAAGCTGATCAGAGGTTTGAAGTGGTAAAAGGTCTTTATAAAGATTCAGCGTTTAGGAGTCCCCACTGTGGCACAGTGGTTAAGTTAAAGGATTTGGTGTTGCTGAAGCTGTGGCTCAGATTCAGTGCCTGGCCCAGGAACTTGCATATGCCTCAGATGCAGCCATTAAAAAAAAGAAATCACCATTTATTTACATTATATTGACAGTGAGGTTTCATAAAACAAATGTTTTAAGCATGTTTAAATGCTTTTAGAAACATTTAATAATTAGTGTGGTATTTATATTGAAAATCCAAAATGTTTACATATTCTTTTGACTTAGGATTGGCCTTTTGATGATGGGGCACCACCATCTAACCAGATTGTTGATGATTGGTTAAGTCTTGTGAAAATTAAGTTTCGTGAAGATCCTGGTTGTTGTATTGCTGTTCATTGTGTTGCAGGCCTTGGGAGGTAAGAGAATTTATTAAATTATTTTAATGATGTTGGTTTTAATTCTAAAGTTGGCGAATATAGGAGTTTCTTTGTGGCGCAGCAGAGTGGGGTTCCGGCGTTGTAACTGCAGTGGCTCAGTTACTGCTGTGGCGTAAGTTTGATCCCTGGCCCTGGAATTCCCCCATGCCACAGGCGCAGCCAAAAAAAAAAAAATTAGGTGAATATGATAGAGTAATTATTCCAGTATAGTTGGAACTAACATGCTATCAATGGAATTTATACCTGTCTCTGTGGGCAGAATTCTTTAATTATGTATTCTAGGTTGTGTCTGTAGTATTAGAATCATTGTCCAAGCTCATTGGAAAAAAGGATTATGAATTGTCTCTAAGGTGGTTTTACATTGCATGTGGTAGACTTTTGATAAGGTTCTTGATCCTGGAGATTCTGAATCAGTAGGAATTCATTACCCAGTAGTGCCAAAATACGCATACCCAGATTTGTAAATCACTACCACTGCCCCAAAAAAGTCCTGTTCCAAGTGGAAAGTATTTTTCACTGATTGGAATTTAGAAAATACTGTCTGCATTTATCAATATTTACCCTGTCCTCTGGATTTTTTTTTTGAGATTGCTGTCTAGTAATATGGCTTGTTTTCTAGATTTATTTATATATTAGTTAAGGATATAGTTCTTTTTTTGGTTCTAGATAAAAACCCCGTGGCATATGGAGTTCCCAGCCAAGGATCCAAGCTACAGCTTGCAGCGATGCTGGATCCTTACTCCACTGTGCCGGGTGCGGGATCAAACCTTCGTGTTCACCACGATCCCAAGACACTGCCAGTCCCACTGCTCCACAGCGCAGTCATTAATTCTTAATATAAAGTTCAGGAATTCCCACTGTAGAGCAGCAAGTTAAGGATCTGGCATTGTCTCCGCAACAGCTCAGGTCGCTGCCGAGGCTTGGGTTTCGTCCCCAGCTTGGTGTAGTGGGTTAGAGATCCAGCATTGCGACAGCTGTGGCGTAGGTGGCAGCTGCAACTTGGAGTCACTCCTGGCCCAGGAACTTGCATATGCCTCAGATATACCCAAAAAGGGGGGGAAAAACATATAAAGTCAAACATTTAAGACAGGTATTTGACATAGGAAGGGTGGTAAATAATAGTTGCTTATGACTGGGAAATGTTTGGAGGATTGAGTTTTCTGAAATTTGACTTTAAAAAGTGATTTATCAAAACTATTATTTTCCCAGAGCTCCAGTGCTTGTTGCCCTAGCATTAATTGAAGGTGGAATGAAATACGAAGATGCAGTACAGTTCATAAGACAGTATGTATTTTATTTTATTTATTTTGTCTTACTGCCTTTTCTTAGGGCCGCACCTGCGGCATATGGAGGTTCCCAGGCTAGGTGTCTAAGCGGAGCTGTAGCCGCCAGTTTACACCACAGCATCACGGGATCTGAGCCGCATCTGCAATGTATACCACAGCTCATGGCAATGCCAGATCCTTAACCCACTGAGCAAGGCCAGGGATCGAACCTGCACCCTCATGGTTCCTAGTCGGATTCGTTAACCACTGAGCCACAATGGGAACTCCGACAGTATGTATTTTAAAATGTGAATTTTTGTTTGCACTTAGTTCCTCATTGAATGTCAGTGACTTTAAATATATTACCGTAGGAGTTCTTTGGTGGTTCAGCTGGTTAAGCATCCAGTGTTGTCACTGTTGTGGTATGGATTCAATCCCTGGCCCCAGAACTTGCACATGAAAACAGTTATCTGACCATTTTGTTCATTTTTAAGGTAATATTAGCACCAGGAATTATCTTACCCTTTTTTGCATTCCATATAGATGTTCATATTACAAAATTCTAGTCCAATAACAATTCTATGAATTATTATTTGACTTTTAATTATTGATTGAATATATTTGTTTGCCTTTTTAGTGAGGTATAGTTGATATACAGTGTAGGTGTCAAGGTAGATGAATTGACAGTAACATCCAAATAAAATAACCACACGATATAATATGTAGAATATTTTGATCATTCAAGAAAGTACCCTCAGGCTCTTGGTAGTCATTTTCCCAGCCACCAGATGCAGTCTCTTTCTGACTTCTATTGCAGTAGTGTTGTCTTTTCTTGGATTTAATATAAATGGATTCATAAGTTTTGACTATAATCACCACTCAAGATTTAGGGAGTTCTTATTGTGGCTCAGTGGTAATGCACTGGACTAGTATCCATGAGGACACAGGTTTGATCCCTGACTTTGCTCGGTGGGTTAAGGATCTGGCATTGAAGAAGATGATTTAGGAAATAAACTTTTTACCAGCCCCTTTTCCGTTTACACATGAATGCTGGTCCATATTTCTGCATTAAGTCACAGTGTAATAATCAAAAGCTAAATTGCCACAGGAAAGGTGATTATTATCTCCTGTAGCACAGTAAATATAGGGGGACTTTCCTTTAATTATTTTACCTTTTGTTTTCTTCCTTCTAGAAAGCGGCGTGGAGCTTTTAACAGCAAGCAACTTTTGTATTTGGAAAAGTATCGTCCTAAAATGAGGCTGCGCTTTAAAGACTCTAATGGTCATAGAAACAACTGTTGCATTCAGTAACACTGAGATGCCTGATGTCATTGTTTGGAAGTGGAACTTGAGACGTGGCTGAATTTGTTGTACATATTAGCCAACACATTGGCTTGGTGAATAAGTCTAATGAAGCTTCCATAGGAGTGTTGAAAAGCAGTTTTACCAGGCCCTGGTAGAATTGTAACCTCTATGTTTGAGTTATGATCAACCTATTTGGATATTTAGCAAAGGGTTCTTGCTGTTCAGCATTTAAAATGTGCTTATCATTTGTACCGATTGACCTTTCCTGAAATCATGCAGTATTGAGTTAACATCTTTAAATCTGTTTCCATGCCAGAATCTTATCAATAAGAAATTTAGAAAGACTAGGTGCCAAAATACCCAGCACACAATACTTGTATATTTTTGGTGTCATATAGACTTAACTAAAATCCCAGGAACTATGAACACTCTGGACTTTATGTGGTTTATTTCTTCCATTATTTCAGACATAAAAAGGATGGCCTATGTGGTTATTTGCTCACAGGATGTTTACATCTCCCACATTCATACCAGTATACATCAAGATTTGCTCTTTTTTCCCCTTTTTATTAACCAGGTCTTACAGTGATTATTTAATGTCTTTCTATAAATCTCATTTTGTGCCGTCATAGAAGATCTTCATTTTGAAAATCTACATTGTACAGAAGCACACGTCTTTAATGTCTCCAGACAAAAAAAGCCTTACAGTTAATTTTAATGTTTGCACTTTGGGGTGCAACTTACAGGGAGGGCCTGCAAAAAGAATGGGAGGGGGCTATTAAGTATTTTTAGTAAAATGTTGCCTTTGTCTTGTGCAGAACATGTAGAATATGCGCTTTAATTTAGTAAATATTTTTAAAAGGTAGAAATACTTTGTTATTGTAGCTAAAACAATTCTTAATCATAAAATTTCTGAAATTCTTGTAATTTTTTTTCATACTTATCTGAAGTTGTTTACCAACTTATTTTTGTTTGAAGTGTGGTTCCCAACCTCTTGCAAAAAAAAGAAGTGGGTTTCTGCTAATGAATTGAGCAGACATTTAATATTTTATATGCCTTTTGAGCTGTGTAACTTAATATTTGGATACTTGACAATTTGTTTTATTATGTAATTGATAAAATGGTGATGTGTATTAACGTTAGCTCAACCATATATTTATACTGTCCGGGAACATGTGGTTATAGTTCTGTGGGAGAAATAATTTGTCAGTGTTCACCAGCTTGTAAAAATCTAGTGCGAGAGTTTAAACATTAAATAAATAATGAAATGCACCTGTCATCATTGAAATTGTTTTGCTTAAAGTTAACTTATTCTGTAAAAGAGATATGAAAGAATTGCATTTCACTTGGTGCCATTTGAAGTGTGCTTTTTTTTTTTAACAAATGAAGGATTAAATGAAGTTGGCATTATGAAAAGCTTCTTATTGACATAATTAGGGTTATGGGAACTGTTTCATATTAAAAGTGCTTTCCATTATAAACTGTTTCTTTAAAGGTTTGATGATTTTTGAACCAATGTGCTGTTCTGTACTGAGGAGAAACGATGTGTAGTAGAGCCATGATTTGAAGCTCGGTTTCACCAACCAATAACTGATTTGGGTCAACTTAACTTTTAAGCATCAGTTTTCTCATTTGCATATAAATGACATACGTTTATAGGTTTTGAAGTTAATTTGAACACAAGTTTTTGGCATGTGAGGTGTCTTAGATTTTAGTGATCTTAAAATACCTTTGCATATCTCATGTTAATCTAGAAGGAACAGATATCCTTGTCTGGGTTTGCTTTTTTTTTAACATACAACTGAGTAAAAGCTTCAAAATTTGAATAAAAAATGATACTCCACCTCATGTTTTAAAGAATTTGCTTTTATCTCTTCATAGCAGTTTTAACATTTAGCATACTGCATTCTTGAAATTTAGAGCCATGGAAAAAGGAGGCCCCTGGGGACCATTGCATTTTTAAATCTTAGATCTCCTGTGATTGTGGCAGGTAAATTAACCTGGGTTGTTTTGTTTTGCAGCCTACTCTAGGGAAGATTATTTTGTATAATTGATTACTAAGCAATAATTGCTATTACTATTACCACATAACCAATAAAACAGTATTTGTGTTTATTTGAGAGGTGGTCCCATCATGATAAATGAAAATTGTCTTTTTTGAGTTTGAAACATTTAGTTTGCCATGTTGGATTGTATGTATGGTGCTAAAAATCAGTTTACTTTATAAACCTCATTTGTACAGTATCCAACGTAAGATTTGCTTTTCGTCCAAATATTTTGTCTTGTAAATATGACTAAATACAGAAATCCCTGTAATACATCCTGGGAGATTCCCAATATCTAATAGTTGAAGTAGAAATATGAGTTGCTTTGAGTATACAAAGTTAACAGATGGTGTTCTAAATTCATTTAGTTGGTTTTGGACAACAATTTCCCTCAATAGGATGATGTAAGTAGTGACTAGTTGACTAGACTTGTCTGTGGGAACCATTATGTTGTTATGTAAGTGTATTTACTGAATCAAAATAAGAGAAAATGCTTTTAGTTGAAGGAAAACCCTAGAAATAAATGCCAATGGTCATTTTGTAACACACCGAACTTTCATTTATTGTTCCTCCTAGTGTCCCTTTTTCTTGACTGCACTTTTATTCCCACACCTCCACACAGCTCCATGCCGACAACATCCAGGCCAGGCATGGAGTCATATGTGGTCACATCACCATTGCACCAGAGCACTTCAAGACGATACTGTGGAGAGTTCTGTGGTGGCTCAGCAGTAACAAACCCAGCTAGTATCCGTGAGGACATGGGTTCGATCCCTAGTCTTGCTCTGTGGATTAAGGATCTGGCATTGCCATGAGTTGCAGCATAGGTCAAAGTTGCTCAAATCCACCAGCATGGCTGTGGCAGCTGCAGCCTTGCTTCAGTCCCTAGCCTGGGAACTTCTGTATGCCACAGCTTCAGCCCTGAAAAGAAAAATAAGATGATACTGTGGTCCCTTAATTTAGCTTCAGAATTTCAATCTTTAGAATCTTTTAAAGGGCCATTCTGTTCATCTGACAGATACCTACTCTTTCTGGGCATTTAAGAGTAAGGCAGAAAGCATTAAATATGGTGTCATCAGATTTTGGTCACCAAATCTTGAGTACCCCACCCCAGCCCTTGAGATGCTTTCTATTTAAAACCATAGAATTTCAAAGGGAAGCGACGCATAAGTAACTTTTTTTACACGTAAAAGATGAAATTCTCTTAAAGTACAGTTTTGAAAAAAGTGGTACATGTTTATATTCCCTGATTGCTTGAATAAAGTGTGTGTGTGTGTATCTCCTTATGCTTGAATTGAAGATTAAAGGTTGATTTACAAGCGACAAAATGTTCCTGCATTGTTTGGGCAGAATCTTGGAAAGCAAAGGAAAAGATACTTGCCTTCAATGAGTTAGACCAGCGGTGTGCATTAAGTTCTGGATGGAAAAATAAGTAGTAATTTTGTAATTTTATATATATATATATGTATATATATATATATATGGCCAGACTAATGATTAATATAGCTGTTATGGTAGCTACCACATATTAAGGGTCTTGTCATGTAATTTTCATAACTTGATTGCCTTACAATAATCCTTTATTAGTTATCCCAAATTCATACATCAGGGATATGATGTGTATGTATGAGCCTCTAGTTAGGTGAATAGCTGGTAAGTGGTAAAGCTCAGGGAGTCAAATCTGCATGCGACTCTCCTCACAACTATGACTGTAAATAAATAAGCCTGGCCGGTTTTTTTTTTTTTTTATGTGACCGTTTGTTAGGGATTTTCTTGAGTTCCTGCCTATGGAATTCATTTTCTTTAAGAACTGTTCTTTGTAAACACTGATTTTGGAAATTATTCATTTAGGTTGAACCCACCCACCGTTTTTTTTTTTCCTTTTTTTTTTTTTAGTTTTTATGGCCAAACCCATAGCATATGGAAATTCCCCCACTAGGGGTCAAATCAGAGCAGCTGCTCACACCACAGCATCTGGAATCCGAGCTGCGTCTGTGACCTACACCACGGCTCACAGCAATGCTGGATACTTAACCCATTGATCAAAGCCAGGGATCGAACATGCATCTTCATGATTACTAGTTGGGTTCGTTACCACTGAGCCACAACGGGAACTACCTAAACCCTTTATTTATTTATTTATTTATTTATTTATTTATTTATTTATTTTTCATTTTTTAGGGCTACACCTACAGCATACGGAGATTCCCAGGCTAGGGGTCAAATGAGAGCTACAGCTGCCGGTCTACTGCCACAGCAATGTAGGATCTGAGCTGAGTCTGTGACCTACACCACAGCTCACAGCAATGACAGATCTTTAACCCACTGAGCAAGGCCAGGATCGAACCCACAACCTCGTGGTTCCTTTCTGCTGCACCGCAATGGTAACTCCCCTAAACCCTTTTTGAATTAACTCAGGATAGGCTAAGATATGCTGCAGAAACAACCAACCCTGAGAGTATCTTGGATTTATTTCTCGCTTAAGCTTACTATCTGACATCACAGGGATTCAGGCTGATTGGTGGGCATTTTTGGGGGGACTGCGATAGTTGTGACAGAAGCCAAAGAACAGCTTTGTAGTGACACAAACTTCTTGACTAAGAAATCATACATGATGCTTCTGTTCAACTTGTTGGACCTAACTGGCCATTGAGTACAGGAAATGCCAGGAATACACAGCATTAATCACTATATCAGTTTATAAAGTGGATTTATATTTAAAGAGTGTATCTATAGCAACATCCCATCCTAAATAATTGGAATATTTAGGAAAAGGGGATAAGGTTTCCAAACAACCAAATAGAGGTCATGAAGTTTAGTGCTTGAAATTTTACGCTTATTAGGGAATTATAGGTGCTATTTTTTCTGAAATGTGAAAAATGTTTTATTATAATTGATTTACCTTGCTCTGTCTAAGCCTATTTAACCTTATTTTAGATAAAACTTTAGCTTTGTTAATTTGGTTTACTAGTTAGTATTTTATGTATATGACTTAGTTGTTATTATTGAGTTCCAATTCAACTCTTCAAATGTGACCTGGAAACTAGGGACAAAGGCATAGAAATGCATCAAACCTCAACATGCTTTGATGAAGTTCTTGATTTAGCACCTTACACACAATCAGTTGTGTTAATTTGCCGCACTAGGGCCTCAAAAGAATGGAACCCTGGACCAGTACGTTTTGACATACGGATGTAAATCAGAAAAGCCTCAAAAAATGGGGTCTCTTGGAAAGCAGGGTCCTTGTAAAAGAATGTCATGCATGGAGTTCCTGTCATGGTTCAGAGGAAGCGAATCTGACTAGCATCCATGAGGATGCAGATTCGATCCCTGGCCTTGCTCAGTAGGTTAATGATCCGGCTTTGCCATGAGCTGCAGTATAGGTCGCAGATGCGGCTTGGATCCAGCGTTGCTGTGGCTGTGGTGTAGGCCGGCAGCTACAGCTGCGATTGGGCCCCTAGCCTGGGAACCTCCACAGGCCACGGGTGCAGCCCTAAAATGACAAACCAAACCAAACCAAACCAAACCAAACAAAAAACCATGCATGGGGCTCTGGGCAGCTGGATTGGGCCAGGAGAAACCCAAGGGTACAGCAAGGATAGTCCCTCTTTTTAAGATTTGACTGGAATCTACATCCCTTTCTTTCCCAAACTTCTCTTTTGAAAGGAGTCCTAGAATGAGTAAGTGAAGGAACAGAGAGATGCTTGGGTTTTGCCCCAGGACAGCTCACAGCCGTGAGTCTGAGTTACTGGGAGGAAGAGGCAACAACTTGAGAGGATCTCTTTCCAAGTCACCTGTGCCTCCCTCTGAGGCGACAGTGGTTATAGCACTTCCGCACACCTGGTCCACCACTTTTTTTTTTTTTTTTTTTTTGCCTTTTGTCATTTTATGGCTGCGGGTTTATGGCCGCACCCGCGGCATGTGGAGGTTCCCAGGCTAGGGGTCTAATCGGAGCTGCGGCCACTGGCCTGCGCCGCAGCCACAGCAACGCAGGATCCGAGCCGCGTCTGCAACCTACACCACAGCTCACGGCAACGCCGGATCGTTAACCCACTGAGCAAGGGCAGGGATCGAACCCGCAACCTCATGGTTC